>CM067858.1:49813581-51063581 GCA_034642435.1 Megalocaria dilatata | reverse complement strand
AAGACCAATCATAATAGAGCGAAGTATTTCCCGCAAAGATTTGAAAGTGCGTAAATTAATAGGTGAATTCTCTGGATTCACCAGACAAATGTCTGTCAACTATACAATGTAAATAAAAATATTCAAAAAAGCAACAAAAAAAGATAATGTTAGATACCTTTTGATCAAATTGACCCAGAATATTTCTATGAAATTAATTTCAAACATGCATATTTGTATAGGCATGAATATCTTTCTTATCTTTAAGATACAGCATGTTTTTTTTTTATATTGTTTCTCGATACTCCCATTATCGATCTTTAATAATCATCTTTTTACTCACTCTATAAAAATTTATAAGATTATATGTACTCAGGAAATTTCAAATATGTACAGGTATCATGTTTACTCACAACAAATATTATTGGAGGAAAATAATAAGGAAAGCCTGTACATTTTGGCCTGAACAAATGCAAAAATTAATAAAAAAAATTACGTTTACTGCTAAAATATTGATTTCTTTTTCAAATTATACGTACATGATTTCGTGTATTTTCCTATACATATACTTCTGCATTTTAACGCTAGAAAACCAAAAGATATCTGTCGTACAAACGGATACATACATCTTCTGTCATCAGAAAAACTATGATAATTAAGAAGAAACCAGTAACTTCTTATTTTCAGCAAAAAAACTTTCTTGTAACCTCACATTTCATATAAAAACCGTTTGGAAAATAATATGTCCTAAAGCAATTAAATTAGAAATGAGACTATTTTAACAATATATATATATGGGATTATTTTATACCATAAATTAATGAAAGAGAGAAACAACCAAAAATTATAAAAAGCTTTTATTTATTTATTCTTTGGGATTGGGTTTGAAATTTTTTTAGCGCCATCTCGTGACAGATTATTTTGAGATAATATTCTCCCAAAATATTATAGAATCCTGCTGCAATATACATCTGTCAATCAGAAAAATAACCCTAAAAATTCAGAGGTACAAGTAGCATAAACAAAATAATAAAGTATATTGGAATGTATTTAATAATTAGGAAGTACATAAATTCAATAGGATGGCACCGGATTTTAGCAGCATTCTTAGGAGTTTGGTTTATAATTTTTATAATTACAGCGTTTCCTATATTAGGAACTCATATGCAATCTTCAGATACAAAGACTTCTGAAAGATTAGCTAGAGCTTTAGATGATTTAGAAGCTTTAAGAAAACAAAATAAAGAATTAGAAGAAATATTCAGGGATATTAAATTGGAGTGAGTATAAACTGCTAATGACCGAGTTTCTCTCTAAATAGTATGAAACATCACTTTTTAGTAGTTCATTCAAAGGTGACCAAAAAGAGGCAATAGAAAACTTTCAATTACGTCTCACTAAAGCTGAACATTCATACAAAGAAAATGAGGATGCTCTCTTTATAAGTCCGAAGGAAGAACCAAATAGTCAGTATGAATTACTTCGTAGAAGAATATCGAGTAATACCAAGGAACTTTGGTATTTTATACATTCTGGATTGTTAGATTTACAGAAGAAAACGAATGGTATGTCTTCAGATGTATCAAGTACTATAAATCATCTTTTAACATTAGGATCAGAACACAAGAGGTGAGTTAGAAAATATTAAACAGAATTTATGATACATGGACTCCATTTTTAGATCTCTCCTTCATGATATAGATAAAATACAAGAAGTTGATGGATATGCAGCTTGGAGAGAGAAAGAAGCAAAAAATCTGAGTGATTTAGTACAAAATAGATTTGAATATCTTCAAAATCCATCAGATTGTGCAAGTGCAAAAAAGTTAGTCTGTAGTTTGAATAAGGTGATAATTTCTGAAAGACTAAATTTTAGTTCCGGTCATCTAATATAAGTTTTTTAGGGATGTGGTTATGGTTGCCAGCTGCACCATGTCGTTTACTGTTTTATGGTAGCATATGGTACCAAAAGAACCCTTATTTTGAAGTCGAAAGGATGGAGATATCATAAGCCAGGCTGGGAAGACATTTTTCAGCCAATATCTAAAAACTGTTTAGATCCAAGTGGAGAATCTACTAGTAACTGGCCAGGTATTGTTGTAAAATTTCTTAAAGATATTGAAATACCTACAAGGAATATCATTATTCATTCAATCTGTAAAAATACAAATCATTAAAGATGCTGTACATGTAGGGTACATCAGATAATAATTGATTTCTATTTGTTATTATATAGACAATTTAAAATTTTTCTTGCTTTGATATTTGTGGTGTGTGACTGGTGTAGAATTAAAAGTATAAAAGCTGACTTGAATAGAACAATTATATAATTGTATTTACTTTTTGTGCTGTAGAAGACACATTTCATAATCATATAACAGTATTCAAGCATCATACTTGATGATACTGTGTTATATGTTTGAATCAGTTTACATAGTTTGAATTTTATGAAATTTGAAGGATTCATTATTACAGGATATTCTCTAGTTATATAATTTGTCGTTTTAAACAAAATGTTTTTGACCCTGTTTTTCAGTTATTAATATTATTTAAATTAATATTGAGTGGTATTCGACCAAACTTATTATATAATATCGGGGATTAAATATGTTTTGATTTTATTTTTGAGGTAGTAACTTACATATTGAACAGATCCAAGCAGATAAGAATTTTTTTATAGAACAGTTTGTATGAAGGTCCTGAATTAAGTTATTTTTGTGTAGATGCCCAAATATTTTATTTATGTAAGCGTTTACATTTTTACCTTTGTAATGCTTTCTAACATTTGTGTTTTAAAATTCAACAGTAATTTAATTTCTGCTTACTATTCAAAAGAAGCTTTGAAGGTCACTACCAGGCGTGGAAGTGTGATACGGGAATTTCCTTCAAATTATCAAATTAGGGACTGTAAGGCTGCTTCTGCAGCACCATCATCTCTCTTAAGCTGAAGAAGATTTTCAGTACACAATAACCCAAATACACTGGTGTATTTTTCTTTAAGCTTAACCTGTCAAGTTTTATGCCATTGAACTACGATGGACAGGCAGCGTTGATTTTCTATTATCATTTGAAAAACTGCTGCACCATTGCATTGAATGGTCACTACAAGTCACTAATATTTTTTCAGTTATATACTAAAACCCTGTCATCTGTGAACATGTAAGATTTGCCCTATAAGTACACTAGCTTGATGCTTCCTATGTATAAAAGGGTGTCAAGTAGTATTTTCTGGAAAATATCAAAGTGCACTTTCAGTGTTACCAAGAATTGCACTCTACTTGTAAGCAAATTCAACATTAATTTATACATTGTTTTTCGTATATTTTCTGAATACATTGAATTGTTAAAATTTGTATTTCTTCAATCTCAAGGTAATGCACAAACTCAGGTGGTTAACTTACCAATAATTGATTCATTAACACCCAGACCACCATTTTTACCTCTAACGATACCAGAAGATTTGTCTCCAAGGTTAATGAGACTACATGGGGATCCAGTTGTATGGTGGGTAGGACAAATTCTCAAGTACCTATTGAAGCCACAAAAAAAGACTGCTCTCACTATTCAGGAAGCCATGAATAATATTGGATTTAAACACCCCATTGTTGGGTAAATATACAATTTTCATTTATTCTAGGAATTGGTTTGTTATTTTCATATAAACAAAGCACACATTCATTAAAATCTATGCTTTGTTGTCATCTCGGAAATTTTCTATTGGTTGAAAAAGTTTATGGCCAATATCACCTAAAGTAAGAAGTATCAGTAATGATGTTAGTATAATTAGCTCTTTTGTGGAATAATATTGTGTTTTTAAGTGGGATGATTTCTTGATGTTTACTCACCTATTTTGATTCTGAATTTCTGATAAGTAACATACTGCACCTAAGTTTTAAAGTACTTTTGAGAATAAAACAATATGTTCTATCAAAATTTTCACCATTTGGTCACCAAGAATGTGATACCCAATGTGTTTCAATCATAACGCCATCTTCAATGGGTGGGATTACAGAATGCATTTTGTGAACTTTTTTATGTTTTCCGAAATAATTGTCGACTGTGAGTGACCAGAAAGTTCTTCATCATTCCGCATGTTTGTATGACAATGTTTAAATTCAACTCTTATCAACTCAGTGCTTTGCTTCAGTAGTGTTTTGAAGAATAATGTTTTTGAGTGTTTTGAAAATTACAAAAGTGGGGTTACTAAAATCACTGTAACCTGTAAACTTAATTATTAGAATGTAATGAAATTTTGTCATATATTTTTTGAAGTTATCTAGAAATTGTACGATCTGTCAACTGTACTGCTACATATACATTCTGTCAAGAAAGTACCGGGAATTATCGATTTAAATCTGGCGGGGCAATGAGGCAGGTAAAATCTTTTTTTCCTAGGTTGGTACCACTGTCCCTAATTACTATGCCAAGCTTGAGCGGGATCTGTCAACTAGTGTGTTTGCAACAGCTGATTAAGTCAGTCGATGTCAGAGTGCGTGCCGATTTTTACTATGGGTGATTACGTTGAGCAAAGAATTTGTTTAAAGTTTTGTGTTGCAAATGAATTTTCGTGTGCCGATGCATTGAAAATGTTGCAAAAGGCCTTTGGTGATCATGCTCTATCGAAAACTCGTGCATATCAGTGGTACAGAGCCTTCAAGGACGGTCGTGAAGTGGTCGACCATCGACGGCTTCGATCGAAGATAACGTCGATAAAATGAAGGAAAGGGTGCTGGAAAACCGTCGTACCAGCTTGAGAGAGATAGCACATGATCTTAAGATATCCCACGAGTCCGCACGTACGATTTTGATTGATATTTTGGGCATGAGAAAGATGACCGCACGACTCGTACCGAAAGACCTGAATTTTCTTCAAAAACGTCATCGCGAACAGGTTGCTTCAGACATGCTGGATCGCTGTAATTCCGATTCTACATTCATGGAACGCATTATAACTGGCTCCCTGCGACTTTTTCCTCTTCCCAAAACTAAAATTGCCCCTTCGTGGCACCCGTTTTGAGTCGATTGAAGCCATAAAACAAAATTCGGCGCGAGAGCTAAAGTCCATCCCGGAAAGCGCCTATAAAAAATGTTTCGATAATTGGAAGTGCCGTTGGCATAGATGTATTGGAGCAAATGGAGCCTATTTTGAAGGCGACCCAATAAATTTTGACGATTAAATGTAAAAATGTTGTTTTAATTGAAAATTCCCGGTACTTTCTTGACAGAGTAGTATATATTGAGTTGCAATATTATTCAATTTATAGAGTAATTGAGGATAATTTATTTCAGAGTACATGTTAGAAGAACTGATAAAGTTGGCACAGAAGCAGCTCTCCACAGAGTTGATGAATATATGATGTGGGTAGAAGAATATTATAACCAGTTGGAGCTCAAACAGAAAGTAGAGAAACGAAGAGTGTATCTAGCATCAGACGAGCCAAAAGTGATCAAAGAAGCACAAAATAAATATCCCAGTTATGATATCATTGGGGATTCTTCTATTGCAAAAACTGCCGCATTATCAACTCGGTATTCTGATTCATCATTGATTGGTATAATACTAGACATCCATATGCTGTCGATGAGTGATTATCTTGTCTGCACATTTTCTTCACAAGTAAGTAAACTGGTAGAACATTGGGAACTTGTCTTAGTGTGAACTATTTCAAATATAGTTTGTTGATGGCACAGACTAGAAGTTTTTCCAATATTTCCTCAGTACTTCTTGTCATCAAGTTTGGCTGACACTAATTCTTCTGTAAATCAATTGATATTAATCAAAAGACAAAAGACACTACAGTTTATCTAATTTTCACTGAACTTCATTTTTCAATAGGTATCACTGGTTTCGACTGTTAGATACAGAAAGTAGTTACAAGTATTTATATAATTTCAGCAAGCATAATTTACAGAGACATGTAGGTTAAGTAAGCATGAATTATTAATATCTAGTTGACTGTTAACAGTTTGGTGATATGATGATGTACCAGATGACGAAATTGAAAGAAAGTTATTAGATATTCCTTACAATACCACTTCTATAAAAAAATTAACATAAAAGAAATTCAAAGTGAAATAAAACATCCGAATCCTCAGAAAGCTGCCAGAATAGACATGGTAATACCAAAATTATTAAGGAAATGCCAAAGAAAGAATTATTAATGGTGATGAATATATTCAATGCAATTCTATTACAAAATTAATGGCCAGAACAACTGAAAATAACTGAAATAATCCTTATATTAAAACCAGGTAAAGATCCAAGTGCTGTAACCTCGTTTCAGCCAATCAGCTTGATGCCTATTTTATCAAAGATCCTTAAGAAAATCCTGCTTTGGAGAATAAAGTTAGATCATAATACCCAAGAATGGATACCTCAACACCAATTCGGACTTAGGACAAACTTCTCCATCATACTCACAGGATAAGTCACAAAATAAGTAAAGCCATGGAATAAAAAATCCTGTATGTCTGCTTTTTTAGATGTGAGTCAAGTCTGATAAATACTGGCATCCTGGTCTGGTTTGTAAAATCAAAAAGTGTCTGCCAATTTATTGTTTCTGGTTTATCAGCATAAACCAATGACTTGACATAACCCCAAAGAAAATAATCCCGTGGAGTTATGTGGCATGATCTTGGAGGCCAATTAATTGGACCATTTCTCGAAATAATGTTATCGCCAAATCTTTCTTTCAATAAATCATGAGGTGTAGCACCATCTTGTTGGAACCAAAACACTTCTGGGTCGATACCATGCAAATTTTGAAACAAATAATCACTTATCATCGATCTGTAACAAGCACCATTCACTGTAACATTAGCTCCAGCATCGTTTTTAAAAAAATATGGACCGATGATGCCTCAAGCTTGTAAAACACACCATACAGTGCATTTTTCAGGATGCAATGGAACCTGCAGAACTTCTTGAGGATTGTTTTCACTCCATATACGGCAATTTTGCTTGTTTACATAGCCGTTCAACCAGAAATGAGCTTCATCACTAAACACAATTTTACGATAAAAAAGTGGATCAACTTCAAGCTGTTCTAGGGCCCAATCAGCAAACGTGTTATTATGGTCAAGTGGCTTTAGTTCTTGAACCAGTTGGATCTTGTATGGGTGTAGACCAAGAAAACTCGAAAAGAACTGATCAGCAGAACTGAAGTAGGAATAAAGAGGTCTTTTCAGAGGAGAAGACCTTATAAACTTATTTGAGGGATTAATGCCCCATGTATATCAGATTAGCTTATAGAATTGTGTATTCTGATTGATAAGAAACAAAAATTCGCATAACATTGGTAAACTTCCTAAGTGATTAGAAATTGGCATCAAGAGAAAATTGTGAAAATCGATTACTAGAGTTTTTCGCCAATAAGTACATAGGCATTATGAAGCTACCTTCAAAATTGCAACAAATTATAGAACAAAACGCTGCATATTTGACCTAAATCAGACAATCGGAAACATGTTAAATAAAGTATTGGAGTTCACGCAAAAATAATGTATTTCTTTCCCCAACCTATTATAAAACTATTGGTCTAATCAGGTCATTTTTTTGTGAAGATTTATCAGAGAATAAAGATTTGGAATCTGTGAGTTCATTAAAGTAGAGTTATATTTTGGAAATCATCTCTTTTTAAGATGTGATGTTCCTTTTTAGAGTTAGTTCAAAATGTAAACTTGACAAATCCAAGGTGTTCACAGAACAACAATTGTTGTTTATCAGTAAATGTGTGGAAATTACTCTGCATTATTTTATTTCATTAAAATGAACCTGCATCAAGTAAGGATCGTTTATTTTTGAAAAGCATTTATAATTATGCTTAATACATTAATTCCTGATGGTTTTAAATCCTGTCAAATATTTTGGGATAACTCTGAATGTTATATTCATTTTCAGGTTTGCAGAGTCGCTTATGAAATAATGCAGACTTACTATCCTGATGCCTATGATAGATTCAAATCATTGGACGATATATATTACTATGGAGGTCAAAATGCACATAATGTGATAGCAGTCCTTCCACATAAACCTCTCAAAAATGGTGAGATGGCAATATCAGAGGGTGATATCATAGGTGTAGCGGGAAACCATTGGAATGGTTTCAGTAAAGGTCACAATTTGAGAACCAATCAAATTGCTCTCTATCCTAGCTTTAAAGTTAAAAACAAAGTGGAGACGGCCAAATTCCCAACATATTCAGAGATGAACAAAAATTAAAACACTCTTTCGATTTTATGGCCTAGTTCCTTGAAAGTAAGTTATGATATATTTTAGGAGGTTTGAATTTACACTTTCTACTGATTTTAAAGAACTGATACTCTTCTACGAAATTTGATAAAATCAAAAAAATGCACTATACTGTGTTAATTTTATTTGCAGTTTTAACTATTTTTTATGATGACTCATTATGTGTTGAAAATACCTAACTCATTTCGTCAAAGAAATATATTAGTAAGAAATTATTACACATGAACAACGAAAACACCTACAACATGCAAATAATATTAAAGAAAAAATTTATGATGAAATCCTTGAATTATTTATAGGAAAGTTTTTATCTTGAGGTTCGTTAAGATATAAATTTGACCGTGTTTATTTTTTTCTACATACTTATAAATGGCAAACAGTGATGAGGAAATGTGAGTAGTTTTTTAAATTTGTCAAGAAATCGATCAGAAAAAGATTTTGTTTTATATGATTTATTTCAGGGAACTAGCTTATGAAAGAGTTAGGACTCATTTTACTTCGTCGCACAAATTCTGAACTAGTCAAATTTATATAACCTTTTTTTCATGAATCTCAAAATTTCCGTCTAAAAATCAATATGAGTCCAAAGAGAAACAAGAATTTATTCAATATGTTTACAATCTCTGTATTTATTAAAAACTTATTTTTATGTATCATAGTGAATATATTAATTTTATTGTCTGATTAATCTCAATTTTTTTCTCCTGTATTAACAGGAAGGTTTTTTCATTTCATAAGTAATATTTGGGAAATAATTTCATATCTTATGAGTTAAAATGCCAGCCCCAGAAATCGGCAATTTTTTATTATGAAATCATTGCAAACTTTCGCAAATGTTACCATAATAATGACTCATAAATAGGCAATGCTTTTTGTGTTTACCTAATTTTATTCCACAAACACATATCCGAAGTCCAAACTGTCTTAGTTTGGAAATAGTGTGCCCATAAAGAGCAGAAAATGTTTTTTTTTCAGTTAATTTTTTCACTGTGAAAACAGTAATTCCACTCTTTTTTATGGTTTTTAATTCTTCTACTTCAACCTTTTTCCTTTTCCTAGACTTTTCAAAGTTTTGAATTTGAACTTATTTGCATTCAGGAGATCGAATTGAGTAAAAACTACATCGTTCTTAATACCTAAATTCAAAATTTTTATTATTGATATTTTATTTATAGTAAGACATTCCCAAAAAGTTCAGTATATATTGTTAATTTAATAATATGGGCAGCTCCTGTATTCTTTCAAGGACATCGAACTCTTCAAGTTTCAAAATTATGGTTATTGTTATATGAATATGACCTGAATATATTAGTAAAATACTTTATAACTTTGTTCACTATTTACTGTATATTGTGTCGTTAATTAGGTAAAGCAAACAATTATTTTGATGCTGGGGTATTTGGAGCTGATTTCAAATTAATTTAGTGTCTTGAATTCAAATATGGTATCAGTTATTGACTGAGAATACAAATAAAATAACATTTTATTGAAATATTATACAGACTGTTCCAGGAAGAGAGGGACAAATTTGGTATGAGGTTAGAGGGCATAGAGTCTGAATAGTCTTCATATTAGGGTCCGATGTCTTTCGTTTGGGATATATAAAAATTGATATAAAATTGGTACTTGTACAATTTTGTGGTATGTTGGTATACCTTTTCAAATTTCACTACTAATTGAACACTTTGGTTCACTGAGTTCACTAACCTTAATTATAATACAAGTGTACAAATTGGATAATACATTCACTTTCACCCTTCTTAGTGCGATATATGTACTATTACAAGAGAATGAATGCAAAATGTTTCTTGAAAGTGAATTAGAGGAGTTTTGCAACTTGCTTGATTTTGATCAGCGTTTTTAATGCACCAAATAGAACTTGATGAAAGTAACGAACTTTGTTACAATTCTCATGTTTTTCTGAAATTCAAGAGAGACCTTTCTCGAGTGTATACTTTTTCAGAGGTCGAGGGGTGACTGTCTCGGATGATACCAGCTTTTGAGAAGGATTGCGACCAGACGCATACGTAGGTACGAAATTTTGCCTGGAAAGGTCTTAGAGAGACAAAAAAAGCATGAAATTTTTTACCTGATGCTAGGCGAATGTAACCTGTTTGTATTCAAAAGCGAACAAGCAAATATGCCTCAAAAAATAAAGAAAGTAGATAACAACTGATTTCATATTCATATTGAAGACACCAAATGTTACCAAAATCAATTCTAAAACCTGAGCAACAAAGTTTGTGTTATTAATGAATGATTTATTTCATACTTCAATTGCAAAGCTATGAAATTTTTCGAACATGGGATTTTAGAAGATATAAATTTCTAATAGTAAAAAAATAAGAGCAAAAAAACTGCCAAACGTAATTTCAGATAAAAGAATTGATTGTCTTATGATTGTCAAAAGGATTATGTTATCAATCATAATGGTTGATATTAATGTAACTGATGTATCATAATAGGGCTAAGTGGTAAATGAAAGTGTTCATCAGTGAACTAAGAGGGTTTGTTAGTATCAAGTGAAATTTTCTAGAACTCTGTATGAGAATGTCTAAACATTTATTTTTTTCTCAAAATACGAATTATTGTGTAAATAACGTTTTTCATTTAAATTCTGTTCAGGGTTCGATTCTAGCAGTATTTCTTGAAATTGGGAATGAACATTTGTAAAATTTGAGATTCTTATTGTAGCTCTTAGGACAAAGATGCACAATATATGAAGTTTTCACTAGAATTTTGAACTGTGAATGTGTAAAATGTCATATTTTGTGATCTTCAATTATAACTTTTGATGGAATATGTTCAAGAAACATGGCAATCAAAGTATCCCCGTTATGTATCTTTGTCCTTAGAGAAGGCACATATTTTCTATAAATGTAGATTAACTTTGGATGATGTATACATCAACAAACTTCAAGAGATGATTCTGTGGACCACTTTAGACAAAAACTGTTCTTATGGGCATATCTCCTAAAATGCTTTGTTATCAGTATACAATGCTTCTGTATTTTTTTTTTTAATTTATCGAAAACCATTAGTAATTGGGATCTGATTTTTAGTGTAGTGAAAAAAAAATGAATGGATTAATTGAATTCATCTCAAAACTTTTTTATTGAAGGCCCAGTAATGTTCTAATAAGGCTAGAAATTCATAAATAAGTAAAAAAATGTGTATGTTGGAGAATAAGACACTATATTTTATCAAAATTCCAGAATTTATTCACTAATGCAAAAACAGCATTTTCTCTCTTGAAAATCATATATAATCTCTTCAAAATATTCAAAATCGATTGAAACGTTTCACTTCCATAAGACCAAATTATGGAAAATAACTGTTTCATTCAAATTGAATTGAATCTGACCTTACTTGATGAAAATCCATTTAAATAATATTAAATAAGGTTATTCTGATTTTCACAAATTTTTATTGTTATGTTTACAACAATCGTTTCGCTATCACAGTAGCATCATCAGGCAAGTTATTCAAAATGTAATCTTGCCTTATGATGCTACTGTGATAGCGAAGCAATTGTTGTAAACATAGCAATAAAAATTTGTGAAAATCAGAATAACCTTATTTAAACATTGTTTCATTCATCTTTTTTACGTCATGCTTTCAAAATATGCATTCATGTTTTTGAAATATGTAATTGCTCCGAGAGCATGCAAATGCCTAATTATTTATAGATATTTCTGAAAATCTGAGATTGTGGAATTTTGTATACAAATATTGAAAAATATTTGAAATATGACAAATTACATGAAATTTTGCTTAACTATTTTCGAAATTTTTTCTCCATATTGAAATATGAAATTTAAGAGAATCATGAAGATCTAAAATGTGAAACTCTGAAACTGAACCTTATAATACTGACGGAATTATAAAAGTTAATTTTTCTTGTATGTTGCGCTGCAAATCTGCCAATAACAGCTTAAATATTTATAACAATAACTCTCCATATACGTAGCAAATATTTCTTTGCAAAATTGTAGAGATCTAAAGCTGCTATTGGCAGAATATTTAGTCATTCTTCATTTTTTTTAATTAATTTATCCAGATGTCTACTTCCAACTGTAACAAATTTGGCACTAAATCTACAGAATCATTTTTAAATTTGCTGAAATATTCAGAAACATTTTTTACTAGGAACTCCAGAACATTGACCATTATCAAGATTTTATCTAAAATTCTGAAATGATCTGAATTGGAACAAAACTTAAGTTTTGGATTATACTTTCTGGAAGTAGTGAGTTACTCTAAAATATTTTTCAGGCTTTATGTTTCAATATTAATGTGCATAATTTGTGCAGCATTGTTTCCTGCAAGTAAAGTTTAAATTTTTATTATGCTTCATAATTTCTCCAAATTTTTTTCTATACACTCATCTGCACAATTAACCATTCACCAAGTTTTTTACGACTTTCGTAGATTTTATTCAACTATGAGTTAATGGATTAAAAAACTATTCAAATATTTCATCATATTCATTCAATAAAATTTGGCGGTATTTATAAACTTATGGTTCAATAAACGTTATTGTTTTTTTTTTGAATAATTCATTATTATTTTTGGCTCTAATGACTTCCTTAAGTCCATTCATTATGTTTTGGATATCTAAGTGGAAGATATTACGTCATTCCTCTATCATAGCTGCTTTGGGGTCCCCTATAGTCATTGAAACTATTCTTGAAATTGTCCTATATGTAGAATTGAGATCAGGATTGAGCGCTGGCCATGGTAACGTTCGAATTCCTACCTGACCAAGATAATCAGTGACTAATTTGGAGATATGACAACGTGAGTTATCATGCATTAAAATTTAGTTTTCGCCAAAATGACGAAAAAAATGTACATATTCTTGACAAGTTTCTTCTGTGTATATCTGAACAGTCAAACTTGTTCTAGTGAAGACCATGAGTTCAATGGGAGGCTCATATCTAACGCCTCCAATACCATTATCAATTTTCCAGGCTGGCCCACAGGAATGGACTATGGCACAGGCAACAAATCTTTCATTAGATCGTCGATACACACGTCGATGCTGTGTACAAAGTTCCAGTGCCCAAGCTGGATAAAAGTAGTATTTCAGCACAATGTCAACAGTAAAATGTCTCAAGTGCACGTTCATCGATGTCTGCCTTGATCTGTACTTCTGGTAAGAACCAGACCCATTGTAACGTTTGATAGCATCTCGAACAATGGTTCAAGGCACACCAGGCTAAAGTTTTCTGTACACAGCATCTGATAAAATGATTTCCGTAGCTGCTCGAATTATGTCCAATGGCATTCTTCCTCATAAATGAGCCTCACAGACTTTAATTTTATACTATTCAAGGTCGAGACATAGAGAAAAATAGAATTATATCAGAGTATTAAAATCGATTCATGAAAATGTATTGTATACATAAATAACTGAACAAATAGGAAGTATTTAATATATGTTCAAAATACTCATATATTTGAAAAATCATCGTGATCAAAGAAAACAAGTAGTACAAAATATGGGTGGGCGGTTAATTGAGTTGGTGAGTGTATATCAATCCTTAAAAATTAACCAAGTTTTGTGTTAAAACTTTTAACCTGTTAAATTTTACTTAAGCTGATAGTTATATTTATAATATGGTACAAACTTAAGATATTATATTCAAATCATGGGACAAGTTTTGAAGAGCAACAAAATAATTTGAGCTTTAGTTGATAGTTGAGATGATTCGGAATTTTTCCACTGCATAATTAGATGCAGTTTATGTGATTTCTTCAAAATTTTGAACCTTAGATTTTTAGTTAGTGGAACAACACTTGCCTCATTGGAAACAGCTGAGGAATCTTAAATTATTTTCATTGCGGTAAATAAACTGAAAAGTGACCTTTGGCAGATGCTGATAATTTTGTTCTTAAAAAATTCTAAATGGCAATTTCGGATCAAAAGTGTAATTTCATCATCAACTCATCTTTGTCAAATTGGACAACATCTACAAAAAAGTTCAACTTATTCATCTATGCTGGTGCTACTTGAAATAATAACAATAGGAGATTTTTGGTTAACAATAAGCCACAGGATAACCTCTTAAAGTTTGTTAATGAACTAATGAAATGCCACATATAGCAACAATAGTGATTTGTGATTCCCATGGAGAAAGACCTGAAACACTTGAACCGCAACACCTATTTATACAAAAAGAAGTTGCGATACAAGTGATCAGATCTCCAGTTCTAGGAAGTTATTACTCACCCTTACACCCAGAATCGACCCTCGCTCTGTACATCCAATACAAAATATACACCTCGTGCTTCCAATACTAGAATTGCAAATTGAATCTAATTTTCTTTATATTTTATTATGTATGATTATTCCAGCTTGATTCTCATTTTCCATAAAATTAACATATTTATATTTTATAATTCCTTTCAATTTTTGTATGTGAGCGTCTCTATTTAGTTCTATATATTTGTTTACCCTTCAAACACTTTTCAGGGAAAATTATGCATTTTTTTTATTTCATCATTCTCTTAGCAGAATTTTTTGTGTTAATTACTTTTAGATTTTGAAGTTTTTGGACTGAAATATACCTCCTACCCTTAAGAATCGAGAGTTCTTATGAACTTACATATGACTTTGCTCAAATAATTTTTTCTTTCTCATTACTTTTTGTTCATTATATCGATTTACTGAATGAAATGTGCAATACAATAATTTATTGAGAGCTTCTAGAAATTTATCTTAAATTGTAGCTGTGAAATCATTAGCTGCAAATTTCGAAAAATATGCACCAATATTAAATAAACTTATGATTAGAGACATAGTAAAGTCTATAAATTTCCCCGTATGGCTGTAACTCTTTGTCAAGGATTGTATATTCTTGCTAATGTATGTTTTTAGAGTAATAAGGTGTTTAAATCTCAAATTAATGACTCCACTTGTACCTATATTATTAGATACCTAGAAATATTGTTTATTAACAAGAATGTTGTGTATTTATGTAATTTTATTTGAGAGAAATATATTTCTATAAAGTCTGCATATTTTTCCACTTTAGATAAAGAAAGGATTCACAAACTCAGTAAATAAGTTTATTATAAAAAATTAACAAAGTCTTGAGTTTCACACACTGATTAATTAATATAATTAATAAATATACCTTATACTAATAAATATACACATGTTGAAGTTGATGAGTAAACGTTAATAACTTTTTTCAATTGAAATCTGTACAAACTTAGTATTTTTGTGAATTTAATCAACAACTTCGTTTCATTTCGCACTAAAAATCGTAAAAAATTTAAAATTTTTATGTTAAACTACACTACTACTTCTTAGTAATGAATCAAAGCTTAAGCTATAATCCTCAATTTTATTACTTTTAGATCCTGAAAATAGACAACCTGAGACTAAGCCAACAAAAAATGCTAAAATTACAGCAATGAAAAAAATTATATAACTTGATAGAGTGAAAGATTGTATGTATTCATAATGTTCTTCGCATTTTACAGTTGAAAACTCCCGATTTTGGATTTTGTTTTGTCTTTTTCTCATTTCAGTAGTTGTTATAACATTGCTCCCGTAGTTTTTCGATTGTTCAAATTGATTTGTCTTGTTTTTTTGGTTATTTGCTTTGTTTTTTTCATTATTCGTTACATGATGTCCCTTTGCACTTCTTCGTTGATTGAATATTTCTTTTTCCTTCGGTTCGATATAATTACCAACAAAATTGTAAGATAAGTCATTTTTCATACATAAATCTTTTACTGGTTCTAGTGTTCCTTTATCAGAGAAAAAATTCACAAAAAAGTCATCACTGTTTCTACATTGGATAGGCTCTTTTATATCCAGGACACTGTTTTCATGAAGAAAATGAAATAATTGAACTGATTGACATGTGCACCTCCATTGATTGAATTCGAGCTGGATTAATCTTAATTTCGGCAGAAATTTGAACAATTCCGTGTTAATCATTTTTATGTTATTTCTTTGCAAATTCAGGTATTTCAGATTTGGGATATGCGCCAATGAATCACCTTCAACTCTTTCAATTCCAGAATTCCTGAGTAGCAATGTTTCTAAACTGTTGGATATTAGTTTTGGCATTATTCTGAATAAATTGATAGATAAATCAAGTAGAACCAACTTGGAATTATACTGAAATAAATTTGGGGGTATCTCCCCCAAAAGGTTTTGTGATAGATATATTTCTTCTATGTTGATGAGTTCTTTGAATGCTATATCATCCACGTCAATTATATTCGAATTATTCAAATATAAGATCTGCACATCGCCAGCTTTATCGAAGCTCAAATCGTTATGGGCTATAGAGTCAAATTCATTCATAGAAAGGTCAATAGTGGTTGGATCGTTCTCCAATCTGTCAAAATTCGGGATATTCATCAAAAACTTTCCCGAGCATTTCACTACATTTTCCAAACAAATACACTTGGATGGACATCCCGCTAAAGCTGTGGATAATAACATGATGAAGATGAGGGCCATACATTCTTTACATCCATCCATATTCGGTTCCTATATGAAATGAATCAGTAATTAGACAGACTTGTTTGGGATTTGAACTTGAGGATCGAAAATATCAAATTATTAAATTATGAATTTCTATAGGAAATATTTTGAGTATTGTAAGTAGTAAATGGGGCGCCGATTTGAAGTGACTGATAAAATCGAGAAAAAATATAAAGTATCAATGGAGTTTCCGCACCTGCTATCTTACTTCGAATTGATTTCCTAATTGAATGACTCATAAAACCAGGAAGATTTGTGAATTATACAATATACTACTGAGTGTACAAATATTAACTTGGACAATTAGGACACGCTTGGAGTTGTTTCCCAATCGGCGATGTCCTCAAACTATCAACTCCTAGCGACAATAAAATTTGAATGATAATAATAGCTTTTTGTTTATGTAAGTTCATATCAAATTAAGTAAAACAAATTAGTGTACTATCAACTTAACATGGAAAACGTGCTAATATGAACTACTCTGTGATGTGAACACATAATTTTTTGTATTAACTACTATGGAATATGAACATAGTATAATCCCACTATTATGCACTTTGCGACAGTTATGTCAGAAAGACTATGTGAAATCACCTGATGAATGGTTCAAGACCACATGGAAAATTTTGCGTAAAGATCTTGGTCTACACCCATAGAAGATCTAACTGGTTCAAGAACTAAAGCCTCTTGACCATAATAAGCGTCGTTTGTTTGCTGATTGGGCCCTAGAACAGCTTGAAGTTGATCCACTTTTTTATCGTAAAATTGTGTTTAGTGATGAAGCTCATTTCTGGTTGAACGGCTATGTAAACAAGCAAAATTTCCGTATATGGAGTGAAAACAATCCTCAAGAAGTTCTGCAGGTTCCATTGCATTCTGAATGAAACGTGCACTGTATGGTGTGCTTTACACGCTGGAGGCATCATCGGTCCATATTTCTTTAAAAACGATGCTGGAGCTAATGTTACAGTGAATGGTGCTCTTTACAGATCGATGATCAATGATTATTTGTTTCAAAATTTTAATGGTATCGACCTAGAAGTGTTTTGGTTCCAACAAGATGGTGTTACATTTCATGCTGCTACCGTAACGATTGAATTATTGAAAGAAAGATTTGGCGATAACATTATTTCGAGAAATGGTCCAATTAATTGGCCGCCAAGATCATGCGTTATAACTCCACTGGATTATTTTCTTTGGGGTTATGTCAAGTCATTGGTTTATGCTGATAAACCTGAAAGCCAACATATCTCGTGTTATTGATGAAATAAGGCCTAAATTACTCGTCGTGGTGGACATTATTTTTGAAACATAAATGTCATAAAATTATATTCCAAAAAAAATTTAGCTACAATCTTAATTTGAATGTGTTTTATTTCAATTTAAAGTTTTTATCACTCTAAAAAAAACAACCGATATGATGAATCCTGGAGGAGTATCTTCAAGAGAAGTGAATTATTGACAATATATGCACTTTATATTCAAGAATGTGTACTCTTCATCAGGAACAATAGGAATCTATTTGTAAAATATGAAAACAGAAGGACTTTCTAGGAAACCATGAATGAAGATTATATTTATCCCAGACACAATCTTACAATTTGCAGGCTGAATATAGATGTCTTAAAATTTATAATACTCTTCCAAAAAACATAAAAATAATTACTGATATGAAATGTTTCAAAAAAAATTGTTCAAATATTTAATTAATTTGGAACCATATAATTTAGAGGACTATATGTCCCCCATGTGATTTGTACCAATCTTTGATACTGTTCCATTTCGTTTTCATAGCTGTTGAATTTGGTTGTGAAAAAAGAGCAATTATTATTATCATTTATTCCGGAATTAATCAAATTTCACGATTTATCGTAATCTGATTTATTGTGTTCGGCGATCCGCTCATAGATCAGATTTTATTCCTAAAGGGGTTATGAATTAAAAAACTTCGAAATAATTTATTAATTAAACACATGGAAACAAGTGTTTCATTAATGAATCAATTATAAATAATTTCTACCAAGCATCGAACAAATCAACCCCACTTCAAAATAGTGAAAGTGAGCGGGAAATCAAGATGTTTATGTTTTCATAACAAAACTAAAGTCCTGGAATACATCAATAAATATCGCCCTACTGGCGAAGAAATATAGGACTACAACAAAAGAAGGAAAATCCTTGAGAAAGTAGACAAAAAATCGACCAAAAAATTCTCTTTAAAGAAGGCCAAAATGCCACAAATAGAAATTAAGCTTATGATCCTTGCTCTACGCAAAAGACATATGGTTTTCAGAGTGTAGCTACCACCTTCTTCGCTCCTCGTCCAGAAACCTGCCTTGCTCGGTTGCCGCTTGACTGGCGTATCATATAGAGGACACGACCAGTCTGAAGATTCTTGACTGACCGTCCTCGCCGAGTCCAAATAGGGCAAGGTACACAGCGTTTGACGACCGTTCCGAAGCGGAATACATGGTCACTGGGACCTTGCCAGGCAGACATGCGCACTACGCCTGTCTGAAGAGTTTCAGGTATGCATTGTCAGAACGAAACGCCGTCTCCCAAATTAAGAGGTGGAAGCTCCCTCGCAACACCGCATTCCTTCGAGAGCTTCATTGGTGACTCCGACGTGATCGGGGAGGTTTGCTTCAAGAGCGAACCAACCTATTCATTTGGAGGCCCTAATTGCCCCCATTCATTCCGAGGCAGCCTTTCCTTTCGTTCCACAGATCCCCGCTGGAGACGACACCGTGACAAGACCAGCGGTGGATTTTCTCCTTGCCTGATTCCCAACGCCCTATTCCGCGACCTTATTAACTCTCACTGGAGGGGGAGTGTGTAGCGACCAACTTCTTCACTCCTCGTCTAGAAACCTGCCTTGCTCGGTTGCAGCTTGACCGGCGTATCATATAGAGGACACGACCAGTCTAAAGATTCCTGACTGACCGTCCGTCCCCACCGAGTTCAAATAGGGCAAGGCACACAGCGTTTCACGACCGTTCCAAAGCGGAACACATGGTCATTGGCGTCACAGATAGACATGCGCACTACGCCTGTCTGAAGAGTTTCGCGCATGCTCGGAGCGAAACGCCGTCTCCCAAATTAAGAGGTGGAAGCTGCCTCGCAACACCGCATTCCTTCGAGAGCTTCAAGAGAAACAATCAAAACGAATCTCTTGAATTCATGTTCAAATTTGAATATATGTGTATTCAAAGCAAGCGACAGATGACTCCATCGCTTCAATGGACGTTAAAGTGCAAGATGCTTGAACCTAACGGAAGAAAACCTTCCAACTCAGCCAGAACTCGTTGCCGAGGCTGAAAATGACCAACATTTGATAGATTTGCCAATATAGGTTTTATAGAACCAAAGGCGAGAGTTATGGATTTTGTTGTTGGACAATTTCCATTTTTCAAGCTTTACAGCTTGTAGAGTACTTAGAACAAGTCACAGATGAATGGAACAAGGATGAAGTTATGTTTGAAAACGCAAATCCAGTAGAGTACAGCGAAATCGAAGAACTGTGAAATTTGTGAGTCAGCTGAAGTTTCACATGCGGAAACAGTTCAAGATTTAAACATAGCAATCGAATGGTTGTTGGACAATTTCCATTTTTCAAGCTTTACAGCTTGTAGAATACATAGAACAAGTCACAGATCAATGGAACAAGGATGAAGTTATGTTTGAAAACGCAAATCCAGTAGAGTGCAGCGAAATCGAAGAACTGTGAAACTTCTGAGTCAGCTGAAGTTTCACATGCGGAAGTAGTTCAAGATTTAAACATAGCAATCGAATGGTCAAAACAGAATGCTCTGGACGTGAGATAAAGGATATAACATCTTGAATTTGTATTTTGAAGTAGTGGTTATTTCGAGTCAGGCAACACATCTTTCATTCGTGCTTTAACAGAAAGTTAGTTGAATATTGAACGAAATGGGTCGATTTACGCTGAACAAAACTAGGAAACTCATGTCCAAAGTTGTGCATCCAAAGAGCTGCATCTTCTATCCAAACCGTTAGAAATTTACGTGGAAAATTCAAATAGAAATGAAATGCCCTTTTCGGCAATTTGTGGATCAGTTTGTTCGTGAAAACTGGATCGTTACCTGATAAAACAACCTGTTCACGTTTTTGTCGAATGAGCACACTTGAAAATATTGCTGCTCTAGTCCAGAATGTGACTGAACATCCATCAACATCAACTCGTCATTATTGCTCAAGAACTGAACATTTCTCGCACTTATCTGAGAAGAATTTTGCATGAAGACTTCAGTATGAAGGCTTAAAAAGTTCTAATAGTACAATAAGTGAAGCCTCGTGTCCATCCGATGGACAGACACATTTAGTGATGAAGCTCATTTTCACTTGGGAGAACTATTTTTGAGAGGATGCGATAAGGATAAGTATTACGCTAATCATTCAGAAATTATTGATGCATTGAAACATTAAATCGAAGTTGCCATTCATGAGATTGAGCCCCAAACAATCGGCAATGTACAGAAAAATTGGGTTGATCGGATGGGGTACTGTAGCCATAATTTGAACGATGTTGTTTTTCATTAGTAAATGTCAAGATTCAACCTTTCTAATAAACTCATAAATTTAGAGAAATATTTATTAGTTTTTTATTTAGAGCCAAACAAAATGCAAATTTAAAATGACGCACCCTTTTTAGTTATTTTAAGAAATATACATGAAAAGTCCAAAATAACATAATTTTAATTAAAAAAAAAATGCATATGGGACCGTAATTTATTTCCACAAAAATGTTTGTACTACTACAACAATTGTTTCACCACGATGTGGCTTCTTCAGGTATTACATTGTACTGTGAAACAATTGTTGTAGTAGTACAAACATTTTTGTGGAAATAAATTACTGTCCCATATACATTTTTTTAATTAAAATGAGTTTCCACCAAGTAAAGACCGAATCTATCAAATATTTAACATAATTTTTTTCTAAGTCTAGCTCAAAGAGCTAGAGACATGAATCTTCCAGGGTAGGTTTCAGACCCAAATATCTCGATTATGTTATTGTTAATGGGCAGAATCGCTCCAATGCTTCTGCAGTTATTCACATTTGGACTTTTTTCTTATTTTTCCAATAGTTCGGAAACTATTGATCCGGTCGAAATCAAATTTGGTATTTACGTGTAAAATTAAGACACGATTATTTATGACCAATTTTGTGACGATCGGCCATTCGGACGGTGAAAATTCCGAACACAATTCATAGATACTCAAAATATTCAGAGTAGATTTGGAGTCTAAATATGTCGGTTAGGTTTAAAAAATGAACAGAATCAGTTTAACGTTTCCTGAATTATTTTCATGTGAAATTTTATCATTCAAATGTACAAATTCGATCGAATTCAAATTAAGTGATGTGAAATAACGCCACGACAGCTAATGCATAATTTTATGAAAATAAATGAGCTTTTTTGAATTCAAAGTTTTTAAAATGGTTGTTTGAAACCTGCAAAAATAAAGGGTCTTTCATTAACAGCGCCCCATTTTGTTTTGTAAATAAAACAAATTATTCATTTGAAAATTATCGAAATTTTTATTCCATTATAAAGTACAATGGATACCATTAGTTATGAAATAAAACATCATTTAAATGTCCATCACAGAAACGCTGGCAGGAATGATGTCGTTGAACCCAATTTTCCATGACTCTCACACAAATCAGGTCGTATGTTAGCATTTACTCGTTCAATATTGATCTATAAATCGTCTAAATTTGTTGAATTAATTAATTTGTTGAATGATTACATTGAAAAATAAGATTTTTCCATGCCAATACCGAGAATACACTGAACGCCCCTCATATTATTATTATAAATGTCAAAATATTCAATTAATTGAATTGAGTTCCTTTCAGTGTTCTTATTCTCACAAAATTAAATAAGTTTTCTACTTGAGCTCAGGGCCGTCTTTAAACTATTTGAGGCCCTGGGCACATTAGGATCATGGGGCCCCTATGACCTTGAGAAAACACTATTTAGTTACAATAGATAAAGAAAGACAAACAAGGTTCTAAATTTATTTTTATTTAATTACTAACTATAAAAAAATAGGAAATATAAAAAATAATCTACTAAAGTAACTCGCTGTCTCGCTTAACTTAAAATCCTTAGATTAATTCTATGTTGATTGCAAAGGTACCCTTCTAGATTTAAAATGAGCAAAATCGTTCCGGTAATACCTAAATATCGGTTATCATTTGGTAATCTAGCAGGAACTAGGGGGCCCCATTCGACCGCGGGGCCCTGGGCACGTGCCCATAGTGCCCAGTGGGGAAGAGGGGCCTGCTTGAGCTTGTTTGAATCTTTCTTTACTGAGATATTGAAAAAACAAAATTTATAATGGTCATTTTTTCTTTGTCCATGGAGAGATTTCGTTTTAACACGTAATGATATAGCGTATCAATTTGTACTTAAAATCTATCATATCGGCTGTTTCCAGTTTGAGAGACAGATGGTGAAGAGAAATATAAGATATATATTTTTTTGCGCACTTGTTCAGTGTGCTATCGTCTTGCCCAATTGCCAGTGCGTTCCGTCCTTAAACACATTAACTTTCGAACGGAAAGAGAAAGTGGTAAGTTTGGAGCCTACGTCAGATAAGTTCGTTCATGGGCAAAAAGAATCCTATGGTTACGTACTTATTCATATTAGATTTTTTTCCTTATTTTTTAGAATATTTCAAATCTCCGCGCGATCTAATTTGGTATTTCGAAGTACGCGCATGTTCGTGAGAACGTATAATTAGAAGTTGAAAAACAATATAATTTGTGAGCAGAACAGCATTGAGGCCTACCAGAACCATGGCATCCTACGATCTCATTTAAATTAGATGTGAAATAATGACAAGAAGGCTAATGCAAAATTTCGTGAGGATCGTGGCTGATATGAACCAGCGCTGATTTAACGTTAGTTCTTTTCTCCATTTTTGTTACCAAGTACTAACCTTCAAAAGATACCTGTAAAAATTTTTAATGGGTATTTTTTCTGTGTCCATGGAGGGATTTTGCATATACACGCAATTACTACTTTGCTCTTAAAATATAGAACGTCTGCTGATAAGTTTCCGACCTGAGGACAGATGGCGCCACAAATACAAAATCATTATTTTTGTCTACAAGTACTAACCTTCAAAAAAAGGTTGCAAAAATTTCCTGAGTATCTGACGTTTAGTTCAGAAGTTACAGTGCTTTTAGTGAAACAACTTTAGTGATCTTCCAACAATATTCCGGTGAAATAAACGTCATTTTTTGGTAGTTTTAGAACTGCCCTCCTAAAGAAACGAAAAATCTCATGAAAATAAAAGAGTTATCATTAAAAAGCTCCATCCTTTGATACGCATTGTTACATAGTGCCAAGAAACAGAGCAAAAAGAAAATATTGAACAAAACTTTATTTACTTTTTATATTTTTTGCTGTGATCAGATAAGCAAATATTTAAATGAATTCTCGTATATTATATTCACGAAGCCTCTGTTGATTCCCATTTAAATAATGAATTTGAAGTCGATCGAATTTATAGTTTCGAAATTATTTGAAAAATAAAATTTCAAATGTGAATAACTGCGAAACCATTAGATATATTTTGCCCATCGATGAACAGAATTGAGATACTTGAGCCCCAAACCTACTCTGAAAGTTTTAAGTCTCTAGCTCTTTCTCTTAGAAAATAAGAGTGTTTATGAGCGGCTGTATCGGCCAACCGGACAGAATGAACTTTGACCTCGGATTCTTTTTAATGAGTTCGAGTGTTTTAACAGAAATTTAGTTTAATATTTGACATTAACGAAATGGGTCGATTTACGCTTGTAGATCAATTTTTGAGGCAAATTCGTAAAACTGGATCGTTATTTAATAAAACAACCCGTTCGCGTTCTCGTCCAGTAAGCTCACCTGAAAACATTGTTGCTATAGCCCAGAATAAACATCCATCAACATCAATTCGTCATCCTGCTCAAGAACTGAACATTTGTGGCACTTCTTTGAGAAGAATTTTGCATAAAGTTCTCAACTTACAAAGTTCAACAAGAAGTGAAGCCTCGTGATAATTCAATGCGTTTCCACTTATCTCAAAGGGCTAAGATGAGCCGCAGATGAGCATTTTCCCAGAAAAATCATCTATAGCGATGAAGCACATTTTCACTTCGCAGGACTATTTTTTGTGGGGATCCGTTAAGGTTAAGTGTTACGCTAACCATCCAGAAAAGTTTGATGCCTTGAAACACGAAATCGATGTTGCTATTCATGAGATTGAACCCCTAACAATCGACAATGTCCTAAAAAATTGAGTTGAACTGATGGGATACTGTAGACAGCCGTGTCGGTCATTTGAATGATATTGTTTTAAATTAGTAAATATCAAGGTTCAACCTTCTCAATAAATTTACAACTTTGAAAAATCTTTATTAGTTTTTCGTTTATAACTGATCAAAAATCCAAATTTTAAATGACCCAACCCTTATAACGCTATTTTGAATAATTATTTGATTCAATGACATTCAGCTGCAGATGGAAAATATGAGCTAATATACAAAGTTTATTCCTAGAAAAGTACATAAATTATTCATTTTCATAAATCTAGATTTAGAGCATTAGATCAATTATTGAAATGTCTTGTTCACTTAGCTTTAATCTTTTAATATGAGGTATCGAAGCACGCTGTACTTATTTATGATTTCAATGAGTTATTGGGTTTTTATAACTTAGCTTTTTTAAAGTTTATAGGGTCTACTTTTTGTAGCTTATAAATATTATCTTGTAATATACTTTTGCAACATCGTTACCACAAGTGTTTTTCAGTTGATTACGATTTCAATGATGCCCTAATCTAAATATCTGGAGCACATTTCTAGTATATCAATCTCTTGGTTATTCGAAATAAACAACGTATTCTGTTCAAAACTCACCTGCGTTTGCATATATTTAAAATCGAGACAGAACAATAATCTCCACTGATTCAACTAGTAGTTCCTCATAACTTCTACCATGTCTTGACTTATCTTATCTTTCGATTGACATTTACCAATGTTTATTTAAAATGTGAAAAAATATGATCGATTTACTGGATTCACCTTTATGAACATTCTAAAGTGGCACTTGAGAACGTCCGGTGAAATGTGGCGCCAAAATTTGAAAAACGGGTCCCTTCTAAGATACTTCTAAATGAGTTTTCTTCGATTGGATCATCTGAAATTCATCACATTCATCTTGGATGGGTTCCAATCGAGTTTTTCAGAGGAAAATCCTTTAAATCACTATGTTTCATGCTTGGAGTATGCAGTTTATTGAAATTTGCGACCGTATGGCTAAAATTAGATAATACTCGAGTTTTTTATCATTTATCATACAAGTGTCGTTGTTCAAGGGACAATCACAACTGTATTGTATATTTAATAATGTTGCATATATAAACTGATAATTTAATTTTCCAATGATTCATATGTAATACTCTTTTTCTATTGTTTTCCGTCATATGACATTGAAAATTATACAGGCTGTCCTAAAGTAAGTGTAACAAACTGATAGGGTTAGATGGTACTAATGAAAATAAGAAGAAATTTCCAGCACACATCCGTCTTAGCTCTTTTCACTTCAGAGGCCTTAAAACTGAAAAAAAAATAACTCGTTTTTTACAATAATTCCAAAATGGCTGGAGATATTCAATGCGACTCAAAACTGCCACTCTGCTTGTTGAGAGGTAACATGTAATGTTTCTTGCATGTTTCAAGCATTTCCAATGGGGTGAAAAAGATTATTTGATATTACAACGTCCCTAACTTGCACGCTACTGATAAGGGGTGAGCCATTTAAATTCAGGTTAAAAGTTGAGAAAGAAAAACGCTGGGTTATGTCCATTTTTAATTCAGTTTAAAATTTCTCCAATAGAAAAAATAAATTAAATTACAATTAAATATTGTAAAGTCCCAGAAAAGACATTTAGAAATTGAGTGGTAAGCTCATTGTTGCAGATTTATGAAGGGCGGTTTTTTACGTGTGATCCTTCTAATATTGTATTATGGATATGTAACGCAAATTGTAGACCTCTGCCCAATTAAATTTTGTTACAAAGGGATAAAGGGAGTTGTTTTCTTTAATGTGATCCTGCAAAAATACTTCTATGATATCCGTTTATATGTATTTCGGCATCAGTCGAGCAACTAGCGTCAGGCATGCTTTTACGACCTCTTAAACATTGATTCATCGGTCATTACATTGAAGCTCTTTTTGGAAGCGATGTTGTGGGGGAGATAACAGACCTCTTAATTGTGGGAGGTAGGCATTTAGTTCCAGTCTTCACCCACCGGTCTCTTCAGATTGACTATTGGGTTCAAGCTCACCAATGACACCTCAAGCCTTGTTCTATTGGAAAAGATGAAGGTATCCAACGCTGCTATTGAAAACCAGAGCGGACGGTGGATTAGACATTGAAGACCGGTTGCGTCCTCTGTATGAGATACCAGAAAGTTGCGGTAAAGCAAAGCGATAATTGACGCGGGCCTCATATGCTGGAAGATGACAGTGCAACGCAGGAAATTGGACCGTGAGGTGCCACATACTACCTTCCCAGTGAGTGTAATAGAGGTCATAGGATCTTTGAGCTGGACGCGATACTATTTCGAACGAGGGATATTTGGGAACGAATTGGGAAGCTAGCTTAGATGATGCGTGTGATAGTCAGTGCTCACCAGTGAAGCTCTTTGCAATGCGATATTGTAAGGGATCCTACAGACTTCTTAATTGTGGAAGGTAGACATTTAGTCCCAGCTGGCATCCATTGAACTTTAGGTTGACTATTGGATGTAAGCCTGCCAATGACGCCTGTTCCTTGCTTCCTAGGGAACAAAGGTATCGAACGCTGCATACTAATGCTATTTGAGTACGGTGTAATGGATTTCGAAGAGCAGTTGCATCCCCTGTATGAGGTACCAGGAAGTTGCAGTGAAGCGTTTAGATCCCGGCCGATGCTTGAGGCGAGCCTCATGGGTTTGAGCCGTGGGTCGCTACATACTCCCCTCCCAATGGATATAACGACATATTGTTGGCGATGTCTGGAGGAGTAAATCCGACACTGAACTGGACACGATGTGTTGTCATTTTTCTATCGTACACTTTTGGTGCTACTAACACCAAGCTAGATATCTGAGCAAACTCTTGATTGTCCTCTACAGAACAACTATTTGACACGAAGACTTCATAACGGTTTCCACCGATACACATATTCCATTGCTTGTAGAAATTCTCTTCCAAGTTGTGGATGAATTACTGTTAGATTTTTCCTAATTCTGTAGTTCTTGTATATCATTCGGAATATACGGAAATGCCCTTTGAAACTGATTCTGCTCTTCTATAGAAATATTTCTCCCCTCTCACATTTGATAATTCCACAAAAGATTTTTTCTTAAAGTCATTATTAAAATGAGTAAAATCTGCGATGGCACTTCTTAATTCCAAAAATCAATACGATTGCAAACAATGGAAGTATGTTATGGTGTAACACTTAGGCAATTCTTATCAGTTAAAACATTCTTTCAGTGCAAGTGAATTCTTTAGCGAACAAATGTTTCTGTAAAATACTGGGTGAATCCTTATAACGTTTCTGATTTGTGATCGTCTCCAACAAAGTTTCCTTAAATCAATATTAATGCACATTAATAATATAAAGGAGAAATTCATTCATGACGGGATTGCACCAAATATTTGGGGAAATTTATCTTTTCCTCCTTTTTAAATTTTCTGCCTTTGTTTGTTTTTGCAATTGATTTGATATAACTTTTTTCGAGATGCAATAATCTGTTGATATGACCTACTTTCTAGATTAGGAATAGATCACACTGAATTAGATAGATCATATTAGAATTTTTACATTTCCTTAGGAATATTGTTCACAAGAACGTCTACGGAGTCCTTAAATTTCTCTTTTAATATATGTAAAGTTTAAACATAGGGTTTCCTGAAGGGGCAATTATAGTTCAAAAGTAGGATGAATAAAACTAAAATACGTTCAAAGAAATTCCTGTTTTTATTTTCAATCAACGGAAAATACTTCTACGTACACGTTGACATAAAATCGATGCCTTTTCTGCTGTGGTTCTGCTTGAATCGAATTTGTGTTTTCAGCTTAATCTCGTACACCTTTTCTTTAAGCAATACTCATAAGAAATGGTCCAAAGAAGTCAGGTTTGAAATGCGTGTTGGCAAATTATCATCTCTTCGCAAATTTTGCTTATTGGGGAATAGTTTATTTACGGCTTCAATTTAATAATAATTGGTTGAGATCTTGTTGATATCATATTCTTGTATTAAGACTGGTTATTCCAGCACCGGAAAAAGAAAAAAAGTATGTCAGAAACATAATAAAGAGTATAAAAATAGTTAAAAATATTATACAACAATTATACAAGGAATTTCCAAAAACAAATACATTTTAATGCTCAAGTAAAAATAAAAATATATGTTTCATTAATAAGTCAATTATAATTACCAAGCATCGGCCAAATCAGTCCAACTCCTCTTTTTAAATTACTGTAAGCTCCTACTGATCTCCAGTATGTCCTTGATCATCTTTCTTCACTCACTTAAACAAAATATATGTATTAAAATTCAATATTATACAACGTGAGGTATGTTTGTATCAGATATTCTTCATTCATTGTTAAATTCTACTGTATTCATGCTCCAGTTAGGAAAACCCTGTCTACTTTAATCTGAATAGATAATTCAACATATTTCATACATGAAATGATCTTTATAATCATTCAATTTATTTGAATCTAGAAGTGGTTGAGAAAAAACTTCATTTGAGGATTCAGAGGGTTTTGAGTAAACGAAATGTGAATCCACAATTAAATAATCGACACAAAAGCATGTGTCTCTGGCTATGCCGCAACAAGACATTCCTGAACAACGATATAATTAGGTATAGATATTATCACGAAAAAGTAATAAAATCTGAACAACGATCAAGTGCAGCATAGTATCGGGTGTTTTTTTAAAGTGATAGAACTTTTCATAGGGATAACTATGATTTGACAGAAAGTAGAAGCCATGTTGTTTTGACATTTCTGTTCAGTAAGCATTGACAAATTATCATGGAAAGACTCACGCCACAACAACGTTACAAATTGTTAAAATTAATTTTCAAAATCAGTGTTCTATTCGTCAAACTTATTTCACTTCGTGAAATTTATGGCTTACATAATCGTCCATCAGAGCATCTAATTCGTCGAATTATCGATAGATTTCGGATATTTTCTCTACTCGATGCAACAACAACAAGACAAAGAACTGTACGTACAGAATAAAATACCGCTGCTGTAAGTCATAGTGTTAATGATGATCCAGATTTGTCTATTTGTCGACATCCACAATAAGTTGGACTCTGTGCATCCACCACATGGAAAATTTTGCGTAAAGATCTTGGTCTACACCCATACAAGATCCAACTGGTTCAAGAACTAAAGCCACTTTACCATAATAAGCGTCGTTTATTGGCTGATTGGGCCCTAGAACAGCTTGAAGTCGATCCACTTTTTTATCGTAAAATTGTGTTTAGTGATGAAGCTCATTTTTGGTTGAACGGGTATGTAAACAAGCAAAATTTCCGTATATGGAGTGAAAACAATCCTCAAGAAGTTCTGCAGGTTCCATTGCATCCTGAAAAATGCACTGTATGGTGTGCTTTACACGCTGGAGGCATCATCGGTCCATATTTCTTTAAAAACGATGCTGGAGCTAATGTTACAGTGAATGGTGCTCGTTACAGATCGATGATCAATGATCATTTGTTTCAAAATTTGAATTTTATCGACCCAGAAGTGTTTTGGTTCCAACACTTCATGCTGCTACCGTAAAAATTGATTTATTGAAAGAAAGATTTGGCGATAACATTATTTTGAGAAATGGTCCAATTAATTGGCCTCCAAGATCATGCGACATAACTTCACTGGATTATTTTCTTTGGAGTTATGTCAAGTCAGTGGTTTATGCTGATTAACCAGAAACAATATAACTCGTGTTATGATTAAATAAGGCCTGAATTACTCGAAAAAGTGGTCCAAAATTGGTCTGGTGGAATGCGGTTCCTCAGAGCTAGTCGTAGTGGACATACATTCTGTCAAGAAAGTACCGGGAATTATTGATTTAAATCTGGCGGGGCAATGAGGCAGGTAAAATTTTTTTTCCTAGGTTGGTACCACTGTCCTTAATTACTATGCCAAGCTTGAGCGGGATCTGTCAACTAGTGTGTTTGCAACAGCTGATTAAGTCAGTCGATGTCAGAGTGCGTGGCGATTTTTACTATGGGTGATTACGTTGAGCAAAGAATTTGTTTAAAGTTTTGTGTTGCAAATGAATTTTCGTGTGCCGATGCATTGAAAATGTTGCAAAAGGCCTTTGGTGATAATGCTCTATCGAAAACTCGTGCATATCAGTGGTACAGAGCCTTCAAGGACGGTCGTGAAGTGGTCGCCCATCGACGGCTTCGATCGAAGATAACGTCGATAAAATTAAGGAAAGGGTGCTGGAAAACCGTCGTACCAGCTTGAGAGAGATAGCACATGATCTTAAGATATCCCACGAGTCCGCACGTACGATTTTGATTGATATTTTGGGCATAAGAAAGGTGGCCGCACGACTCGTACCGAAAGACCTGAATTTTCTTCAAAAACGTCATCGCGAACAGGTTGCTTCAGACATGCTGGATCGCTGTAATTCCGATTCTACATTCATGGAACGCATTATAACTGGTGATGAGACCTGGGTCTACGAGTACGATATGCAAACAAGCCAGCAATCATCGGAATGGGTGGCAAAAAATGAGCCGAAACCGAAAAAACCACGCCAAAGCCGCTCGAAAATGAAGGTGATGCTTATTGTTTTCTTCGATATCCGTGGCGTGGTGCACTACGAATTCGTTCCAGAGGGGTCAGACGGTAAACAAGGAGTATTACCTAGGCGTTATGAAACGTTTGCGTGAGCGTATCCGTAAGAAGCAGCCAAATTTGTGGGCGAAGAACTCATGGATTTTGCATGACGATAACGCGCCTTCTCACCGAGCTACGATTGTGACTGACTTTCTCGCCAAAAACTCAACAAACGTGCTTCAGCAACCACCGTATTCGCCGGATTTGGCTCCCTGCGACTTTTTCCTCCTCCCAAAACTAAAATTGCCCCTTCGTGGCACCCGATTGAGTCGATTGAAGCCATAAAACAAAATTCGGCGCGAGAGCTAAAGTCCATCCCGGAAAGCGCCTATAAAAAATGTTTCGATAATTGGAAGTGCCGTTGGCATAGATGTATTGGAGCAAATGGAGCCTATTTTGAAGGCGACCCAATAAATTTTGACGGTTAAATGTAAAAATGTTGTTTTAATTGAAAATTCCCGGTACTTTCTTGACAGAGTAGTATGCCGGAAATTATTTTTAAAATAATATAAATGTCATAAAATTATCTTTCAAATAAGAAAAAAAATTGGTTTCAATCTTAATTTAAATGTGTTTTATTTCAATTTAAAATTATATCACTCTAAAAAAAACACCCGATAATTCCAACCTCTACGACTCACATGTTGATTAATTAATTTTTCCTCAAAAACCTTTAATTTTAGCAAGAAATTACAAGAGACCTTATTTGTTAAGGTTAGATCAGGCTATCCAAAATTAATTTTTTTATTGTAAAATAGGAATATGGAAAAAAGTTTCTTGCGAAAGAATGTGTAGGGGTGGCTTTTTCTACCCCTTACAATTATAAATGAACACCACCAAAAATTTTTTTGAGTGCCTTTTCGCTCGCATGAAATGTCTGCTTAATTCTATTTTTGTTGGTTTCTTGGTTTTTAAGAAAAAAATTAAAAACTGCTTTTCGGGCGCCATCTTTTAGGGGCTGTAACTAAGCAGGGGGCGCTCAAAAAAATAAAGTTTATATGAAAGACCCACTCTATTTTCTGATACGGAATCGCCCCTTACATTTTTTAGCAACTATTCATATACATCCTTTATATAAGTAATATATTTTCCCCAAACTAAAATTTTCTGTCACTTAAATTATCTTAGCAAAATGATTGATCGCAGCGAATTTATCATTTCACATCCATTCCCTTGCGTAATATTCAGGACCATTATCACCAAATTAAGCTCGAAAAACAAAAGAAAGCGTGTTGTTAATTAACGTTCTCTTCCAAAGTAAACAAAGTACGCTTGTCTTACCTCCAGGGTCGGCGAACTGTGAAACGTGGACAGAACCAGTAATTCAATATTGATAATAATTCATTATGGCAAAGTACATCAAATAATCTTTCTTCACAAATTGATCCACAAATTTCTGTGAGGGCAGTGGCGGATTATCCGTAAGGCAAACTAGGCACGTGCCTAGGGGCGCGTAGTTACAAGGGGCGCGCGAGCTCAGAATTTTTAATTAAGATGGCCATTTATGGCCGGTACAGGGGCGCCGACAAAGTTATTGCCTAGGGCGCTCTGGACCTTTAATCCGCCACTGTGTGAGGGCATTTAATTTTTATTGAATATTCCACTTAAATTTCCAACAGTTTGGATAGAAGCGTAAATCGACCCATTTCATTAATGTCAAGTACATACTATACTAACTTTCTGTCAAAACAAGATTGACAGCAAGTGTTGCCAGACTCGAAATAACCACTACTTCAAAGTGCAAACTCCAGATGGCCCACCTTTAGATCCAATACTTATGACCCAAAATGAATTTGTTATTTAAAATCAAATACGAATAAATCTAAAAACTCTATTGTGAAGGTAGGTACCAAAATAAATTTTGGTATAAAATAGATCTATTGATATTATAAATATAAAAAATACAGTGACACTCCCAGGTTTTCCATTAATATATTACAGTTCATAAATTTCAGTATTAAAATTTTAAATATCATACAAATTCATTCTATTGACCTCCCACAAATTTCAATTTAAAAAAAAATTTATTCAAAAACTTTTTAGAATTAAATTAAATAAATATCTTAGAAAAACACTGCTCAATTCAGTAGACGTACAAGTTGTCCCAACGAATATTTGACCTACCCAGAACTCAGAAACGAAGAATTTTTGAAGATTAAAAAAAACAGGTCAACTTCTGTTTTGAGGGGGACGAAGTTCCATCATGAGTTCCGAAAAAACCACCCCCATGAAGGTGGCGGGGAAGAGATGGGGGTGGTTTTTTCGGAACAAACTTATGACAGAAATTCGTCCCCCTCAAAACAGAAGTTGACCTGTTCTGAGGGGGTTCAAAGAAATATAGATTATTAATTAAAATTACGAAATAAATACTAGAAGGATACAAAATTTTATCTCTTTCCAAAAATGCAAAACATAACTTCAAGAATTTCTTCAATAACAACTTACTTCAAATGACTTCCTTCAAAAAAATTCCTAAAACATGCAGAACATTTTCGAAAAGCAATTGCATGTTTGGCATTTTTGGAAAGGGATTTTGTTTTCATAATACAAGCTACGAAACAAAATTTTGTATCCTTCAAGTATTTATTTAGTAATTTTAATGAATAATCTTTATTTCTTTGAATTCTTTTATTCCCTTTTGGTAACGTGTAATGGGTGTTAATTCTATATATCTACTAAATTGAAACATTGTCTTTCTAAGACATTCATTTTATTTTATTATATAAAGTTTTTGAATAAAAAATTGTTTTCAAATTAAAATTTATAGGAGATTAAATATTATACAGAATAAATCTGTATGATAGTTAAAATTTTGTAATAATCCTTCTATATATATTATATTTTTTATTATTTTAATATCAGTATCAGTTGATTTATAAGATTTGTTGATAATTTTTTTTATATTTGGTTATCACATCACAGATATATACTGAATTCGTTAGAATATCATTTGTTTTCAAGAACTCAATTGGCATTGCTTAATTTGACAAAATATTACAGTATTTTATTACGTAAGTCAAAGAGAACTGTTCGAAGGTAAAAAATATATTTTTTTGACATTCAACGAAAGTACGTGCGACTTTCATATGTTTTCGGCTTTAATTTTGGGAAAGAGGTCTCAAAACTTTATAAAGGTGTGTAGACAATTTTGAAAAATATTAAAGTTATCACCTAATTGACTACAACATCTTTTCAAAGGGAAGGGACACTTTACTACAGGTAAAGAGTCTTTGGTCGGTGTACAAAAGGACAAAGGTGACATTTTTGCGACAATCTATATTTACAATGTACTAAAATAATTTGCATGAAAATAATAGTGAAATTCAAAATATAAAGCAGCCTTTTTTCCGGATCCAGCCATGCGGTTCTTGTAAAATGACGTTCCGCAAAACTGACATTTTGAGAGAATCGATGTTTACGATACACTCCGATGAGCTGCACGAGAATAATCGTAAAATATAAAAGAGTCTTTATACAATTCCGGTTATGCACGTGTTGTAAAAATTGTCTTATGTCCGGTACTTTCACCTCAGCAAAACAATTGTCAAAACCTACTTATGATTCACGCTAAGACGACTTGAGTACCGTTTGACAGATATTGAAGTACCAAAAATCGCTTTTGTTGCTCCTAAATGTTACGTGTTATCCTTTTGTAACCTTTCTTTTGAAAATCTTGATTGTTATATCAATATCCACTTCCAAACATTCAATCCTATATTATTAGTCAACTAAACCTACACAACCACATCGTAGCAAGCGTTGATATATTTTCCCATTAGGTGCTTTCTGCTATTTTGTTTACACTATTGAAAAATTGTATAACAGTTTATAATTCTAGAATTAACCGACGTGATAGGATTATCATTTTTATTTTCTAGTAAGTATATATATATATATATATATATATATATATATATATATATATATATATATATATATATATATATATATATATATATATATATATATATATTATATATATATATATATATATATATATACTTACTAGAAAATAAAAATGATAATCCTATCCGTCGGTTAATTCTAGAATTTTAAAAATTACTTTTGCTAAATTTCCGTGTATTGTCCTGAAAATTTAGCAAAAGTAATTTTTAAAATTTCCAGTATTCTTTGAATAGTGATGACAATGAGTCATATCAAAATAAAAAGGATTTTGAAACATAGAATTCATAGTTTTGAAATCTTCTTACAGAAATAACGACAGTTATATATAGCGTAATAGAAAATTTTGACCATTTTTAAAGGAACCAGGAGTTCTTTTAATTATTTTGTTTATTCAGGCCACAGTTCCATTTTTCAAATTTCTCTTTGTCAATTTTTGCTAGAGATCAGAGTTGTAGAGATAAAAGCGCGCTTCATTTCTTCTATCTCAGAAACTATTGATTCCACCACAAATTCAGGAGCAATTTTTAAAATGGCGAAAAGCACTAACGTAAAGTCAGAAGTTTTTTCGCGCTTATTCAACAGCCCATTTTCTTGCAAATTTCAAATAGGTTAATTACTTTTCAAAAAAGCTACATACGATGAATATAAATGCAGAATTCTATGTTCATCCGAAAATCAAATAAACGTCATATTCTGCAATTTAAGAACTATTCTCTTGAAGTAACGGAAAATCTCATGAAAATGAATAATAAATGGTTAAAAGGCGCCATCCTTCTCGTTTAATTAATTCTTAGCGTAATAATCATTGTTTTTATTTTGGCTTATACAAGGTCTCTACTTTTAAAAGGGCTAAACTTCAAGGGGAGATCATACAAGTTATTTGCAACAAAAAATGTCATAAAACACAGGGTCGAAATGTTGATGGTTATTCTTCAATGTAACATCTCTTGATTTCTGGAAATATTTAAAGTTTTTCCATAAAATCAATAATACTTCAGTTATCCTTGGAGCCTCAAATTTGACCACATATCTGGAAACGACATTAAATTTGCTACAAGATGAGAAGTTCCGTGTGCCAAAAAATTTTTATTGCAGGCGTGGTAAGTAGATGAATATCACGATTCTGAAATTAATAAAATCATTCATATTTTTCCAATGGTTTTATCGATGAAAAATCATTAATTATGGACATGTTTTCTTTTCAGCAAAAAATACCTCATTTAGTGTATTTTCGAATGACATTTAAACTTTTGTGCTAGCTGCTTGTCATCTGCCATAATATCATGGCTAAGAAGATGAAACGAAAAGTTGTAATATTTCAAACCTTAATTTGCTCCATCTTGAAGCTCTTTGTGATTGGATATCAAAGTAAAAATTGAATTTAAAATCTGACAGTTTCTGTCGCTTAATATTTTTGGGTATTAGTGCGTTTCCTTGAATCTGGGGAATTAACTAAATTTATAATAGGTATTCTTGAAAAAATCGAGAAAATTATGCCTGATCGAATATCGCCATATGTTGTTCATTTATGGATTTGCAAATGGAAATGCTCGGGCATTGGAAAAATATGACTGGTTTTGTTCACTTCAGAATCGTGATATTCATCTCATTACCACGGCCGCAATAAGAAGTTTTTGTCAAACAGAAATTCTTATCTTGTAGCAAATTTAATGTCGTTTCCAGATATGTGGTCAAATTTGATGAGGCTACAAGGATAAGTATGATTGATTTTATGGAAAAACTTGAAATATTTCGTGAAATCAAGAAATGTTAAATTGAAGACTAACCATCAACATTTCGATCATGTAATATATGACATTTTTTGTTGCAAATAACAAGTATGATCTCCCCTTGAAGTTTGGCCCTTTTAAAAGTAGACTACTATAATTAATAACTCCACAACTGCCGAAGAAAAATATAAGCGATCTTCACTACAAAACCCAACATGTTCATGTCAGGTTTTTTCCATTGAGTAATACACATCGAATTAATTAATGCGACCAGATGAGAGGGAAAGTAATACGTTTGTAGGCCATTCTTGCGACCGAACCGTTGCCTTCCTCATTTAGCAAGAACAATATTCAAAAAGTAAAAGTCCGCATCTGAACAAAAGCAAACGGTTTAAATTTTACAGCAACTAGGAAGGATTATGTGGATTAAACAGGCTTTGTCTGCGTTTATTCTCCTGAATTTGCAAGCCTGGGAGATGTGAAGTGTTAATTGTTCTGTTTCATTCGAAGTGAATTCCTGAAAAAAAATTACAATGCCTGTTGTAGTGATTTCGGAAAATATTTCAAGATGTGCGTCGGACAATATACCATCGATTTCGCTTTACATGACAGGTAAGCAGCAATTCTCGTTTTTATTTTATATTGAACACAAATAATTATCTTCCGTATACTTCTTTGAACAAATGAAGGGCAATAAAATATTCCTGTATTTATTTACAGCTTGAACAAGCACAGTTTAATTAAATGGAATATAAAATTTCTACAAATTTATCAATGATTAATTGAGAATAATTGTTTCACCTCACTGTGGTTCTTTTGGGTCTGCATTTTGAAGTAATTTTTTTTTGTTTTTGAAACACATCACATTCCAAACAGTAAAGTCGAAAAGTCGGAAGTTCTTGCGCGCTTGTTCAATAGTCTATTTCTCTTGAAATTTTCAAATCTGTGAATTATTTCTTAAGGAAGTTACATATGATAAAAACATAGAATTCTGTGTTCTGTCATCCGAAAGTCAAATAAACGTCATTTTTTCGAATTCAAACTGTTCTCCTGAAGAAACAGAAACAGAGTTCCTTTGATCATCTTGTTTATTGAGGCTGCAGTTCAATTTTTCAAGTCTCTCTTTGTCAATTTTTGGTTAGATATCGATAAAAGCACAAACGTAAACTCAGAAGCTTTTCCGCGCTCGTTCAACAGTCCAATTCCCCTGAAAATTTCAAATCTGTAAATTACTTCTTGAAGAAGCTACATTTAATGAATATAAATACAGAGTTCTATGTTAATCCGAAAATCAAATAAACATCATTTTCGGCAATTTCAGAAGTGTTCTCTTGAAGTAAGGGAAAATCTCATGAAAATAAAAAATACATGATTAAAAGGCGCCATCCTTAAACTTTCGATCTGCATTGTTACATATCGGCAAGAAAGAGTGAAAAAATAATATATATAGAACAAAACTTCATTTACTTCTCCTAATTTTTGACCAAATCAGATTCAAAAAACTGATTTATTTATGATTTATTTAGCTTCACGAAATTATGCAAGAGTCTTTATTTCGTTATTTCAAATCAAATTGGTAAACATGTACTCGATTGGACTTGCACTTTCGGAAATATTTGAAAAATAAATTTCAAATGAAAATAACTCACAAGCCATGAAACCCATTTTGGCCATTTTTGACATAACTTCAAACTAAAGGATCTTTCAATGGTGACGCCCCATTTTTAAATTGACATTACTCACGGATACCAGCCATTGTTTATTTGTGACGTTGACAGTTCTATTTGTCAATGTCTACCATTTAATCATAGAAAGGTACACACTCCAACAACGTTTGCAAATAATCCAAATTTATTATGAAAAATCGCGATCTGTTACTCTAACTTTACCTACTTTAACTCGGAATAAATATAACTACCCGGAATAAATGTTGTTGAGCAGCAGCAGAGGTTGGGGAGAGACAAGGTAATTGCACTTGTTTCTTATAATAAGTTTTTTTTTTGGAAAAGATAACTTTTTTTTGTGCTCCGTACATAGAAAGAAGAAAGCGAATTCCGTTAATGATTATAACTTCTGGAGTGAAGTTACTATCTTCAAAAACTTCGGCACTATTAATTAAATTTTGTTTTTCAAACGATTTCAAAACCGTTGTTTTAGCCTTCCTGAAAAATGCTGATGATTTAATCAATTCTTTGAATCACCATATCACGGATATGGCGATACTTACTCAAAATGTGGGGACATTTTTTGTAGAGAATTGGATGATCTACAATTTTTGTCTGAACTATTTTGGCTGTAAAACTTGCCGTTCAGTTGGAAAACGCATAAAACCCATTTTTCCAAACTTTCACAAACAATAAAATTTTTTGCACAAGGGGGATCGATGGGGATTTTTCACAATCAATTTATTCTGAATATTCATACCGTTTTTTAGCTCTATTGGAATTGTTGTAACTTTTCCCTATTTTTAGGACTAACTTGACTGGACTATTTAGGCCCTAAACCTACCCTGTCAAGTCTTTAGCTTTTTCTTTTCGAAAGTTTAAGTGTTTGCGGACAGCCGGACTGGACCGGACGTACAGAATTACATTAACCTTATATACTTCATCAGTTAGTCTTAATCCAGTCAAAATTGACAAAAAAAAGTTATGACTTAGCCAATATTCCCTTAGAGCTGAAAATTGTTACAGACGTTAAATTAACCATTACAAATGAAATGTCAAAAATCCCTAGGATCGGAATCCTGCTTGTGCAAAAAAAATTGATGCAAGATCAAAGGTTCAGCCTCCATTTTTCCTGAAAATTTTATTATGAAAATAGGTTAGACAAAAGTTATGGGTCTTGTAATTCTCTACAAAAATAAAAATATTTTTTGTCGTACAAATCATACTTATGATATTGAAGAGACAACTGATGCAACTCTTTTCTTAGAACAGCGTACAAAAATTCTGCAAGGAGTGATGATGAAGAAATAATTATTATTATCCTGATACTCCTAGATCCCTCAGAAACTTTTTCAGCTTGTGGGAGTTAGGGGTTCAGTTGTGTTCTGGGTAGGCTTTGATACTGCGATCTTTCGCCACTTCAGGTCACAGCAGTTAATTTTTGACCCAATAATGAAATGGTGGCCGACACCCGTCCAATTAGAAAATTTCTTTTCCTCCTGAATATGATTCTAACTCGGACCTTCCAGTAACGAGCCCAATGCTCTACCACCGAACATTTGTTTGAAGTTGAAGTTGTTGAATTAGAATTAGAAAATTATCTACCATAATAATATTTAAAAGAAGTCAACCCGTTTCACTTTGATCATTAGCAATAGAACCATTTTTTCAATCAATAGGTTATGATTAGATCAAACTTGCTTATCACGATAGATCGTGAAGTATGCCTACTTGGGAAACCACGTTAAAAAAATGCGCCAAGTACATTACCTCATATGTGGTGCGGAAATGTGTGCATATTATGTAGAATACGAATTTTTCCACCTCTTAAACCACGATATCTCAGGAATATTGACTCGTTAGAAAAAAAAATTACAGAATAATTTTTGTAGAGAACTGTATGATCGACAACTTTTGTCTGACCTATTTTTACGATAAAACTTACCGTTTCAGAGAAAAACGGAAAGGCCTGAATTTTTTACCTTTAACCTTGAATACATTTTTTCGAAGAAGTAGGATCGAAGGGGATTTTTGACATTTATTAGTTTATTTAACGTCTATACCAATTTTTAGCTCTACACGAATTTTGGATAAGTTAAATGTCTATTTTGACTGGACTATTAACCTAGTCGTTTGAGACCATTTTCGGCCTCAAAATTCGAAAATTACAGACATTTCGGCTAACCGATAGCACGCTGTTCTTTAGAACACGGGCCCAAAATGATACGCCACCACATTAAGATAAGATATTTTCTATAAAACTGAAAAAGTAAGTTTCGTGAATATGTTTCCATTTGTCCTATATTATTTTTTACATTCTTCTTTATTATTTGAAAATAATAAACCAAATTTGGCAGGTTCCTCTTATCCTGCAATTATTGGCTGTCAAATATCGGATAGTCTCCGTAAATCTATCATCTAGATTACTTTATGACGTTAGTCGAACATCTCATTTCAATGTTTATTATCCTGTAGTGTAGTGATACTTTGGAAGGTATACCAAGTCATTCATTGTACACAATGGTTTATTCTCTCATTTTACAATTTTCAATATAATTGGTATGGCACTAGTCTTGCTTCCAATAAATCACAGTAAGATGAAGATATCCGTGTTATCTGCATGTGACATCTTCCTTAGATACTGAATTGTTTCAGCCCTTACTATTTGATCATTTGATCATAATTAAAACAAATTGTAGAAATTACTATGTTTTACTACCAATTAAAATATATTAATATTACACATTTTCTTGGTTGTCTGATGATGGGATAGTTCATTTCCCGAAACTCGAGTCACAAGAAAATGTGTAATATATATTTTTATTGGTAGTAAAACATAGTAATTTCTACAATTTGTTTTAATCTTCCTTGGAATTGATACTATAAACGTTTGGGTTGGTGTAGCAATAAGTAGAATGGAATAAGAAAAGTACTTCGTTTTCTATCACTTTTAAACATTTTTTAGAAAACAACTTAAAACAGTGAGTGAACAAAATTGTGGATCACTAGCAGTGTTGTTTTGAAAAATTTGCAAATTATGCTGCAGCATGAATATCTTTCTTTTTATTATACAGGGTGTCGCAACGAAAATATGACCCTCCCCAGAACTCAGAAACGAAGAATTTTCGACGATTTTAAAAAAGCTTCTGTTTTGAGGGGGATGAATTTCCATCATGAGTTTATTCCGGAAAAACCACCCCCATAAAAGTGGCATCAACCCCCAACATTTTTTGAATAGGAAAGAGATGTCGAATGTTGGTTAAAATTTGAATATTAAAACAAATTAATATATGTTTATCTTCTACAATTTTAATTTAAAAAATTTTATTAAAAAAAAAAACTTTTAGAATTAAATTAGTGTCTAAAACAAGCACCGCTTATATTTAATAGACGTATATAATCTAAACTCAATATACAATGTCAAATGGAATAAATAAACCAAAAGATACACGAAAGTCCCTAAAATTAATAAATAAATATTTAAAGGAGACAAAATTTGTTTCTGGTCTTGCCCTCAAAACGCCATTTGTATCTTAAAAACATGAACACACTTAAAGGACCTCTCAAAGAATATAATTTATTCGAAATATTTAATATATTTAAATATTCGAATAAGTAAATTCAGAAATCTCTCAAAGCATGCACTATATCTTCAAAAAACAAATATAGTTCAAAGCAATTCCTTCTTCAGTCCTGAAATATATTCAAAATATCAAAATCAAAAAACTAACCTGTACCAAACCACTCAACACGTGTAAATGAATAATGTTTCGAGACATAGATCATCTTTATAATTCAAGATTTATCTATGCTCTAACAGAATCAAAGAACAGTGTGAGCTATTTTTAAGACTTACTTAAATTCATTGACATTGTATAATGAGATTTATTGAAGCCAAGATATAATTATATATTATATATAAAATAAAATAGAAAGGCCTTTTACTTGATAGAAGAAATATAACAAAATTTGAATATTAAAACAAATTAATATATGTTTATCTTCTACAATTTTAATTTAAAAAATTTTATTAAAAAAAAACTTTTAGAATTAAATTAATGTCTAAAACAAGCACCGCTTATATTTAATAGACGTATATAATCTAAACTCAATATACAATGTCAAATGGAATAAATAAACCAAAAGATACACGTTGGTTAGTTTAAAAGTTATTATTTATGTTGGGGTTGTTGCCTCCACCCTTAGGTGTTTTTTTCGGAACAATGTCGTCATAGGAATTCTTTCCGCCTAATAAAGAACTTGAAAATTATTTTTGGATTCTTCAAAACTCTTAGGTTCTTGAGTTTGGGCGGTTCAACATCACCTTTTGACGGTAAGTTCAATATTACTTTATTTCGCGAATAATGAACCGATTTTGAAACTTTTAACTGGGTTGTGTACAGAACATAAATAACTTTCAAACTAACCGACACTCGACATCTCTTCCCTATTAAAAAAATGTAAGGGGTTGATGCCACCTTCACGGGGGTGTTTTTTTTAATGTAATAATAATAAATATTAATTTCTGAAAAATGATACAAAATTAAGTATTAATGACTATCACGAATTTCGGCAAAAAGTATATGAAATTTTGATCAATATATTTTTATGTTTTCTTGCCAATATGTAACGATGCAAAGGAAGAAGAATGGATCTCTAAAATTTAAAAAATTACATTTATTTGACATTCGGATTGACAAAACGCATGATTTTGTGTTTTTATCCATTATATGTAGCTTCTTCAAGAAGTTATTCACATATTTGAAATGTTCAAGGGAAATGAACAAATGCGAAATATCGTCCGACTTCACTTTAATGCTTTTGATTTTGCTGGTCTCATTTAAGTAGGCCACATGTAAATTTTATAGTCATATAACATAATACTGTCCAATCTCAAAACAAAACATTGAATAAAATCAATGGAGCATGCAGTTGGCTCTAGGTGAAACACTATAACGATTTTATTTAAGTTTTTATATTTAAAGGAGTACAAAAAGTTACTTTTTGTACTCCTTTGAAGTTTGTCGAAAGACCGAAACACGTGTCAGGATTCAGAATAAAAACTGTGATATTTAAAAACTGTGTGAAATTTTTGAATGAAACATTAAATGTTAGCTCCCTTTCGCAATCGAGTAAAAAATGTGAGAGCATCATCGACTTGTTGGCAGAGCCAACCGCGTAATTTCTTAATGGTTAAATATATTGATTTTTACCATTAGCTTGATTCTTTCAAATATTCCTCAATTTATCTGCTCGAAATGATATTTAAATCAATTTAAAGAACATTGAAAGTAATTAATTGCGTCGCCACATATAGCGACAATTCGGCCATAGCATTAGATTTCCATTAATTACTCAAACAAACATTGAATTACGTCATTTAGAAAACGATATTTGGCATTGTCTAATGAAGTGGCTTGTTAAAGCCTAAAACATAGGCCTATATTAGAGAATGCTCGATAACCAGACACCACTCTATTCGGATAACGTTCCATGTAAAGGATTTTTCAATAAGAGGTTTCATTTTAAATAACCCGCTATCTGGGCAGCTGTCATATTTTGACATTTGACAAGTAAAAACTACGCCATTACTGAAAATTGCTGATTGGGTCCTTAAAATGCATCAAAACGGTTCGGATTTTCCACAAAACATCATTTTCAATGATGAGGCCCATTTTCACTTCGGAAGCTGCGTTAATATGCAGAATTGTCTCATTTGAGGATCGGAAAATCCAAGAATGATTGTTGAAAAGCCTCGCTATCCACAACGTAGCAATTTTGCAAGAAAAGTTTCTTGGCTATGTTTTTTCTCGAAGAGGTGATAACGATTGGCCACCGAGATCTTGTGATTTACACCTTTAGACTTTTTTTCTTTGGGGCCATGTAAAAGATGAGTTCTATGCCAATGCTCCTCCATCGATTCAAGACCTTATAGATGGAATTCGTGAAGTTATCGAGGATATACAGTCGCGAATGTGCGAATTGGTCATGGAAAATTTCATGAAAGGATATGTTGCTGCACCCATAGCCATGTCGGCCATTTGGCTGATATCGTTTTCCATTGTTAATGGCGTACCTTCTTCCTTACAATGATTTGAACATCCATAGATTTCACTTGGAATATACTCGTTTTTTTATATAAAAATTGAATCACTTCTTCGAAAACCCTTCAGAATCATTTCAATTTGCAGGGTCATAAATGGCTTGTCAGCTATTTTAGAAATCATGAAAATTGGTATATTTAGATAGAATAATTGTTATTTAATACAACTGAAGCTCTGAAGGAAATGCGGATGTTGTGAGGGAGCTTCTACCCCTTAATTTGGGAGGCGGCGTTTCGTTTTGAGCATACGCACCTGAACTCTTTAGACAGGCATGGTGCGCATGCCTGCCTGTGACGCCAGTGACCTTATGTTCTACGCCGGAACGGTCGTCGAACGCTTTGTGCCTTGCCCTACTTGAACTCGGCGGGGACAGTCAGTCAGGTAGTTTAAGACTAGTCTTGTCCTCTATATGATACGCCGGCAAGCTGCAGCAAAGCAAAGCAGAATTCTGGACGAGTTGCAAACACAACAATTGTTTCGCTATCACAGTAGCGTCTTCGGGCAGGTAGTTATTCAAAATGTAAGATACCACCTATCCGAAGATGATACTGTGATAGCGAAACGATTGTTGTATTAAATAACAATAAAAATTTGTGGAAATAAATATAACCTCACTTAATATTCTTATATATCAGGAAAATATGAATGAGAATAACTACGAAACTTTTAAAACAATTAGGTCTATTAACGAACTTAGTCGCGGCTTTTAGACCCCAAACCTTCGCTGAAAGTTTTTTCAAGGCTCTTTTTCCGTTCAAAAGTCAGTGTATCATAAGAAAGTTATGAAGGAAAAAAGTGATTCAGAAAGAATATCACCCTGCAGATTTTCACAGGGAATCGATATAATATAGAATGAAATGAAAACCTTAAAGTGTAATATATTTTCCAAATTTAAGCTGAACATCTTGAGAAATGCGATGCTATAAAAGAAAAACTTTAAAGCCTTAAAATTTCAACACCCTGTATGTCGAAAATGAAGCGTTTGCGGACCCATGTTTATAAGGCTTTTATTCTCGATATCATACAAGTAATCTCTTTATTTGTACCTCCAATTTAGGAATTACTATTTTTCAAAAATAACTTTGTGTTAATATACCTTTTTATTCGTGAATTTTATTGATCCGGTACAAATAGTTCCTAATATTATCAAAATTTAAATACCAACACATATTCATTCTGTTAGCCTCCTACAAATTTTAATTCCAAAAAATTTTATTCAAAAACTTTCAGAATTAAATTAATGTCTTATAAGCACTGCTTTAACTAAGTAGACCTAAAAAATCAACACCATTACATAATATCAAATGGACTAAAAAAACCCAACGAAATATAAATCATCAATTAGAATTACTAAATAAATAATTTAAGGAGACAAAATTTTGTTTGTGATCTTATATTTATGAAAATCAAATTTTTCTCAAAAATGTAAAACATAACCTTCCAAAACTAACGTAGTTCAAATATTTAATTTATTTAAATAAGTTATTTCAAAAAATCTCTCAAAAAACAATAAGTTAAATAATACCATCGTCAATCCTAATTCACATTTAATTATTATGTTATTATTTAACTTTATATTGTTTTTTGAGAGATTTTTTGAAATAACTTATTTAAAATTTGAATATCAAAACAGATTTAATCTGTTAGTCTTCTACAATTTTGATTTCAAAAAAATTTTTATTCAAAAAACTTTTAGAATTAAATTAATGTCTACAATAAGCACCGCTTATATTTAATAGACGTATATAATCAAAACTCAATATATAATGTCAAATGGAATAAATAAACCAACAGATACAAAAAAAGTCATTAAAATTAATAAATAAATATTCAAAGGAGACAAAATTTTTGTTTCTGATCTTACCATTAAGAACACCAATTGCCTTTCAAAAACATGAACACAACTTAAGGACTCAAAAAATATAATTTATTTGAAATATTTAATATATTTAAATATTCAAATAAGTTAATTCAGAAATCTCTCAAAACATGCACTATATCTTCAAAAAACAATTATAATTCTAGTAATCTCTTCATCGGCCCTAAATAATATTCCAAATATCAAAATCAAATAACTATCACTATATCTCACCTCACACGTGTTTAACAGGATGATTGCTTCAAACAGGCTAACTTTAAAATTCAAGATAGTCTATGTTCTCAACAAAATCACAGAAAAGTGTAAGGTGTTATAAGGTTATGTTTAAATTTATGATAGATTGGGCCGTTGCTTGGTAGAAATCAGTTGTAATTGTCATTATAAAATAAAACACTTGTTTACATTTTCTACTTTATTTTTGGTATTGACGTACGTTTCGTCTTTGCTAGAAAGACTTCATCAGAATACGAAGTAACAGTTGTTGTACAATGAATTTATAAGATTTTTTACAGAAGGTGTACATGTGTTTTTAATTGTTCGTCGGGTTGGTTTTCTCAAAGAATATTCCCTTCAGAATCGTGTTCACTCGATCCCTTGTAAATATTGAATAGAGGGGTGTAATAAAAATCTATTTGTTCATTTACTAGGTTATCGCTGTTTTTATGTTTATTTATTTCGTAAATTTCCCATAAGTTCAATTTTAGACCTCTATTTTCAACATGTAGAATTTCTATTTCTTTTGTGAAAGAATGGTTATTTTCAAGAAGGTGTTTAGCATAATGTGAATCTTTTTTATTTTTATCGGAACTTCTTTTATGTTCGGTTAGGCGTGTACCGAAATTTCTACCTGTTCTACCAATATAAATCTTTGGGCAATCTGGGCAAGTGAGTTTGTATACACCTGATAATTGAAGTTTATCCATACTGTTTTTATTGTTTTTGATGTATTTGCTAATAGGATTGTTTGTCTTGAAAGAGACTTTAATATTTTCTTTTTTGAGTAGGTTTTTTAGTTGAATACTAATGTTTCCGAGATATGTGAGGCTAACGTATTTGTGTTCAGATAGATCAGATGTTACTGGATAAATTTCTTTTATTGTGTTTTTGTGTATACGTTGGTTAATTAAATTATCTATTAGAGATGTATTATATCCATTGTTGTAAGCTATTTGTTTAATTATACATTTTTCTTTTTGGAAATTGACTTGGTTTAGTGGAATGTTCAATAAACGGTATATCATACTATGGAGAGCTGCTAGTTTGTGTTGGAATGGATGAAAAGAATTACGGTGTATAATGGTATCTGTTTGTGATGGTTTATGATAAATTGCGAAGTTATGTTTATTGTTTTCTCTAGTTATCGTGAGGTCAAGAAAGTTGATGGATTCATTATGTTCTATTTCTGAAGTGAAAACTATTTTTGGGTGGAGATTATTTATAAAATTCTCAAATGTTGATATTTGTCTGTTAGTACCTACGAAACATGCAATTATATCATCCACATACCTATACCAATAAAGGATGTATTTTTTGAACGGATGTTTATGAATTTTGTTTTCTAGGAAATCCATGAAGATTTCCGCGAGTAAAGAGCTTAGTGGATTTCCCATGATTAAACCTTCTTCGCTAGTATATAAAGTATTGTTAAATTTGAAGAAATTTTGGTTTATACAAATATTTAATAAGTGTATTATTTCTGATTTTATGACGGGGTTTACTTTGTTATAATTTAAAAGTTCTTCTATCAGTTTTAATGTTTCCATTGGGGGGACACTAGGAAAAAGGTTTTTAACATCCCCAGATAAAAGAAGTTTCGATAAAAATAAAAAAGATTCACATTATGCTAAACACCTTCTTGAAAATAACCATTCTTTCACAAAAGAAATAGAAATTCTACATGTTGAAAATAGAGGTCTAAAATTGAACTTATGGGAAATTTACGAAATAAATAAACATAAAAACAGCGATAACCTAGTAAATGAACAAATAGATTTTTATTACACCCCTCTATTCAATATTTACAAGGGATCGAGTGAACACGATTCTGAAGGGAATATTCTTTGAGAAAACCAACCCGACGAACAATTAAAAACACATGTACACCTTCTGTAAAAAATCTTATAAATTCATTGTACAACAACTGTTACTTCGTATTCTGATGAAGTCTTTCTAGCAAAGACGAAACGTACGTCAATACCAAAAATAAAGTAGAAAATGTAAACAAGTGTTTTATTTTATAATGACAATTATGTTTAAATCATTGACATTCCATAATGAGATTTATTAAAGCCTAAATATAATTATATATTATATATAAAATATAATAGAAAAAGGCATTTTACTTGATAGAAGAAATATAACAAAATTTGAATATCAAAACAGATTTAATCTAGATTTAGTCTTCTACAATTTCAATTTCAACTTATTTAAATATATTAAATATTTGAAATACGTTAGTTTTGGAAGAAGTTCTTAGATTATGTTTTGCATTTTAGAAGAAAAATTTTGTTTTCATAAATATAAGATTAGAACAAGATTGTGTCTCCTTCAGTAGTAATTTTAATTGATAATTTATATTTCGTTGGGTTTTTTTTTATTCCAATTGATATTATATGAGTGTAGAATTTATATGTCTACTGAATTAAAAAAGTGCTTATAAGATATAAATTCAATTCTAAAAGTTTTCAAATAAAATTTTTTGAAATTAAAATTTTTAGGAGGCTAACAGAATGAATCTGTTTTGATATTTAAATTTTGTAATAATCCTTCTATCAAGTAAAAAACCTCCTTTATTATTTCATCCTAACATTATCTTTTACGTACAATTACACCTCCTTATAATATTAGTATAAAATAATATATTATTACAAGTTTGTAAAATTTCCAGCAACCAACATCTATGGAATCACTTTGGTCTCAATAGGAGCAGTAGCTGTGGTAGCAGCTTTAGTTATATTCTTGGACACTTTGAAATACATTATGAAGAACTCTTCTTCGAGAGTGAAAGCACATTCAGCTTTCATCACTGGCGTTTATCCGGTCAGTATATTTGTACTCTCTTCTTCAGTCGGTTTTAATGTGATGTAACCCATTCATTAGGTAATAAAATCATTTCGATATGTATGTAAGAATTTACCAGGAAACGAAACGATTATCTAGGACACATTTCTCTGTAATGACGCACATCAAAAATTTCGCAGAATTCAGTCTAAAGATCGAATCCAGGAGCGTACCCAAGATTGGAAAGTTAGAACACTTGCCTAGCTCTCGTTGAGATAAAATAATGTTATACATCTTGTAGGGTTTGTATATTGCCTGCTCCAGTACGAGGGTGAAAAGAGAAAAGCTTTTGAAGTGTATGTCTAAAGGTGACAAGAAAAACTTCGGATGAATTTTAATGTGTTCTAGAACGAAAGTATTTTAGCGCACCGAAATAATTTTTATTGTATAAGATTCTCTACACTTTCTTGTACTAGTATGTGAATTTTCAGTTTGATATTACTTTATTCTGCAGAGTGTTAGAATGTCAAACAAACGTAGTGCAATTTTGGAGCTGCTTCGTCAAGGTAAGCGTCAATGCGAAATTGTTCGTTTGCTCAATGTGCCTCGACAAACTGTGTCCGATGCAATTTGTCGTTTCAAAGAGCTTGGCCATAATGACCGTCGTCCAGGAAGTGGGAGAAAACGCACTGTCAATACGCCTAGCAATCGCAACACCGTCAAGAAGCGAGTCATTGGAAATCCGAGGGTCTCCATGAGGAAAATAGGCCGTGAGGTCGGTATCAACCGTTAATCCGTTCGTCAAGTCCAAAAAGGAGCTCAACCTCAAGCCATACAAGCTCCAAAAAGTTCAACTCCTTACGGATGAAAACAAGCGCGTACGACTCCAAAGGTGCCGCCAACTCCTTCGTCTCGCCACCGGTCAGCAATGGGAGCGCATTCTCTTCAAAGTCGAGAAGTTTTAACTGTAAAACAATCTCACAACCACCAAATCGACAAAGTCTGATCCGCAGAGGCTCCCGGTACTTCGGCCATCGTCGATCATCCTCAAAATCCGCAATCCCTCATGGTCTGGTGCGGAATTTGCGCCAGCGGCAAAACACCCTTGATTTTCGTGGATCAAGGGGTCAAAGAAATCAAGAAGTCTACTGCTGCGACATTCTCGAGGCCATAGTACTTCCGTGGGCCCAGCAGCACTTCGGCGACACGCATTGGACCTTTCAACAGGACTCAGCTCCGGCTCACAAACCGAAAATGACGCAAGAATGGTGTAAGACCCATTTTCATCGCATCTGCAGAATGGCCGCCCTACTCGCCAGATCTCAAAACTCAATAGACTACAGCGTGTTGTCGATTTTTGAGCTCAGGGCGTGTGCTGAACACCACAAATGTTTTGAGTCGCTGGAGCAATTCCTGCGCCAGGAATAGGACCGATTAACGCCCGAAGAGCTGAGGCCCATTGCCGAAAATTTCAAGAAGCGTCTGAAGCTATGTATCGCCGCTAAAGGAAGCCACTTCGAAACTGCTTAAATATATTATTACCAAATTTTTATGTTATTATTATTCTTTGTTGTTTTGTTTAATAAAGTTAAATGAAAAAAATTTTGTCTGAGGTAATTTGTCACCCCGTATATACAGGTGCCCCAAAGTACGGTAGATATAACAAACTGATATGGTACATAATACATATAAAAATAATTATATATTACAGAATAATATAAGAAAAACAAATGTTAACTTCCGCTATTTTATTGATTTTCACAACAATTGTTTCGTCATACCATGACTTCATCAGGTGAGTATTTAAACTGAGGTATACAATGCAAAACATGACCTTAAATACACAACTCTGGTACAAAAAATAGAGAACATGATCAAATAGATTTAAATAGATCCCCCCTACTTAATATTTTTCATTAATTGTATACCTCTCTTTCCACCCCTCTATTTTTTGTACCAGAGCTGTGTATTTAAGGTCATGTTTTACATTGTATACCTCAGTTTAAATACTCACCTGATGAAGTCATGGTATGACGAAACAATTGTTGTGAAAATCAATAAAATAGCGGAAGTTAACATTTGTTTTTCTTATATTGAAGATGAATTTCCGTCAAGTAAAGACCGAGACAATCAAAAAAAATTACAGAATAATAAAGAATATTTCTACAATTTATCAATTAAAAACAATTGCTTCGCTAACACTGTGGTTTCTGCTGAATCTAAATACATCTTATATAGCTGTTATTTATTTATTTTTCATTTATTTATTTATCTCCTGTACAATGTAGGTTGTGCACAAAGTTACTCGAGCCTCCCAAGAAGCGAAGTTTAGTCAGTTGACTACTCTTACACTTAACTTCTCATAAGGTCATACCAAGTGTACATAATCCATCAAATAATAGCAAGCCTCATAAAGTACCCAAAAGGACACTCAAAACGAAAATACAAAATATAGTAGAAGAAAAAATATATTTAAAAATACACAAAATCAATAAATCAATAGGGACTACCTACAGTATAACGTGAATGAACAGACTACGCATTCTGACTCTTCAGCAAACTCTCATTTAACCTGAAAGCTCTCCTGATTGAGGTTTACCTGCTACTCATTAAATGACTTGACTGCATTAAAAGAGAAACTCCTCCTAAACCTTGCATGAGCAGGAATAGTTAGTACATAAGTCCTTATGTTGACAGAATGGATATTATGTCTAGGGACAAGCTTATCTCTGAAATTCTGCGGAGACGGTCAGCAACTGTAAACAAAGCAGCCCATATGTAGCCTGAAACGATTCTTCGTTCGCAACCAACCCAAAGCATTAATCCCCTCAGAAACTCGACCATACTTCCTTAAACAAAAAGCAAACTTACAGCACCAGTTTTGAATATAATGAATTCGATTTTTGTAATAATAGTTGAAGCAAGGGAAGTAATCAATATTACAATAGTTTAACAGGGATAGTACTAGGGACTCTGCGAGAAGTTTCCTCAACAAAAACGTCAAAAACCCTCTGGAAGCATAGATTATCTTTAAACGAGAGAATGCAGACCTAACTAGACTAGTAGCATGCACGGAGAAACTGAATTGCCTATCAAGTAATGAACCTAAAATCCTTGCAGAGTCAGTCCCAAACACTGATCTACCATCAACAGAAATATTCACACCACGCAAATGTTCATAATCTTTATGCTTGGAAAATATTATAATAAGATCTTACTTTTTGCTGGATTAAGAACCAAATTATGGGACAAAGCACGATGATTAATAAGAGATATATCACTTTTGATTCCATATGACGCCAGATGCACATCAGCTGGAGAACAGAATCTAAATTTTAGCTGCGTATCGTCCGCACGGCACTCATCAACTTTGGTCTGCGTTAAGTACTCGAAGTGCAAAGTTAAAAAACATTTTTCCCAAAATAATTTCAAATTTATTTACCCGACATCTATCGGAGTTTCCCAGGGTCCTCACTTTGACCCCCTTTTGTTTATTTTATTCGTCAACGATATATCCACTGTTTTTCACTATTTCTCTTCTCGTCTGTTCATTGAAGGTTCACTTTTTTTATTCCGTATAAAATTTTTCATATTAATAATTTGCGTCATGTTAACAACTCACAAGAATTAATAGAAATCAACATATAAGTGTATTGTTTAATTAAATCTATGTTGTAACTGCTTGTATTTTTTAAATTTTGATTTCAAAACATTCTTACTCGTATTTTAAAATTACAAACATTTGGAAGAAACGATAGTTTTCTAGAACTAGCGCGGAAAAACAATTAATGTTTCTGGGTAAGATAAAAACACAGAATATTTGAAAGATGTCTAAACTTACCAGGTAATTACTTAGTGAAAAAACGCCTGGATAAAATTTTTGAAAAAATTTATGGATTAGTTATCACATCAGGTGATCACTAATATTAACTTTACTGATAATATGAATAAAAACAATATTCTAATTTCCGCTAATATTTTATTAACACTACGATCGTTACGTCATACCATGACTTCTTCAGGTGAGTATTACAAGATACTGAGTATACCATGAACAAGAACTTCATTTTATAGTACATGTATTTAACAAAAATAGAAGAGGGGGTGAAGAGAGTTCCACAATTCTTTTGGGAAACTGAAAAATGGTTCAAAAAAGATTCAACAAAGGGGAGTTACTTAATTCTGTTTGGTTATTCAATAATATTTTTCTTTTATGATATCTATTAATTTCTAACAAGTTTAATCTAAAACTTTTGTTTTCTGAGTGTAAAATTTCAAAGTTACTATTAAAACTATGTCCTGTGTCTCGAAGGTGCTCTGCGTAGGTTGAATTTCCCTTTTTGTTACAATAGCATTTTTCATGTTCCCTGAGTCTCGTCTGGAACGATCTTCCTGTCTGACCAACATATACAAAATGGCAAGTACCGCAAGTTAACTTATAAATACCTGATTTCTTGTTCTTAGATGTTTTATCTTTATTATTTTTTATTAGTTTTCCTAGGGAGTTATTCGTTTCATAAGAAATTCTAAAATTGTGATTCTTCTTTAAATATCTAGCTACCTTTTCTGTTTTTGGTCACAAGTATGTCAACGAAATGTATTTACTTTCAATTGGATCATTATTTATGGGATATACTAATTTCAAAGCCAGCTTTAATTGTATTTTTGTGAAAAGATTCTCAATAATCGGGACGTTGAAACCGTTGTTCAACGCAATCTGTTTGATAATGTTATATTCTTATATTCTAGACACAGGACATAGTTTTAATAGTAACTTTGAAATTTTACACTCAGAAAACAAAAGTTCTAGATTAAACTTGTTAGAAACTTTAGAAATTAATAGATATCATAAAAGAAAAATATTATTGAATAACCAAACAGAATTAATTAACTCCCCTTTGTTGAATCTTTTTTGAACCATTTTTCAGTTTCCCAAAAGAATTGTGGAACTCTCTTCACCCCCTCTTCTATTTTTGTTAAATACATGTACTATAAAATGAAGTTCTTGTTCATGGTATACTCAGTATCTTGTAATACTCACCTGAAGAAGTCATGGTATGACGTAACGATCGTAGTGTTAATAAAATATTAGCGGAAATTAGAATATTGTTTTTATTCATATTTTCAAGATGAATTTCCGTCAAGTAAAGACCGAAACAATCATAGATAACTTTACTGATAATGAAATCATTGAAACTGTGGTATATAGAGAAGAAAAAAGAAAAAATAAAAGATTGTGACGTACAAAATATTTCTACAACTAAGGATGCGTTGTGATTTTTAACAACGACCAAGGATACTATCTACTTGGCAAAGGAAAAGACAATAATGATTAATAATTGAAATAGATAGCTTATTTATAGTTTCTCATATTGTCAAAATAACATGCGTGCGTAAATGCAATAATGAATAGATTAAAAATATGGGTATACATTAACTCAAATTTCGAATATTTCAGTTACTTGTGACGACTTCTAACTAGAGAGACAACATTGTAGTGTTCCTTCATTGTGATTATAAATTAAATCCAGCGTTTGCTTGTATTTCCTCCAATTATCGAAATTCATAAATTGTAGTTGAAGTACCCATCTTGAGACTTTTGATAAACACTGAAAAAACTGAGATGATCCTAATAGATAAATCTGATTTTAGCATGATGGATTTTGTTTCCAATGGGAGAAGATATCGTAAAGTGGGCTAATTGGCAGATTGTGATATTCTTTTTTTTGCTGCTTAGTGTTTACTTAAAGTAAGAACTATCTATTCGGTACATCATTTATTATGACACTGACATAAGGCAAATAATGTTATATAAAGATAAAATATATTCATTACAAAATTGCAGCTCATTGTTTACATATAAGATTGCACCAGCTGCATCAGTGGCATCTACGAGGGTGGATCAAATATAAACCACAGTTAGATAAAAAAAAACACACGTGTATTATTTTAAAAAATTGATACACTTTTTTACATAGTTTCAGCTTTTATCAATACATTTTTTCCAAAGAATACGAAGTCTTTTGATGTAATAATGTAGTCAGTCCTGTCTTCAGGACTCACCTGAACCAATACCTCACGAATAATTATGATCGTCGTGAAAACGACGTATTCCCAATTCTTCTTTGAGTGGACCAAACAAGTGATATTTAATTTTAGTCAGTTCTGCTTCAGATCAAAAAAATCACCTTCCCAAACAAACTGTTCACATTTATGAGTTAACCACCTACAAATTTTAATTCCAAAAAATTTTTTTTTATTTCAAACATTTTTAGAATTAATAACAATTTAATGTACCATTTTTAGAATTTAATTAAATAAATGTCTTAGAAAAACACTGTTTCAATTTAGTAGACATATTGTATTAACCCTTATTACACAATATCAAAAGAGAATAAAAGAATTCAAAGAAATATATAATATTCATTAAAATTACTAAATAAATACTTGAAGGATACAAAATTTATGTATAATAGAAGGTACGAAACAAAAAATTTTCTATCCCTCAAGTATTTATTTAGCAATTTTAATTAATAATTAATATTTCTTAAAGGACTTAAAAGATACAAAATTTATGTACTACTCTGTCAAGAAAGTACCGGGAATTTTCAATTAAAACAACATTTTTACATTTAATCGTCAAAATTTATTGAGTCGCCTTCAAAATAGGCTCCATTTGCTCCAATACATCTATGCCAACGGCACTTCCAATTATCGAAACATTTTTTATAAGCGCTTTCCGGGATGGACTTTAGCTCTCGCGCCGAATTTTGTTTTATGGCTTCAATCGACTCAAAACGGGTGCCACGAAGGGGCAATTTTAGTTTTGGGAAGAGGAAAAAGTCGCAGGGAACCAAATCCGGCGAATACGGTGGTTGCTGAAGCACGTTTGTTTAGTTTTTGGCGAGAAAGTCAGTCACAATCGTAGCTCGGTGAGAAGGCGCGTTATCGTCATGCAAAATCCATGAGTTGTTCGCCCACAAATTTGGCCGCTTCTTACGGATACGCTCACGCAAACGTTTCATAACGCCTAGGTAATACTCCTTGTTTACCGTCTGACCCTCTGGAACGAATTCGTAGTGCACCACGCCACGGATATCGAAGAAAACAATGAGCATCACCTTCATTTTCGAGCGGCTTTGGCGTGGTTTTTTCGGTTTCGGCTCATTTTTTGCCACCCATTCCGATGGTTGCTGGCTTGTTTGCATATCGTACTCGTAGACCCAGGTCTCATCACCAGTTATAATGCATTCCATGAATGTAGAATCGGAATTACAGCGATCCAGCATGTCTGAAGCAACCTGTTCGCGATGACGTTTTTGAAGAAAATTCAGGTCTTTCGGTACGAGTCGTGCGGCCACCTTTCTCATGCCCAAAATATCAATCAAAATCGTACGTGCGGACTCGTGGGATATCTTAAGATCATGTGCTATCTCTCTCAAGCTGGTACGACGGTTTTCCAGCACCCTTTCCTTAATTTTATCGACGTTATCTTCGATCGAAGCCGTCGATGGGCGACCACTTCACGACAGTCCTTGAAGGCTCTGTACCACTGATATGCACGAGTTTTCGATAGAGCATTATCACCAAAGGCCTTTTGCAACATTTTCAATGCATCGGCACACGAAAATTCATTTGCAACACAAAACTTTAAACAAATTCTTTGCTCAACGTAATCACCCATAGTAAAAATCGGCACGCACTCTGACATCGACTGACTTAATCAGCTGTTGCAAACACACTAGTTGACAGATCCCGCTCAAGCTTGGCATAGTAATTAAGGACAGTGGTACCATCCTAGGAAAAAAAAGTTTTACCTGCCTCATTGCCCCGCCAGATTTAAATCGATAATTCCCGGTACTTTCTTGACAGAATGTATAATACAAAGTACGAAACAAAAAATTTTGCATCCTTCAAGTATTTATTTAGTAATTTTAATTAATAATTTATATTTCTTGGAATTCTTTTATTTCCTTTTGGTACTGTGTAATGAGTGTTAATTATATATGTCTACTAAATTGAAACAGTGTTTTTCTAAGACATTTATTTTATTTAATTCTAAAAAGTTTTTGAGTAAAAAAGTTTTTGAGTGAAAAAGTTTTTTTCAATTTAAATTTGTAGGATAACAGAATGAATCTGTATGATATTTGAAATTTTGAAGAAGTGTTCTTTTGGCGTGGCATTCATAAAGTACTGGAGCGGTGGAAAAATATATCAGTAGCAATGGAGAATTATTTTCAATAAAATATATTTTATCATTTTCAAAATACAAGAATGTAAATTTTACAAAAACATTGATAATATGAATAATAATAATATTGCGGTTTCATACTTCTACACCTGGTGTAGGAAATTTTCTTAGAAATGGCTTAATTCGTCTCTCCTCCGTTCTTTGGTAAAGGAAATATTTATTGACGGCAGAAAGACAGAAGTCGTTAGTCATTTGCTACAGCAATAAATATCTTTTCTTTATTTATTGACATATAAATGAAATAGGTTACATCCCTCCATCCCCCAAGGCAATTTACAAATAAGCTACTGACTTTATGAAGATAACATGCAATTATTCACATCACAAATAACCAAAAGTACATCATTTGTAAGGAATAATCCTAGATCAACTGAAGGTACTTACCGAAATTGCTTTGTCGAATAGTTGGGTTAATTATTATCTCTAAGAATCATAAATATACCTTTCCTGGAAATACCCTATCAAATGTAGGAAATAGACTTTATTCGGAACAACATTATTCAGTCTTCTGCAAGATGTAATTTTTATGTATCTATAATATTTGTCAATTTTTAGCCGAAAATGATCTCAAGTAAGCATAACTTCAGAATGGACAATAAAAATTTGGGGGGTACAGTTTAAATTTCGATTGATTGATCAAGTTCCTGGAACGCTTAAAATCCACCTATCCAGAAATATTCTGTCTTGAAATTCTGGTTTCTCTATCTTAATATATGTAGATCCAAGCCAATAATTAAATATGAATTACAACTCAAATTATGCAACAAAGTTTCAATTTTTATTTTTAGACGCCAGAAAAATTTAATTTTTAGGGAACAATTTAATTTCGATAACTATTCTTATTTGTTTTTATAGAATGAATGCAATTTGCGATTGGCTCTACGTGAATGATTTTCTACCACAAAAAAGACACTCGGCACATGATATATGTCGCAATTGACTTCTAGAAATGTTTTCTTTACACAACAAAACGTTGTCACATGGAGAGGATAACCTAATACGATTATGTAGAATTTAACTGGAAATAGTGCATGTGTTAAGAATGTTATTGTTAGCTAAAAATGATTTTATAATATGATTATACAGAATTCACTACTCGCGAGTTGTATCTACCAATTATATTGATCTACCGGTTCAATTGATCTATCAATACATTTATCTACCGGCGGGTAGATCTACCCGTTCACTAGTATATATACTTCACTAAAATATTAGTGTCCATGGTTACCGCAAAGTTTAAAATTGAGCATTTTTGTGTAAGTAAGGGTTTTTTTCTAACAATGTAAAAGTGATCAATTTAGTGGAAACGGGTGGGGGAAAGTCAATATTGTGCCTGATTTTAAAGATTCGAAAAATTTTGAACCAGAAATATTTCAAAAAGTTCAGTCATCAATTGCTCAATTTTGGACGAAATCCTCTGCAAATGTTATTTTCACCTGAGGAAGATTTTATAATGAAATGAATTATTTCGGTGAAAATATGTATATATACATTCTGTCGAGAAAGTACCAGGAATTATCGATTTAAATCTGGCGGGGCAATGAGGCAGATAAATTTTTTTTTCCTAGATTGGTACCACTGTCCTTAATTATTATGCCAAGCTTGAGTGGGATCTGTCAACTAGTGTGTTTGCAACAGCTGATTAAGTCAGTCGATGTCAGAGTGCGTGCCGATTTTTACTATGTGTGATTACGTTGAGCAAAGAATTTGTTTGAAGTTTTGTGTTGCAAATGAATTTTCGTGTGCCGATGCATTGAAAATGTTGCAAAAGGCCTTTGGTGATAATGCTCTATCGAAAACTCGTGTATATCAGTGGTACAGAGCCTTCAAGGACTGTCGTGAAGTGGTCGCCCATCGACGGCTTCGATCGAAGATAACGTCGATAAAATTAAGGAAAGGGTGCTGGAAAACCGTCGTACCAGCTTGAGAGAGATAGCACATGATCTTAAGATATCCCACGAGTCCGCACGTACGATTTTGATTGATATTTTGGGCATGAGAAAGGTGGCCGCACGACTCGTACCGAAAGACCTGAATTTTCTTCAAAAACGTCATCGCGAACAGGTTGCTTCAGACATGCTGGATCGCTGTAATTCCGATTCTACATTCATGGAACGCATTATAACTGGTGATGAGACCTGGGTCTACGAGTACGATATGCAAACAAGCCAGCAATCATCGGAATGGGTGGCAAAAAATGACCCGAAACCGAAAAAACCACGCCAAAGCCGCTCGAAAATGAAGGTGATGCTCATTGTTTTCTTCGATATCCGTGGCGTGGTGCACTACGAATTCGTTCCAGAGGGTCAGACGGTAAACAAGGAGTATTACCTAGGCGTTATGAAACGTTTGCGTGAGCGTATCCGTAAGAAGCGGCCAAATTTGTGGGCGAACAACTCATGGATTTTGCATGACGATAACGCGCCTTCTCACCGAGCTACGATTGTGACTGACTTTCTCGCCAAAACCTCAACAAACGTGCTTCAGCAACCACCGTATTCGCCGGATTTGGCTCCCTGCGACTTTTTCCTCTTCCCAAAACTAAAATTGCCCCTTCGTGGCACCCGTTTTGAGTCGATTGAAGCCATAAAACAAAATTCGGCGCGAGAGCTAAAGTCCATCCCGGAAAGCGCCTATAAAAAATGTTTCGATAATTGGAAGTGCCGTTGGCATAGATGTATTGGAGCAAATGGAGCCTATTTTGAAGGCGACCCAATAAATTTTGACGATTAAATGTAAAAATGTTGTTTTAATTGAAAATTCCCGGTACTTTCTTGAAAGAGTAGTATATGTATATTTCTATTTATTATCTTGAGTTGTTCACATAACGCGTTTCATTAACATAGTTAACTTCTTCAGATGCTTACAAACAACTTGTTGTAAGCATCTGAAGAAGTTGACAATTAAAATTAAAACAAGTTGTAGAAATTACTATGTTTAACTACCAATAAATGGATATTTCACACATTTAATTGTGAACCGAGTTTCGGGAATTAACTATCCCATCTTCAGAGAACTCAACAAAATAGAATCTCGAGCAACAATTAAATGTGTAAAATATCAATTTATTGGTAGTAAAACATAGTAATTTCTACAACTTGTTTTAATTATGATCAACTACCAAATAGTAACGGCTGAAACAGTTCAGTATCTGGAAAGTTAACTATTATTATATTATATTAACTCATGTTCGCTGATGATACCTCTGTTAAAAAAAGATCATGTACTCATACCTCTATAGATGTTACAGCGAAGACCTTAGACGAATTACAGCGTTTGTGTGAACTGCTAGTACACAGCTTTGTAGAATGGTGTCATTTGAATGCAATTATGATAAATGTTGATAAAACGAAGTGCATTATTCACTTCACACTCTAAACCAGTGAAGACGATAAGCTCGTTATTCGCTTTTCGGATACAGTCATTCCAAAAAAAGACTGCACCAAACTTCTCGCTATTTACATCGACAGGTGTAGATTTTAACTAGAGCTTGCATATAGATGTGGTATCAAAAAAATTGAATAATTCCTACTATGTGCAGAGTCAAGGGTTCGCTTCTTTTGCTGTCGCTCATAAACATTAACTATAGTTTGGTGTAGTCACCTTTCATATAATATCTTTTATGGGGAAATTCCTCCGTTGTATAATTCAAAAAAGGATACTTCCCATGATGTTCGATTTTGCTCCTCGAGCTTCACAGTGATATTCTTGCACTGGCTTCAATTTTCACCTTCAGATGCGTTATATAAGTAAAGGAGACAGAAAGAAATATTGTAAAACTTTCAAGTTTTCATTTCCATAATATAATAAATAAGGAAACATTATATTTTCCTGAACACAAAACGTCAAAGTTCGAAATGTACCTTCTGTATAAGTGTATTAAAGTTTTTAATCGTCTTCCTCGGTGTATAGAGTCTCTAAATGTAAGTAGGTTTAGAAGATTCGTTAAGGCTTTGTTTCTGCATAAATGTTTTTGTAATATTAAGGAATACCCATATAAGTTAGAATAAACCTGACCTTACTTTAATTTTTTCCGACTTATCCTATACATACGTTGTTATGTCTTAAAGTATTATTATTATATTCATAAAGTTATATTCTTTCAGGTGATAGCAGTAGCAACTTTCTTTGTTATTTTGGTCCCTAGAGCCCATTTATTAGCCGAAGCTTTAACCCAAGGTATGTTCATGTTTGGTATGTACCAATTATGGTGTTTGTTCGTTGCTTACTGCGATGGAGAAGCAGAACTAGTTCAAAAATTGAAACCTGGAACATTAACATTAAAAGTTGGACCATGTTGCTGCTGGCCATGCTGCATTTGCTTGCCTACGTTAAATGTTGAAAAGTATGGTCCATATTTCTAATTTTTCATTCACATTTTTTTAGGTCAACTACATAATACTTATGCCTTGTTGTTTTCAGGAAAACGCTACACTTTTTGAGGATATTAGTCCTTCAACTTCCTATAGTACAAGGTTTTGTTTATATGATACTTCTAGTCATGTGGGCAGAAAGAGAGGTAAAATATATTAATGGTTATACTTCTACTATTACCAGTTCTCATTAAGTAGAATTATTTAATGAACAGTACCATAACGACCTTCTATAAAAATTTTGGATGCAGCAATATTTTCACATATGCTCACTGGACAAGAACGTGAACGGATTGTTTTATCAAATAACGATCCAGTTTTCACAAACAAATCGATCCACAAATTACCGTGAAGGCGTTTCATTTCTATTGAATTTTCCACGTAAATTTTCAACATTTCGTTAATATCAAATATTAACCTAAGTTCTTGTTGAAACACGAACGACAGATGTGTTACCAAACTCGAAATAACCACTTTTCAAAATGCCAACTCCAGATGGTCCACCTTTATAAACACTCATAAAAATGAGTATAAAACATTTCACGAGTATTCGTTTAGTGAAAAATAACATTGATAGAAAAAGATTACCTCTTTCAGGCATTAAATAAGAAGCTTCCGGCTTAAGTCGGGGAAAATCTCATAAAAAGAATCGCACTTTTCATTTTCGATGATTCGAAATACCTATTTTATTTAACCATAACATTCATAATGTAGATTTAATCATCTTCCTTGCTGACAAACAACATTTCCGAACTTTTTATAAAATTACCATCACTTATTTATTGAATTCTGTTGATTATTTAATTACATTTCGAGCATCATTTGATTTAATGGGATTTTTATTGATGTTAGATGTTTCAGTTCGCCAGTGAGTATGCACCTTAAAGAAACAGAAGCCTATTCTCACAACTAACCCTGTTTTAATAATTTCATCGGATATTCCTATCATAAAGGCGGCATTAAAATGTTGTGTTGTATAATCGACCACTCTGTCGTAATACGACACAAGATACCGCTTAAATATTTTGAAAGATTTTCAAAACATCAGTATAATAAATGATATAGAAATATTTTCGTGCAAAATATCATTTCATTCCACGATTTCCACTAATTTGTAAATGTATAAAATAATCAAAATTGTGAAAAACAATTAGTACAAATATGTAGATATAAGGTTCTTTTTATATATTTTTAAATGATTATTTTGTTTATTCAAATAACCCCTTACTGATGAGATTTTGGGTCCGAATGTATCAGGTTCTTTCTCTGGAGAATTTGCTATATAATCCTTAAAAAAGGAAAATTAAAAAATGCCATTTTTAATTATATGTTGAACAATTTTTGGTGATGGAACTTGTGATTCTTTAACATCCAGGCGAAACATATATATAAGGTGATGTCTAAATAATTTGATCATTGAATTGAATCAGTCCTTACTTGGTGAAAATCCATATTAAATAATATTTAAATAAGGTTATTCTGATTTTCACAATTTGTATTGTTATGTTTACAATTGTTTCGCTATCACAGTAACATCATTTACATTTTGAATAACTTATTCAAAATGTAAACCTGCCTGATGATGCTACTATAATAGCGAAACAATTGTTGAAAACATAACAATAAAAATTGTGAAAATCAGAATAACTTTATTTAAATACTAATTTGATCATTATTTTATATTTCTTTTGATTCTTTATTAGTTTATTTCCACCACATGTGATGATAATACATACTAACTGACAAAGAAACTGCAACACCCAGAAGGAGCTGTTTAAATTTTAAATTTTTTTGGTAAAACATAGAAAGTATAGCAAGGAGTAAATGATTAAAATTTGGAGAAAAAAAACGAAGGGTTTACAATTTTTTTAATAAATTTGTTAATAATGTGTTTGTCCACCGCGATTATCTATACACTTCCCAACACGTCTTGGCATTGATGCAATAAGATGGTCTATTTCTTCTTGAGGTATACTATCCCAAGCTACCTGTAGTTCATGTCTCAGGGCCGCCAAAGTCCGTGAGGGCTGGGGTAAATTTCCAAGCCTTCTACCCATGATGTCCCAAACATACTCTATGGGCGAAAGATCGGGGGATCTGGGCGGCCATGGCAAAAGATTCACATGGGTCGCTTCAAAAAAGTTTAAACTAACTCTGGCAACATGAGGTCGACCATTATCTTGCTGAAATATTGGATTCTCGAGCCGGTTAAGGTAAGGGAGAACATATGGCTCCACTATTTCTTGAAGGTAACGCAGCGCTGTCATGTTACCTCGAATAAAGACTTAAGGTGACCTACTTGCATGTGCATTAGCACCCCATACCATAACGGCTACTGTCCGGTGTACATGACGCTCAATATCAAACTGAGGTTTACGTCTTTCTCCCCGTCGGCGTCTAACCCTTCTTCGGCCATCATGTGCACCCAAGCAGAATGGAGATTCATCAGAAAAGACGACCTAATGCCATTCCACATTCCAATGTTGACGTTCTCTGCACCACTGTAATCGTTGCCCGCGATGTTCAATCTTCAGAGGTAACACAAGATGGGGTCGATAATGCTACAGTCCAAAAGACCTTATCCGGCGGTAAACCGTTCGGACAGTCACAGGATGGCCTTGTTCTCCTAACCACTCATCAGCCAAAGATGGAGTTGTCGCAAATCGGTTTCTAATAGCCATAAGTCTTAGACCTCGATCTTGAACTTCATTTGTGCCCCTTCGACGTCTGGTGCCTACTCTTCTTCGATTTTGGGCATTATCAAACCACGCTTGACAACATCTCATAACAGTTGTTGGATTTTTGTTCGTAGGGTTAGCGATTTCTCAAAATGACAACCCGGCCAGACCAATAATTCGATCTCTTTCAAATTCACTTAGCTGGCGATTAATTCCGCGTACAAGTGCTCTAGGAATTTTAACAACTAAACATGGACTTTGGATCTCCTCGAACAGCTGGTTTGTTGTAAAATTTAAAAAATTTGCATAAAACGACTAAATATTTAATTAACAAAAAGTGTTTACATGAAAAGACCTTCACGATTTTTTTCTACAAATTTTAATCATTTACTCCTTGTCATACTTTCTATGTTTTACCAAAAAAATTTAAAATTTAAACAGCTCCTTCTGGGTGTTGCAGTTTCTTTGTCAGTTAGTATATATGTCTGTAAAGTGATACAGTGTATTTAGGACATGTTTTAAAATTTAATTCTAAATGTTTTCATGAGATTTATTCAGATTAAAATCTGTAGAGGTTCTGGTGAATTAATTCCAGATATTATTCTATAATATGCAAATACTTCTTCATAGTAATTTTAATTTATGTAGATAAAATAATTGTTTTGAGAAAAACTAAGATATATAAAAACAATAAGAAAGTATTTTGTGAAATATCGAGATGAAGTCAACAAAAAAAAAAAATTCTTTTTCAACATTTAAGGACAGTTAAGGGCATCTAGATTATTTTCAACGAGTTTCTGAAAAAAAAAATTTGCAACTTTTACATTGGCAATTTTTGATTAAATTTGTAATATTTACAGGCGGTCGTTATGGTAGCAATTAAGAAATCTGTATATCTATAAATTATCATTGAAATTCTATTTTCCAGAGCCTCTACCAAGTCAATTATATGTATCTCCAACCTATCATAGTTTTATCGATCTTATTGGGAATTTGGGGGATGTTAATGACGATAAACATCTTGAAAAGTGTATTAGAAGATGAGTTTTTACTCACCCAGAAATTTTTAGTCTTACAGCTTGTTCTGATCTGTGCCAAATTACAAGGTTTAATAACTAGGGCTCTGGTGTGGACAGATATACTTCCTTGTAAGCCACCTATTACACCTTCTGTTTATGGGAATTGTAAGTTTATATTATTTTACCGATATGGTTACTTGAGATCAAAAGCTCAAATTAAATTCAATTAATTTAATTGTTGATGACCATCATCAGATTATATTATCATGCCTTATCTTTATTTAAACATTTCAAGCGATTTATCAGGGTAGTAATAAACTAAAAGACCTATTTGAATATAACAGTTTAATATTTTGCCACTGTTTCAACAAAAATTGAAAACTCGTAAAATTTTCAGTGATACACAACACGTTGATGCTTGTTGAAATGGTGCTGTTGGGATTTTTTGCAAACAAGTTATATAAACAAGAACTACCAGAAACTAAGTTGTCAGAAATAAAAACTGTTAGTACAACAACGGATCTGCAGAATAAATTGAAGAATAATATCAATGGATCAACGAAGGGAGAAATCAACAAAGCAGCAAACCTTGATGACTGATTACATTAGAATTGTAAATACAATATTAAAAAACAATAAATGTAAGAAAATATTTATTCCTTAAGCTAGTCATATAAAAATAATACTTGTTAATTCTTTCAATATAATAAGTTTGTATAATCAATATCTTATATAAAAAAATATTTTTCAACATCCATATTATATTTACACAGCCATTACCATGGTGATTTTTGGGTGTGGTTTATAATCTGTCAGTTCAAAATCGTCAACGGTGAAATCTTCAATATTTTCAACCTGCCGTTTGATTTTCAATTTTGGAAAAGGTCTTGGTTCACGTTGTAGTTGTACTTTAAGTGCTTCCACGTGGTTCATATATACATGACTGTCCCCCAAAGTATGTATGAATTCGCCAGGCTGAAGAAGTAACACATTAATGAATTGAACAAAAGAAAATCAACTGAAACTCACTTTTAAACCAGTAATATGGGCGATCATATATGTGAGAAGTGCATAACTAGCAATGTTGAATGGAACCCCAAGACCCATATCAGCCGATCTTTGATATAACAAGCAGGACAATTCATCGTTAGCTACGTAAAACTGTACCAAACAATGACATGGAGGCAAAGCCATCTTAGGGATATCGATTGGATTCCATGAACACATTATGATTCTGCGATCATTTGGATTATTTTTTAAAGTTTCTATTATGTTTTTCAGTTGATCAATACCCTTTCCTGTATAATCTGCAAACATATCTTTATATTCTGCTCCATAATGCCTCCACTGAAATCCATAAACTGGTCCTAAATCTCCTTCTACTCTATCAGTTAAACCAATTGAATCCAAATATTCTCTGGTGCTATTACCATCCCATATATTCACATTTTTTTCTCTCAATTCTAATGCATTCGTACTTCCCCTAATGAACCACAAAAGTTCCTCCACTACAGCTCTCCAGAAAACTCTTTTGGTTGTTAGCAATGGAAAACTTTCCCTCAGTGAATATCTCATTTGACCACCAAATATCGAAATAGTCCCAACACCAGTTCTATCCCCCCTTTTAACTCCCTTTTCAATAATATATTTAATATGATTAAGATACTGATACTCATCATGGTCTTCCGTTCTGAGGAATCCATTTTTTATTTTGATATCTTTTTGATTTGAACCGATTTCATATCTAAAAATTAATATCTCGTAATAATAAAAACTTTCATTACATAATATAAATAAACATTAAACTGGAGAATGAGCTATAGAAAGTTTTATTTTTATTGACGTTGTCAATATTAATATTGTCAAACTCGGAAGTGACAGAAAGTCACATTGGGTGATGTTTTCATTAAAGGTGTTGAAATTTCTAAATAACTCTGTTAGTTACCTACTAACTAATTTAGGTGCATAGTTGGAAAATTACAAATAAATGTTTCAAAGCAGATTTCATTCGCCTGGAATAACTTATTTATTATCATGGAGAGCAAATTTCATATGTTTATGTGATTAAACTATCAACAAACTTGTAAAAATTCAAATGATATCAAGACTTCAGTAAATTAGATGGTCGTTGAAATTGAATGTGATATTAAAATATTAAGGAACTTCATTACATCGATCAGCAATGAGTTTTACAAGTAAACCACTTATTATAGAAGGCTACTAAGTTGGTAATTTGTGAAGTAACCAAAGCAATGAAGTTCTTTCATTGATGCAATTCTCAGACGGCGGATCAAAAGCATTTACATAAGGAGAAGTTCAAAACTGAGTAATTAAGTCTACCTCTACTCTATTCTACTATTCCTGTTAAAAAATTGCTATTCATTGATATTCGGTTTGCAGCATTTCAATTTGTAATAATGAACTAGTAGTTATCTTGAAACGGTGTATATCAACCAATATAGAAATCTCCAAATAAGAGCTTTTAAATAATAACATATCTACTTACTCTTCAATTTGCATTTTTTCGGCAATAAAAATAAATTCGTATTTAAAACTTAAACGTGATTCGTTTTAGTTGTACATTCGTAAAGGTTAAGAAGTCGTTGGAAATGAACGTCAGTTACAGAAATTTACCGCCAAATTTCTGAAATTCAACAAGTTATGTAACCCACGTTACAATACAAGGAGGGGATAGATTTTGTAACTAATGCCTTCTCATTTTTTGTTATTATATCTTATTGTTTTAGCACAGATAATCTGTAGTTTTAGTATGAAACTTTTCGTTTTTATTATTACTATATGATTCCTCGTAATTTTGACCATTAAACAAACTATTGGAAACATATCAATTTTCAATTTATTTAATTCAACTATAATTTTATCATTAATAATATAATTAAATGCAGTCAGCTTAAGTTTCACAAAAGTTGAATTTATGTTGTTTACATATATGTTTCGGGCTTCAGCCCATTTTCAAAACATTTACTTAATATTACAATTTAATATAATATATTTTTCGGACAACAGATGAAAGTGCCGCATTTTTTTATTTGAATATATAAATTGAAAATTACTACGAAGAAGTATTTGAATATTACAGAATGATAGCTGGATTAATTCACCAGAACCTCAACAGATTTTAATCTGAATAAATCTCATGAAAACATTTAGAATTAAAATTAAAAAAAAAAATATATATATATAAATATATATATATATATATATATATATATATATATATATATATATACACTGACAAAGAAACTGGAACACCCAGAAGGAGCTGTTTAAATTTTAAATTATTTTTGGTAAAACATAGATAGTATAGCAAGGCGTAAATTACTGAAATTTGAAGAAAAAAAACGAAGGGTTTACAATTATCTAGACACTCCCCAACACGTCTTGGCATTGATGCAATAAGATGGTCTATTTCTTCTTGAGGTATTCTATCCCAAGCTACCTGTAGTTCATGACTCAGAGCCGCCAAAGTCTGTGGGGTCTGGGGTAAATTTCCAAGCCTTCTAACCATGATGTCCCAAACATGCTCTATGGGCGAAAGATCTGGGGATCTAGGCAAAAGATTCATTAGCATTATCTTGCTGAAATATTGGATTCTCGAGCCGGTTAAGGTAAGGGAGAACATATGGCTCCACTATTTCTTGAAGGTAACGCAGCGCTGTCATGTTACCTCGAATAAAGACTAAAGGTGACCTACTTGCATGTGCAATAGCACCCCATACCATAACGCCTACTGTCCGGTGTACCTGACGCTCAGTATCAAATTGAGGTTCACGTCTTTCTCCCCGACGTTGTCTAACCCTTCTTCGGCCATCATGTGCTCTCAAAGAGAATCGAGATTCATCAGAAAAGACGACCTGATGCAATCCACATTCCAATGTTGACGTTCTCTGCACCACTGTAATCGTTGCCGGCAATGCTCAAACGTCAGAGGTTACACAAGATGAGGTCGATAATACTGCAGTTCAAAAGACCTTATCCGGCGGTAAACCATTCAGACAGTTACAGGATGGCCTTGTTCTCCTAACCACTCCTCAGCCAATGGATGGAGTTGTCGCAAATCGGTCTCTAATAGCCATAAGACTTAAACGTCGATCTTGAACTTCATTTGTGCCCCTTCGACGTCCGGTGTCTACTCTTCTTCGATTTTGGGCATTATCAAACCACGCTTGTTAACATCTCATAACAGTATTTTGATTTCTGTTCGTAGGGTTAGCGATTTCTCGAAATGACAACCCCGCCTCCCTTAGACCAATAATTCGACCTCTTTCAAATTCACTTAGCTGGCGATAAATTCCGCGTACACGTGCTCTAGGCATTTTAAAAACAACTAAACATCGACTTTGTATCTCGAACAGCTGGTTTGTTGTAAAATTTAAAAAATTTGCAAAAAACGACTACATATTTAAGTAACAAAAAATGTTTGCATGAAAAGACCTTCAACATTTTTTTCTCCAAATTTTAATCTTTTACTCCTTGCTATACTATCTATGAAATTTCTCAAATTATTAAAGTATATAAATTGAAAATAACTACGAAGAAGTATTTGAATATTATTTGAGATTGTTAACAATGAATTATACCTGTTGACGATATTTGCTTATTTTCAAAGAAACTTGTTATTAACAGATGTCAGCAAAGGTGATAAATGAAATTCCAACTTATCATTTGTTACCGCAACATGTTTTTTATGAGCCGAAGAGGTCTCCGGATATTCGAGTAGGTCCAACTTTTTGCTTTTGTTACTGAATGTGGAATTTCGGTTTTACCGAAGAATATGAAGTGGTTTCCTTTTATGCAATGAGCAGAAAACCCAGTAGTTGTTTTATTTTGCAGTATAGATTTTTTTATGTTCGTCTACTCCATTGTTGATTGAATGACCAGTTTGACTTATGTAAAAAGCAGGGCACTCACTACAATGCAATATGTATATGGCACTTTTTCTCCAATATTCAGGCAATCTTTGTTTTTAATCAAAATTGACCTAAGATTTGTCTTTTTTCTACATATGGTGATGATGTTGTTCTTTCTGAGTCTATTGCAAATATATATTCCAAGAATTAGTGCCTAAACTTGCAATTGACTTAGAAAAAATAACATCAAAACCATATGTACAAATTGTATGTTTTTCAGAGCGTCCAATAGTTCTATACAGTGTTTCAGGATTATCCATGAACTCTGGGAACACTCTGTATAAGCTTGCAATATGTATTACATTTGTGAATCACAATAATATATTTGGAGTCAAATCAGTGGCGGATTATCCGTAAGGCAAACTAGGCACGTGCCTAGGGGCGCGCGAGCTCAGAATTTTTAATTAAGATGGCCATTTATGGCCGGTACAGGGGCGCCGACAAAGTTATTGCCTAGGGCGCTCTGGACCTTTAATCCGCCACTGAGTCAAATAAATTAATTCAGCTGATCTCTACCAAATATAATTGATGATATTTGGAGTCAATTATAAAATAAGTGAATTTATAAAATAAGCTCCTTCAATCTTTCACTTTTCAGGTGTATTTAGCTAACAAGATAAATAATACACATTTCATGTTTTCTTATAAATGCTTAAAACATAATACATGCACAAATATATTTGCATTTTTTGTCCAGAAACTAACTAAACTATACACAAAATACTTCTAGATGTAGTTTATTTATGGATTTAATTTGCCTATAAAGTTTTTATTAATTCATTATTGAGTTACCATAGGCAACTCCGTAGGGAACATAGATACATGTACAAGAAGATCTTATATTCTGTGGTTACAGACAGCTGTTCATAGATATGTCAGAGCATTGTTGAAAATAACCGCCAGCTTCTCAATTTGGTCGTTAACCGTTTGGTTATGGTACGCAGTTCGGAATAATTTCTCGTGTGTGTTCTAAATTTGCGCCATTTTAAGTACATTAAATTACGTTATCGCGTTTGTAGTCAATTAACATCTCCCAAATGGCAACATTTCAAATCAGTCAGGATAAAGAGAATCTCGTTCAATTCCACCTCAAAAGAGATATGGCCACTCAAAAACAACGGTCAGTTTTAGGATTAATAGACGGAAATAAGGCAGGAGCAAATGTTGAAAAAGGAGCACAAAAACCGGTATGTTCATACTATATTATATGTTTAAGTATGTAACATTATAAAGATTATTTTATAGGTATTTGGTGTTAGAAACGAAAATGTTTTCTCTGGAACGTATGTTCCTCAGGTACAACAAAATCGTCGAAATTTTTTTGTTCCTGTGGCCCAGTTCGAAGCCTTCAAGGTTTATGAAGATAGTCCCGAACAACCTGCAGTAATTCCAAAAATAGAAAATGCGGGAATGGATGTAGTAGAGGAAGATGTCGTGATAGTTGAAGACACTGAAGAGAATGATGAAATTGTTGAAGAACAACAAGAACCACTACAAGTGCTTAATATTTCTGATGTGAAACCAGAAAAATTTCTGGATGAGTCTGCATGTTCAGAGGATAGCTTGAACACAACACAACGGTTAAGAGAACTGGAGGTTGAGGAGTATCGAACTGACATCTACAAGTATATGAGGGAAATCGAGGTAAAGTTGAATATAATTATTGATCTATTTGTTTTTATACGGGATGCTTAATTTAATTAGTCTTCACTTGATGAAAATACATGATAAAAAGGTTATTCTGATTTTCACAAATTTTTATTGTTATTGTAATTAAACAATTGTTTCATTATTGGACGGAGTAGTCCGTTGTGATAGTTCATTTTAATGGAATGAAATAAGAAATTACTTTGTTTTCTATCACTTTTTGTTTCGTTATTACAGTAGTATCTTCAGGTAGGTGGTATCTTAAGTTTTTGACTAATTGTAAGATACTACTTACCTGAAGATGTTACTGTGGTAGCGAAACAATTGTTTTAATAATAAAAATTTGTGTAAATCAGAATAATGTTGTTGTTAATACTGGATTTTGCTGATGTTTTTTAGATATTATCATCACAGTTGAGAATAAAGTAAAATCTTCGTCTTGTACAGGATAAATTTCCATACTCTGGTAGAAAACTCTAGAAAAGCCGCCCTCCGTCTTGGGTAACGTTAAAATGCTGTCCTTTTTTTTTGTCTTCATGAGTTTTTATTGCAGGCTTTTTTCCTTTATTGAAATATCTGATAATAATTATTATTTAATTATAATTCGGACATATTTGAATAATTATATTGGATCATATATTGACTAGAAGATCTGAGTTATATCGTAAAGTTTTGCAGATAGTTTGATTTTTGATCACCTCTTTAATATTTAGTTGATTGTGAAATTCTCTGTAAATGAAAGCCTACATTCATACATAACATATTTGTTGAAACTTTAGTGCACTCTATTGAAAATCATACATTACATTACATTTATTCATTTGGTCAAAATTATAACACTTTTCTCTATAAGTTCATATAAATTTGAAAACTTTAGAGAAGAATTCACTTGTATAAAAAATTAACTTAACACCGCTTCGAATTGTTTTGAATTTCATACGAAACATTTTTTGTTAGATTTGTGGAAAGTTTTAGTTTTTTGTTTTAATTGGAAAAAAAGTGGAGCTGAAGCTCATCGTATGCTTGTGGAAGTTTACAATGAGAATGCTCTAATTGACAAGTCATTTAGAGAATGGTTTCGGTGCCTCTAAAGTGGTGATTTCAGTGTTGAAGATAGACCTCGCTTGGGATAGCTTGGGGTGTTCAAAATATTCTCCGTATCGGAGTGATTTGCTAATAATGTGAATAATCTAATTATCTCATTTACTAACGACACTATCTGAAGATATAAATACGCGGTTTACAAGGTCCGCGTAAATGTGGCTTTGAAGAAATTACTCATCCTCCGTACAGTCCAGACTTGACCCAGTGACTACTACCTATTCCCAAATATGAAAAAATATCTTCGTGGAAAGCGATTTCCGGATGATGAAGAACTGAAGGTAGCAATTAATACCTATTTTGAGGAGAAGAATATTTTTTACAGGGTTTAGAGAAGCTTATTTCTCGATCTAATAAATGTCTTGAAGTTCTAGGGGACGACTACATTGAAAAATAGAATTTTTCCAAAATTTTCTTTCATGCTTATACCGAGAATAATTGAATGCCCCTCGTACCTTGGCGGTGACACAACAAGCAGTATCCGTAGGTTTGAAATCTTTGATTCAAAAGCATTTGGGATTCCTTATGAATCAAAACCAAGAGATCTGGAAAGGCGATTCTTTTCTTGTGAGCAGTTGCTTAAAAAAAAAAGATATTTTACACCAGGTAGTAACTGGTTCTTTTGAATTTAGTGAAGTGTATAGATTGCTAAAATGCTTCTTCTCTTTTTTACAGCTTACAAACCGACCTAAACCAGGTTATATGAGGAAACAGCCCGATATCAACCATAGCATGCGTACCATTCTCGTTGACTGGCTTGTGGAAGTAGCAGAAGAATATAAACTACATACTGAAACGCTGTATTTAGCCATCCATTTTATAGACAGATTCCTAAGTTATATGTCTGTTGTTAGAGCCAAGTTACAATTAGTTGGAACAGCAGCCATGTATATTGCGGCGTAAGTATTTTGCTTTCTACTGTAACTTTGTTTTTTGTTGCTAATTTTTTTAATTTTGAGCCAAAAATTCTATTGAACTACAGTCGACTCTTGTTAATTCGAAACTCGAGGGACTCTTGAAATATTACGAATTATCGAGTGTTTGAAATATCAAATGGTTTGAAATTTGTGAGAGAAAATAAATAAAACTTCGAATTATTAAGTCTTGGTTAATTTTTATTTATTAATATAAAAATGACAAGAATTAAGAGGTACATTCGTGTACATACATGTATTCGTAATGTGAATTAATTAATCTTTCGAAAGAACTTTGTTATACTGGTTTGCTTTAAAGCACACTTCTGGTGCTCACACTGCTCAATAACTTTTTTTAAGAGAAAAAGTGCCTGAAATGCTTTTTCATCACTTTCGTTTTGTAGACAGAAGCTTTGTAAGGTATCAAATGAGGATCTTGCTTCCTTAACTGACACCTCTGCCAAAGGTTCCGATGTATCGTCCTCATCTTCATCGTTACTTTGCGTATCTGTCGCAGATAAAATTTCGTTAGTGAACCTGAGACAGCAACATTTTCATCCACTTGAACAAAATCAGAAAAACTCACACCGCTGATGTCAACTAATGGTTCTATTGCTGGTTCTTCATCATCTATAAGTATTGGAAGATTTTCTTTCAAGAAACCGGATTTTTTGAAGCAGTTGAGAATCGTTAGGGGTGTTACAGCTCTCCATGCTTTGTCAATTAGTAAAATAGCTGTCAGAACCGTGATATTTGCAGTTAGCTGTTTGTCGAGAGATTCTAAAACGATCTTAAAAATTTCTTTGCGATAGAACGTCTTAAAATTATGGATAATCCCTTGGTCCAATGGTTGCAATTTGGAAGTTGTAATTGGCGGAAAGAAGTAGAGTTCCACGTTAGACAATGTAGGAGGACTGTTGTGGACAGTGCAGTTGTCTAAAAATAGTAAAATTTTCCGCTTTTGTCGTTTCATGTCCCCATTAACTGTTGAAAGCCAATTGTTAAAAAGTTCTGTCGTCATCCAAGCTTTTTTGTTAGCACGATAATCAGTTGGAAACGATTTCACTCCTTTGAAACATCGCGGTTTCATTGCTTTTCCTATCACTAAGGGTTTAAGTTTTTCCGATCCATCCATATTTACTGCAAGTAAAACTGTCAACCTCTCTTTACTATGTTTTCCTCTGTGACATTTTTCATCTTTAAAAGTAAGCGTCTTGTCCGGTAAACATTAAAAAAATAGGCCAGTTTCATCAGTATTAAAAATGTCTCGGGCATCATAGTTTTCAATCAAGGTCTTCAATTTACCGTGCCAATCTAAACAAACTGCATCATCAACACTTCCACTTTCCCCACAAACTTTTTTAAAAACAACTCCATTTCTCTTTTTGAAATTTGTAAGCCACCCTTCACTTGCCGCAAAGTTTTTGATGCTTAGAGTAGACGCGAACTCTTTTGCTTTTTCCTTCAACAAGTTCCCGCTAATAGACACTTTTTGTCCTCTACACTGTCTTAGCCAAATGACCAGGCTTTCTTCCAGACGAGGAAATTCACCTTTAGTAGTTCTTTTCCGTACTCCAGCAGTTTGAGCAGCATTAATTTTCTCCTTGTGCTTTATTATTGTTGAGAGAGTACTCAGAGGAATCTTAAATTCTTTTGCAACATCACTCTTCTTCTCACCTTCTTCTACTTTTTCGATTAACTTTTTCTTTTCGGCAATCGTCAAACATCTATACTTCCTAGGGCTCATAACTAACACTAACTTTTAATCTGCATACCAACGAAAGAGTAACAGTAACTGAATAACTAAACAAACCAATTCGTAAGAAGTATGTGCGTCAAATAGTCAAACTAATCATAACAAAAACAAAGGCTCGTGTATCTTGATACAAGTTTGAACTTGTCGCATACAAGTTTGAACTTGTCGCAAAATGTACTTACAATCTTTCCGCCTCTTCTCTCTGCAACTTTGAATTGTCGAGTGTTGGACGCTGATGAGTTCGAATTAACGCGTCGTTTTGTTAAATAGCAATGATTTTTTCGTTCGAATTACCAAGTGTATGAAAATGTATTGATTTAGTTCGAAATATAAAGATTTAGTAGGGAACTCGTGATAACTTTGAATTTTAGAGAGGTTCGAATTATCGCAGGTTTGAATTAACGAGAGTCGACTGTATTACATTGGATCTGTAGATGAATAATTCATGTTCAGTTTCAATTCTGTAAGGCAGGCCTTTTGTAGGTATGATAACTTTTGAAAAACTAACGTATGAAATGACCACTTGTAAAATATTCGGTTTATTTTCACAGTGCAATATTATCCTCATAGTAATGGCGTTTTCTGAGGTGCAGTACATCTTAGTTATTTCTGTGTTGAAATAGTGTTGTACATAACAGAATACGTAAGTAATAAGCCTCATTCATATATGGATGCATTTTTATTGGTCGATAGGAAGTTTGTATCCAGTTTTTGGACCACCACTCCAGTAGAGAAAAAAATTATAACTTGGTGTCAAATATAAATATTTTAAATTTTCTACAGGAAACGTCTGATAATGAAGATCTACCCTTCCGGTTAGTGGGAATGACACGTCGAGACTTTTTGGATGCAATTGAATCTTTATATGACTCTGTTGTAGACTTCAAATCTTTGCCATCTGATGATGAATCAGAAGAATCATTTGAAGTTTTGAGTAATGATGACAGGGATTCAGATTTCTAAACTTTGGATAACATACACTGTGAAATATTGAAAAATGCACCTCAGCCTCAGCAGCCACTTGTTTGGGACAAGTCTGACGAAAATGCCAAGAAAGAGGCAAGTCTTGGTTCTAGAGTGGTTATAAAGCTTATGCAGGGTTTTGAAAGGAAAAAACACAGACAATTATTTCAATAGTGTTCAGGTAATGTATTTACCATCTTTCAAATCAGATAAGGAACTAAAACGAGGTGATTTCGATTGTCATATTAGTGACACGAAGTTATCAGCTTTTAAATGGAAAAACAAAAGATGAGTACACAGTTTGTCCAATTATCACGATCCAGAATGTTGTACAGAAGTGAATTGGAGAGAAAAAAATAGAACTATCGTGAAAATTCCCTGTCCGAAAGCATTTACTGATTATAATGCTAGCATGAATGGAGTTGACTAGTTTGATCAACTTCTAGCCAGTTACAAAATAGATCGCCAAAGTAATAAATGGTGACACAAATTCATAGAGTATTTTAAATAATGGAAACCAACGAGTCAAAGATGACCGCCAAAAATTTCAGAAGGGAAATTGTAAATGGCTTGGTTGCCTCAACTTTTTAGTGCCTTCTAAAAGAAAGGCATCCAGTAATCAAGTTCAGATCCAAAGAAAGAAATCAGAGCCTTTCATACCCGAAATTCTGAGACTGCATGCTTCTGAGCATCATCCTGGAAGGGGCTCAAAAAGAAGATCCGCGTTTTGCAGTATCAAAGCGAAGCTAGTGCGCACCGATTGGCTTTGTAAAACTTGCCAAGTACCGCTTTGCCTGAACAAACAAAAAAGCTGTTTTCATATTTTTCATCAATAATTTTAGTAATACTTTCTTTTTGGTTTTTTTGTATTTGAGAAAACTCAATATAATTGTAATAAAAATTTATTTTTTTCTTTCTACCTTGGCGGTGGTACCCAAAATAGACCACCCTTTACAAAAAACACGAGTCTGACGACATGAAAAATACAATTTTTGGCTTCATAGAGTGCCAATATGACAACAATTTATTTAGATGCCAAACCGGCTTTAGTTGGGTCGGATTCATTCGTTCATTCTGCTCCTGTAAGAGTTAATTATGGCTTTTTAGATCAATACCTTTCGTAGAGATAGTTTTGATTTTCTGCAGTTCTCATGGGATGTCAATATCACTATGTTGTCTACTTGAGTGGCTAATGTAGTGTTCAGCTTTTCTGAAATCAGCAAATGGAGTGGATCTAATATACTTCCCTGTGGAACCCCTTCTTTTATTTCAGTTGCCTTAGATAGAACATCGCATCAAGTTGCATTTGTGTAATTATTCAAAATACAAATACTGAATAGGGTTTGTTGATCGCTGGGGTATAAGCTGCAAACATGCATGTTTGAAGCATTGTTGGTATCTCATCAGTGCTAACGAAAACCTTTGACATTAGTTTGAAAGCATAATTTGATTGTTTTATTTGTAATAATTCAAGTACCATTCAATCTTCATCCTTCAATTTCAGGAAATACGAAGAAGTGATGCCACCAGAGATTTCTGAATTTGTTTATATCACAGATGATACCTACAGTAGAAAACAAGTAATAAGAATGGAACACCTGATTCTTAAAGTACTACATTTCGATATTTCTTCTCCTTCCCCACTTTCCTTCATAAATATGATGGCCACTTTGAACAAAGAGGTCACTACGAAAGCAATTCATTTAGCTATGGTAAGTATTTAGAACTAATTTATTACCTTTCCCTTTTTTTTTAATATAATATAAAACATAATTTTTCTTTTTTTATAATTCTAAATATTTATGGAGATCTCAGTTTTATTCATTTAATCTTTTACAACAAAAAAGACTCAAAACCATTCATACATCATGGATTTTTATAGATATTTATTAATAAAATAGTGATGGAAAACAAAGTAATTTCCTATTTATTCCATTTTAAAATGAATCATCACAAAGTAATAGTACTTCATCCAATATTTGAGATACTTTTTTTCATTTTTAATATGGTTACTTATTGTTATTTGCGAAAAAAACATTTGTAGAGTGAAATTTTGAAATCTATTATTTTTAGTACATATGTGAATTGGGTATTTTGGAAGCTGATCCCTACCTGGAATTTCTTCCATCAATTGTTGCTGCATCTGGTATTGCATTGGCCCGTCATACATTAGGAGAAGAAGTGTGGCCCAAATCATTTGTAGATACTACAGGATTTAAATTGTACTATTTGAAGAGATGCATACTTTTCTTGGATATAATGTTCAAAAAAGCCCCAAATATGAATCAAAAGGCAATCCAGGAAAAATATAAGTCTAAGAAGTATTCTCACGTGTCCCAAATTACGCCCAGAGTAGAAAATTTAGTTATTCCAGAAAGAGTTCAACAAAATGGAAACTAAGCAAGATTGATTTTACATCTATTTGAATATATCATAGCTTTTAAGCCATTAATGATGTGCCTTGAGTTAATTCTCTTTTTGATTATTGTTTTTTTTTTGTTAGTATTACCAAAATACCTTTTGTATCAACAACTTGTTTATTCTTTTATTTAATTGGAAATATAATTAACATTTTTCGTTATTTTGGAAGTGTAGTAATGTTTTCATAATGTCACATATTGTTATAAATATGCATTTTAAATGGACATTCTGTTAACAGTTTTAAATGTATTATATTGGATTATTGAATTGTATTATATTGGAATTTTCTAACTGATACTTTTCGCAAAAAAAAAAGACAAAGAATTGAGTATTGTAAATATTATTTATTTTTATACCACAAATTTTAGTAGTCAATGTTGAAGTAAGAAAATTGTATTGTTAATCAAATAATAAATTTGGTCTTTAGAAAATAAATGTTATTTCCATTAAATAAATTGAATTGATAATTATAACAACAATAATAATGTTTATTTGCGGTAACAAAATACATCTCAAGCCTACCTTATAAACAAACAGCTTGTGCTAATTAGGAGTTCTGTTGTATTCAGCTAAGGCTTTGTTACAGCGTTACCTGCTAGATCACTAGGTTGGTTATTCATGAGTGTAAGTATGGTGTTCGTCTTACTAGGAACTGTGTTTTTTCATTACTCATGAAAGATATGTTTGATAATGATATGATTATCATCGAATGGAAATCGCTTTCCACGAAGATATTTTTTCACATTTGGGAATAGGTAGTAATCACTGGGACCAAGTCTGGACTGTAAGGAGGATGAGTAATTTCTTCGAAGCCACATTCCTGCATAGCAGACTTAGGTATGTGGGCCTTGTGAAATGGCGTGTTGTCGTGAAGCAGCAAACACCCCCGCTGTGAGTTTTCCTCGTCTTTAATTGCTTCTCTTCTAGCCATAATTTTCCAGTGAATGGGGTGACTTTAAACTTTTTTAGGGGCTGTGCACCCTTTTTCAATTCCCCCCCAGAAGCATTTTCAGCTTGTGCAAGTTAGGAGTTCAGTTGTGTCCTGGGCAGGCTTCGTTACTGCGATCTTGCGCCACTTTAGGTCACAGCACTTAATTTTCGACCCAACAGTGAAATGGTAGCCGACACCCGTCCAACTAGAAAATTTCTTTTCCACCTGAATACGATTCGAATCCTGTTTGAATCCCGTTACTAGTCGATGGGTCTTCTCCACAGAGCTCTACAAACTCCTTACAGCAATCACACTTGCTTCTGAGGTGCGGTGAGGATTCTCGGTACCCATCTTATACTGACCTTTAAGAAGTTAAGATGGTCATAAAAGATAGCATGTATGGTACCTACACTTACAGGTACAGCTTTTCAACTTTTTTCACATTTTCTTCTCAGTAGTGTTGCTAACGAGCTCGCCCGAGCGAGGTTCGTCTTCAATGCTTTCTCTGCCTCTTTTGAATTCACTTTTGAACGGTGGATAACGACGGGACACAGTCTTGCTAAACAGTAACCATCTTTTCCTGAATGCTTTTTTCACTTTTTCCCTGCTTAGTGAGGAACTTTATAACGGCGCGATGCTCGATTTTCTTCATTGGAATCCGAAAGATTGTGAACTATGCCTGGTCAGGACGAAGTCAGGGGAAACCCTGATGGAGGTCCGTAGCGATTCTGACGTGCAAATCGATCGTCGGAACTGGGTATAAGGCCGAAAGACTAATCGAACCATCTATTAGCTGGTTCCCTCCGAAGTTTCCCTCAGGATAGCTAGCGCTCGTTGCGTACGAGTCTCATCCGGTAAAGGGAATGATTAGAGGTATTGGGGTCGAAACGACCTCAATCTATTCTCAAATTTTAAATGGGTGAGATCTCCGGCTTGCTTGAACGTGAAGCCGCGAGATTACGGATCTGAGTGCCAAGTGGGCCATTTTTGGTAAGTAGAACTGACACTATGGGATGAACTAAACGCCGTCAGTCATTCACTGAGGATACTTAGGAAACTAATGATGGCAAATTACTGAAATTTCATATTTATATCTTCAGATACTGTCATTAGTAAATGAGATAATTAGATTACTCACATTTTTAGCAAATCACTCCGATACCGAAGTATATTCAAAATTTTTAACGGGCTATTTTCGTTCAGGATGTTCCTATTTTTATAAATTTAAAATTTGTAGTAAGGTTAGCAGAATAAATCTGTGTGATATTTAACATATTGTAAAAGCCTTCTATCAAGTGAATACGTCTTTTTTAAATTTTATTTCAATTGTGAAATGTTTCCTGTCCTAATATTCCTATAATTCACCTTTTATCCAGAATGTCAGGTAGTTAGGGGACTATTTTTGGTATTTGAAAAAGGAAAAAATATTTAAAGTAGTTGGGTACAAGGTAACTAGAATCAAGTCTAATAAAAGAGGTACAGATAAGTGTTATTTGAGTGTATTTAAAATTTTAGATTTACATAGATCCGTAAGCTCATTCATTATGTTTAGATTACTTTTATATGTACTAATCTGCACCTTTCAACTCCAAATAGTACCTGCCTTTTTATTTTACCTGCAAGGTATTTAAAATGTAAGAAAAGGACTCATTGTCTAGACTCTTCTCTAGACAATGAGTTTCAAATATGGAAATTTGTTTATTTTTCCTGAAATTCGTTTTATGCTCATTCATAGATTTGAATGAACGTCTAGTGTGACATTTAATAATAATTATATCATATATTTTCGGAAGTATTATCATAGGGACAAATAGAAACAAGTACCTAAATAAACTGAACTATTAGTGGTAAAGATCATATACATTGTAGATGTATCACTAAAGGTCTTGAATTTATACAGGGAATATTGTTCACCTTTTACAATTATTTGAAATATGGTTTTTCGAAATGTTTCAAAATCTTTACGCTTCTGATTTTTCTTGGTGGATAACTAAATAGTTTGTTTCCCATATACAAGCTGCTATGCTCAGTCATCATTGTTACAGTTTCTTTATTGGCTTTTTTGCATTGTATTGTTGTATAATATTAAAATAACATTTTAATTCCAAATTTTCTTTTATTATGTACCAACTTAATAACACAACAGTTGAAAATTCACTTGAATATTATTTCCTACTTTAGTCATGATAATTATATTATGACTTATTATTATTATTTCTGATAAGCTATTCGGAAAAATTATAAACATTGAAACATACTCAAAAAATGAGCAACCCTTTTCCTTTAACACGTGAGGTTCGCGTCAAGCATCGCAAAGAGATCTGCTTTATTTTACCGCAGCTTCTCGGTATTTCATATAGAGGACGCAACCGCTCTCCAAAATACATTTCTTCGTCCTGTACGTATTTATTTTTAAATGAACATAAATAATAAAAAAATATTTCAAAGCGCAACCTGTAATTCTACTTTATTTATTTTTACATAGGAGAGATAAAAATTTACTTGAATATTGTACTCATTGCATTATTTATTCTTGACGAATTTCAGAGAAAAATTACGTCACCGAACCTGATCGTTTCCATTACAAAATGAAATTGTGCACTTGGCTCCATCTAAAGGCAAAGGAATGTACGTAGTTGTTTGCGTCCCAGGTTTCTGTATCGTGGAGAGTTGAGGTTCGTAAGAATGCACCGAGGGGCGCTGGTGAGCTTATTTCACCAGACTTTCTGCTACACATTGACTTCAAGTTTTTCAGATGTCGTTCTGTATTCAAGAGATAAATTATTGGTTTATCAAATGGTAAATCCGCATCAATAGATCAAATACAAAAGCCATCCTTTTGTAGAAGAGACAACTACAAATGTTGTCAAACCTAGAAGTGGATGGGACATAGATAAAATGGCAAAATGAAGCGAAATATCTGGGGGCATTTCCAGATGAGAGACTGACCTAGAAAAGCCACCTTAAATACGAAGTAGATCAAACCAACTCGGCAATGAGTAGTAGACTTTATCGACAAATAGGCAGGAAGTACTACATGAAGAAAAATACGAAGTTGACTATGGTTAAAATAATGGCAAGACCACAACTCACTTATGGATCGGTAGCATGGGGTTTTGCAGTCAAGAGTCGGGTTAAAAGAATACAAGCTACAGAAGAAACATTATTGCGATCAGTAATGTTCGTGAGAAACAAGCAGGTTCATAAAGACCTTAAATGGGAACCGATTACCGATTTCACGATAAAAAGGGCTGAGAAAGCATTTGAAAAAGCGAGCCAATATCCAAATGTTGAGCTCCGAAAATTTTTAGACTATAACCCTACAGATGCGAAGAGGATGAAAACGTACTTTAGAAGATTCAAAGATCAACTCCTAAAAGAGATGTACTGTAAAATCGGGAAGGACTAGTTAATAGGCCACATGCCCGAAACATAGAACACAGGTTAGGTCAGGAGAATGCGGTGTCCCATACTATTTCCAGGTAGCGCAGTGTCTTTAAGGAATTCTCCCTGTATAAGAAAAATCATTATTTTCAAGTGGAGAATACTTTTGCTTCGTATTTTAATTAATTGAGCATAGTTGAATATTATTTTGTGGAGATGGGGCCAACTCTTTCGGCATTACCCAGTATTCCTCTCCGGCTTCAGTAGAGCAGAGCGTGAGCGTTCGATACCGGCGTTCCGACTGGTACAAGGTCATAGGTGTCACTGACTGGATTGCTCCCCATTGCCAATCTGATGAGTTCAGGGGCTTGCAAGCTGAAACGAAACGCGTACTTCCAGAAATTAAGGGGTCAGAAAGCTCCCTCAAAACACCGCATCGCTAAAAAACTTAAATTCATTTCACTGATAAACAATTACAGATGAAAAATGACAAAAACAACACAACAAAGTATATCTTCTTCAATCCGAATTATTATTCTAATTTAATATTAATGATTAGAAAATATATAAGTGACAGTATTTTAATTTCCACAAAAATGTTTATAATACAACAATTGTTTAACCAGGATGTGCCTTATTTAGGTATCTACATTCTACTGGTCGATGGTGTCCAGTGTAATAGAGTTTAAATACAGTTAAGTACGGGACAAAATGATGGAAAAACAAGTCATAAAAACTTAGGGTGTTTATTGGAGTTTGCCGCTAAAAAATGCTATTAGGGAAAGATATTCAGTAATGGGGATTTTCAACATCTGTTTGTTCATTCAAATGGATTTTACGGGCATTGTACCTGTTGATTTAAAGTAATTCTAAAAGTGTTAATTTAGAACTTTTGCTTTCGACGTGGATAATTTCATAGTTATTGTTGAAATTATGCCTGATTTTTTTAAGATGATTAGCATATGTCGAATCTACGGAATCCGATATTAACTTCTTTGGTGTTCTTGGATTCTTTTCATGAATGATCTACCTGTCAGGCCAATATATACTAAAGGGCAATCGTTGGAAGTCAACTTGTAGACTCAATATTTATTTTCTTTATTTCTTCGATCCTTATTGTTTTTTATGTAAGTACTAAGGTTATTAATGGTTCTAAAAGCTGCGTTGAAATATTCAGCAATATGTTCAGATAATCCATTAACATAAAATAACGAAAAGTTTTTCTGTGTATTGTCCTCTTTTATGATTGAGTACACGAGATTTAATGCTATGTTCTTTTGTTTATTGGATACCATTTTGTCTATAAGAAAGGGGTTGTAGCCGTTGTTTGAAGCTTTCAGTTTTATTTTATAGAAGCAGCACATTTGATCTGAAGCTTTCCCATTTATAAAATTACATGCATGTTTAAGTAAAATGAAAATAAAATATTTGTTTTGTATACAGGTGAGTGGGTTAGTATAGAAAAAATGCAAACACTACTGTTAAATATTCTATGGTATCGTTCATAAAGATAACACTATTATATCCATCAGTTTCAGAGTCCCATACACATCTGACAACAATTTTCATACCAGCCCCCTTCAATTGCCACAAAATAACATGAGATATGTGCTTGTAATGTCTCATTCTTGAATCTTTATTTCTCTTCAGATTCACATCTTCTTCATTCACAGGAAAAAATAGTATCAATTAATACTTGGTACGAGAAGTTACTGGATACAAAAGCAATTTTTATTCAATTTTCCACAAGTACTATATAATCTAAATCGAAGGGCTAATAAAGCTACATTGATATGCACTTTCTCTCTTGAAATCATCTTAAAATTAACACGTTTAAAAGAGCTGCCGATAACGAGCAGCAATTGTAACCTGTTTTTTGATCGGGTTACACCTGATCAAGTAATTCACCGAAACCTTTTTTACAGGAATTATTTTCAAATTATTCAAACGAATCGAATACTTTGTCATGGCAGAGCTATTTTCAAATATTTGTGGTAGATTTCATGCCACTTTTATGAAACAATTCTACTTGATGGATGAGATTGAAATTGAAATTTATTAGACCATAAAACATAAAATTGTATGTTGCACATCGATGATGAATTGAAACGAATACACTTTTTCATATTCACAGGATATTTTGAGAAATTGTGAGATAGTCTCAAGAACTTTTCTAGACTCTTTACCAATTGAAATAAAATTCAATATTTAAACAATAATGTCTCCTTGAAAACTTCATGAGTTATTCAGTGAACACCAAATTTCGGCACTTTGATATAAATTACTGCATTTTATTCTCAGGTGAAGCCTACTGTGAACTTAATGATTTCGGCACTTCTATAACTTCGGCAACAGAGCCAAGGTCGTTTATTGCTATAAGAAAAATCAATGCTCCCTTAACGTTACCTTGCGGGACTCCAAATATGTTTCAAAACCAATCAGAAATAACAATTTCATCATTTTTGGTTATTTTGACACCTGTTAACGGTCAGATAAGTAAGATAAAAGCCAAATCAACGCACTTTCCCCCACTACATATTTTTCTAACTTTCTAATCAGATAACACCTGATGAAATGCCCTCGAGAGGAAAATATCTTAAAAATACTTCAGAATTGTAAATGTTTGACTGAACTCTCTGTGAACCAATCAGAAAATTCCACGAAACAGCAAACGTTGACGGCGCATTGGAATTTGAGATATTTGATTATTTTAGTGATTTTTTAATTAAGTTAACTGTGAAATGGAACCGAGGATGAAAGCCGATCATATTTAATCGTTAATGCTTTTCTGCAGATTTCGACACTTGGAAGCCTCAAAAAAGTTTACCATAAATCATAAATATCATCAACAACAATACCTTGAAATAACAGTGCCTGCACATTGACAAAGAAACGTGTCATCTAACAAATGATTATATAAAAATTGATCTTTGTTCTAAACAAAGTGTCGGGTGTTTTTTTCAGAGTGATGGACCTTTAAATTGAAATAAAACACATTTAAATTAAGATTGAAGCCAATTTTTTTTTTGAAAATAATTTTATGACATTTATAATATGTTTTGGAAATAATTTCCGACATATGTCCACCACGACTAGCTCTGAGGAACCGCATTCGACCAGACCAATTTTGGACCACTTTTTCGGAACCAAAACAGTTCTGGGTCGATACCATTCAAATTTTGAAACAAATAATCATTGATCATCGATCTGTAATGAGCACCATTCACTGTAACATTAGCTCCAGCATTATTTTTAAAGAAATATGGACCTATAATGCCACCAGCGTGTAAAGCACACCATACAAGTGCATTTTTCAGGATGCAATGGAACCTGCAGAGCTTATTGAGGATTGTTTTCACTCCATATACGGCAATTTTGCTCGTTTACATAGCCGTTCAACCAGAAATGAGATTCATCACTAAACACACTTTTACGATAAAAAAGTGGATCAACTTTAAGCTGTTCTAAGGCCCAATCAGCAAAAAAACCACGCTTATTATGGTCAAGTGGCTTTAGTTCTTGGCAAAATTTTCCATGTGGTAGATGCACAGAGTCCAACTTGTTATGAACATCGACGAATAGATAAATGTGGATCATCATTAACACTATGACTTAGAGCAGCGATATTTTCTTCCGTACGTACAGTTCTTTCTCTTGTTGTTGTTGTTGCATCGAGTAGAGAAAATTTTGTCCGAAATCTATCGGTAGTTCGACGAATAAACTGCTCTGATGAACGATTATGTAAACCATAAATTTCACGAAGTGCTCTATAAGTTTGGCGACTAGAACACTGATTTTGAAAATAAGTTTCAACAATTTGTAAACGTTGTTGCGGTGTGAGTCTTTCCATGATAATTAGTCAATGTTTACTGAACAGTCAAAAACAACATGGCTTCTATTTTCTGTCAAATCACAGTTATCTCTATCGAAAGTTCTATCACTCTAAAAAAACACACGATACCAAAATCGCTGTGTAAAACGAGGTAACTTCCAGACTCCCTAAATTGTTTCACACAACTCTTTGTGATATTTGGGAATTCTGGAACATACCTCGATTTACACCGTGATTTTGGTACCTTCGAACATACATCAATTTTTATATAATCGAGTTACCTCATTTGTTAGTCGACAAGTATCTTTTTCAATGTGCAAACACTGTTATTTCAAGGTATTGACATTGGAATTCATCACGTATATATACTAACTGACAAAGAAACTGCAACACCCAGAAGGAGCTGTTTAAATTAAAATTTTTTATTTGGTAAAACATAGATAGTATAGCAAGGAGTAAATGATTAAAATTTGGAGAAAAAATCGTGAAGGTCTTTTCATGTAAACATTTTTTGTTTCTTAAATATGTAGTCGTTTTTTGCACATTTTTTAAATTTTACAACAAACCAGCTTTTCGAGGAGATCCAAAGTCGATGTTTAGTTGTTGTTAAAATGCCCTGAGCACGTGTACACGGAATTTATCTCCAGCTAAGTAAATTTGAGAGAGGTCGAATTATTGGTCTACGGGGGGCGGGGTTGTCATTTCGAGAAATCGCTAACCGTATGAATAGAAATCCAATTATTGTTATGAGATCTTGTCAAGCGTGGTTTGATAATGCCTAAAATCGAAGAAGAGTAGGCACCGGACGTCGAAGGGGCACAAATGAAGTTCAAGATCGACGTCTAAGACTTTATGGCTATTAGAGACCGATTTGTGACAACTCAATCTTTGGCTGAGGAGTGGTTAGGAGAACAAGGCCATCCTGTAACGTAAATTCTACCAGGTTTTCGTATTGGCATACGAGCATAGCTCTTTCACCAAGTGACTACTCAGCAGTCTCCACAGTCCACCCCTAGAGGTAGAAAGTGTGATGAGGATTACGCCATATCATCGCGCGAAGCGAGAACCCTTTCCAAGAGATGAACCCACCAGCTTCCAGTTTGGGCCCCGACTCGAAAGCCAGAACCGTCTGACTGGTAGCAGCGAAGCACTCTTCAACCTCTATTGGCTCTGCAGGTCAGTACCCGAGTTGGTTTGTGACGCAACTCACCCACCGGGAGGAATTCTGATTCAAGCATCCGAACGCAGTCCCATGAACTAAGATAATCTCAAGATTGATGACTTCTATTGATCCCGGTACGAGCACCGTCTAACGGCCTGTACGTCCTGACCCACCGAACTCATGTGAAGTCATTTGATTGATCCTGGCGTCAAGAACTAACGGCTAAGCCATTTCGTCGAGATCCACAAACCCTAAAAATTACGGCAGAACGGCAAAACTAGAGCCCCATTCGGAGATCTTCCACCATACAGGTCCAGTGACTGGAGCAAATGGCATTACGGTAGAAACCGAGACTTAACCCTCCATTTTGCCGGGACGAAACTAGGGTCCTAGTCCTGACAAGCGCCCCCATCTCGTCAAGATCTAATGCCCGGGGGACAGGCCATCCTGTAAATGTCCGAACGGTTTACCACCGGATAAGGTCTTTTGGAAAGCAGCATTATCGACCCCATCTTGTGTTACCTCTGACGGTTGAGCATCGCCGGCAACGATTACAGTGGTGCAGAGAACGTCAACATTGGAATGTGGAATGGCATCAGGTTGTCTTTTCTGATGAATCTCGATTCTCCTTGCGTGCACATGATGGCCGAAGAAGGGTTAGACGACCTGAACCTCAGTTTGATATTGAGCGTCATGTACATCGGACAGTAGACGTTATGGTATGGGGTGCTATTGCACATGCAAGTAGGTCACCTTTAGTCTTTATTCGAGATAACATGACAGCGCTGCGTTACCTTCAAGAAATAGTGGAGCCATATGTTCTCTCTTACCTTAACCGGCTCGAGAATTCAATATTTCAGCAAGATAATGCTCGACCTCATGTTGCCAGAGTTAGTTTAAACTTTTTTGAAGCGACCCATGTGAATCTTTTGCCATGGCCGCCCAGAGCCCCCGATATTTCGCCCATAGAGCATGTTTGAGACATCATGGGTAGAAGGCTTGGAAATTTACCCCATCCCCCACGGACTTTGGCGGCTCTGAGACTTAAACCACAGGTAGCTTGGGATAGTATCCCTCAAGAAGAAATAGACCATCTTATTCCATCAGTGCCAACACGTGTTGGGGAGTGTATAGATAATCGCGGTGGACAAACACATTATTAACAAATTTATTAAAAAAAATTGTAAACCTTTCGTTTTTTTTCTTCAAATTTCAATCATTCCTTGCTATACTATCTATGTTTTACCAAAAAAATTTAAAATTTAAACAGCTTCTTCTGGGTGTTGCAGTTTCTTTGTCAGTTAGTATATGTATGTTGAAACTGAAAATTTTTTTATCTGAGGTGCTTAAACTTCTCTAATTTATCTCAAGGACATTTGTGAAGCGTTGGTGATAAATTTTTATGACATTTCTTGAAGAAGTGTATTTATTCTTCATAATTTCTATTGGTTGAAAACATTCTGTATATTTCATATAGATGGCCGCAAATTGAGCGACATATTTAGAAAATCGCAGAATTAATGAATTCTTTAGGTATGTTCTCGATCTCCAATTCATCAAATGCAGAATTAAAACTTATCGCAGTTCTTCCAAATCATTCAGCAGCCTCCAGCTATATGGTTATCAGGAAATTTGCAAGTTGGGTTTTAACCACAAACATGGGGTGTATCTTTCATGTCCAATCTAACTTAATAGCATAAATTATGAGGTTATAATAGGTGTGATATATAGATACGGAACAACAGAGGGTTTTTTGGATCGGCTAATAACGAAACAGATCCACAGGTCATCATTTTCTATTATGTACCACCACCTGCTGTGAATATTTGGTATTTTGCCGATCGTCAGAGCGTTTCACCTGCCTTGAAAGATCTTCAGGAAAAAATCATAAAAAGTCTGATATGCGATGTGATTCGATTGTGATTGCTATTTTTCATGCAGGTGATAATAAAGACAGGCTTCTGGCGAAATGTCTAATAGAACTCGAGGAATTTTTGCATAATTCATAAGGTGTCTAGTTTGGAAGCTCGTATGTTATACGGTAGAGGTTTTTTGGATTTTCGTTTCCGAGTTAAGGTGCTGTTTTGAATTCTTTTCTAATAGATCATGAATTTTTTCGGAATCTCAATCGATGTGAAGGTGGAGACATATATTAGGAAATAATTTGTTCGTTCTGTCAGGTATACCGAATGACTGAAAAATAGGTGACCTTTTCAGAAGATTAGTTTTAGCTACCTGAAAATAAAGTTGAGACAAATAATAGGTGTTTTTTTAGAGTGATAGAATTTTAAATTGAATTAAAACACATTTAAATTAAGATTGAAGCCAAATTTATTTTTTATTTAAAAGATAATTTTATGACATTTATGTTTTAAGAATAATTTCCAGCATATGTCCATCACGACTAGCTCTGAGGAACCGCATTCAATTTTGGACCATTCAGGCCTTATTTCATCAATAACATGAGCTATGTTGGCTTCCAAAGCGTCTATTGTTTCTGGTTTATCAGTATAAACCAATGACTTGACATAACTCCAAAGAAAATAATCCAATGGAGGTATGTCTCATGATCTTGGAGGCCAATTAATTGGACCATTTATCGAAATAATGTTATCGCCAAATCTTTCTTTCAATAAATCAATTGTTACGTTAGCAGCATGAGGTGTGGCACCATCTTCTTGGAACCAAAACACTTCTGGGTCGATACCATTCAAATTTTGAAACAAATAATCACTGATCATCGATCTGTAACGAGCACCATTCACTGTAACATTAGCTCCAGAATCGTTTTTAAAGAAATATGGACCGATGATGCCTCCAGCGTGTAAAGCACCCCTACAGTGCATTTTCAGGATGCAATGGAACCTGCAGAACTTATTGAGGATTGTTTTCACTCCATATACGGCAATTTTGCTCTTTTACATAGCCGTTCAACCAGAAATGAACTTCGTCACTAAACACACTCTTACGATAAAAAATTGGATCAACTTTAAGCTGTTCTAGGGCCCAATTGCAAAAAACCACGCTTATTATGGTCAAGTGGCTTTAGTTCTTGAACCAGTTAGATCTTGTATGGGTGTAGACCAAGATCTTTACGCAAAATTTTCCATGTGATGGATGCACAGAGTCCAATTTGTTGTGAACGTCGAAGAATAGACAAATCTGGATCATCATTAACACTATGACTTTCAACAGCGATATTTTCTTCTGTACGTACAGTTTTTTGTCTTGTTGTTGTTGTTGTTGCATCGAGTAGAGAAAATGCTGTCCGAAATCTATCGATAGTTAGACTGATGGACGATTATGAAAACCATAAATTTCACTAAGTGCTCTATAAGTTTGGCGAATAAAACACTGATTTTGAAAATGAATTTCAACAATTTGTAAACGTTGTTGCGGCGTGAGTCTTTCCATGATAATTTGTCAATGCTTACTGAACAGAAATGTCAAAACAACATCCTTCTACCTTCTGTCAAATCACAGTATCGAAAGTTCTATCACTCTAAAAAAACACCCGATATTTGTGGATACATTCCTATAAAAAATATTATATTCTGTAACAAGGTTGGAACTGTTCATTCCAAACGTGTTAGTAAGCGGAACCATCAGATTTCGCTCATTAACGAACTCAATCGAGATATTTAGACTACAAATTTAACCTGGAAGTATCAAGTCTCTAGAACTTTTCGTTTGCACTTTAGAGTGTTAACGGACGGATCGGACCAGGCTGACAGAATTACTTTTGTTCTGGTTAGGCTTCGTAACTGTGTATTTACGTCACTTTAGCCACAGCACTGTTAAATTTTGACTCCACAGTGAAATGTTGGCTGGTTGTCCTAGCGAGAAAATTTCTTTCCTCTACAAGATGCAAGCCTGCAACGAAGAAGAATATCCGATTGCGATTCCAATGTTTTAAACACTAGGTTCACCGTCTAAAATTAAGGTGTTCTGAAATATAATCATAATTTCATTGGAATATTGAAGATAATAGCTGAATTAATTCTCTGAAACCTCAACAAACTGAATCTGAAAAAATCACTTGAAAACTTATTAGAACTAAATCAATCATCTAGATCCATCATCCAAGACAAGCTTATTTTGATTGGATATTCAGAAAGTACACATTCCATCACCAAAAAATACCTCACAAGGAATTTAAAAAGGTCCAGCAATATTTTATTGATGCATATTTGGTCTAATCGTCAAACTTTGGTCCAAATAATCTGTTTTTAGCCAAATATTTATGATTCACCTACCCAATCAATGAAGTATTATCTGCTGGATGTTGGGATATTATTGTATCGCATTCCTTTTGTCATTTTTACCTCTCACTGTTACTTAGAGAGGTCGGGGTTGGTAATAAGGCATTGAAGTAGTTCACCAGCTTCCTTACGGATACCAGTTAGTGTATTGGCATGTCAGCGTAGCTCTTTCGCCAAGTGATCAGTTAGCAGTCTCCACAGTCTGCCCCAAGAGACTGAAAGTGTGATAAAGGTTGCGTCTTATCACTGTGCGTGGCGAGAACTCCTCCGAAGAGATGAACCCACCACCAGCTTCCAGTTTGGGCTTCAGTTCAAAAACTTATAACCGTATGACTGGTAGCAGCGAAGCACTATCCAACCTCTATTGGCCCTGCATGTTCAGTACCCGAGTTTTTTTTGGACGCAACTCACATGCCGAAGGGGCTTCTTATCCATCCATCCGAACGGAGTCCCAGGAACTAAGATAGTCTCAAGATTGATGCCTCAATTCATCCTGATACGAGTACTGTCAATCCGGCTTGTACGTCAAGACCCACGAACCCTTGTGAAGTCTTTCAATTGATCCTGGCGTCAAGCACCAACGGACTAGCTGTATTGTCAAGATCCACAAACCCCAGAAATGTCTCACAATCGATCCAGGTTTAGGACGAGGCCATTCGAACCGTCAAGTCCCGCTAAACCCTGAAGCATTTCTCGAGATATCCCGAACATGAGTGTCTACGAACAGATAAAAGGAATACCTTCCTAGTCCAGCATGCGGACTTTCAACCACTGCCTCCTCGAGTCCAACACCAATTGGGTGGTCAGGCCATACGAATACTTCCCGAGGGCTTCCACCTTTTCGAGGTAACGCAGTATGTTACATAACAGAAAAATCCGAGGATTTACTTCAATAGGGTAGAGTACGTTAGTTTTAAGGCAGTTGCGACGGATTTCCTTGCCACTGAGTTGATCAACGTGGTTCAGCCCTCCATTTCACCAGGATGAAACTAGGGTCCTAGTCAAGACAAGCGTCCCCAGCGCGTCAAGATATAATGCCATGGGGGGCTTACGGATACTCAGAATTGTACATGCCGGCATATGAGCAAAGTTCTTAGCCAACGTTGAAGTTCCATTGTCATCATTGCTGTCCCGGGTTTCTGCTCAAGTTTTGACACTACTTTCTGGCCCATATGTATCTGAAGATCCACAGGAACCTAAGCTGTGAAAGGTCATGCTCATATAGTTCTTTTCAATATGTTTCAGAATATGTGTCTTGGAGTCATCACTGACGACGAGGAACGGCATATCAGCGAGGTGTTCAGCATACTCATGAAGTTCACAGGAATTTTTTATTAGCTTTTATCAGTTTTAGATATTAAAGATGCCAAAACTGTGTAGTATGCCCTGGGGCAGTAAATCCTGCAATACGGTATTCATGTTTGGGGCGGAGCTGCTTGTCCTGCAAAGGACAATTATAAAATTATGTTGCGAAATCCTTGCCATTTTCCAACTGTTCTACTTTTTAGCAGCACCAAGCTATTGACACTTAAACAAGTCCTAGCGAAGAAATTACTTATGTTTCTCCATAAGCATCCGGAACTCCCCAATCTGCTGTATATTCTACCAGATTTCAGATGCTAGGCAATGTACTAGATCTAAAACCTCGTTCAACCCTCACCACAAGGCGATGCATGCTTTACAAACTGCTTAAGAATGTGACACAGGAAAATAGAGATTCAAGAAGCAATTCCAGGAGTGCTTAGGGGAGAAAAGTTTTGGTCTTGGATCATCTGGAGGGGCACTGAGACTAGTGACTTTGACTCATCTTTTCGGAGCGTTTACATATGAGCTGCGTGTTGTTTGTTCTTTAAGTTTTTTTTTTAGTATTCATATGTGAATATTGCGAGATACTGTGTTTTCATGGTGGATAGTAATTGAATTTTGTCCAACACCACAGGCCTTGTATACAGTTGCCTACATTATTCATAATAAAATATTAAGTTGTACAAATTTGTAGATTTAGAAATAAATATCTCTTTTATCCATTCATTTCTTCATTCATCTAACCACATTTAATGAAAGGGTTGTTGAACTTTTTTCCTTCTTCTATTGGACATTATACCTTCTCGAAATATCCAGTTATCTGTTTTTGAACCTTAGGGTAACATTCCACATCTAACCATAAATTTACATAGAAAAACTTTCGTAAAACAATTTTTGACATGTCGTTCACGAAAGGTGATGATAGTTTTTTGACATTTCATGAAACAAATCTTGACATCTTCTGATAACTTATGAAAGAATGTCTGCAGATCCTAATTATATCAAAAAGATAAAGAGGGGAGAATCGACTTTATGCCCTGATCCAAGATATACGACTACTAATGTGACAAATTGGTGTTACAGATCGTTCTTGGATTGGCATCGATGTTTAAGACTGATGGGTAGAGATCATAAGCCATGTCTGTACTTCAGGACTACATATGCGCAGTTATGCCCTAACGCTTGGGTGGCAGAATGGGAACAACAGATGCAGAATGGTACTTTTCCTGGTTTGCTTCCACCTGATCCCGATGAGAAAAAGTGATATTGTGGTTCTAATGTTGTGTTTTTGAAGAAAATATAAGGTTACATAAACATCTGTTTCTTCCTTTATCCTTCTTCAATTTTCATCAATCGTCTTCAATTGATTACTACATACAGTATGGTTCAATGAAAACTTAACACCTCGATTTTCCGGCTTCAAAATGAAAATGTGGAAAATCGCTTGGACTCGTCAATTTCTGATTCGAGGGAGAACAACTTTTCCGCTCTTCGCATCCCCGTAACTGCAACCCCCTAACGGGGGTGAGTAGAACCCCTTGATTCTGAATAGGGATAAGGGGTGTTGCGATACCTCATTTTGAAGATCTTATCGAGTTCTATGCGATCCTGAAATTTCGCTTCAAAGTTTTAATCGATAACGAAATTACAAGGAAAATAGTGGAAGAGTACTTACTCTTGTAAGTGTACTTTTTTGGACTAGAAATTAATACTTTTTTGGACAAAAAATTACAACATAACTACTAAATACCTTTGAAATGTATCGGATTAGAATAATATTCTCGAGATAAATTCCACATTGCTTCTTTTACTATTTTCGGTGTTATTTTATTATCGATGGATATTTTGAAGCGAAATTTTACGGACAGATAGTACCCGATACGATCCTTAAAATTAGTTATCGCAACACCCCTCATCCCTATTCAAAATCAAGAGGTTATACTCACCCCCGTTAGGGGGTTTAAGTTACGGGGATGAAAAAGCGGAAAAGTTGTTCCTCCTCGAATCAGAAATTGACGGGTTCGAGCGATTTTCCACATTTTCATTTTAAAGCCGTAAAATCGAGGTGTCAAGTTTTCGTTGGACCACACTGTATTTATTTTCAATGTTATCTTGTTGAAAACAGACGACCGTCTGGATCAGTAGGAATAAATTTGACAAAGAAGTTGATCTAATGCTCTTTCGCTTCAAAATTGCCAGAAGCAAGAGATTTTGGTGAAATTTTAGATGTGTGTCGCTCAAGAATAACTGAGAATATTGCTGCTGTAGCCCGTAGGGTTGACGAAAGCCAGGTTTGTCGATTCCTCGTCTATCTTTGGAATTAGGCATTCCACATGTGACAAGAAAGAATAACTGAGAATATTGTTGCTGTAGCCCGTAGGGTTGACGAAAACCCAGGTTTGTTGATTCCTCGTCTATCTTTGGAATTAGGCATTCCACAAATGACATTACATCGTATTTTGCATGAAGACTTTTGGCTGATATATTTTCTATTGTTAATGGCATACTTTCCTCTTTACAGTGAAATTATAATATCACCCATTGATTTCTCTTGAATTAAAACTCGTTTTTTCTCAATATCAGAACGAAATCCTTTTTATTGGAAAACCCTTTAGATTTGATGCTCACTTTTCAGTATACTCTAAAGAGTATGACCATAATTGTATTCCATAATAACAATAAAAATCTATCAGGATTTTTTATTCGGTGACCTGCATATAGGTACCTCAACTGTCAAAAAACGATATTCAAATCTTCGTACTGAAAACTTCCTCCTTGAAGGCACAGTTTTAAGGCAGGTGAAATGTGGGGTAAAATGAAGAAGATGGATGTTTTGAAGGTGGCCCGATGTCCTACATGCAACAGCTATGCCGTTATATCACGCTTTAATTATCCCGCCGTAATTATGTTATTTAATATCTTACATTTGACCGTTTTTGGACGTTTATTTATTACTTTTTCACCTGAACGATTCATTAACTTTCAATTTTTGCGTACCTCATATACAGCCAGTGTTTATTTAATTCTTTTTTCTCGAATGTAATTTGTTCAACTTGACTAAGAGATATGGCCTTTTTTCTTGAAATACATCACGGTTTATGCATCTGCATTGTCGAGAAGTTGGGGCACATGTCGAAGAAAATCACACTCAATTATTTTTTAATTATTTAATGAACTTATAATTGTGGCTCCTTTTTTAATGAATTCATGAATGCGTCAAAGAATGTTCATTTTGATACAATATATTCATTTTGAGTGTTTCCACATCAATTTCTTCAGATTCTCAGTTTGTCCGGACTCTAGATTCTCATCAAATTTGGCAAAACAGTTTGTGTCGTTATTAATAAAAAGGGGGTGTTGTAGTTGATAAAAGGCTTATTACAATATCTCAAATATTATATAGATTTATTCCGCTAACCTCACTACAAATTTTAATCTATTTCATAACCATGTTTTCCCAAAAAGGTTTTTGAATTTAAATGAAATAAATGTCTTAGAAAACAAAGTTTCAATTTAGTACTCATATAGAATTAACTCTCATTTCACAGCACCAGAAGGAATAAAAGAATACAAAGAAAATATAAACTATTAATTAAAAATATTTAATAAATACTCGAAGGATACAACATCTGTTTCGTAACCGTGTATTATGAAAGCCAAATTCCTTTCCAAAAATTGTTTGAATATGATATATAAGATATTGTATTAAGCCTTCTATCAAGTTATAAAACCCCTTTTTTATTATTTTATATATAATAATTATATTTTGGTTTTTCACTCATATATACATATATAGTATCGGGTGTTTTTTTAGAGTGATAAAACTTTAAAAAATAAAAATAAAAAAAAAATAAAAAATAAAATACATTTAAATCAAGATTGAAGCCAATTTTTTTTTATTTGAAAGGTAATTTCATGAAATTTATGTTTTGAAAATAATTTCCGGCATATATCCATCACGACTAGCTCTGAGGAACCGCATTCGACAAGACCAATTTTGGACCACTTTTTCGAGTAATTCAGGCCTTATTTCATCAATAACATGAGTTATGTTGGCTTCCAAAGCGTCTATTGTTTCAGGTTTATCAGCATAAACCAATGACTTGACATATCCTCAAAGAAAATAATCCAGTGGCGGTATGTCGCATGATCTTGGAGGCCAATTAATTGGACCATTTCTCGAAATAATGTTATGGCCAATTCTTTCTGTCAATAGCTAGACCAGAGGTCTAGCACCATCTGGTTGGAACCAAAACACTTCTGAGTCGATACCATTTAAATTTGAAAGAAATAATTATTGATCAAGCACCGCTCACTGTAACATTAGCTCCAGCATCGTTTTTAAAGAAATATGGACCAATCGATGATGCTTCCAGCGTGTGAGGCACACCATACAGTGCATTTTTCAGGATGCAATGGAACCTGCAGAACTTATTGAGGATTGTTTTCAGTCTATATACGGCAATTCTGCTTGTTTACATAGCCGTTCAACCAGAAATGAGCTTCGTCACTAAAAATAATTTTACGATAAAAAACTGGATCAATTTCAAGGTGTTATAGGGCCCAATCAGCAAACAAACGATGCGTATTATGGTCAAATGGCTTTAGTTCTTGAACCAGTTGGATCTTGTATGGGTGTAGACCAAGATCTTTACGCAAAATTTTCCATGTGGTGAATGCACAGAGTCCAACTTGTTGTAAACGTCGAAATAACAAATCTGGTTCATCATCAATACTATGACTTACAGCAGCGATATTTTCTTCCGTACGTACACTTCTTTGTCTTGTTGTTGTTGCATCGAGTAGAGAAAATGCACTGTATGCACATCATATTGTGCGTTTTTCAGTATGCAATGAAATCTGCAGAACTTCTTGAGAATTGTTTTCACCCCATATACGGAAATGTTGCTTGTTTACGCAGCCATTCAACCAGAAATGAGCTTCATCACTAAATACAATTTTACGATAAAAAAGTGGATATAAGTTTGGCGAATAGAAACTGATTTTGAAAATAAGTTTCAACAATTTGTAAAAGTTTTTACGGCGCGAGTCTTTCCATGATAATTTGTCAATGCTTACTGAACAGAAATGTCAAAACAACATGGCTTTTACCTTCTGTCAAATTACAGTTATCCCTATCGAAAGTTCTATCAATCTAAAAAAATATCATTCGGACATAACCGAGTCTTTGGAAATACCTCACAAACTTTGTGCAATTTCTATAATTCACTATATTCTAGTTTTGTTTAGCGAAGGACATGTGGTTTTAGTTAGGGTGAGATATCAGTAAAAGAATTTTTCAGTGTGAAATGTCACCTTGACAATGGGCAGAAATCTGAAATTGTTTGATCGATACTATACGAAACATCTACCGACAAAATAATGGATTTCTTTTTTCCGAAACTTGTTTCTGGGTTCTTTATATTGAAGTTTCAATAACTTTGAATACAAGTACTCTGTTCACTGCTGAAAATATTTAAATTTCGGGTATAATGTAGTAATGTTTTATTCTTTGGTATTCACTGAATGAATTAAATATGCTGTTAAAATATATTTTTTGTTATTAAACGGAGACTTAGTTTTTTCAGTATTTTTGGACTAGTTATAAAGGGTCTTTCAATGGGAGCGCCCCATTTTTACATTGATATTACTCACGCATGGCAGCCATTGTTTATTTGTGACATTGACAGTTGTATTTGCCAATGTCTTCCCATTTAATCATGGAAAGGTACACACTCCAACAATGTTTACAAATAATCCAAATTTATTATGAAAAATCGTGTTCTGTTACTCTAACTTTTCGTGCTTTAACTCCAATTTTTGGTCGTTATAATCGTCGGATAAAAGAACAGTTGAACGTTTAGTGAAGAAGTTTGAAACAAGTTTTATACTTCATGATGTTCCAGTGCCAGTGAGACAAAGAAATGCAAGAAGTGAAAAGAATATTGTTGCCGTAAGTGAAAGTGTTCGTGAAGACCGAAATTTATCGATTTTTTGACGTTCACAAGAACTAGGTATATCCCAAACGTCTTTGTGGCGAATTTTACGAAATGACCTTGGTTAGCATCAATGAAAAATTGTTTTAACCCAAGAACTCAAACCAAGAGATCGTTTAAAGCGTCGTGTATTCAGTAATTGGTATTTAGAAAAAATCGGAAATGATGCAGGTCTTCATAAGGAAATCATTCTCAGCGAGGAGGCTCATTTCTGGTTAAACGGTTATGTTAACAAGCAGAATTGCCGTATCTGAAGTGGTGATAAACCTAAAGAATATCAAGAACTGCCATTAAATTTTGATAAACTTACTGTTTGGTGCGGATTTTGCGCTGGAGGAGTCATTGGGACCTTATTTTTTTTTCAACAAAGCTCATGAAACAATAACTGTCAATGAAAATCGTTCAATGTTGACTGATTTTTTATGGGCTGAATTGATTCGTCTTGAATATTGAATTGTATCAGTCCTTACTTGGTGAAAATCCATATTAAATAACATTTAAATAAGGTTGTTCTGATTTTCACAAATTTTTATTGTTATGTTCACAACAATTGTTTGGCTATCACGGTAGCATCATTAGGTAAGATCACATTTTGAATAACTAATCTTGCCTGATGACGCTACTGTGATAGCGAAACAATTGTTGTGAACATAACAATAAAAATTTGTGAAAATCAGAATAACCTTATTTAAATATTATTTGATTCGTCTTGATTTGCAGAACAAGTGGTTTCTACAGGACGGTGCCATTTGTCATACTGCCAATGACACAATGACTTTATTGAAAACAAAATTCGGGTGATTCGATTATTTAACTCCATTGGATTTCTTTATTTGGGGTTACATTAAGTCATTAGTTTACAGCAATCATCCAGAAAATTTGGACGTTTTACAGATCAATATTGAACAAGTAGTTGTCAATATACGACCTGATTTGTGTGAGAGAGTCATGGAAAATTGGGTTCAACGACTTCACTCCTGCATTTTTGTGATGGACATTTCAACGATGTTTTGTTTCATAACTAATGGTATCAAAATTTGAATATCAAAACGAATTAAAATATGCTGTTTATCTTCTAAAATTTTAATTTCCAAAAAATTTTTTATTCAAAAAACTTTTAGAATTAAATTAATGTCTAAAACAAGCTCCGCTTACATTTAATAGACGTATATAATGAAAACTCAATATGTAATGTTAAATGGAATAAATAAACCAACAGATATACGAAAGTCATTAAAATTAACAAATAAATATTTGAAGGAGACAAAATTTTGTTTCTGGTCTTACCTTTAAGAACACCAATTGCCTTTTAAAAACATGAACACACTTAAAGGACTTCTCAAAAAATATAATTTATTTGAAATATTTAATATATTTAAATATTCGAATAAGTTAATTCAGAAATCACTCAAAACCTGCACTATATCTTCAAAAAACAAATATAATTCTAAGCAATCCCTTCTTCGGTCCTAAATAATATTCCAAATATCAAAATCAAAAACTAACCTTTATCAACAACGCACCACGTGTAAAGAATGAATATTTCGAAACACAGATCAACTTTATAATTCAAGATTGATCTATGTTCTAACAAAATCAAAGAACAGTGTGAGTTATTTTTAAGGCTTATTTAAATTCATTGATATTCCATAATGAGATTGATTGAAGCCAAAATATAATTATATATTATATATGAAATTAAATAGAAAGGCCTTTTACTTGATAGAAGAAATATAACAAAATTTGAATATCGAAACAAATTAAAATATGTTTATCTTCTACAATTTTAATTTCCAAAAAATTTTTTATTCAAAAAACTTTTAGAATTAAATTAATGTCTAAAACAAGCACCGCTTACATTTAATAGATGTATATAATCAAAACTCAATATATAATGTCAAATGGAATAAATAAACCAACAGATTTACGAAAGTCATTAAAATTAATAAATAAATATTTAAAGGAGACAAAATTATTTAATATATATTCAGGACCAAAGAAGGGATTGGTTAGAATTATATTTGTTTTTTGAAGATATAGTGCATGTTTTGAGAGATTTCTGAATTAACTTATTGGAATATTTAAATATATTAAATATTTCAAATAAATTATATTCTTTGAGAAGTCCTTCAAGTGTGTTCATGTTTTTAAAAGGCAATTGGTGTTCTTAAAGGTAAGACCAGAAACAAAATTTTGTCTCCTTTAAATATTTATTTATTAATTTTAATGACTTTCGTATATCTGTTGGCTTGTTTATTCCATTTGACATTATATATTGAGTTTTGATTATATACGTCTATTAAATGTAAGCAGTGCTTGTTTTAGACATTAATTTAATTCTAAAAGTTTTTTGAATAAATAATTTTTTGGAAATTAAAATTGTAGAAGATAAACATATTTTAATTTGTTTTGATATTCAAATTTTGTTATATTTCTTCTATCAAGTAAAAGGCCTTTCTATTTTACTAACGGTATCCATTGCACTTTATTAAAAAAATTAAAATTTCAATAATTTTCGAATAAATAATGTGTTTTATTTACAAAACAAAATGGGGTGCTGTTAATGAAAGACCCTTCAGTTAATGCTTTTTTTTTCAATTAACGTTTTAGTAAAATAGAGAAAAAACGTCCAATATTCGTAAAGGAAGCCCATTTTTACACATTTAAGAAACCCACCACTATGTAGCTCGTCATCGAGTTTTAGACACAGGTAAGAATACCTGTGCCTTATGCACTTGTATTAGAATATTCCCCACATCTGTTCCACCCCCGTTAGAGGGTGCAATCACAGAATTAACACTCCAAGTCCATAAATAATGCGCTAATTTGTATGTTGACTCAGAACCCTCCGGTGTATAATCTCTTCGCATTGAGAAAACAACGATCTGTCCGATATGATAATCGTCTGTTATTTTCACCTTCTTACAAATTAGCGGGCCTGGCCCACCCGAGGCACGGAGGAATCATATCCACCTGCCCATAACGAAATATTATGTGAAGGAGCACTGCTTATCTGATTCCTTGTGTTTTAGACTGTGTAAAATGATGGGTAGAACACTTTGTATCATTTCTTGTACCGCCCTGTAACGAAAATTGATTTATTAGGCCGATCAGAAATGTTACGTGGCCGATTTAGGGGTTGAGATAAGAAGGTGACTTTTTTAGTCGCTTGTCGTGTGACGTAGTTCATGTTCAGTTCCTTTTAACAAATGATCTAGATATAACTGTCATTATTTAAATTATTTAAATATTTAAATATTAGCCTTCTATATATTTAATTTCAAAAAATTATATTTAATAATTATAACTTCAGGAATTAAATTAAAATAATATAAATACCATATATATCAAACGACATATAAAATAAACATTCATTACGAGACATCCAAATGATATAACGAAATCCAATAAAAAAAAATTGTTAACCAAAATCCTATAAATTAAATATTTTGAATAGACAAAATTTTGTTTCTGCTGATCAATCTGCTGATGAAAACAAATATCTTTCAAAAATGTTTAACATAATCTTAAGAATTTGTAAGTAATGTTTTTACATATCTTGAGATTTTATAGATAGATATTAGGAGTACAAATAAGTTTCCGCCGTTTTTTAACACAAATTAAATATTTATTATCGAAGAACGGTAATTAATTTTCAAGAAATACTTATGAATAACCACAAAATTACGCAAAATTACATAACATTTGTGGTGGTACTTCAGCTATCCCTAGGTGTATTCTATCCCTGTGCTGTTGCTTGAAACAATTTTTTGAGACATCTTGTAAAACAAAGGCCAAAAATATTCGAAGTAACCAAAATCGAATTAATTCCTCACAACGATCATAAATCTCGAAGGACGATTTCAATCAAACTTTCTCTCGATTTCCATTTCTCATATCAATCAAATCTTATTGAAACCCTAACAATGACCGGTTCTCGGGAGGAACATGAGGATTGTGGATTAAAATATCTGGGGAAGATATCAATCGCGTTCATCTCTACCTAACAGTGTCAGATCTAAGATATATCCAATATCACCCTTGTCTGCGAGCTGAACTTGCATCAAACAAAGTTCCTGAAGCATAAAAATACTCATTTTATTCACAAAATTGGTCAGGAAAGATACCAAGAACTTCATGTCCAGTAGGTGCCTCGAAATGATGAATTAATTCTATGCATATACGTGGACCGGACGGAAAATTTTCTCGTGACTCATTTCCGACAATTTTTTTGAAGTACTCCTGTAATTGGTTGAAAAATAGGAATTGGAAAAACATTATGAAACAGCATTATTGGAACGTGAAGGGTTCCCATAAAAGATACGTTTTTAAAATTGAATAAAATTTAAATGTTTACAGAAAAGTTCAACTAGAAACTAGTTACGTCTGAAAAAAATTAATAGTCTGACAGAATCAGGATCAACTTGAAGTTCTTTTAGAGCACAGTCTGCGAATAACCGACTCTGATGATGACCAAGTAAGTGGCGTCACTTTTTAAGTCAACATAATCTTGACGAATAAAATGGAACAAGACGCATTTCGTCTGTTGTCAAGTGTTAGATCAGCAAGTCGAGCAACTGATAACAATTATTGATTATTATAGATTGCAGGCGAAGTATAATACAATATCATTAAATTTATAACTTAACGAAGAATGTCTCAAACGAAAAACTACTACCAACTATATCAGACTCAAATTTGGTGTCATAAACTCAACTACATATATACAAAATTATGTCTGGTGAATAGAAATAATTTAGCTAAGATTTTGGTGAACAATTTCCGATTTCCGAATCGGTGATTTATCAAATTGATTGTGATGATGCTACATATATAGGACAGACAGGCCGATGTTTACAGCATAAAATCAAAAAACTTAGGATGTCTATTTTGAAAAACCAGAAATCAACCGGTTTTGCACAACATTGTATCGAAAATGATCATTTTTTGATGAGAAAGATGTCACTTTACTATGTAATGTTGTTAAGGGTAATTTGATGGACTATTTGGAGATTCTTTCAATCAAAAAAGCCGTTGAGAAAAAGGAGAATTTAATAAATTCCCAAATACTATTCGACAACATCCCTATATTGAATTCTGTTATTTCTATGCGCCATAAAAATACACAGATGTCCTAAGTGTAATAAAGAACCTTTTTCAATTTTAAGTTTAGTTCCATTTTGTACTCCTTTGAAGATGGTCGAAAGATCGAAGCACGAGTCAGGATTCTGAATAAATTGTGAATCATTTTAAATAAAATTGTTATAATGTTTCACTTGGGGCCAATCGCAAACTCCAGTCATGTAACAAGTAAATTATTTTAGTTGGTATATATAGAAGATTCTATTCGACAACTACATCAAAATTTGATAAATTGTAGTTCATAAAGAATGATAGTAGCTTAATTTCAAATAAACGAATAAACGAAGGTTTGACATATCAACTTAATTATAGCTTTATTTTGAAGCCTGAAAAATGTAGTTATGTTCTAAATAAGATATTCAGATGTTCACTACGGCTTTATTCACCCGATCGCTTCAATTTTTGATCACCCTCTGCACCAATTCCGGTATTTCTCCAGTAAACTGACGAATATTCTCTTCCAAGTGATCCAAAGTCTGAAGCATAGTGTGCTTTCACATAGCCTCAAGGAAAATGATCCAGAGGTGTCAAATCACACGTTATGGCCGCCAATTAAAAAATTTTAATCGTGAGATGTATCCAATAGTAGTAATTTGTTTGTGTAAATTGAATTTTCTTTATTACTAGTCAAAAATGAATTTCCATCAAGTAAAGACCGAATTCATCAAATACTCGTCGAACCTTTTCCTCGCGTAGCATCAGCTGTATGGCAACTGAGAAAATCCCAGTTGTTGCGATCGTCGTTTTGGTTAATTTGGCTCATCGACAACTCTGGCCGCTGTAGCTGCAATGTTCTCCTCATGTTGCAACTTTTATCGTCTCTTTGGTGACTTATTGGCTTGTAAAGTGAACTCACGTTCAAATTTTTTTACGATGCGGCGTATAACCTGCACAGAGTACCGAGCGATCCAATTCTCGAGTGAATAAACGTTGAGTACCCATTACTGAGCTATCATTTTGGTGATATATTTTTATTATTTATAACCGATTGAGAAAGGTCAATCACTGCATCATGAAGTTACACACTATACCAAATGTAGTAATACCTGGAAATAAGAAAAAATTCATTAGAAACTGGAAATCTCTGTTTGAAAAAACTCATATTGAAAGATCCTTCATAATTGGTAACATGCCAACATTTATAGTGACCGTCTGTCTATATTCATACAGGGTGTATATGAATAGTTGCGAAAAAATTTAAGGGGTGATTCCCGGTCAAAAAATAAGGTGGGTCTTTCATATTAACTTAAAAACCAAAAAACTGACAATAATTGTAACTGAATTAAAGTTAATCAAAACTATTCAGTTGTCATAACAAAATGACATCCGCTCACTAGATAAATTCTAGTTCGGAAATAATTCCAGCCTCTACAACTGACGTTATCATGTTGATAAATTATTTTTTTTTCGTGAAAACCTTGAATTTTAGCAAGAAATTACAAGAGACCTTATTTATCAAGAATGGATCAAGATATCCAGAATTAATTTTTATGTTGTAAAATAGGAATATGGAAAAAAGTTTATTGCGAAAGAATGTTTAGGGGTGGCTTTTTCTACCCCTTGCAATCATAGAGGAATACCGCTAAAATTTTTTTTCAAATGCCCTCTCGCTCGCATAAAATGTCTGCTCAATTTTATTCTTTTCAGTCTTTTGGTTTTCAAGAAAAAAATTAAAACCTGTTTCTCGGGCTCAAAACAATCAAGTTTATATGAAAGACCCGCCCTATTTTTTGATAAGGAATCACCCCCTAAATTTTTTGGCAACTATTCATAAACTCTCTGTGTAAATATAATTACTTGGCGGGTTTTTAATGTGAGAACTAGTGTCAAGATGTTTGAAATATCGAACATTTTAGGTGAAAATGTGGAGGCGCGGCAGGTATCAAAAATTTCCATTTATTTCACGACAACATATAATTCGAAATGGTTTCATTTTTGAGCTATATATCAGTACCTGTGAATTCAGGCCGAAATTTGTGTCAGTCCAACTCTGGAGATCTCACCAGGGAGTTGGTAGAGGTGAACTTCATATCGTGATCTTTCACTTGGCTGCACGATATATCAGCTTCCTTCGGCTACTGTTCGAAAATTCCTCCGATTTAGATTCCTCGTGACTAGTTTCGTTATTAAAACAAGAATTTTTTTTATCATAATATCCTTCAGTCTCCATGTTACCTGGTTACTATTTGAATATACGGACAGAAAAATTTAATATGGTCTTAGTTTTTTTAATAGAGCGGCATGTCGTTTCCAATTATCCATTATGCCTCTCTTGTTGGCATTTCTGTTGCGTTTTGAAGCCACCATGTTTTTCACGTGACTTGTTTTTCTGGGAATTAGCACCTCTAGAACATCAAATTTACTAAGCCGAATATATCTGTTAAATATATTTGATCTGACGTCACCAGTTCAATGTTCGCTGAAATAGTTAATTTTGATGTTAGATTGCGAAATATTATTTTCCTAAATCTTCTGAGAGCATTTTTGCAAAGGATAGCGAACGCATAAATACCGCTTATAGTCCGGTCAATTTAGACATTCGAAGTTACATAAATTCCCACTAAGCTGAAAATCGGTAGAATTAATTAAAATATTATTAAAAACAAAATTTGAAAGTTCCTCATCTTTCCCCTGTGAGGAAAAAAATTTATTCAAGGTCAAATGTCAAAAAAATGTGTTTTTCGCGATTTTCAGTAAAACGGTAAGTTTTATCATTAAAATACTTCAGACAAAAATTGTAGATCATAAAATTATCTACAAAAAATTCATCAATACTTTTTTTTCTACGAACCACCGTTTTTGAGATATAACGATTCAAAAAGTTGTAAAAGTTGTAATCGTCATAATATGCACACGTTTCCTCGCCACCTATGAGGTATTGTACTTAGCGCGTTTTTTTAACGTGGTTTCCCCAGTAGGCCTATTCCACGGGTCAGTTTTGGTCCTGTTTAATTTGAAACTATTGAAAAATAATGGATATTAGCAGAGATTGAAAAGATAAAAGCAATTTAAGTTAAAAAAAAGTAGTGAAATTTAATCGTCCGAGTCGTAACTTTCAAAATCTTCTTCTTGTTCTTCTTATTGATCTTCTTGTTCTTGTTCATCTTGTTCTTCTTATTGATCTTCTTGTTCTTGTTCGTCTTGTTCTTGTTCTTCGTCATCTTCATCCTGAGTGCATGTAAACTGCGTTAATAGAGACCTATCGCATGTTGCCTTGTTGGAATCAAACGGATCCTCTACTGTTGGTTATTCAATATTAGAGCACAACCGGCCTTGACAATGTGTACATGCCGGAGAACAGAACAGTCCGACTTTTTTGCAACCACATTTAGCACTGCATTCCTTTTTGCAGTTGCAAAAAACCGAGTTCAGCAGTTTTTCCGGCGCAGGTGGAAGTAAAGTGTGCACTGGTTCTAATGAATTGTTGACCAATTTCCAACCCCAGTCTGTAGGGTCTAGCTGATAACCAAGCCACACTTGAACTTGGTAATATACCCTAAAAAGATGTTGATGAGCAGCAACAGAGGTTGGAGGAAGACAAGCTAATTGTACTTGTTTTTTACTTTTGGTGTTTTTAACGAAACATGCATATCTATACTTATCTGAGCAGGTAGTTTTTTAGGAGCTCCGTACATAGAAAGGAGAAAGCGAATGCCGTTAGTAATAATTTCTTGTCGAATAGAATTACTATTTTTAAAAACTTCAGCACATTCAATTAAATTTTGTTTCTCAAATAGTTTGAAAACTGTTATTTTACCCCTCCTGTAAAATGCAGATGTCGTATCACAGCCAGTTATTGCGTGTAAAAATAGTACATGATTTTGACACTTTGCAAAAGTAGATAAACTTTTTGATGAATACATTTCCGATTGATGTTGAGCTTTTCATGGTTTCAAGAAGAAAATAGTTTTTTCAGTTGGAGTTCGAGCAGTCAGTAATACGAGTAAGTCTATATCTTCAACAACAACAATAGTTGTATTTGTCAATTTGAATTGCTGTATTGCTGTTTCAATTATCAATACATCAGCATCATTATTAGCTTGTCTTACCAATATATTTTCTGTAGTAAATCTTTCTTTCAACATTGAAATGAACCGAGACTTGTTGTGAGTATTAGAAAGAAATTTTTGTTGGATTTGGAATTTTGTTTTTAATGATATTTTAAACAATGTTACCGATTTTCAGCTTGGTGGGAATTTATGTAACTTTTACTCCTATTTTTGGTCTAATTTGACCGGACTATTAGGCAAGTAAAAGACATTTAAATTCTAGAAAGACACTGGAAAACCAAAAGGTCCATCTGCTCATTTAATAGTTTTATTGTTGAAACGTGCTATTTATGTTTAAATATTTCGATGGATTCCAGGATGTCTAGTTTTTTCCTTGTGCTTCCAGGTGTAATATTTCAAAAATGTCCTATTCTGGTGAGATATGATTGTTTAAATATTTTAATATAAGCCTTCAACATATTTAATGAAAAAATTATATTTAATAATTATAACTCCAGGAATTAAATTAAAATAATGTCATCTAAGTACCAATTATATCAAACGACATATAAAATAAACATTCATTATAAGACATCCAAATGATATAACAAAATCCAATAAATAAAAATTGTTTACCAAAATCCTATAAATTAAATATTTTGAATAGACTAAATTTTGTTTCTGCTGATCAATCTTATGAAAACAAATATCGTTCAAAAATGGTTAACATAATCTAATAATAATAATAACTAGGTTACTTTCCACTAAATCTCAAGATATGTAAAAACATTACTGAAAATCAAGTTTTAAGAGAGACTTTGCGTCGTCAGTATTCAAATAATTCATATTCAATAAAATATAAGATCAATCAACAACAAATAAAATATTTACTCACCCTTCAACAATTTAGAAAACTTCTAGTAAATGAATCCTGAAAAATTTAAATGGAGTTATAATTATTAAATACAATTTTTCGAAATTAAATATGTAGAAGGCTAATATTAAAATATTAAAATAATTTAATAAACCTTCTATCTCAAGTATTAATGTATATTTATGTTATTTTATTCATATAATGTAATTATTTGGTTCCCTTAACATTCTTTATACAGGTAGTCATTGTGCTATAACAGGGGCCGTTAAATTGTCTTTCAATCTTTTAGATCAAGGGTAAACCACAGAATTATTTATTTGTAGTTAACATTACACTCCATTAAAATTTTTCACTATTCATTTACCAGAAGTTTTCTAAATTGTCGAAGGGTGAGTAAATATTTGTTGTTGACTGATGTTATATTTTATTGAATATGAATTATTTGAATACTGGCGAAGCAAAGTCTCTCTTAAAACTTGTTTTTCAGTAATATTTTTACATATCTTGAGATTTTATAGGAAGTAACTTAGTTAGATATCCAATAATATTGAATATTCGTAAGATTGTTTTATGATGAAATTCTTAAGATTATGTTAAACATTTTTGAAAGATATTTGTTTCCATAAAATTCACAAAATTTTGTCTATTCAAAACATTTAATTTATAGGATTTTGGTTAAAAATTTTTATTTATCGGATTTTGTTATATCATTTGGATGTCTTATAATGAATGTTTATTTTAATTTAATTCCTCAAGTTATAATTATTAAATATTATTTTTTGAAATTAAATATGTAGAAGGTTAATATTAAAATATTCAAATAATTGTACATCCCTTATATCAAGTATTAACCTCTATTTATGAGATATGATTGGTTTCGAAAAAATTTTTGGCAAAACTAAAGTTATCTTTATGGTTCCTAGATGAAGATTGATGTTTTCAAAAATAAACATAAAACCAGCTTTCACACCCTTAAAATAAATTTTTACTCAATTGCAGCTTTTAAAACGTTTAATAAGTTGGGAATTCATGTGAAAAATAATTAAGATAAAACAAATAAAGACAATAAATCTGAAGTTTATGAGTTGATTTGCAATGATTGCCATTTTGTGTATATTGGTCAAACAGGTATATCCTTCAAGAAAAGAATTCATGAATACCAGAGGAATTACACGTCATATATCTCGCACTCAACATATGCCTGTAATTTGAAAGAATTTGTACCTAATTTAACTAACAACCATGAAAATATAAAATATTGAGCGTGATCATCCAGCAAACAACATCACATAAAAGTGCCCCACGTGAAATTTTAAAAAGTCTTTCTTATTTCCTTTTTTAAAAAATATAGCACATTCTCCAGAAAAATCATTTGAAATTCTTATCCATATCATCAGTCGGAAATTATTTGGATGCTAAATAAAAATCATCCATAAAAAAATATCTACATATCTTTATTCACCAAACATTCTATTCAGAAGCGAACTTAAATAAACGTGTTAAGATAATAACTGGATTAATTCTCTGATAACTCCATAAATTTAATATAAAAATCTCTTAAAAACTTTCCAAAATTAAATTGAATAAAATTTCTTTATATACAAACATACTACTCTATCAAGAAAAATTTATTGGGTCGCCTTCAAAATAGGCTCCATTTGCTCCAATACATCTATGCCAACGGCACTTCCAATTATCGAAACATTTTTTATAGGCGCTTGCCGGGATGGACTGTAGCTCTCGCGCCGAATTTTGTTTTATGGCTTCAATCGACTCAAAACGAGTGCCACGAAGGGGCAATTTTAGTTTTGGGAAGAGGAAAAAGTCGCAGGGAGCCAAATCCGGCGAATACGGTGGTTGCTGAAGCACGTTTGTTGAGTTTTTGGCGAGAAAGTCAGTCACAATCGTAGCTCGGTGAGAAGGCGCGTTATCGTCATGCAAAATCCATGAGTTGTTCGCCCACAAATTTGGCCGCTTCTTACGGATACGCTCACGCAAACGTTTCATAACGCCTAGGTAATACTCCTTGTTTACCGTCTGACCCTCTGGAACGAATTCGTAGTGCACCACGCCACGGATATCGAAGAAAACAATGAGCATCACTTTCATTTTCGAGCGGCTTTGGCGTGGTTTTTTCGGTTTCGGCTCATTTTTTGCCACCCATTCCGATGATTGCTGGCTTGTTTGCATATCGTACTCGTAGACCCAGGTCTCATCACCAGTTATAATGCGTTCCATGAATGTAGAATCGGAATTACAGCGATTCAGCATGTCTGAAACAACCTGTTCGCGATGACGTTTTTGAAGAATATTCAGGTCTTTCGGTACGAGTCGTGCGGCCACCTTTCTCATGCCCAAAATATCAATCAAAATCGTACGTGCGGACTCGTGGGATATCTTAAGATCATGTGCTACCTCTCTCAAGCTGGTACGACGGTTTTCCAGCACCCTTTCCTTAATTTTATCGACGTTATCTTCGATCGAAGCCGTCGATGGGTGACCACTTCACGACCGTCCTTGAAGGCTCTGTACCACTGATATGCACGAGTTTTCGATAGAGCATTATCACCAAAGGCCTTTTGCAACATTTTCAATGCATCGGCACACGAAAATTCATTTGCAACACAAAACTTTAAACAAATTATTTGCTCAACGTAATCACCCATAGTAAAAATCGGCACGCACTGTGACATCGACTGACTTAACCAGCTGTTGCAAACACACTAGTTGACAGATCCCGCTCAAGCTCGGCATAGTAATTAAGGACAGTGGTACCAACCTAGGAAAAAAAAATTTACCTGCCTCATTGCCCCGCCAGATTTAAATCGATAATTCCCGGTACTTTCTTGACAGAATGTATATCGACATTATTTAGTTTTACACCTACCAAACGTACTTTACATTTAAGAAGAACAAAAAGATTAAAAATATTGAATTAAAACACTAATTAATTTCTATTTTTTTTATGAGTGGTCACATCTTCTCTTAAAAAAAACCAGCAATAATCACCCATCATGGCTGGGCCCCATCGTTTTTGATAGCGATTTCCCATTATCCTAATATCTTGGTAGAATTTTTCACCCTGCTCGTCACTGACAACTCCCAAAATTTGAGGAAAAATTTACAGATGTGAATGAAAGAAATGAATTTTTAATGATATTCGGGCACCAAGCGGTTTGTAGGCATCTAATAGTTCATTAACTGACTGTTGGTAGTTTGCATTCATATTGTTGCCCAAAAATCCTCATACTACATTTACAAATGAGTTCCATGCTCTGAGTTCTTGCCTGGTGAGCTTTTCTGTAAAATTAACGTCGTCCAGCAATTTTTTGATTTTGTGGCCTAATAAAACAGCCTTACTTTAATTGGCATCACTTAACTTGGGAAAGATTTGTTTTAAGTATTTGAATCCACAACCATCTTCATTCATAGCCTTCACAAAGTTTCTCATCAGCCTTAGTTTAATGTGAAGAGGAGGCAGAAGAATATTTTTGGGATCTACAAGAGGTCTGAACTCAACATTTCGAGATCCCGGTTGAAATACACTTCTTTCTGACCAAATTATTGTTATATAATGTTGATTTACAGCACCACTGTCTCATAGACAAAGAAAACAGCAATATTTTGTAAATCTTCCTTGAAGTCCCACTAAAATTCCTATAACTTCAAAGTACCCACATATCTGCCATTTATACGTGTTGTAGTTTATTTTATCCAAAAGACAGCGCATATTTTCATAACTTTCTTTCATCGTTACTGCGTGGGAAACTAGTGTAGAGGGTTTTAAATTTCCATTATACAGTAACACAGCTTTTGAACCGTATTCAGATGAATCTATAAATCAAGGCCACTCAGAGTGGGAATGCTTAATATCAAGTTCCTGCATTAAACCATCCATATCACACACTACGAATTTTCCATATTGAAAAATTCTGAAAAGGGAGCATTTCTATTTCTGAAATTCGTAATTTTCATTTCTAATTTTTTCGTTGCCTAATAAGTTCCATTTCTTAAGACGGAAACTAAAAAGTTCTGACTGTTGCTGTGACAACCTCAAACTACGTACTTAATCATTCAACTCACTTTGTTCTTCGGAGCTGCATGATGATGCGTTGTCTCCAATATCTTCCAAAACAAAATTTTGCGTATCTAAAGGTGCAATCAGCACTGGTAAATCTGCATTATGAGGAACAGGTCCTATTGCAGACTTCAAATTTGGATAGTCGATCTTGTGCTTTTCCTTTTTGGAATTACCTTCAGTTGTTGTCAGGCAAAAGTAGCAATCGTCTAAATGATAAGTGATTTCTCGCCATACGGTAGGGACTGCAAAAGGAATGCTTTTTCTCTTCCCATTCATCCACTGCACCAAGCAAACGCTACAACTAACACAGCACTCATGAGGAGCTCACTGCTTGTCTTGATCTCCATTTAAAACACCAAAATATTGTTGGTATGCTTTTTTGACATTTTCAGAAATTGGACTGGCTTGTCATTCCATCATAAATTCGCCATAAATAAAAATTCAAAATTTGTCAGGAGAGATTTCCAACCTGAGGCTCGTCTGTCTCGATATTTTCGTTCTTAAAACACATTCTTCTCCACACACAGGGAACCACTCACTTCGAAACTCAACAGTGCTTCTAAGACATTTGAATTAATTCAGCTTAAAGAGATTTTTTAGATTTAATTTGTAGAGGTTATTGTCTGAAATATTTTAAAAAATCCTTCAAAGTAATTTTCAATTTATAGCGTTATTATTTTAGTTATTTAAAATGAATTTCCATCTAGTTAGGACCGATTCAATTGAATTATAAATTTTTGATTGATTCGGTCTTTACTTGGTGGAAACTAATTTTAATTAAAAAAATGTATATGAGACAGTAATTTATTTCCACAAAAATGTTTGTACTACTACAACAATTGTTTCACCACGATGTGGCTTCTTCGGGTACTAAATTGTACATACTGTCTGATGGTTGTTTCACCACGATGTGACTTCTTCAGGTATTACATTGTACTGTCTGATGGTATTCAGTGTAACCGAGTTTGAATACATTTTTTGGTACGTGACCAAATAAGGGAAGCACAAGTCATAAAAACTCTAGGTGCTTATTGGAGTTTGCCGCTAAAAATGCCATTAAGGAAAAATATTCAGTAATGGAGACTTATCAATATCTGTTTGTTCGTTCAAAAGGATTTTAGGGCATTATACCTGTTGATTTAAAAAAATTCTAAGAGTGTTAATCTAGAACTTTTGCTTTCAACGTGGATAATTTCATAATTATTGTTGAAATTATGCCTGAATTCCTTAAGATAATTAGCATATGTCGAATGTACAGAATTGGATATATAACCCCTTTAGTGTTCTTGGACACGTTTCTTGAATGATCTACCAGTCTGGCCAATGTATACTAAAGGGCAATCTTTGCAAGTCAACTTGTAGACTCCGGATTTATTTTCTTTATTTGTTCGATCTTTTGTTTTTTATGTAGGTACTAAGGTTATTCAGCCACATCGTGGTGAAACCATTGTTGTAGTAGTACAAACATTTTTGTGGAAATAAATTACTGAATTATAAATTGTTATTGAACTTAGTTCAGTTATCAAAAGCTTCCATATTTATTAAAACTGAAGCAGAACGTTGCACAAATCACTGGTCGCGGACTAATAACTGAGTAGTTTTGTGGAAAACTTTACCAATCACAAACAGTATTGTACAAAAGCGCTAGGTGGACTCGCCTTGATAGGGGTTAGGATAATATAATTGGAAAAGGCCGCAATCCTCTAACTCATAATTTGCATATTATATCGTCTACCATGGAACGCAAAGACATTAAATTCTGATTGTCCCCATGAATATTGGAGGCATTCGTGGTGCCTAATCTATGCAAAGCAGTTTTTCATGTTCAGAAAATTAAGGGTTACCAGGTCGGACCGCAAACGCGAAGTTGTAATAGGGGTTGACTTGAACGTGGTTCCAGACATAAACGAAATGATCTGTTTCATTAAATAGAATAATAAAGAATACTTCCACAATTGTTCAAAAAAAATTCCGGTTAAGAAAAATATGCGAAACAGGGATACAATTAACCACTAAGTAGAAATATTCAACAAGGGGGATCTGGCGAAATGTTAAATGAAGATTATTTCCACAATTTATTAATTTAACAACAATTTTGTATCCTTCAAGTATTTATTTAGTATTTTTAATATGTGTATAATTTATATTTCTTGGAATTCCTTTATTCTTTTTGGTACTATGTAATGAGTGTTAATTTCTAAATATCTACTAAATTGAAATAGTGTTTTTCTAAGACATTTATTTAGTTTAATGCTAAAAGTTTTGAATAAAAATTTTTATGAAATTAAAATTTATAGGAGGCTAACAGAATAAATCTGTGTGATATTTAAAATTTTGTAATAATCATTCTATCAAGAAAAAACCTCTTTTTATTATTTTATTGTATATATAATAATTATATTTTGGTTTATCACTCATACATATTATCATTTGGATTTAACTGAGTCCATAAAATACCTCGCAAGCTTTGCGTAATTTTGTGACGAACATAGAATACGTAGGATTTTTAAAAGTTCACTTTATTCTGGTGTTCGTTAAGAAGACATTCAGCTAGTTTGGTAAGATATTTTTTGTTAATTATTGTAATTTTTCAAATATGAAGTAGAGCGAAGTAGTTTTCGTTGTGGGAATTCTAAATTGCTTTTTGAAGATGTGCTGCATGTTTTAGGAATTTTTTGAAGGAACTTATTTGAAGTAAGTTATTTTGAAGAAGTTCTTGAGGTTATGTTTTGCTTTTTGGAAAGGCATTTGGTTTTAATAATACAAGATACGAAACAAAATTTTGTATCCCCCAAGTATTTATTCAATATATAACTTATATTTCTTGGAATTATTTTATTCCTTTTGGTACTGTGTAATGAATGTTAATTTCTAAATGTCTACTAAATTGAAATAGTGTTTTTCTAAGCCATTTATTAAATTTGAATCTTAAACGTTTTTAAATGAAATTTTTGTGAAATCAAAATTTATAGGAGGCTAACAGAATAAATCTGTATGATATTTAAAATTTTATAAAGATTATTTCCATAATTAATTAATTGAACAACAATTGTTTAGCCAATACTGTGGCTTCTTCAAGTTTACATTTTGAACTTGAAGAAGCTACAGTGTTGTCGAAATAATTGTCGTTAAATTAATAAATTGTGAAAATAATCTTCACAATTTTATTTCATTAAGATAAACTTTCATCAAGTAAAGACCAATTCAATTAAATCTGGCAAAATTTGTTTGGCTGTTAAAAAGAATTTCAAGGTTCTTGTATCTACTAATTTCTACGGCTCTCAAAAGTGTGAGTCTGACTATTTTAATTTCATTATGCATAATTTCAGAGTTATTGTTGAAATAATGTCCAAATTCTTTCAATTGACTGGCATATGTTGAGTGCGAGTAAAAATCCTCTAGTGTACATGAATTCTTTTCTTAAAGGATTTTCATGCAAAACGTTGGGCAACGTATGGATACCTCGTCATCAACTGTCAAGTCGAATATTCAAGAGGAGACGATTATGCTATGTATTTGGTGGAACCAGTAGGGTGTGGTGTATTATGAGCTGCTACAATCGAACGAAAGGATCACAGGAGAGGTCTATCGATGACAATTGATCCGTTTGAGCCACGCATTGCGAAAAAAAGGCCGCAGTACGCCCATAGATTCCACAAAGTTATTTTGCTACATGACGCATTTTACTTCTCCTGTTGAAACGTACTCAGAAACGGCAAATAGTCTTTTTTCGGAATGGTATCCGTCAATTGCCAGAAAGATAGGAAAAAGTAGTGGCTAGCGACGGACAATACTTTGAACTTTGAATGTTCAATTTTCCACAGTAAACAGTATTTAAAACTTGAACTAAAACTTTAACCGAATTCCATCTGACGTAGGTCCTAGCCTCTTTTTTTAAGGAATTAGAGAGAATTGATAAACTTAGTACGATTATCATATTATACAACACCAAGCTTTCAGGTAGTAACCACCTAGTTGATAACCAAAAAATTATGTAGATCTAGAATACCTCTTATCTTGTAGATGATGTCTTATTATTAGCACACGTTTTTGTACATAATGGAAAGAGTTCTAGATAAAGGATCGGTTGAAAACCAATTGGGAAAAAGTTGAACTTAATTGTTCTTCAATTAAATTTATAACATAGCAACATGCAGATTTTATGTATGTCAACTTCTTGTAGGTTCTAGCTGTAAAAATTAGCAAGTGGTGTATCATCCTATTGTAAACAATGTTGGTCCTGAAAGTATAATAAAGATTAGTATCTTTCATCCTCAAAGTGCAAACGATAAGAATGTTAATTGTCATCAATCCACTCAACAGGTCTTCTAAGAACTCCAGCGGCAATGTTCAGCACTGGACAAGAACCAGAGCGAACGCTGAATATGTAAATAAGCCATTGATAGTTTCTATTGGACACCTCATGCTGCCTTTAATTTAAATCGTGTTCAGTTCTGTTAATAATATCGCATCGGATCTTCTCAAATGTGGAAAAGTCAAGTGGATCTAAATCGGTACGTGCGATAAACAAGGCGCGAGGCAATTATAGTCGGTCTTTTTCAATTCTATCCCAGATAACGGCTCAATTACGTCACCTTGTTCTGACTAATGGCCACCATAAAACAGCTTTGGTTTCCAATCGTTAAAAGAAGAGTAGAAAACAGATCGAAGCTTCTATATAGGGACGAAAATAAAATACTTCTTTTTTCACTCATTCAGAGGATGCTAGGATGCAGTTTAGTAGGGTCGAATAAAGGTATATCGATCCAATTTTCTACTGAAATTTTGATGTTGTATGCTTTGAGCTAAAATATTTTAAAATTTTTACGTTTTTGTATAGTTCGTCTAGAAATTATCCGGAATTTATTATTTTTCATAATTTTATTATAATATACTTCTTTTCTGTAACATTCTAAGAGAAAAGTAATGTATAAAATAGGTTGTGTAGATAGTCGGTTATGGTCAAAGTTACATGGCAACACCATTTCTCAAATATTGTTGATTGTCAACAGGAATAACATTTATGAAATAATGTCGCAATTAGAAAAAAGAAAACAGGTGGAATATTTGTATAGAAAAGGGTTCTCGAAATGTAAAAAAATTAGTGCAATTGACTGAACTGGGAAAAAGTGCTGTATATGAGACAATAAAGGGGATAACAAATAGCATGGATATGAGGCATAGATGAGTTTCAGGAAGACCGCCTAAGATTAAAGCAAACAATTTAAACGCTTTATTGGACTTAGGCAGATACAATACGCGCCTGGGGCATCGCAAATTGGCTAACAGATTTGGAAATCAATGAAATATAAAAGTATGTCTAGAAACCGTCCATATGTCACGGAAAAGACAAGGTTTACATATGAAGGAAACCAAAAAAATCCTTATAATGACACCCTTACAAAAGGAACAAAGGATAGAATTTTGCCAACGTTTTCGAGAAAATAATTTTAATAATGTCTTTATATCTGAAGAAATTTGTTTCTTACTTGGTGGAAATCACTTGAAAATCCTATCAAAACAACCTGATACTGTTAAAATTTCCAAATTTCTCACCAAAATAATGGTTTGGGGAGCATTATCTCAGCGTGATGCTAAGCCTCTCTATATAAATGTTGATACCATTAATAGTGAAAAGTATTGTGGCATTCTAAACGATTTTCTCCTTGAAACGGCGAATGCTTTATATCCAGAGGGATGGCGTTTTCAGCAGGGTAATGCAAGATGCCATACTTCGGCCTATACTTAAGCTTGGATGCAAGAACACCAAGTGACAACCATTTCATGGCCAGCAGCTTCACCAGATCTTAGTCCCATTGAAAACATATGGGGACTAATGAAGATTGAAGTTGAATGAGTAGCGCCACGAAATAAAGATGATTTAATTCGGTCAGTTTAACAGTCCTGGACTACCATTACCGAAAATTATGGAGGTGATATAGATTCGGGTGTACCTCGACGTTTAGTCAAGTGTTTACAGTTAAATGAAAGTTGTATAAGTGAATGATATGAATATTTTGTTATAATTTTCTAATTCAAGAATTAAAAATATATACTGAATAATTACAATTGAGCTTTGTTTTTTTCGGATACTTTCTAAACGGACTATATACAGGGTGACCCCGGGGTGTGTAAAAGATTCATAACTTCGTTTCTATTCAAGCTATTGACTTGATTGTTTCTTAAAAACGATATGTGGTACAACCCGCAACACCTTAAAATATTTTCATCCACATACAGGATGTCCGATAATGAAATACATACATAGATTCGGTTTTTTCAAATGGCAACTCCATATTTTCATACAGCTTTGGATTTGCCACTTAATCGTCGATAAAACGCACCCAAGTTTCATTGACTTATCTGTATTAGTTTTTGGCCTATGTCAATTTATGTGTCGAAATGACTTCCTGCGTAGACCCACAGAAAAAGTCATAACTTCGGAACCGTTCAACATAATTCAATAATCTTTTTTCCAGTCGATTCCTTAATCTTCTTTGTATCTTTTGAGAATAATTCGATTTTAAATAACAAATTACAAATTGAATTAACTCGATTTTTTCAAATGCAACATCATGTATTTTATTGCACAATTGTATGACATTTCGTAAGAGCTTTTCGTCGATATAAGGTTTATGGTGTCTACTTTGTTAAATTTGTTGAATAAATCCCAAAATAAGAAAGTAGACGGTTTCTGAAGAATCGAGGAGGACGTTGTCGTAAAATCTGAAAAACCTGTCTACTGTTAAGAATGGTATGTTGATATTTATTAACACATGTTCGGGAGATGCTTCAAATGTATACTGAAAATGATACCTTAAGTTTTGAATTAAACGGCAGAATATAAAGTATTCTTATCATTTAAATCCTGAAATTTGAAGTAATAAAATATTCATCCAATTGGTCGAAGTAAAAATAATAACACAACAATGAATTTCACACGCAAAGAATTAGTGAAAATGGTTTACTGTATTGGCGAAACTGTTTCAACACACAGAATCTACCACTGGTAGTGTTTCCTATCCTAAAAAAGAAATTGTTGGCGGTCGAATTGATGAGGAGAATGAACCTGTTGGAAACTCCTCAAGTGAGCACAAAAGAAATAGCAGCTGAAACGGATATTTCACAAAGTAGAGCGAACCGAATAATATTGAAGTTCCATCCTTTTCATCTGAACATAAATCAAGAACTGTATGGTAGTGACTTTGCTAATAGAGTTGCGTTTTGTATAGAAATGAATGGCATGACTGAGGAGGATTATAATATTTTAAACAAAATTCTGTTTTTCGATGAAGCAACGTTTAAAAGCAGTGGGTCGATCAAGGCACATAATATGCATTATTATGCAGTCGAAAATCCTCATTGGTTGAGAACAGTTGATCACCAAAACCGATTGTCGCTCAATTTTTGGGGAGGATATATTGAACATCATGTTATTGGACCTTACCTCTTCGACAATGTGCTGAATGGTGAACACTATTCACATTTTCTTCGCGAACTTCTTCCTGAAATGTTAGAAGAAGTGGACCTGCATACCCGAAGAACCATGTGGTTGCAGCACAATGGTGCTCCAGTGCATAGCCATAGGATAGCTCGACAATATTTTGACCAATCCTATCTTAATCGTTGGATTGGCCGAGGAGGAACCATTCCTTGGCCAGCGTGATCTCCAGATCTAAAGCCTCTTTGGGGCTACATAAAGGAGAGAGTTTTCAGAGATCGACCAACAACTGCAGATGATATGAAGAATAGGATCACGGAAGCCTTCCGTTCAATTGATGGAGCAACACTTGCTAGAGTTCGACGCTCATTTACAAGAAGACTAGCAGCTTGTGTGGAAAATGATGGTGGCCTATTTGAGCATTTATAAGAAGGCTTTCCTCAACATTTTTTCACATGGTTTTCTGTTATTCACCGCTTCATATTCTCGTAACTATAATTGTTTGCTTCCTGATATTGTCCTGTTTCTATTACCACTATTTCTCAAACACTGCTATTACCATTTTTTTCAATTATTTTTCATAGATGTTCCCGATTTTACGACAACGTTCTACTAGATTCAATTAAAACCATCCACATTTTCTTATTTATTTCACGAATTTCACGGAGTAGACCCTCAAACCTCATATCGACGAAAAGCTCTTACGAAATGTCATGCATTGGTGTAATAAAATACAGGGTGTTGCGTTTGAAAAAATCAAGTTAATTCAATTTGTAATTTGTCATTAAAAATCGAATTATTGTCAGAAGATACACTTTGTCATTTAAAAACCAATGTAGTAGGCGATAGAATACCGACATCAAATTTGTGCCTATCTCAAAACATGTACAGAAGCTTGGAAAAAAGATGATTGAATTATGTTGAACGGTTCCGAAGTTAAGACTTTTTCTGTGGGTCTACGCAAGAAGTCATTTCGACGCATAAATTGACATAGGTTAAAAACTAATGCAGACGAAAACTAAGTCAACGAAACCTGGGTGCGTTTTATCGACAATTAAGTGGTAAATCCAAAGAAGTGAAAACAGGGGGTTGCGATTCAGAAAAACCAAACCTATGTATGTATTTAATTTTCGGACATTCTGTATGTGGATGAAAATATTTTTAAGATGTGCGGATTGTACCACCTATCGTTTGGAAAAAAAAATCAAGTCGATAGCTTGAATAGAAACGACGTTATGGTCCATTTACGCACCCCTGGGTCACCCTAAATGAAAAATGTATTTTCTAAGGCATTTATTAAATTTAATTTTAAAAAGTTTTGGGAGAAAATAAAAAATATTGATTTTTCAGAGAAGCGATTTCGCATTAGGAATTTTATTATAATTTAGTTCATTGTTCCCATTATCTTAAATAACATTTTGTATTAATTCGCTAAATCAGATCATTATTCACGGCGAATCAAAAATTTACAAGAAGTCGCTGCTGGTCCAGCCCATTCGCTGCCAAAAACGTGTAGCTATTCAGAAGCAAACGTGAGAATGCAACGCGTGCATAATAATACTTTTAGCAGTCACTTCCCTGTGATATCAAATGCACCCGAACGGGTTCCTCCGACGTATAACAGAAGAGAATTGCCCAGGGAACTCCGACCGGTAGTTACAAAGAACAGTAATGTCTAAAGATATTTCAATGTCCAAACAACCACAGTCGAGGAATTCGAATACCGCTTAGAGGATATCAACGTTATTGGACTGAATTTTTATAATATCTCATCTAGGCGGTGGTCTTTGGTGGAAATTCATGTAAAAATTCCACTCGATTACATCCAGGCTGGTCAATTTATAACAGCGATCTTTTCATTTTCGAGCAGCTTCGGGTTGAACTAACGAAGTGTTAAATCCATTTTTCAAGGCTCCGAAGGACCCAACTGGTTGTTTTGCATAGTCGCCGTTGATTATTGATATCAAGTTCGGAGAAGTGTCCAGAATCAGTGCTACAATTATCTACTCGAATAAAAATCATCATCGAGTGTGCTTCAAGTAAAACAATTGTAACAGCTATTGATGTCGAAATCTTATGTCGTAACCAGATGAATTTTTTGATTTCATTGAAATCATTATTTCATACGAATATTCACACAATTCTTCAGTTGACAACTTCAGTCAATTCAATCTATAAGTTTTAATTGCTTTTTCAGAAAAAAAACCCTAGTTTACCTTCTGGCGAATGGACCCAGCATGCTGAGGTTCTATTGAGAACTGACCTTGGCTTGTTCACAGACGGCTCGCGAACGACGAACCGAACAGGAGCGGGAGTCTATGGGAGCAAACCAAGAATTAACATCTCATTGAGTCTCGGTCAAAACGCAACCATATTCCAGGCAGAACTAATTGCCATTGAGTCCGCGACAGAACTGCTGATAAAACGGCAAATCCACCACGGTAAAATTAAAATATTTACTGATAGTCAGTTAGTACTAAAAGCTTTGGAATCCAGCTCTTGTACCTCAAGAACAGTCTGGAGTTGCCGCACGGCTTTAAACAGGCTCGGTATGTATAACGGAGTCACTCTGGTTTGGATACCGAGCCACTCAAACTATTTGGGTAACGAGGAGACGGATCGGCTGGCATTTGCTGGAGCTGCGCTGCCTCTGGTAGTACCGGAACCATTCCTGGGAATACCACATGACGTGGCTAGTGAGGCGATAACAGGCAAAATGAACTCAAAGCTAGAGTCTTTCTGGCAGAGTCATTCTGGCCTGAAACATTCGAAGTTGTTCTTTGGAACAGCTTCGAACAAAAAGATGGCGAACCTAGCGCTAGGTCTGGATAGGGCCAAACTAAGAACACTTGTCGGAATTATGACAGGTCACTGCAGACTGAAAGCGCACTTGCACAAAATCGGTCTGGCTGAAGACGACGAATGCAGGCTGTGTCTTGAGGACACTGAAACACCCATGCACATCGTCTCAGAGTGTCCAACGATGAGTCGCATCAGATTCGAGGTCTTTGGCCCACTGCGACCTGAAAAAATTACCCCTGAACAAAATTATCGGTTTTATCCAAAATCTGGATCTCGTCGGGGAGATATAAATTAGGGATGAACCACAATAGTCCGTGCAGACGCAGTGCTAGGGTGGACACACGCCCGCCCGCCATAAATAACATAACATAACCTTGTGGTGAAATATTTATTTGATTAATAAGGTGTGTGAGCTATGGTAATAGAAAGTTCTATAAATCGAGACAGTGTAACATACATCTGTATAAAAATTCTATACTCAAACAAACCCGATAAGGTTTTGTTGTTCACTGGGACATATTTGCAGACATTGGCACGTTTCGAATTTGTTGGTTTTCGTCATTGCAATCCGAAGCTAACGTTGATGTTGAACAAAAGACACCTTTTATGAACTGAATTATAGAACAACCTACAATCCACAACAAATATCGGAGTTTCGACAAAACACTAACAACCAACAGAAAACCTATCAAAGCACCAGCACCAAGTGACACTTTTCGACATCTAGCAAAAGTGAAAACACGCACAAATAAATAGAAGTAGACATCAGGGGAATTCTCTTGAATCCAACTTATTCTCTGTGAGTGCTTCATTTCATCTAATATCTTTTTGCATATTTTATCCTATTGTTCTTTGAATAGTCAATAAGGCTAGATATTTTTTATATTTTACATATCCTTTATCAGATAATTCTCTTCTGGGAACTTTTTTTCTTTCATCTCATTCTGATTGATTTGATATCGGGTGTTTTTTTTAGAGTGATAGAACTTTAAATTGAAATAAAACACAATTCAATTAAGATTGAAGCCAATTTTTTTTATTTGAAAGATAATTTTATGACATTTATGTTCTAAAAATAATTTCCGGCATATGTCCACCACGACTAGCTCTGAGGAACCGCATTCGACCGGACCAATTTTGGACCACTTTTGGAGTAATTCAGGCCTTATTTCATCAATAGCACGAGTTATGTTGGCTTCCAAAGCGTCTATTGTTTCTGGTTTATCAGCATAAACCAATGACTTGACATAACCCCAAAGAAACTAATCCAGTGGAGTTATGTCGTATGATCTTGGAAGCCAATTAATTTGACCATTTCTCGGAATAATGTTATCGTCAAATTTTTCTTTCAATAAATTAATTGTTACGGCAGCAGCATGAAGTGCAACACCATCTTGTTGGAACCAAAACACTTCTGGGTCGACAACATTCAAATTTTGAAACAAATAATAATTGATCATCGATCTGTAACGAGCACCATTCACTGTAACATTGACCAATGATGCCTCCAGCGTGTAAAGCACACCACACAGTGCATTTTTCAGGATGCAATGGAACAATGGTTCAAATCTGATCTAAAAAATCTTGAGCATCAGTACAACATCAGAAATAAACTGACAACCTTCCTACCTCCTTTTATGCGCGAAAAGGTCAAAGATATTTAATTTTTCTTGGACCAAAAATATTCCAGTTTCTTCCTATCAAGATGCAGAACATCTGAAGTAAACATGGCTTCAAAAATATGCTGAAGATATTCTCATTTTCAATACCAAGAGCAACCATTGATCAACTTTTAAAATAGTCCAAAAAGCACTCTTTGGACCAGATTGATTAACTGATACTTGTGGGGTCTTTTAATGATATTTTTTATGATTTTTCTCCAATTGGTTATTTCTGCTTTATATTTCCGTCATGATTTTATTTGATTGTGTCTCAACATACTGTTTTTTTTTTAATATGAATAACTTCACACACAGGCTTTGCCTTTAGTGGATCTTCCCTGGTTTATTGGTTGGATATCAGTTTGTTAACCACTTCTGTGAATTTTTAAATTTTTTGAATAAATTTATAATAATTATTATTTTCTGAAAAGAAAAGAAATGAATGAATCTCAACCAAAGTTGTATTCGTTGGCCCTAATAATGAAGCGTCCAAGTTTCGAAATATGCTGCTATGCCTCGACGATCGATGATACGTATTCGAGTCGATTTGAACTTTGAACTGCTACAAAGTCCTGATTCAAAGAACCGTTGTTAATGTAGCTCCAATTAAATATTACAGTTGCTTCATGAATATGTTGATATTATTACTGTCTTATATTTTCGTAGAAATTTTATTTTGTATCAGTTGAAACTTTTGTAATTAATATTGTTGTTAACTAATCAGCCTGATGCACCGATAAGTGAGAATATACAATCTGGTATTTCTCTCCGGAGAAACTCGTAATAACCATTCATTATTATAACGTTCGCTTTTAATGAACATAGATCGACAGAGGTGCTTAAAAAAATCGTAAAAATGATTCTTACTAACTACTCTCAGTGCAATGTGCATATCTTAACATGCACAGGTGCTGTCGATGATGGACTTTCGCTTTCGATAAAATATATAATTTTGAAATTATTCGGCATTAAAAACGTCTACGCACATTTTAATTATTAATATGGAACAGTTAAAACAAAAAAATAGGTCAGGAGGTTTTTAGCAGGAGTTAATGTAAGTCTGAAATTCTCGCAGATGTTGTGGGTTATGATGCACAATATTTTATTCTTAGCCCCCGGCTATTGCACAAACGCCGTTCAAGATTTTTGCCAGGAGTGGATTTCTCATTTACGTAACAGGAAATTCTATCTCTTCGTAATAAGAAGACTCTCTGAAAAATATCCAATCCAATCCAGCTCACATATGTGTAAATGATTTTTCTGATTAATCTCATCTACAGGGTCTTCTCGAACTCAGCACCAAACAATTATCGGGGACTGGAAAGGTGATCCATTTAAAAATCACCAATTTATTGAATAAGTTTTTTGGGAACACCCTGTCTACTAGAATACAATTTCCTGAGATACAGAAACGAAGAAACAAGGAGCTTGCCTCCGAATGAAATTGCTAAGATGTTTAGTTCGGCAGTTATGGAAGCGCAACACACTTTTACAGGATTCTGTGTGTTCAGTTGATTAGCGAAAACTGCGAATATTGCATGTATCGGGTGTTTTTTTTTAGAGTGATAGAACTTTCGATACGGATAACTGTGATTTGACAGAAGGTAGAAACCATGTTGTTCTGACATTTATGTTCAGTAAGCATTGAAAGACTCACGCCGCAACAACATTTACAAATTGTTGAAATTTATTTTCAAAATCAGTGTTCTATTTGCTAAACTTATAGAGTACTTCGTGAAATTTAAGGTTTACATAGTCGTCCATCAGAGCAGCTTATTCGTCGAACTATCGATAGATTTCGGACAACATTTTCTCTACTCGATACAACAACAACAACAAGACAAAGAACTGTATGTACAGAAGAAAATATTGCTGCTGTCAGTCCTAGTGTTAATGATGACCCAGATTTGTCTATTCGTCGACGTTCACAACAAGTTGGACTCTGTGCATCCACCACATGGAAAATTTTGCGTCAAGATCTTAGACTACACCCATACAAGATCCAACTGGTTCAAGAACTATAGCCACTTGTCTATAATAAGCGTCGTTTGTTTGCTGATTGGGCCCTTGATTAGCTTTAATTTGATCCACTTTTTTATCGTAAAATTGTTTTTAGTGATGAAGGTCATTTCTGGTTGAACGGCTATGTGAACAAGAAAAATTGCTGTATATGGAGTGAAAACAATCCTCAAGAAGTTCTGCAGGTTCCATTGCATCCTGAAAAATGCACTGTGTGGTGTGCTTTACACACTGGAGGCATCATCGGTTCTTATTTCTTCAAAAACGATGCTGTAGCTAATTTTACAGTGAATGGTGGTCGTTACAGATAGATGATCAATGATTTGTTTCAAAATTTAAATGGTATCGACCCAGAAGTGTCTTGGTTCCAACAAGATGGTGATACACCTCATGCTGATACCGTAACAATTGATTAATTGAAAGGATTATTTGACGATAACATTATTTCGAGAAATGGTCCAATTAATTGGCCTCCTAGATCATGCGCCAACATAACTCGTGTTATTGATGAAATAAGGCTTGAATTCTTTGAAAAAGTTGTCCAAATTTGGTCTGGTCGAATGCGGTTCCTCAAAGCTAGTCTTGGTTGACATATGCCGGAAATTATTATTAAAACATAAATGTCATAAAATTATCTTTCAAGTAAAAAAAATGGCTTCAATCTTAATTTTAATGTGTTTTATTTCAATTTAAAATTCTATCACTCAAAAAAAACACCCGATATATTAATTTGCTTATTGCGTATGTGTCTAACCTGAGTGATAACTGACAATCTAAATGCACGCAGATTCACCGAGGTGTCAAAAACACCCGATGTCTGTAGTGCAGTCTTAAATTTATTAGGATAGTGCTTCTACAGCACTATGCTACAACCGAAAAAAATTTGAAATAACAAAAGATTTCTTGAAATAATGCAAATTACAGGGATGAACCAAACTTTTTACGAAATTATGTAGGAAAGTGCCGTTTCTCTCGAATAAACACTGCTTACAAATTGAAGCAGATAATTTGCGCACATATAATAATATATAAAGGAAAATAGAAAAGTGATTTTGTATATGTACTGATGTATTACGAGTGAGAGGTGTCTATATACGGTTAACTCGCCTGAAATGGCAACAGTAAGCAAAATTATTTTAGAGCGACAACATAGTAGGGAAATAAATCAAATGAAGATTTTGGTGAAGTCTACAGGCTTAAAAAAGTTCCTCCTGTTAGAAGCACTAGGTTTAATATTGGGTGGGCCTTCGTAGTGTCCTTACTATATTCAGGATTGTGTCAATGAGTTTATCAATGAAAGCTTGAGAAATATTTTGCCAAATGTCTTTCAAAGCATTGGCGAGTTGTTGTAATGTCTGTGGTGGGAGAGGTATACTTGCTGTGACATTGCAGACATGTTCAATACAAATTTAATCTGTAGAGATAGCGGGCCAATCCATTTGCTTCATGCCATACATTTCTATACGGTTCTAGATAACTCTTGCCCGGTGTGGACGGGCATTATCGCCGATAACGTAAAATTGTTGCCAGTAGCTGCCGCATAGAAATCAATAATTGGATCTATAATCAAAAATGATACCTTGCCGCTGTCATGGTTGCGTTAATGAGGATAATAAGATCTGTGCGGTATTTAAACGAATGTCTCACCAAACTCACACTGAGAAGCCACCTAAAAAAAATTGTTGGCGTCAAGAAATATTCATTATACTGCTGACTCCGTTCCCGCCACATCATAATTCGCCCATCAGACTGATACAGACGAAATCTAAACTCATCCGTGAACAGGCAGAATCTCCATCCGTGTTCCATTTCTGACGTTGAAGAGCCCAAGGATATTTTAGAGCTTGGAGCTTCCTACTCAATCGCGGGTGCCTGGCTGATCTTCTTGCCCTCAAAGTGCAACCTATTCCGGATTGTTTTACAGAAACTCTCCTATCGTTATATTGTCGAAATGAGCTATTAATTAGTGATGCTGCGAAGAAGGAATTTCGTCGTATCGTAAACCGTATCAGTCGAACTTGTGCGACTCCTCCACTCTATATATTATTATACAGATGTATATTACACTGTCTGGACTTGTAGAACTTTCTATTAGCATAGCCCACAATCCTTATTAATGATAATCGGTACAGATCAGCCGAATTAATTTATTTGAATTTCTTTCGTTATCGGAGATGAAAATATCGTTAAAATTTTCTTATGATTCTGGTATCTTGGATCGAACAGTTCACTTTTTCTTGAATCTTAATGGTGAGAAATAAATATAACGTATCACACTAGCATCTGTTTTATTGAGCCGTAAGTGCCGAATGAACCAATTAGAAGGGAAAAGGTGTGAAGCATTCGTCAAAATTATAAGCTAACCCATAAGTAATTACAATCTTGTAGATCACAAACGAGACCAAGCTCATAAATTCTCAAAATTCAAATGAGATTTCACTCAAGGAGAAAGGACAGACACATTACCGTTCGATAATGTGTGTAATTTCGAAAAATAAAATTTGCCTCTTCCTTCTCGGACCCTCACAGTTGCACCCCTGGCGGTCGCGCGCCTCTGGCGTCTTTTAATCCGCTCCTGCGCTTCGCACTCCCCTGTAATCTTGGCATTTCTCTGCCGCAATTATGCATCAATTTCCCAAATTGATATTCCGTAATTATTCTTAAAAGATTCCTTATTTGAACGTATTGACGGTCCTGAAAGCGAATTGCTCGCCTTATCAGGCAGTGAGATGTCCGATAATTATTGAAATTAACTTATTTGTCTTATTTTCGCCGAACGTCAGTACCTGCATGTATAAAGGTACCTAATACGTGGGCAATTAATAAGCTTTGTGCATAAATTCATAAAATCTGCTGGAAGGCATGTTAAACGCTACCTTAAATCGATCAGCCTCATTTTTCACTTCGATTAATTACAACATAACTTATTTATAATATAAATAATATTATAGATGTTTTTATTTTACAGGAGTCAATTCTTTATTGGAAAACAAAATACTGTATTTCATCAAATTTCCATAATTTATTACTTAAAACGTGAAACAGGGCGTGTTTCAACTGTTACATCTTTAATTATTTAAATATTTTAATATTAGCCTTCTACATATTTAATTTCAAAAAATTAAATTTAATAATTATAACCTCAGGAATTAAATTAAATTATTGTCATATGAGTACCACTTATATCAAACGACATATAAAATAAACATTCATTATAGGACATCCAAATGATATAACAAAACCCAATAAATAAAAATTGTTAACCAAATTAAATATTTTGAGTAGACAAAATTTTGTTTCTGCTGATCAATCTTATGAAAACAAATATCTTTCAAAAATGTTTAACATAATCTTAAGAATTTCATCATAAAACTATCTTACTTAAAATATTCAATATTATTGGATATCTCACTAAGTTACTTTCTATAAAATCTCAAGATATGTAAAAACAACACTGAAAAACAAGTTTTAAGAGAGGCTCAGCTTCGTCAGTACTCAAATAATTCATATTCAATAAAATATAACATCAATCAACAACAAATATTTACTCACTCTTCAACAATTTAGAAAACTTCTGGTAAATGAATACTGAAAAATTTTGATGGAGTGTAATGTTAACTACAATGAATGTTTATTTTATATGTCGTTTGATATAAGTGGTACTTATATGACATTAATTTTATTTAATTCCTGAAGTTATAATTATTAAATATAATTTTTGAAATTAAATATGTAGAAGGCTAATATTCAAATATTTAAATAATTTTATATACCTTCTATCAAGTATTAACCTCTATTTATGTTATTTTATTCATAATATATAATTATTTGGTTTCCTTTACATTCTTCTTGTGCTATAACAGAGGCCGTTAAATTGTCTTTCAATATTTTAGATCAAGGGTAAACCACAGAATTATTTATTTGTTGTTAACATTACACTCCATTTAAATTTTTCAGTATTCATTTACCAGAAGTTTTTCTAAATTGTTGAAGGGGGAGTAAATATTTGTTGTTGATTGATGTTATATTTTATTGAATATGAATTATTTGAGTACTGACGAAGCAAACTCTCTTAAAACTTGTTTTTCAGTAATATTTCTACATATCTTGAGATTTTATAGAAAGTATCTCAGTTAGATATCTAATAATATTGACTATTCTAAGTAAGATAGTTTTATGATGAAATTCTTAAGATTATGTTGAATATTTTTGAAAGATATTTTTTTTCATAATATTGATAAGCAGAAACAAAATTTTGTCTACTCAAAATATTTAATTTATAGGATTTTGGTTAACAATTTTTATTTATTGGATTTTGTTATATCATTTGGATGTCTTATAATGAATGTTTATTTTATATGTCGTTTGATATAAGTGGTACTCATATGACAATAATTTAATTTAATTCCTGAGGTTATAATTATTAAATTTAATTTTTTGAAATTAAATATGTAGAAGGCTAATATTAAAATATTTAAATAATTTTTTATAACTTCTATCAAGTATTAACCTCTATTTATGTTATGTTACATCTTTGTCAAGTGTGAACGAACACAGATTGCTTTCACGTTTAAGTCTGGATAAGACTATTCTATATTGAACGCGAATAATAAATTAAAGAAAATGAGGAATATATCGAATGCATCTTCAATCTTAGCACAGGGTGTAAATATACTAACAAACAATAATTCAATATTCATTCTATTCACAAAGTACGCAAACTCTTTACAGGGTGTCTACTTTTAAAAGGGTCAAACTTCCACTGGAGATCATACCAGTTATTTGCAACAAAAAATGTCATATAAGACATGGTCGAAATTTTGATGATTTTATGAAAAAAATGTGAAGAAAACAGACTACTACTACTTATAAAAATTGTTTGAAATCTCCACAGTCTTGTTCAATACATTTCACAGATCGTTTTCTCACCGAATCTACAACACCGCGAAGTTCACTACGTTTCTGACGCATTTCTGCACAAAACAATTTTATTCTTTCGATCAGGTCGAGTCGAGGTCGAGTCTGAACGCGAATTTGATATATTTTTCTTTCAAGATATTACAGACATAAAATCCAAAGGCGTAAGGTCGGGGCTCCTTAGTGGCCATCTTACCGGACCGTTCCTTCCAATCCATTGCACCCCAAAATATTAATTTATTAAGTCCAGTACATTCCGGCTATTATGAGCTGGGCAGCCATCTATTTGAAACCAGACATTTTTTCTGTTAGCCTATCTTAAGCTGCAAATGCACAACATATCGCGATATTCGATGTTTGAAAAACAGACATAATCTTCTAGATTTTTTCTAGAATACTTATTATAAATTGAGTTGATTCGTTAGATTCAAGAAAACGTACTAATACCCAAAATTATTAAGCGGCAGAAACTGTTAGATTTTAAATTCAATGTTAACTTTGATATTCAATCACATGGAGCTTCAAGCTAGAGCAAATTTATGTTTGGAATATTGCAACTTTTCGTTATCTCCTTAGCCATGCTATGATGTTAGAGGACTAGCAGCTGGCACAAAAGTTGAGATGTCATTGGAAAGCACTCTAAATGAGGTAGTTTCTGCTGAAAAGGAAACAAGTCCATAATTAATAATTTTGCATCGATCATTGGAGAAATATGTATGATTTTGTTCACTTCAGAATCGTGATATTCATCTCCTTACCACGCCCGCATATAGAATTTTTTGTCACACAGAACTTCTTATCTTGTAGAGAATTTAATGTCGTTTCCAGATGAGGTCAACTTTGATGAAGCTACAAGGATAACTGAAGTATAATTGATTTCATTGAAAAACTTGAAATAATTCGTAAAATCATGAAATTTTAAATCGAAGAATAACCATCAACATTTTGTCTATGTGTTATATGACATTTTTTGTTGCAAATAACTTGTATGATCTCCCCTTCATTATACATTCTGTAAACATGCATTACTTACATGTGAATTCTACCAGGTTTTCGAATTGGCATATGAGCGTGGCTCATTCACCAAGTGATTTCTCAGCAGACTCCACAGTCTGCTCCCAGAGGCAGACAGTGTGATAAGGAATACGCCATATCATCGCGCGAAGCGAGAACCCCTCCGAAGAGATGAACCCACCAGCTTCCAGTTTGGGCTTAAAACCGTCTGACTGGTAGCAGCGAAGCACTATCTGTCCTTTACTGTTTACATGTTCAGTACCCAAGTTGTTTGGGACATAACTCACTTGCCCGAAGGGCTTCTTATCCAAGCATTCCAATGCAGTCCCATGAACTAAGATAATCCCAAGATTGATGACTCAATTGATCCTGGTACGAGCACATTCAACACTTTTTTCAATTCCTTCGATTGATCCTGGCGTCAAGCACCGACGACGTTTCGTCGAGATCCACAAACCGTGGAACGTTACGCAATAGATCCGAGTTCAGGACAAGGCCTGTCGAACCGCCAAGTCCCGCTAAACCCTGAAGCATTTCATGAGAATATACCGAACGTGGGGTCTGCGAACAGATAAATGAAATACCTCCCTAGTCCAGCATGCGGACTTTCAACCACCAGCCCCTCGAGTCCAACACCAATCGGGTGGTCATGTGATACAAGTATCACCTGTGGGCATTCACCCTTCCGAGGTAACGCAGTATGCTACATAACGAACTCTGCCATTGGACAGAAAAATCCGGAGGTTTACTGCAATAGGGTAGAGTACGCTAGTTTTAAGGGTGAAGCCTTGTGCTGCGACAGACTCTGTGTCACTGAGTTAATCAACCGGCTCCACCCTCCATTCCACCATAACGGCAAAACTAGGGCCCTATTCAGAAGATCTTCCACCACACAGGTCCAGTGACTGGCGCGAATGACATTACGTTAGACACCAAGACTTAACCCTCCATTCCACCGTGATGAAACTAGGGTCCTAGTCTTGACAAGCACCCCCAGCACGCCAAGCTCTAATGTCATAGGGGGCGATGCGTTACTTACAATAAGAAATATGGTAATGAATTTCTGCCCTGGAAGTCTTCCATGACCACCGCACGAAAAAGTTTCTGCGCAGGATGTAATCCCGCCACATTACAACGTTACAACGCATTGAGATATATCGGGACTTCCAACAGAGATTTTAGAACTTTGACACCTGATATCAGTCATATTGTGGAAGCTACATCTGTCAAATTGGATGTCATTTATTCAGTCTGTTTTGCTAAAACATCATGGACAGATATAGCGTTCAACAACACGTGCAAATGATGGAATTGTTTTTATCAAAATTGATGTTCTATTCGGACAACGGTCCACGTGCTTCCCCCATTGTACGGTCGTCATTGTACACTTGTTTTAGTGTTCAGCGTAAATTTTGTTAAGCATTCGATGCGATTTTTCTGCAATTTTCTTCAAATGATAACAGAAAACCATTGCTGTCCGCAAATCATAGTTCGTAGGCACAAAACTAGACATGTTTAAGACTATAAAAACATATACCGTGAATCGTAGTTAGCTGCAGAAGCGGTCTTAAGGTCCCTAAATGATGGTTAGTATCATCTAAAGTGAAATTCTGCTGTCATACTTTGCAGCTGGTAAGTGGTGTTATTCTGATTCTCTCAACTTCAACACCTGTTGGGCTATTCTCGAACGCGAGAGGACATCCTTGTTGAAACAATGGATACTGATGTGATCCTGATACTTCTAGATGTTCTCTGAATATTCCTCAGTAGGTTTAGTGTAGTTTGTGCAAGTTAGGAGATCAGTGGTGTTTTGGTTGGACTTAGTTACTGTGTTCTTATGCATACGTCACTGTTAATTGTCAAAATGGTAGCCAAAAAGGATCACAGAGGAGGTCTACCGACGATAATTGATGCGTTTGAGCCGAGCATTGCCAGAAAATTGTCCGCAATACGCAGGTAGACACGACAAAGTTATATTGCATCTTGACACATGTTGCGTCTTTTCGCGATGGGATCTGTCAATTGCCAGCAAGATGGGGCAAAGTAGTGGTTGGCGACGGGTTTGAACTTTGAATTAAAACCAATTATTCACAATAAAGCTTCAATTTGCGACAAAAACCAGTTAAACTTATATTCCTAATATGATGAAAAAATTCTACCGGATGAATGACTCTAGATTAATGAATCAATGAACTAGGAAATTGCTGATATTAAAACTAATATTCAATGATCTAGAGCGTCAGGTTTGCAGCTAATGGCTCTACGAGTTGTTAAAGAAAAATTCGCTGGCTCTCCAAGCAGTTTAATTAGAAATGGTATAGGAATAGTCCGACTTAAAGGTGGTCTCTGAGTGAACAAGTCTAAATGCTATATATTTCTGGAATCCGAGGCAATAAGTTCTGCCGGAGGTTGTCATCAATATAAGAAGAATTTTAACTAATATTAATACTACTCGCTATACAAGCATTCGAGTTGGTTTAGGCTGAAACAAATATTAATCGCCTAGATAGCGGTCTAACGAATTGGGACTATGTAACATCGGCAAATCGTGAGCATTCTTGTCTGAATTATGCCGCTTTTGTGGGACAGAGATGAAGAGGATTTCGTGGTGTTTCAAATTATCGAAGGTGTCGAAAGAACCTTCATGAATATATTGATAATTGTTTCTATAATGGAATTTCAACTAATAGATATGTATAAATGCATAAAAATGTATGTAAGCATAAAAAGGGTTATTGAAGAAAATTCATTTAAATTAAAAAAGTTAAATACTACAGGCTTACGTAGGGTACCTAAACAAATTGATCACAATACAAGGCAAACCTGCTGAAATACGTTAACTCTGCTTCTGCATAAGACATATTGTACCCTAAAATTTATTTAAAAGATATTTCCAGCTAGCTCTTTTGTTTTACGAGTACTAAGAGGTGGGCCATTTAAAATTTTTAATTTTTGATCGACTATAAATAAAAAACTAATGAATATTTTCTTAAAGTTGTGAGTTCCTTACAAAGGTTGAACTTCGTTACTTACTGATGAAAAACAGCATCATTCAAATGACCCCTACAACTGGCTACAGTATCCCATCGGATCAACCCAATTTTTCAGTACATTGTCGATTGTTTGTGGCGAAATCTCATGAATGACAACTTCAATTTTGTGTTTCAAGGCATCAATCGTTTCTGGATGGTTAGCGTAACACGTATCCTTAACGGATCCCCACGAAAATAGTCCTTCGAAGGGAAAATGAGCTTCATCGCTAAAGATGATTTTTCTGGGAAAATGCTCATCTTTGGCCATGCAATCATAAGCCAGTGGAGTGAAAATGCTTCCGATGCTCACGAGACTTAATCTTTAGAACTAGTTGAACTTTGTAAGCCTTCATATAGGGCATTTATGCAAAATTCTTCTCAGAGAAGTGCGAGAAATGTTCAGTTCTTGAGCACGATGATAAATTGATGTTGATAGACGTTCAGCCACATTTTGGGTTAAACCAGCATTGTTTTTAGTGCTCACTAGACGAGAACGTGAATGGGTTGTTTTATCAAATAGCGATTAACAAATTGATCCACAAATTGCCTTGAGGGCATTTCATTTCTATTGAATTTTCCACGTGAATTTCTAACAGTTTAGATAGAAGATTCGCCACTTTGGAAACAAGTGTTTGATATTCACCAGTTTTGTTCAAGCCTAAATAGACCAAATTTGCTAATTTCAAATGTTAAACTAACTTTCTGTCAAAATGCGAATCACAGAAATGTTGCCAGACTCGAAATAATTCTACTTCAAAATGCAAACTGTAGATGGCAAACCCTATATTTGTTTGATTCGATAATGAAAGACAATATTGAAACACTTCTAATATATATTCAATAGATCATTACAAAGTTATTACATTAGATGATTTTGTGAATTGACTTCTATAATAAATTGACAACAAATGAACTTCGCTTCATAGGAACCGATGACATTTACTTTCTGTCCAATATCTTGATCCAGCGAAATTCGATGTGCACTGTAGGTAATAATAAAATCTCCTGGTAGGTCTTAGATGCCAGAAATATCACTGGACCCAGGAAAACTCTCCCACAATGAATTCGTCCGAGTAAAAACTTAGGCTAAACCAAAAGATAAATCCAGTCCAAATATTATTCATTATAAGACATCCAAATGACAACAAAATCCAATAAAAAAAAATGTTAACCAAAATCCTATAAATTAAATATTTTGAATAGACAACATTTTATTTCTGCTGATCAATCTTATGAAAACAAATATCTTGCAAAAATGTTCAACATAATCTTAAGAATTTCATCATAAAACTATCTATATTCAATATTCAATATTTTTGGATATCTAACTAAGTTACTTTATATAAAATCTCAATATATGTAAAAATATTAATGAAAAACAAGTTTTAAGAAAGACTTTGCTTCGTCAGTATTCAAATAATTCTTATTCAATAAAAAATAACATCAATCAACAACAAATATTTACTCACCCTTCAACAATTTAGAAAACTTCTGGTAAATGAATAATGAAAAATTTAAATGTAGTGTGTGGTTAACTATGAATAAATAATTCTGTGGTTTACATCTGATCTAAAAGATTGAAAGACAATTTAACGGCCTCTGTTATAGCACAAGGACTATCTGTATAAAGAATGTTGAGGAAACCAAATAATTATATATTATGAATAAAATAACATAAATAGAGGATTATACTTGATAGAAGGTCTATAAAATTATTCAAATATTTCAATATTAGCCTTCTACATATTTAATTTCAAAATATTATATTTAATATTTATAACTTCAGGAATTAAATTAATGTCATATAAGTACCAATTATATCAAACGACATATAAAATAAACATTCATTTTAGTTAACATTACACTCCATTTAAATTTATGATAGATTGGGCCGTTGCTTGGTAGAAATCAGTTGTAATTGTCATTATAAAATAAAACACTTGTTTACATTTTCTACTTTATTTTTGGTATTGACGTACGTTTCGTCTTTGCTAGAAAGACTTCATCAGAATACGAAGTAACAGTTGTTGTACAATGAATTTATAAGATTTTTTACAGAAGGTGTACATGTGTTTTTAATTGTTCGTGGGGTTGGTTTTCTCAAAGAATATTCCCTTCAGAATCGTGTTCACTCGATCCCTTGTAAATATTGAATAGAGGGGTGTAATAAAAATCTATTTGTTCATTTACTAGGTTATTGCTGTTTTTATGTTTATTTATTTCGTAAATTTCCCATAAGTTCAATTTTAGACCTCTATTTTCAACATGTAGAATTTCTATTTCTTTTGTGAAAGAATGGTTATTTTCAAGAAGGTGTTTAGCATAATGTGAATCTTTTTTATTTTTATCGAAACTTCTTTTATGTTCTGTTAGGCGTATACCGAAATTTCTACCTGTTCTACCAATATAAATCTTTGGGCAATCTGGGCAAGTGAGTTTGTATACACCTGATAATTGAAGTTTATCCCTACTGTTTTTATTGTTTTTGATGTATTTGCTAATAGGATTGTTTGTCTTGAAAGAGACTTTAATATTTTCTTTTTTGAGTAGGTTTTTTAGTTGAATACTAATGTTTCCGAGATATGTGAGGCTAACGTATTTGTGTTCAGATAGATCAGATGTTACTGGATAAATTTCTTTTATTGTGTTTTTGTGTATACGTTGGTTAACTGTTACTTCGTATTCTGATGAAGTCTTTCTAGCAAAGACGAAACGTACGTCAATACCAAAAATAAAGTAGAAAATGTAAACAAGTGTTTTATTTTATAATGACAACTCCATTTAAAGTTTTCAGTATTCATTTACCAGAAGTTTTCTGAATTGTTGAAGGGTGAGTAAAAATTTGTTGTTGATTGATGTTATATTTTATTGAATATGAATTATTTGAGTACTGACGAAGCTGAGCCTCTCTTAAAACTTGTTTTTCAGTGTTGTTTTTACATATCATGAGATTTTATAGAAAGTAACTTAGTTAGATATCCAATAATTTTGAATATTCTAAGTAAGATAGCTTTATGATGAAATTCTTAAGATTATGTTAAACATTTTTGAAAGATATTTGTTTTCATAAGATTGATCAGCAGAAACAAAATTTTGTCTGTTCAAAATATTTAATTTATAGGATTTTGGTTAACAATTTTTATTTATTGGATTTTGTTATATCATTTAGATGTCTTATAATGAATGTTTATTTTATATGTCATTTGATATAAGTGGTACTTATATGACATTAATTCAATTTAATTCCTGAAGCTATAATTATTATTATATGTAGAAGGCTAATATTAAAATATTTAAATAAATAAAGTCATAGGTATTACTCATCGATAACATCCCATTTTCTGAAACCTAAAATATATAAAACAGATTGTAGCTAGAAGGTATAAATTACCAAAGAAAACTTTGAAACAGAAAATTGGCAGCAAGAATAAAAATATTGATTTAGAGAACTTGCGGCAAATATTTCAGCCGAAATAGACAAAAAGGTGGTAAATCACGTCTTAGTATTTGAGATAAGTTTGTTCATGACTTTCATTGTAAAAAGTGTCCCTGAAAGAAGTGAAAAATAAATGATATATTTTGAAGCCGATTCTTGACGATCCTTATTAATTTGACTTGAATTCTTCATATTTCAGGCATTATAAATCAGAAAAAATTATTTAGATCATTTATTTGGTTAAATTTCACCTAACTACTCATTATATATCCAATATCTTTTATTCAATAAACTCATAACATTGAACAATTCAACTCATTTTTTTATTATATAACTCTTATGTACTTCGATACAAAAGAGTAGAATAAAATCTTAGCTCTGAAGAGCATAAACCGCTCAGTGTAAAATTTTTCTCAACTGTATTTCAAAGGTTCAATATTTACGAACCTATTCAACCAAAATTGATTCAGTTGCAGTATAATTTTTTCTCCTGAGCTTTCCAATACTAAAGCATGATTTACACCTGTTATAAAAATAATATTTACAGCACTACTCAAATTTTTTAAGTGATCTTCGAATAGATTTTTATTATGTCAAAATGTGTGGTATTAATTTTTCTCTCCATATAATATCCTTTGGCTATTTGAAAGAATATATTCATGAAACCATTAATATTAGAGAATGTGAACATTGTTATATTTTGACCATGAATTCATGATCTCATTATAGCGTCGTTTCGTAACATTTGAGTTTTTCAATGATCTCTAAACGTTGCATCTATATAGTAAACAAATACCTGATTTATTATATTAATTCAGCATATGCGTGCCAATAGCTCAGTGATTAGAGATTTCAGCTGGACACCAAAAGGTTCCGGGCTTAAGTCCCGTTTAATTTTCTATGTGGACGCGATTCGGACACCATTTCATGTTTGGTAGAAAATTAACAGTCCTGTGATCCAATGCGGCGAAAGAATGCAGCAACAAAGCCTAACCAGAATACAACTGAACTCCTAACTCGCACAAGCTGAACAAGCTTCTGACGGATCTTCACAGAAGATCTAGGAGTATCAGGATAATAATAATTACAACAAGTGCGCGGAATCTTTAAACGGAATGTTAAATGTCATTCAACAACATTTTTTAACTCTGTAGTTTTCTTGTTTTGATGATGAGAGTTATTGAGGTAATTGAAATGGGGAAAAATCTACAAATGTACTCAAATATTCAAGTTTTTGAGCTCGATGATCAGTATGAATGAAATTTCTATGTATTTTCTGTGCAAATAAAAAGTGAATGGAATATGTGTTAACGAGCTATATGGTAGATAAAACAAAAGCAATAAATGGTCTTTGTTATCGTTGAAAACGTCGAAATTCATTACGAATCGACCACCCCACAGATACAGGATGCGTCGAATTCAAACCCTGATTAACGAATATCTCTTATGACACCTGCAATCAGGGAACTGATCAAGACTAATCTCTCCACCTTCATAATTGCTACTTCAGCACAAGCAGTACAGGCGAGGCTCGATTCTATAGCTCTGTAATTGAGAATTGACGGAATATAGAACCGCACCTCATGATATATCGCGTCAAAAACCAATATCTATCTCTGGTCGTTGATGAATGGCGGCCATACATTTTGTATCAATCAATTCAGCATGGCCAGGATTATGTTTTGTGTGTCTCGTATGGCTGGAGTACACACATGGTTTGTAATTCATCTTGGACTCTTTGTTTTGTATCTCTTATACCCACATCCACTTTGATGTATGACCCATTAATCATTTTTCCTATTCCAATGGACGCCATGATAAATTTTATAGCTTTCGAGAAATTTAAAGATTCTCATCAAAAACAGCTCAGGAAGTTAACGTTTTCTTCTATTTGAAAAGCGTAGTTTCATTATTCGGAACAACTTCAGAAGTGCAAAATTAAGAGCTAGGGGTTAGAACTATTGATAAATATAAATACAGAATATTCTGAAACTTTGACAAAATATTTTGTGCCTTGTGGATACTATTCCTACTAATGTCAAATTGGAAATTTGTTCTTACTGATATCACGTACTGGTTATAATGCTATTATATACCTCAGTAATGTAATTTCTTCATTTAACAAAATCAACATTATTATTATACTATAATACCTCTTCTGAATTTGATCTCATGAAACTTTGCATGAAGATGAGCATCTTAATTCTTCTTCGATACACCGAAATTCAGTTCGATTGGATCTGCACTTTTGATAATATTCTGATAAATATTTAAAAAATCTATATAGGATTTGTTTCGGAACCACTGGACTGATTTGGTCTATCTATAAACTGAGCCGAGATATTTAAGCTTCAAACCTTGAAATTTTCAATTCTCAAGCTCTTTCTGTTAAAAAATATTGGAAATCTTACTCCCTTAATCCATTGCTGGGCTCAAAATATATCTTTTAAAATTAATTTCTTCAATATATTCGAAGTATTATAGTTATATATATCTCAAATATCATACAGATTTGATCTGCTAACCTAACAACAACTTTTTAAAATCAAAATAAATAAATGATTTAGAAAACACAGTTTCGATTCAGTAGATGTATTGAATTAACACTCATTACATAGCACCAAAAGGAATAAAAGAATACAAAGAAAACATAAATTATTAATTGAAAATATTAAATAAATACTTTAAGGATACAAACTTTTGTTTCGTATCAATGTATTATGAAAACCAAATTCTGTTAAAAGAATTCACAATATTATCTCAACAAATTCTTCAAAAATATCTCTCTTTAAAAATTCCTTCAAAAATACCTCTCTAAAAGAATTCCAAAAACATGCAGGACATCTTCAAAAAAGCCATTTGGAATTACCACATCCATAAGTCGTCAGTCCAACTTCCTATCCAAAAAATAAAAGTAATTAATAAAAATATATCTCAACCGAATAAAACAACATGTCTTTCTATAAAAAAACTTAGTATTTATTTAATAAAATAGAATAGAAAGGCTTTTTACTTGATAGAAGAAATATAAAAGAATTTGAATATCAAAACAAATTAAAATATGTTTATTTTCTACAATCTTAATTTCAAAAAATTTTTATTCAAAAAAACTTTTAGAATTAAATTAATGTCTAAAACAAGCACCGCTTACATTTAATAGACGTATATAATCCAAACTCAATATATAATGTCAAATGGAATAAATAAACCAAAAGATATACGAAAGTCAATAAAATTAATAAATAAATATTTAAAGGAGACAAAATTTTGTTTCTGGTCTTACCTTCAAGAACGCCAATTGCCTTTTAAAAACATGAACACACTTAAAGGACTTCTCAAAGAATATAATTTATTTGAAATATTTAATATATTTAAATATTCGAATAAGTTAATTCAGAAATCTCTCAAAGCATGCAATTTGTTTAATATTCAAATTTTGTTATATTTCTTTTATCAAGTAAAAGGCCTTTCTATTTTATTTTATATATAATATATAATTATATTTTGGCTTCAATAAATCTCATTATGGAATGTCAATGAATTTAAATAAGCCTTAAACATAACTAACACTGTTCTTTGATTCTGTTAGAACATAGATCAATCTTGAATTATAAAGTTGATCTGTGTCTCGAAACATTATTCATTTACACGTGGTACGTTCTTTGATATAGGTTAGTTTTTTGATTTTGATATTTTGGATATATTTCAGGACTGAAGACGGAATTGCTTAGAATTATATTTGTTTTTTGAAGATATAGTGCATGCTTTGAGAGATTTCTGAATTTACTTATTCGAATATTTAAATATATTAAATATTTCAAATAAATTATATTCTTTGAGAAGTCCTTTAAGTGTGTTCATGTTTTTAAAAGGCAATTGGCGTTCTTGAAGGTAAGACCAGAAACAAAATTTTGTCCCCTTCAAATATTTATTTATTAATTTTAATGACCTTCGTATATCTTTTGGTTTATTTATTCCATTTGACATTATATATTGAGTTTTGATTATATACGTCTATTAAATGTAAGCGGTGCTTGTTTTAGACATTAATTCAATTCTAAAAGTTTTTTTGAATAAAAATTTTTTGAAATTAAAATTGTAGAAGATAAACATATTTTAATTTGTTTTGATATTCAAATTTTATTAATCTAATATTTTCAAGTACTCATTTATATTTTCTTCGTATTTTTTTATTCCCTTCGGTGCTATGTTAATTCTATATGTCTACTAAATTGAAACTGTGTTTTCAATTTAATTTTAAAAAGTTTTCCGGAAAAAATTTTATTAAATTAAAATTTGTAGTGGAGTTAGCAGAATAAATTTGTATGAGATTCAAGATATTTTAATAATCCTTCTATCAAGTAAAAAAACCCTTTTTTATTAATTATAAATAAATAGGGCAGAACAGAATCTCTGAAGAAAGTTCAAAATCATGATTCGTTTAATTCTTTGTAATCCTTCAATGCATATGTACTGTTATGAAGAATCCACATGTAGTCACTCAATCCCAACCGTTGTTTGCATAACTTATTTTGATTATCCATTTTAAATTGGCCTTATAATGGACATACCTCATATTTGGGCCACTTCCCCTTCATAATATAATTAATTAGTAATAAAAAACACACAACTGTACATAAATAATGCATGAAGACGTTTTGCGGGTGTGTTTTTAACATATTCAAAATAATTAGTTAATAATAATATAATACAGGAAATGAAGCGATTTTTCGTTTTAGCTGTATAAAGATATTCAAATATACTACAGACAATTAGACACCCCATCAAGAAACAAAAAGATGTATTACACAAGATAGAGTTGCTAATAAGACGATTTAAACGATTTTAAGTGGCGAGGAAGAACGAGGGAGCACCTTAAGCCACATGGCCATGCCAGGGACGTCTCAAATAGCCGATTTAAGTCAGTTAACCTGCTTTTTGTGCTATGCCTTCAAATAAACATGGTAGTTGAACGAATATTCTTTTCCAAAAATGCTTTAAGTTTCATATTAACGCTTATTTTTTCTTCGAAATAGAAAGGGTTCATTAAGAATGATATTTTTTAATTTGAAATCTGTTAGTCTTCTACAATTTTAATTTCAAAAAAAATTTTATTCAAAAAACTTTTAGAATCAAATTAATGTCTACAATAAGCACCGCTTATATTTAATAGACGTATATAATCAAAACTCAATATACAATGTCAAATAGAATAAATAAACCAACAAATATAAAAAAGTCATTTAAAATCAATAAATAAATATTTGAAGGAGACAAATTTTTGTTTCTGATCTTACCATAATGAAACCAATTCCTTTTCAAAAACATAGAACACAACTAAGGATTTCTCAAAAAATATAATTTATTTGAAATATTTAATATATTTAAATATTCAAATAAGTTAATTCAAAAATCTTTCAAAACATGCCCTATATCTTCAAAAAACAATTAGAATTCGGATAATCTCTTCATCGGCCCTAGATAATATGACGAACATAGACTATCTGGATTTTTAAAGTTAGTCTATTCTAAACAAGTTCCGGTTTCACTCTAAGGTGAGATATACTGATTGTTAGTTGATTTTGATATTTTAAATATTATCTAGGGCCGATGAAGAGATTATCCGAATTCTAATTGTTTTTTGAAGATATAGTGCATCTTCTGAGAAATCCTTAATTGTGTTTTATGTTTTTGAAAAGGAATTTCAAAAAATTTTTTTGAAATTAGCATTGTAGAAGACTAACAGATTAAATCTGTTTTGATATTCAAATTTTGTTATATTTCTTCTTTCAAGTAAAAAGCCTTTTTCTTTTTTATTGCAATGAAACAATAAAGGTTTCACACTTCAACTTCATTCGTGCTTTTCTTTGAAGCTTGAACAATGCAGTTTTATTCGGGATAATATATCACTGGGAAAATTTTTGACCCTCAATGTGATAACACACTTGATTAAATATTTATATTAATTATGAATTTGAGTCTTCTCGATGTAACATCTAATTAAGAATAAAAAATATAAGAATTTGAAAAAATGTCACTATATGTGTTGAAAATATATATTATATCAATATAAAATTCATATTTGTCTGTTTCTTCATATAAAATTGTATCCAACATATATACGTAAATGTTTCTCTTAGTGGAAAAGCCCGAAAACTACAGATATGATAAAATAGTCAATTAAAAATATAAGCTATTATACGTCCAATCACCAAGTTGACTCGAATTCATCATTTATATAATTATTTAAACAAGTGTAAACTGTGGGTTTTCATTACAGATAATAGCTGGAATTAATTTTCCAGAACCTCTGCAGATTTTAATCTAAATAAATCTCATGAAAACATTTAGAACTAAATTTTGAAACATGTCCTAGATATACTGTATTACTTTATAGACATATATATTATAATCACATGTGGTGAAAATTAACTAATAAAGAATCAAAAAGAAATATAAAATAGTGACCAAATTATTTAGAGGAGCTGAAGGACTTCGGTCGATGGCCTTTCACTGTGGTCAATAAAGAACTGTTATTATTATTATTTAGAAATCACCTTATACATATATGTTTCGATTGGATGTTAAAGAATCACCAAGTTCCATCACCAAAAAATGTTCAACATATAATTTAAAAGGTCTTTTTCCTTTTTTTGGTGAATATATGGCACATTCTCCAGAGAAAGGACCTGATAAATTCGGACCCAAAATCTCTTCAGTAAGGAGTTATTTGAATAAACAAAATAATCATTTAAGAATATATAAAAATACTTTGTTGTCACTAAACAAACTATTTTGCAACAACTAAACTAACCAATTTTTGGATAAGGGTTGTTGTTTAGAATTTTTCTTGAATAGAAAGTTCTAATCTTTTTATAGTGTTCAATTCTCAATGTTAGCTATCGCATGATTGGAAACAACTGTATGTAACTTTTTAAAGAGACTTATTTTCGAAGAGATTCTTGCGGTTGTGTTGTGCATTTTTGAAAAAGAATTTGGTTTTCCTAATATGTTAAGTAACGAGTGTTGATTCTATATGTCCACTAAATTGAAACTGTGTTTTCTAAGACATTTATTTAATTTAATTTCAAAAAGCTTTTAAGGGATAGTATTTATAAAATTAAAATTTGTAGTGCGGTTAGCAGAATTATTCTGTTTGATATTTAAGATCTCATCTTAAACTTCAAAAAAAAATCAGGACAGCGTATATTTAATTTCGAAATGCAGAATCTAAATTTATACTTTAAATTTATCAGGGACGTTATTTTTTGCTTGATAACGCCAATTCATTACTTGAGAGTAAAATAAACCAAATGTTCGGCTTTAAATCATAATCTGCTTGAATTCGGGCCTGTGGAAGTCGATAAAGTCACTAATAAGACGATTTAAGTAGTTTAAGTGGTTCAAAGAACGAGGGCGTCTTCTGCCACATGGTTTCCCTTTATCTTTACCATCTGAAATTTGTAGTTCGGTAGTATATACAGTTAATTTAAATATGATGACATCTCAGCTTTACATATTTAATCAGATAAACAACACTAATAAGTACATCTGGCTAGATACCGGAACATCGTCTACCTGTCATTCTGGCTGCCGGAAACGGACGAATTTCAACTGTTCCATGAGGGCGTTTCGGATTTTTTTGTGATCATTAATAATATTTCATTGTAGTATTTTAATGTAAGGTATAAAAAAGTACTGAAAATTTGAAAACGAATTTTTCGTAATTGTATATTTTTATGGCCTTTTTCATGAACGGAAATTTCTGGTATCAGTGTGAAAAAATATTTTTTATATACCAAATATTGGACATATAGCGTGAATATTTAGAGCTGACAGCAAACGAAAAAACACTGGGGTTAAAGATATATTCTTCTCTTCTATAAATACGTAACTAATTTCACTAGATTTATTAATCTATTTATTGTTATAACGTGAATGCGCTATGTTAAATGTTTAATGGAATCAGTCTTCACTTGATGAAAATCCATTTTAAATAAGATTATTCTCATTTTGAAGAATTTTTATTGTTATTATTATACAACAATTGTTTCGTTATCACAGAATCTTTAGGTGGGTGGTATCTTACATTTTTGAATAATTAAATTTGTTTTCGAAATCGGTTTTTATTTATATTAGAGTAGGTAAAAAATTTTATTGAACATTAAAAACCAAAAAAGGGGGTCTCTATTAATTTATCTGAATATGTTTAACAGGTGTAAGTTATTGAGGCCTAATTGATCGTTAAGTACTATTCCAATTTTGTTGTATTTATTTATCTCTAGTGACTGTAACATGTTTAAGGCATAACTCTTACTTTCTATATGTAAAATGTAAATAATTCAATAACAAAAATTATGTTCTGTTTCTTACAAATGGTTCGAATAAGTGGAATTACTTTTGTTATAGTTATATAAACTTTTGAGCAATTACCGCAGGTTTACTCATAAACTCCCGATTTATCATCTTTATGTGTAATGTCCTTATTATATTTAATGAATTTACTCAGGTTTGAATAAGTTTTGAATGAAGTTTTTAAATCACATTATTTTTTTAGATATCAAGCAATTTTCTCAGAAATACCTCTAGTAAATTTCAAGGAAATGTATTTGAAATTTTCTTTTGTATTGGGATATACCATATTAAAAGCTATTGTATTATTTTCATTTATCAATATTTCTTCTATCAGTGTAGGATTGTATTATCATTTAAAACTAATTGTTTAATGACGTTGAGTTCAGTAATATAATTTTCACGATTCATATGGTTGTTAACTAATCTGTGTATCATACAACGAATGCTGATAATGGTAAGTTTATAGGATGATTCGATTTATTGTGCATAATAGTATATGTTGGTTTATGAAATATTGTAAATTCATGTGAATTATTGATTCTGGTAACTGTTAAATCATGAAGATTAATAGTGTTATTATGTTCGGTTTTTATGGTGAATAATATTGAAGGATGTATTTCGTTGATGAACAAAAAGAAATTTCTTAATAGTCTGTCCATACCTGTGAAGCAACAGAAAATATCGTATACATATCTATACCAATATAAAAAATATTTCATAAGGCGATTTTTGTGAATTTTAGATTCAATATTGTTCATAAATATTTCTGCTAATAAAGGACTTACAGGAGTTCCCATAATCAAACCTTTTTTAGATTTGTATTATTATTAAATTGAAAATAATTTTGTTCAGTGCAAATATTCAGAAAAAATGTGAAGTACTCGATATTCAATACAGATTTATATCGAGCAAGTCAGAAGTATATGGAAATATTAATTCGTAAATGATTCGTGGATGTGTACTTAAATAATGCTAATTATTGATGCGGTACGTAGCTTTGAATGTATGGTACGAATTTTTGCATTTCAGTACAAACACTTTTTATCGCAAATCAGGACAGATCGAAGTGATTTAATGTCTATTTTATGTCAGTAGTTGATAATAAGAATTATTCAGATTATAAATATTAATATAATATTACGTCTCTCCATATTTCGTCGACGGATGAATCGAATATAATGAAATTTTTTATTTTGAAGCGTAAGTTCACTCAATTTTTGAATTCTGCTCATCATGAAACTTCAAGTTCTAGTATACGGAGAAAATATGACCCTAAATCCCTTCGCCCGCTATCTTTCTCTGAAAGTTAAAGAGAATAATTAATGGAATTTGAATAAATGTTACAATCCTGCTAAGATATTCCATAATTCACCAATATTTCGGAAACCTATTAATATTTTTTTTATTAAATACCTCAGTTTATACTTTTGCATGTTTCAGCTTCCAATATTTTTATTTTCATTTTCTATTCAAAAGAATCTCTGAACTCAGTTTGTTTTTCGACCACATGATGCTTAGAAATATTACATACTACTCTGTCAAGAAAGTACCGGGAATTTTCAATTAAAACAACATTTTTACATTTAATCGTCAAAATTTATTGGGTCGCCTTCAAAATAGGCTCCATTTGCTCCAATACATCTATGCCAACGGCACTTCCAATTATCGAAATATTTATTATAGGCGCTTTCCGGGATGGACTTTAGCTCTCGCGCCGACTTTTGTTTTATGGCTTCAATCGACTCAAAACGGGTACCACGAAGGGGCAATTTTAGTTTTGGGAAGAGGAAAAAGTCGCAGGAAGCCAAATCCGGCGAATACGGTGGTTGCTGAAGCACGTTTGTTGAGTTTTTGGCGAGAAAGTCAGTCACAATCGTAGCTCGGTGAGAAGGCGCGTTATCGTCATCCAAAATCCATGAGTTGTTCGCCCACAAATTTGGCCGCTTCTTACGGATACGCTCACGCAAACGTTTCATAACGCAACACGCCACGGATATCGAAGAAAACAATGAGCATCACCTTCATTTTCGAGCGGCTTTGGCGTGGTTTTTTCGGTTTCGGCTCATTTTTTTCCACCCATTCCGATGATTGCTGGCTTGTTTGGATATCGTACTCGTAGACCCAGGTCTCATCACCAGTTATAATGCGTTCCATGAATGTAGAATCGGAATTACAGCGATCCAGCATGTCTGAAGCAACCTGTTCGCGATGACGTTTTTGAAGAAAATTCAGGTCTTTCGGTACGAGTCGTGCGGCCACCTTTCTCATGCCCAAAATATCAATCAAAATCGTACGTGCGGACTCGTGGGATATCTTAAGATCATGTGCTATCTCTCTCAAGCTGGTACGACGGTTTTCCAGCACCCTTTCCTTAATTTTATCGACGTTATCTTCGATCGAAGCCGTCGATGGGCGACCACTTCACGACCGTCCTTGAAGGCTCTGTACCACTGATATGCACGAGTTTTCGATAGAGCATTATCACCAAAGGCCTTTTGTAACATTTTCAATGCATCGGCACACGAAAATTCATTTGCAACACAAAACTTTAAACAAATTCTTTGCTCAACGTAATCACCCATAGTAAAAATCGGCACGCACTCTGACATCGACTGACTTAATCAGCTGTTGCAAACACACTAGTTGACAGATCCCGCTCAAGCTTGGCATAGTTATTAAGGACAGTGGTACCAACCTAGGAAAAAAAAATTTTACCTGCCTCATTGCCCCGCCAGATTTAAATCGATAATTCCCGGTACTTTCTTGACAGAATGTATATAAGGTTGGGGAAAAGAAATCCATTATTTTTTCGATAAATGGCTGATTTATTCTCCAACCTATTATTTTGTTATTGGAGTTCTGCGCGTAGGTTTAAGAGATTCGGGTTTTCTTTTTTATGAAATTTACACGTTGTTTAAATTTAAGTCTTTACTTGAGTTAAATTTTTGGTTCATATTCGGATTTTCATGGGACTTGAAGATAATTTTCTGGTAACTAACCTCTTGAATGCTGGAAAAATTTATTCAACATCTAACAGAGGAGATTCAGTCAATTTCCCACAGTGAACTGCACATCGAAGTTTTCGAAGGATCAAGATTTCGGATAATTTTTCTTAAAGCTGAGTTAATTGTTTATCGAGTTATCACACAAGTGAACTTATATTTCAACCTTTGTAATGATACTGTGAGATCTGTTGACTTTAATACACTACGGGTGTTTTAATATTGTCTTTTATCGTAGAATTACCAGGAAATAAATATATATAGGGTGTGGTCCAATTATCTTTCGTGGTAAAGTTATTCAAGATCCTACTATTTTGTAACACAATTTTTTCACTAAAAACATAGCATAACTTGAAAACTATAATTTAAATCAAAAGTCCGTGAACACCATTGGAAAGAGCGGAAAATTCTTTTTAGACTAGGGTAGTTTCATGGAGATTTTTATGAAATACTTACTTATTATAGAGTGGTTAAGGAAAAATTGATTATAAGTTATAAAGCTTTTCAACAACATATAATATATTGAAGAAAAACTATATTTTTATTGAGAAATTGACCAAAGAATAATAATAAACCTTTACACACTCGAGAATACTTAATTTCCACAATTCCTTTGTTTGGGACCACAATAATCCAAATGCAACTGTTACAACCCATAACCAGCGTGAATGCAGGGTTAATTTATAGCTAGCCATGACAAGATATGAAATTTTTAGGGTCACGAGAATTACAGAGTGTTTGAATTCTATAATATAAAATAGAGCTAGTTGGTTATATCTTCTAATTAAACTTGAGACAAAAGAAAAAAAACTGATGGGAAAAGCCATTTCGACAATGTATGTAAGACATTTGTTTTTGATTTCCACCAAAAATTTTGATCTAATATAACTCAATAAAATTTAAATATAAAAGCCTTTAATGACACCTTTATAAAAGGAAGGAAGGAATTTTGTCAACGTTTTCAATGGCCAGCAGCTTAACTGGATTTTAGTCCTATTGGAAATATATGGGGACTAATGAAGACTGAAGTTGAACGCGCAGAACTAAATAAAGATGATTTAATTCTGTCAGTTTTACAGTTCTGGATTACCATCACCGAAAATTATGGAGGTGATCTACTTTCGGGTGTACCTCGAAGTTTAGTCAAATATTTACAGTTAAATGGAAGTTGTATAAGTAAATAAGATGAATATTTTGTTATAATTTCCTTATTCAAGAATAAAATATACTAAATAATTACAATTGAGCTTTGTTTTTCCGGATAATTTCTAGACGGACTAATTTGTGAAAAAAATATTCATTTTTTACTCATGACGCCATCTATGTGTCATACCGGAAAATTATCAGCCGTATTAGTGTGTTGAAATGATGACGCTGAATAAAGTACTTTCAGCGCTTTGCTCTATAATATTTGATAAATGCTTCCATTATAATGCATTAATGATTTTTTTATTATATACTACTAGTCCATCGAATAGCTCCTTCTAATTTAAATAATTTCCGCCTCATTCCCCCTTCTACATCACAGGACTTCGTTCTAGAAATGGAAGGTTACTGTAGAATCCATCTGTATCTGCAAATTAGTATGATTGCTAGTCAATAATTACTTTTGCCATGGTTTTTGCATAATTCTTCGCGTTAAGTGGTCATATTATCTCTAGTCTCATGTTTAATTGCAACTAAGTATAAGTCGACTTTTTATAGGTTTCCCAGAATCATTTGCGATGTAATAACCTGTAATTAGAAGTAACTGATATAACATGGCTACCTATTGCTCAGTTGGGATTTAGTTAGGATAAAGTATCGATAAGGTTGATTTTACTTCCATGAATGACTCACAAAAAATAAAGCTCAGATGAGCAAATTCAACATTCTTTCAAATATATGTAATACAGGGTTATCCATTTTGTGATTCCGAAAGTAAACATAAATAAAATACTTTCATACATAATATCGATCAAATTTTTATTTGTATATTATGCTTGTACCTTGCCATTATGTGTGGAGTACAATATCATTTAAATGTCCTCCGCGTGATCTCTTACAGGACTCGATGACTTGCCGACACATTTCGGGCAATATCTCTCCAATAACTTGATTATCGATATGAAAACGATTCCCACAAATAAAAATAACCCCACAAAGAAAATCCAAAGGCGATAAATCACAAGATCTTGGTGGCCAATTCACATCGCCAAAACAAATTACGCGCCTTAGGAATTTTCCTTACAATAAAGCCAAAACCGGTCGTGTGGTGTGGTTTTTTGCACCACACTTGCTGGAACAACATCTCTTCCAATTCCATATCATTAATTTCAGGACAAAAAAGATCGGTTATCGTTTGGCTATATCGATGAGAATTGACAGTTTTACTGACACACCTTCTTCACTTTCAAAGAAGTATGGTCCACTCTACTAGACCAAATTGGACACCATACAGTGACTTCTTGTAGAAATAATGGTCTCTCAGCAGTTACACGAGGATTTTCACTGCCCCAGATGTACAATTTTGCTTGATTACATAGCAACCGAGTGAAAAATGTGCTTCATCGCTGAAGAAAATTCGATGCGAAAAATCGTCATCCAAACGTTGTTGTTTAAGCCCCAATCGGCATATGTTCTACGCATTCTATGATCAGCTGGCTGATCATAGAATGCGTAGAATGTAGAATGTAGTTCTAGTGTAAACTGAAATACGCCATAGCGTGGTGTAAGAGAGGACCAATATATATAATTTTTATAAAGGCGATAGTGCAATCCAAACGGTTGAAATGGTGAATGGTCTTTATGGTCCCGATACTGTAGCAGCTAATTACGTGCAATTTTGGTTTCGTCGATTTCGTTCAGATATTTTTGATGTTAGAGATGCAAAAATTTACTATAAAACAGTTTTAAATCATTTGCGCAAAGCTGGATTGAAAAAGAAGCTCGATGTTTGGGTGCCACATCAATTAACACCAAAAAATATGATAGTCCGAATCTCCATCTATGATGCATTGGTCAAACACAATTAAATCATATTTATTAAACGGATGGTGAATGGAGATGATAAATGTGTCACATACGACAATACTGTGTGATAGCTATGGTGATCAAAGCGCGTTGAAGCAACTCAAACGGTGGCCAAACCAGGACTTACGACCAAAGAAGTGGAACTGGACCGTTTGAAGCAAGGGATCGACCAAAAACGGCCAGAATTGACGAACAGAAGAGGTGTTGTGTTCTATCAGGACAACGCCAGGTTACACACGCCTGTAGTGACTCGCCAGAAACTCCGTGATCTTGGTTAGGAAGTTTAATACATTCACCATATAGTCCGGATCTGACACCAACCGATTACAGTATTTTTCTCGCATTGCAAAATTTCCTGAGTGATAAGAAATAGGCATCAAGAGAAGATTTTAAAAATCAATTCTTAGAGCTTTTCACCAATAAGACCCAAGATTTCTATAAGAGAGGCATTATGAAGCTATCTTCAAAATGGCACTAAATTATAGAACAAAACGGTGCTTGTCGAACAATCTGAAATTTGTTAAATAAACTCATGAAGTTCACACAAAAATAATAGATTTTTTCCCTGACCTATTATTTGCAAAAACTCTTATTTTATCAACTATCAAACTATTGTTGGGTGTTCAAATAGAAGAATCCGGACGAATCCGAATAATCTTCACGAAGTTCAATTTCAACATCTGTTACCACAAATTTTTATTTCATTCTCAGTTTTATTCTTATTATGCAATTCTGAGTAGGGCGTCTGTAAATTGTTTTCTAATATTTTAAGCCAACTGCCCCAGTTTGGAAGAAAATGCCAGCTTTTTTTTCCTATGTAAATATTCAAACCTGATACTTCGCACAATTTTAATTATACATAATGAAAAAAAATGTACTATACGATTGCCTCCTAAGTAACTTTAAACGCTGACGCATTTAACGAGGATTTCAAAATAGTATAAATGCTATTAATTTGTCAAGATTCTTGGATTTTTTTGTAAAGAAACTCAGTTTCGCACAATTCTTTTCGCTCAATGTTTTAGGAGAATTTTAAATTTATATATTACTTATAACTACTATGACTTGGCTTAGCACCAGCTTCCGGATTGACGTTGACTTCTGGGACACCTGTATAATAAATCCTCATCAAGCATCTTGTCATTCTTCACTTGATGAAATGAGTATGTGTACCTCCATAATGAAAGCAGCTATCAATCTCAAAAGGGTTAGATACTCTAGACCCATAGCAGACCTTTAGATTCTCCATAGCAGACAATAGCCTTTGTTCATGCTTGCGTCACATAGTTAAGGAGATACACCTGTTGATCGGTGTTTGCGAAAACCTTATTGCCTATCGTCACTGATGACAGTTTAGGATTTTTCGGGAGTCTCTGCGATTGGATAAAGAGTTTCCTCATCAACAGGAACATTCATGCAGTTGTAGATGGTGTCGGTTTCCGTGATTTCAACATGAACGCTGGAGTTCCCCAAGGCTTCGTTTTGTCGCCCACCCTCTTTCTCGTTCACATGAACGATCTTCTAAGTACGACCGAGAACTAAATTGTGAGCTTCGCGGATGATAGCACGCTGATGTCTTCTTTCAACATTGATAAACCTTTGAGCACCGTTGAGTCTCATTTCCATAGATGCAGCAATTCGATTCCCTGAATGAAAATCTCGAAAAGACAAACGAATGGGCTCAACGGAATTTGGTGCAATTCAATGCTTCGAAGACGTAAACAACAACTTTTTCTAGAGAAACTCAGTTCATGACTTCTGATTTGATGATGGAAAACGAGGTGCTTCAGCTAAGTTATTACATGCTTTGGTGCAATTCAATGCTTCGAAGACGTAAACAACAACTTTTTCTAGAAAAATTCAGTTTATGACTTCTGATTTGATTATGGAAACCGAGGTGCTTCAGCTAAGTTATTACATACTTCGGTCTGTTCAGGAAACATGTGACTGGCATTGCAAAGTGTGCTGCAAAGGAGCTGGGATATTGTTCAAGGCTACAAAATATATGATAGATTGGGCCGTTGCTTGGTAGAAATCAGTTGTAATTGTCATTATAAAATAAAACACTTGTTTACATTTTCTACTTTATTTTTGGTATTGACGTACGTTTCGTCTTTGCTAGAAAGACTTCATCAGAATACCTATTATACTGGTATTCTGATGAAGTCTTTCTAGCAAAGACGAAACGTACGTCAATACCAAAAATAAAGTAGAAAATGTAAACAAGTGTTTTATTTTATAATGACAGCTACAAAATATTTTTCTGCTGATCAGGTTCTACTAATGTATAAAGCCCAGATCAGATCAGGACTCGAATACCGCTTTTATGTTTGGAGCTAAGCATCCAATCATTCGTTACAACTTTTGGATTCCATCCAGAAAAGAGCACTACTTTTTTTCTACCAAAATAATGGTTTTGGGGAGCAATATCTCAGCGTGGTGCTACGCTTCTCTATATAGTTGATAGTACCATTAATAGTGAAAAGTATTGTGACACTTTAAATGATTTTCTCCTTGAAACGGCGCATGCTTTATATCCTGAGGGATGGTGTTTTCAGAAGGATAATGCAAGATGCTATACTTCGGCCTATACTCAAGCTTGGATGTAAGAACACCAAGTGACAACCATTTCATGGCCAGCAGCTTCACCAGATCTTAGTCCCATCGAAAACATATGGGGACTAATGAAGATTGAAGTTGAACGAGCACCGCTACGAAATAAATAGTCACTCTTACAGACTACCATCACCGAAAATTATGGAGGTGAACTAGTTTCGGGTGTAACTCGACGTTTATTCAAGTGTTTACAGTTAAGTGGAGGTTGTATAAGTAAATAAGATGAATATTTTGTTATAATTTTATAATTCAAGAATTGGAAATATTTACTAAACCATTACTACTGAGCTTTGTTTTTTTGGATACTTTCTAGACATACTTTACATACGTGAATAAATAAGAGGCTATTTGAGGTAAAAGCTGAGAATTACCGAAAAATCTACCAAAACAAAAAGGCGATTTGATTATTCAGTGTGATGAAATGATATGCTCTCTGTAACAAGTACGCAAAGAATATAAAAACGTACCATAATAATACATGGTTATCTGCAAATATCGTATAAATTGTGGGTAGCACAAGAATCACTTTGTATATCGGAAGAGAATTGGTATCTGTTTCACCATACTTTGATTTTTGAGATTTAGATAGTGATAACGATACTAACTTTCATAACATGCATACTGTCGATTGTAAGGATTTCTCTCCAATTATTGTGATATCATGCAAATTCATTCTTCTGGTTAATTTCCATTCAGACAATGGAACACAAAAACAAAAGGATTAACCAATTAACGAAGTGGAAATACTATCGGGACGGTTATACAGTTACCGATTATTATTCTACTTCTTCGTCTGAAGCCGTGTGAATGTGCATTTTTTACGGCCATTGCGAAAAGGAATGAGGTGGTTTGTTTATGCTTAATTAAAAGAGAATTGATCGAATAGATGACTTAACGGGTCATGATGATAATATGGACGATCCTCCATTTTAAACTCGGAACCATGAGAATTTTGTTTCAGACCTCTTGTTGTCAATCTTATCTTATGAATATTACAGACTCTAACTGGTTCGATTCTCCTGAACCTCTACAAATTCAATTTGAAAAATCTCTTGAAAATTATTCACATTCAAATTGAATGAAATGTCTTATACTAAGTACTACTATTACACTGCTTTCGGTATTGGGAAAGAACTTTGAAAAAATTTTTGGAGAGTGCATCAAAGAGATACTAGGAAAATCAATTCCTGAATACCAGTTCGGATTTAAAAACAAAACCTCCACAATTCATCCTCTATTAATTCCCACAACAAATGTCCAATGTAACAAAAAGAAGGTCCAAATCAAAAATTAAAGATCATCTCACTTTACACCGCAACAAGGTGTCTCACAAGGCTCACCCCTATCGCCATTTCTTTACAATTTATTTTGCTACGACATATATAACAATAGGGACCCAATAAGACACTACAGAGATAAACAAGCATATATGTTACAGTTTGCCGACGATACAACACTTATTACACATTGCAACACAATATCTGCATGTGTGGAGAGGCTAGAAAAACTTGCAGACGTGGCTCAGATTTAAAGCACCCACAAGATTTCGAAACACATCAGCCATTACATGAGCGGGTCACTTCAGATCACTCACTTATAAAAACTTGGGCATCAATGTGAAAATTGCTAATTCAATTGATAAGATGATATTGCAGACAATTTTTTTTTACTTTTCATCTTTCGTTCGTATTGAACAAATTGTATAATACAGGTTTCAGAGGAGTGTTTTTGAACTGGACTCGAAGTTATCTAGAGGGAAGGGTCACGTCCGTTAGACTTCATGACTTTTCGTAAGGTAAAGTTAGGAGTACCACAAGATTCTGCTCTGGATCCACCTCTATGGTTTTATCTCTTTATTAATGACCTTCCAGCTAATTTGAGTAAACTGCTTGCTGAATTATGTAACTACAATAATTCATTAACAACCAAAATACTCTCGTGTGTTAATTGTGTCTCTGAAGTGGTTACTACAGAGACCTTGGAAGAGCTACAAAGGTTGTGCAGGGTATCCTGGAGTGGTGCCGCTTAAACAGAATTATGATATCAAAAAGACGGAGTGTATTCACTTCACTCTATCAAAATATGAGCGGAATGCTCATTATTCTATATTTGGATCATAATTCCAACCAAGCACTGTATTAAGTTTCTTGCTATCCACATCGAAAAACATCTGAAGTGGAATTCACATATAAAATGTATCTTCACACTGGCCTTCATATTCATTTTGAGATGCCTTGTGTATGCGAAGAAGAATGAAAATAATACCGTAAAATTTTAGAAATTTCTTTTCCACGATACAAGAAATAAGTAGAAAATAAAGATCAACATTGAAATGTCCTCACTGTATCAAGGTGCCAAACTTTTTAATCAACTTCCTAGAAGTATACACTCACTTTGCATAATTCATTTCAAGAAAAAGGTTGGTACTTATTGATGAATAAGTCTTTTTAGACTGGAAGTGAGTATTGCTGAGATTCTTTGAAGTAACTTATTTAAATATATTGAATATTACAAATTCTAAAAAAATACTTAAAGGAGACAAAACTAACTCATTTTAAATATTCAATATATTTAGATATTTAAATAAGTTACTTCAAAACATCTCTGAAAACATGTATCTCTTTTTTATAGTGTTAGAACTTTCGATAGGGATAACTGTGATTTGACAGAAGGTAGAAGCGATGTTGTTTTGACATTTCTGTTGAGTAAGCATTGTCAAATTATCATGGAAAGACTCACGCCGCAACAACGTTTACAAATTGTTGAAATTCATTTTCAAAATCAGTGTTCTATTCGCCAAACTTAGAGCACTTCGTGAAATTTATGGTTTACATAATCCTCCATCAGAGCAGCTTATTCGTCGAACTGTCGATAGATTTCGGACAACATTTTCTCTACTCGATGCAACAACAACAAGACAAAGAACTGTACGTACAGAAGAAAATATTGCTGCTGTAAGTCATAGTGTTAATGATGATACAGATTTGTATATTCGTCGACGTTCACAACAAGTTGGACTCTGTGCATCCACTACATGGAAATTTTTGCGTGGAGATCTTGGTCTACACCCATACAAGATCCAACTGGTTCAAAAACTAAAGCCACTTGACCATAATAAGCGTCGTTTTTTGCTGATTGGGCCCTAAAACAGCTTGAAGTTGATCCACTTTTTTATCGTAAAATTGTGTGTATTGATAAAGCTCATTTCTGGTCAATCGGCTATGTAAACAAGCAAAATTGCCGTATATGGAATGAAAACAATCGTCAAGAATTTCTGCAGGTTCCATTGTATCCTGAAAAATGCACTGTATGGTGTGCTTTACACGCTGGAGGCATCATCGGTCCACATTTCTTTAAAAACGATGCTGGAGCTAATGTTACAGTGAATGGTGCTCGTTACAGATCTATGATCAATGATTAATTGTTTCAAAATTTGAATGGTATCGACCCAGAAGTGTTTTGGTTCCAACAAGATGGTGCTACACCTCATGCTGCTACTGTAACAATTGGTTTATTGAAAAAAAGATTTGGCGATAACATTATTTCGAGAAATGGTCCAATTAATTGGCCTCCAAGATCATGCGACATAACTCCACTGGATTATTTTCTTTGGGGTTATGTCAAGTTTTTGGTTTATGCTGATAAACTAAAAACAATATGCGATTTGGAAGCCAACATAAGTCGTGTTATTGATGAACTAAGACCTGAATTACTCGAAAAAGGGGTCCAAAATTTGTCTGGTCGAATGCGGTTCCTCAAAGCTAGTCGTGGTGAACATATGCCGGAAATTATTTTTAAAACATAAATGTCATAAAATTATCCTTCGAATCAAAAAAAAATTGACTTCAATCTTAAATAATATGTGTTTATGTCAATTTAAAGTTTTATCAATCACTTTAAAAAAAAAACCCTCTAGAACATCCTCAAAGAACAGTTTGAAATTAAATAAGATCGACATCAGTTCTACTTTTATAAATATAAGATTAAAAGCAAAATTTAATTTCCTTCAAGTATTTATTTAGTAATTTTTAATATTTAATATATAATATTTAAATAAGTTATTTAAAAAAATTTGTCAAAAAAAAATTTTAAATCAAATAAGATCGTCATCAGTCCTACTTTCATAAATATAAGATTAGAAACACTCTTTCAAGTATTTATTTCGAAATTTTAATTGCTAATTTATATTTCGCTGGGTTTGTTTCATTCCATTTGATATTATATAATGAGTGTTGATTTTATATGTCTACTAAATTAAAACAGTGGTTATAAGACATTAATTTCATTCTAAAAATTTTTGAATAAAAATTATTTGAAATTAAAATTTGTAGGAGGCTAACAGGAAGAATCTGTTTCGATATTTAAATTCTGGAATAATCTTTCTATCAAGTAAAAAACCTATTTTTATTATATAATTACATATTTAATATATAATTATATTTTGGTTTTCCTTACTCATCATATATGTCATTTTTATGTTTTTATGTGATTTTTGTGAGGAACATAGAATACGTAGGATTTTCGAAGTTCTCTAATTTTAGTGTTTTTTCAACAAAGACACTACTAGGTTTGTCTGGTTATCTTATTATATTATTTTGTGAGGATGTACAATATGTTTTGAGAGATTTTTTGAAGTAATTTATTTAAATATATTAAATATTTGAAATGAGTTTTGGAGAAGTTCTTAAAGTTATGTATTGCAATTTTTAAAAAAGATTTGGTTTTCCTAAATATAAGATTAGAAACAAAATTTTGTCCCCTTCAAGTGTTTATTTAGTAATTTCAATTGATAATTTATATTTCGTTGGGTTTTTTATTTCATTTGATATTATTTAATGAGTGTCGATTTTACATGTCTACTAAATTGAAGCTGTTCTTCTAAGGCATTAATTTTATTATAAAAGTTTTTGAATAAAAATTTTTTGAAATTGAAATTTATAGGAGGCTAACAGAATAAATCTGTTTTAGTATTTAAATTTTGTAATAATCTTCCTATTAAGTATAAAACCTCTATTTATTATTTCATTATCATGTGTATAAGAAAAACTGTTCCCATTGACGACAAACTCACAAATTTTCTCCAAGTATAAAATATTTTTCATCAGAAAAATTCTTGAGGAATGAGTACTGTATATTTCAAATATAATATTGTATACTTTAAATATGATATATGGACGCACGTTTTGATATTATTTCAAGCATGTATCTAATATTAAAAAATGTAATGTCAATAACTATTCTCTCAATAATTTTTCTAATTAAGAAGTTTGTATTGGAAAACATTTTTCAGTTGGTTAAGAAATTCCAGAATATCGTCTATAAATGCAACACAGGAAAGTGGAAGTTGTGGGCACCATTTATTAACCCCACTCCGTAGGTATGTAATTAGCGATTTGAATTTCAATCTGAAATGGAGTATAGAAGTACAGAGCGATATGAGTGATGGCTCCTTTGTGTTATCGTATAAAACTACGAATCAGAGTGGAGAGATTGAAATCAGTAATATTGTGAAAACGGCTTCCTCATTAATGCTGATTTTATTCAGGGGCAGGGAAGCACTTATATTCGGTGTTACAGCGTTGTTGAACGGGCTTTCAAACCTAAAGGTGAATTTGATTTTTGGGATATGGTTGGCTTTTACCCCATCAGCCCACATTAGAGCACATATTAGTTTAACAGTATGTTAAATAGTATTTTATTTTATCTGTGAAAACTGTTTTCTTTATAAAAGCTGGCTTAATTCTTCTAAACCTCTAAGAATTTATTTAAATATTTCAATATTAGCCTTCTGCGTATTTAATTTCAAAAAATTATATTTAATAATTATAATTTCTGAAAATAAATTAAAATAATGTCATATAAGTACCACTTATATCAAATGACATATAAAATAAACATTCATTATAAGACATCCAAATGGTATAACAAAATCCAATAAATAAAAATTGTTAACCAAAATCCTATAAATTAAATATTTTGAATAGACAAAAGTTTGTTTCTGCTGATCAATCTTATGAAAACAAATATCTTTCAAAAATGTCTAACATAATCTTAAGTATTTCATCATAAAACTATTTTGCTTAGAATATTCAATATTATTGGATATCTAAGTAAATTACTTTCTATAAAATCTCAAGATATGTAAAAACATTACTGAAAAACAAGTTTTAAGAGAGACTTTGCTTCGTCAGTATTCAAATAATTCATATTCAATAAATATAACATCAATCAACAACAAATATTTACTCACCCTTCAACAATTTAGAAAACTTCTGGTAAATGGATACTAAAAAATTTAAATGTAGTATAACGGTTAACTATAGATAAATATTTCTGTGGTTTACCCTTGATCTGAAAGATTGAAAGACAATTTAACGGCCTCTGTTATAGCACAAGGACTATCTGTATAAAGAATGTTTAGGAAACCAAATAATGATATATTATGAATAAAATGATATTAATAGAGCTTAATTCTTGATAGAAGGTATATAAAATTATTTGAATATTTTAATATTAGCCTTCTACATATTTAATTTCAAGAAATTGTATTCAATAATTATAATTTCTGAAAATAAATTAAAATAATGTCATATAAGTACTACTTATATCAAATGACATATAAAATAAACATTCATTATAAGACATCCAAATGGTATAATATAACAAAATCCAATAAATAAAAATTGTTAACCAAAATCCTATAAATTAAATATTTTGAATAGACAAAATTTTTTTTCTGCTGATCAATTTTATAAAAATAAATATCTTTCAAAAATGTGTAACATAATCTTAAGAATTTCATCATAAAACTATTTTACTTAGAATATTCAATATTATTGGATATCTAACTAAGTTACTTTATATAAAATCTCAAGATATGTGAAAACATTACTGAAAAACAAGTTTTAAGAGAGACCTTGCTTCGTCAGTATTGAAATAATTCATATTCAATAAATATAGCATCAATCAACAACAAATATTTACTCACCTTTCAACAATTTAGAAAACTTCTGGTAAATGGATACTAAAAAATTTAAATGTAGTATAACGGTTAACTATAGATAATAATTTCTGTGGTTTACCCTTGATCTAAAAGATTGAAAGACAATTTAACGGCCTCTGTTATAGCACAAGCACTATCTGTATGAAGAATGCTAAGGAAACCAAAATTATATATTATGAATAAAATAACATAAATAGAGGTTAATTCTTGATAGAAGGTGTATAAAATTATTTATATATTTTAAAATTAGCCTTTTACATATTTAATTTCAAAAAATTATATTTAATAATTATAATTTTTTGAAATTAAATATGTAGAAGGCTAATATTAAAATATTTAAATAATTTTATATACCTTCTATCAACAATTAACCTCTCTAAGAATTTAATGTAAAAAATCTTTAGATAGTTTAAATTGTATGAAGTTTATTACATTTTGTCTGTAATATTAAAAAAAGTAAAGTAAAGTAAAATTTCAATTTATATTTGTTTGTTATATTTATAATTTATATTTTCACACATCCGCCTGGCTGTTTTTGGATATTGGGACTATGATCGTATCTTCGTTTCGATATTTTTCTGTGGAATAGCCTAGTTTTTTAAATGGTGCTCAACTAGTTGATCACGTTCGTTAAAGTTCACTTTCAAACGTAATTATTTTGTTTATATTATTTTTTCAAAATGAATTCTCGAATCTTTTTCTTAAAGGTGAAATTTTATTTTCATTCCAAATTTTCTGCCAAATCAATTTGATTCAGTAATAATTATATATATTACAGGGTGACAAAAAAAACCTCGGATAAAGTTTTTTTTATTTAACTTTATTAAACAAAAGAAATTAAAAAAAAAAAAACAACAATGAATAATAATATGAACATTTGGTACTAATTTATTTAAGCGGTTTCGTAGTAATTTCCTTTGGCGGCGATACATAGCTTCAAACGCTTCTTGAAATTTTCGGCAACGAGTTGCAGCTCTTCGGGCGTTATTCGGTCTCATTCCCGCAGGGATTGCTTCAGAGACTCCAATTTTTTGTGGTGTTTAGCACATGCCCTGAGCTCCAAAATCGACCACACGCTGTAGTCCACTGCGTTGAGATCCGGCGAGTAGAGCGGCCTTTCTGCAGATGTGATGAAACCCGGAAAATGGGTCTTGCACCATTCTTGCGTCATTTTCAGAACACAGCAAGTTTTTCTTGTCACTCTGTATAAACAGAGCTGTTATGTTTTACTTCTCGGAAGTAGCTTAAGTTCGTTTTTTGATAGATCAAGAATTGAGAACCTAGTGAAGAGACCGACACAAAATGTACAAATAGTATCTACGACTCCCTGTACTAAGTGTTAAGATTTTAGAGATATTCCTATTGTAGAAATCTTCAAATCGACTGTTAATACGTTCCTGTGTAATTAAATGCTAATTAAATACGAGAGGAAGGAAACACGACTCTAACTCTCGCGTTTAGCCAGTGAACACGCATGCGTGGTCTTCGCGTATCATGAGCTTTCATTTCCATGGAGCTTTCCTTTTCCTTGATGTTCTTTCTATAACAGCAATTATAACTGTTTAAGCTACCACTAACGTTCCCCTTCAAGAATAATTCGCCATTTTGTTCTCATTTAGAGTTATCATTATCTACAGATTTGAATCATATTAAGAATTATGTTCGATATTCACTATATAGATTTTAATTAGAATGAGTTCAAATAAACCTGATAAAAAAATTCAAGAAAACTTGAGCATCTAATTTTGAGTTCTTATACATGAAAAACAAATTTATCCAAGAGTATGCTTCCCTTGGATAAATTGAAAAATTAATAACAAAAGTTATTCTGACAACGCGTAAGTTCATTATTGGATGAGTTTCTCAATTTTCACAACTAAGTTACAATTCATAATTAAATAATGACTGAAAACAACAATTACAATTACATATAGTAAATATAAAAAGTTTTCCGTAATTTTATTCCGAGAAAAAGTATTCAGTATGCAATCAGCATGAGAAGCAACTATGAAGGGAATAAATTTTTATGTATAATTAATTTATTTGATTTGAAAATCCAATTGTTGGCTATTGAACAATTGCGTATTCTATTTATAAGAATTGTACCAATTTAATAATAATAGTAACAGATTACAATATGATAATATCTAAGAGTGTGATTGAAACATAAAGATTACAATTACTGAAATATCAGGTGTTTTTTTAGAGTAATAGAACTTTAAATTGAAATAAAACACTATTAAATTAAGATTGAAGCCAAATTTTTTTTATTTGAAAGATAATTTTATGTTATTTAGGTTTTGAAAATAATTTCCTGCATATGTCCACCACGACTAGCTCAGAGGAACCGCATTCGACCAGACCAATTTTGGACCACTTTTTCAACTAATTCAGACCTTATTTCATCAATAACACAAGTTATGTTGGCTTCCAAAGCGTCTATTGTTTCTGGTTTATCAGCATAAACCAATGACTTGACATAACCCCAAAGAAAATAATCCAGTGGATTTATGTGGCATGATCTTGGAGGCCAATTAATTGGATCATCTTTCGAAATAACGTTATCGCCAAATCTCTTTCTTTCAATAAACCAATTGTTACGGTAGCAGCTTGAGGTGTTCCACATCTTGTTGGAACCAAAACACTTCTGGGTAGATACCATTCAAATTTTGAAATAAATAATCATTGATTATTACGACTCGTGAATACCTTAACGGCTCGTGAATACTTTAACGGCTCGTCAATACCTTAACGGCTCGTCAATACCTCAACGGCTCGTGAATACTTTAACGGCTCGTCAATACCTTAACGGCTCGTCAATACCTCAACGGCTCGTGAATACTTTAACGACTCGTCAATACCTTTACGGCTCGTCAATACCTTAACGGCTCGTGATTACCTTAACGGCTCGTGATTACCTTAACGGCTCGTGAATACCTTAACGGCTCGTGAATACCTTAACTGCTCGCGAATACCTTAACTGCTCGTGAATACCTTAACTGCTCGTGAATACCTTAACGGCTCGTAAATACCTTAACGGCTTGTGAATACCCTAACGGCTCGTGAATACCTTAACGACTCGTGCCTACCTTAAGGGCTCGTGACTTCACGCACTTTCTCATGCGGGCTTAGAGGCCGGACCCTATTTTTAGTTGTTCTATTAGCCGGTCAGCGGTATTTAGGAAGTTTAATCCATTTTTCAGTAATCCGGCCGTCACAATCCACTCGAGGCAGGGAATTCTGAGACCTCCATCCCTAGTGGGAGCGTATAATGAACCATTCGATCTCGACTGTTCTTGATGTAATATGTCTTTGACTGCGATTCTAATGGTCGCGTCAAGTTCCCTTAGTGTAGTAATTGCCGGCGGCAGGCATATTAGTGAATGCAGGTAATGGGGGATAATAAAACGCTTGAGAAGGTCTATCTTTTGGTGGGGTTTTAAATTTAATTTTTTCAGGCGTCTTAACACCGTCACCATTTCCTATTTGATGGAGGGAGCCAGGTTGCTGTTCCAAGGATAGATTCTCGCCCCAAGGTAAGTTACGCACTCGTCCGCCCTCAGCGCTCGAACTTTGTCACCATTTCCGCGCGTAATACAAGGGTCTCTCATGTAAAAACTATTCCTTACAGTTGACAGCTGAAAGCAGACACGCTTTGGAGTGGAAATAGTCATACCCAGACGGTGCAAGAATCTCTCCGCTATACGGACAAGCTGTTGTGCCTTGGTTTTGTCGTTTGCAAGGATTGTTATATCGTCGGCGAAAGCTAGACAGGACAGTTCTTCTGCCGCTACGCTATACCCTCTAACCTTCGAGAGCTCGACTAGCAGCAGTTCGATGACGAGGATGAAGAGGAACGGTGGCAATGTAATGCTCTGTTTGACACTCCTTCGGTGTTTGATCTCGATGGAGCCTGTTTTGGTTTTGATGATGGTTTCCTGGTGACGGTAGGACCGCAATATGAGATCAATGATGATCAAGATGAGATATTTTTCCTCTCTAACGCTGCTCCTATAGCTTTGTGTGGCACTAGATCGAAGGCCTGACATAAGTCAAGGAAAACGGTGATTAAGTTACCTCCGTTCTTTTTGATTTTATTAATTAATTCATTAATTATGTATGTTTGCGTACGTGTCGTTCTCCTTGACGAATCGCTTCTAGCGGCAGAATAGGGTTAACTGTGACCTGATCTGCTGGTCTAACAGCCCCCAAAACACCCTCCCGATCACTGAAGAAATCGTGATCGGCATATATGAACCAACCAAGTTGGGATACTTATCCTTTTTTCTGAGGAGGATTGTTTTATTTTTTCCCCATTGAGAAGGAACCATTCCGGTATCTATTATGACATTGAAGAAGAGGTTAAGTATTGTTTTAGAAATGTTGTTATTAATATGTGTTTTTACGATTCCATCCCTTCCTCTAGCTCCGTCCTTCATCGTCTTTATCCTGCCATCTCTACCAATCCGATCACTCTAAACTCTACTCCTGAAACTTCCTCGGCTTCCCTCCTGTACAGATCCTTCAGATCGCCTGCTTCACCCTCAGTTCCCACAGTTTATCGTAGGCTTCTTTGATGTCATGATTGTTTACCTGGATGGTATTTTCTTCATGAAACTGCACGCCATCAATCACATATTTACCTAGCGTAGACAGGGAATTTTTGTACATGTCCTGAGTGTGAGCATAGATGTATTTTTTGAATGACTTTTTATTTTTTGATGTTTGTCCTTTTTTATTTTTGTTGTTACTTGCAGGTTTCTTTGGTTGTTTTGCGTTCTTCCTCATTTTTTGTCCTTTCTTAGCATGTATAATATTTTTTAATATGTAGTGTCGACCTCTGTCTGTGTTATCATTGTTTTTTATTTTATTATTTTTACCAACAGATTTTTGAGATCCAGGACCACATCACTGCCGGCCAACTCTTCGGACACACTGTCCAACAGGTAAGTAAGCGTATTTGTGTTGTCCGATATTCATCTTTGTTGTGCACTCAAATTTCCTTCCTCTGGTATAGAGAGTTGTGTTGAGAATTGTGTTTGTTCTACCCTGATGGATGTGTGTACGCTTTGGTGTTGCTCTCTGGATGTTTGTGAGTGTGTTGTTTCTACCTGTGTTATGTCTATCTGCGGTGACTGTGATTGTGATGCATGCATGTGTGGAGTGTCTGAGTGCGATGACTCTGATTCCGAAAGTGATGTCTGAGAGTTTGATGTTTGCGTAGATGAATGTGATTTTCGCGGGTCAGAATCCTCCATTTGTATGTTTTGCAAATGTGATGTCGGCATCTGTGATGATTGTGTTTGGTGATGTTTGTGAACACAATGTTGAACCTTTGTATGTTAGTTCAGTCCGTTCTTCCTCTCCTGTGGTACTGCTATCATCCTCTAGCTATATATGGCTCCCCCTCATATTTTTTTCTAGGCTTTTCAACAGTTCATCTTCCTCAGGTGTCCATGTTTTGCCGACTAATTTTATTCTAGGTTCCTTTATCTTGCTCTCTATTTTTTTATTTTGCAGGACGGGATGTTGTGACCTCTGGTGAATCCCCAGAGAGGCTTTGGACAGGAACTTCCTTGGGCATGCGAAGGCACCGACCTCGATGATGGGACCCTTACACCGCGCCGCATGAGCTACAGTGGAGCGCCAGCTTTCGGAAGAGTACTGCTGGCATCTACGACACATGATGAGGGGTATATCATCCGAATGTCTTTGCTGGGCGTGTTGTATTGCTCCTTTCAAGGTGAGGTGCTAAAATGTGTCATTGCTGATGTGTAGGCAAACAGTACATGGGTGAGGTTCAAACGGCAGCATCACACAAATCGAATCCTGATCCGTGCTTGGGTCAAAAACCGTGTTATCCATACGAGTATCCGAGGCTTGCATATTTGATTCGCCACCAATTATAATCATCTGCGGGCATTGGTAGCCCCCGCAGACCTTGTGCCATTGCCTGCTATCAGTCGCTCAGAAGTGAGCGTTACCGACTCTTGCCTCGAGGAGGCAGCAGGTTGGACTTGAGAGAGTTAAGGGCTTGTGAACTCGTGAGCTCGTGAGCTGTAGTGACTACTTTAACGGCTCATGAACTCATGAGCTCGTGAGGCGTAGTGACTACCTTAACGGCTCGTGACTTCCCTAACAGCTCGTGACTACCTTAACGGCTCGTGAATACCTTAACGGCTCGTGACTAACTTAACGGCTCGTGACTACCCTAATTTATCCAAGCAGTCCCAACATATCTAGCTCTCCTTTGATTTAATATCAATACAATCAAATATACCCATAAAAAAATATTGTAAATCTGCATTTCGTTATGAAATTTTTGTTTGCGTGCTCGCTGTTCCAGTGATTTTTTTCTTTCTTCAAATACGTATTGTAAGGTGACCTGAATTTCATAATAACAGCGCATAGACCATTTGAATTATTGATATACCTAGTTTGTTCACTAGATATTTGTAATTTCTTCATGTGACTTATTTATTCGCAACAATTACCATACATTACTCGTTGGAAGTTATGTTCGTACTTATTTACGATGCTTGGTCGGCTACGTTTATTGATGATATTGAAGTCCTACTTATCCATTAGGGAAATTATTCCGAATATTCTCTGGGGAGAATCTTTGCATAAATCATATTTTGAATTTTTAATATCGCTGGGAAAGGGCAATGTGTACTCAGAAAATGTTAGAAATTTGTTCTATGGATTCAATTCCGGGCAACTGAATATTCTATATTTGGCGTACATTTTATTCCAATCTTTTCTTCACTTTACGAACGTTATCAGGAGTACAAGGTTAGTCCAACACTTCCACGCTTATGTTCGCTAGAGTTTCATTACAACGTTTAATGGTAGGATAAATACATTTTCTGTTAACATTAAAATATTTCAGCCCCCCCACATCTCACTAGAATATTTTTCATTCAAAAATAAAGGAAAATAAGTTAAAAGAATCAACAATCACTGAAAACCGGAATCATAATAGTTATTTTGGATAAGAATCCACCAAAATCCAAAATTTCCTGAAATTTAACTTAAATTTGATGAAAAATAGTTTTCTCTTATGTAATATTAACACTTAATACACTCACATAGAATTCAAAAAAATTGAATAAATATCTTAGTGTCACAGTGACAATTTAGTAGACATATATCGGGTTTTTATTATAGTGATAGAACTTTAAATTGAAATAAAACACATTTGAATTGATATTGAAGCCAACTTTTTTTTATTTGAAAGATAATTTTATGACATTTATGTTCTAAAAATAATTTCCGGCATATGTTCACCACGACTAGCTCTGAGGAACCGCATTCGACCAGACCAAATTTGGACTACTTTTTCGAGTAATTCAGACCTTATTTCATCAATAACACGAGTTATGTTGGCTTCCAAAGCGTTTATTGTTTCTGGTTTATCAGCATAAACCAATGACTTGACATAACATCAAAGAAAATAATCCAGTGGAGTTATGTCGCATGATCTTGGAGGCCAATTAATCGGACCATTTCTCGAAATAATGTTATCGCCAAATCTTTCTTTCAATAATTCAATTGTTACCGTAGCAGCATGAGGTGCAGCACCATCTTGTTGGAACCAAAACACTTTTGGGTCGATACCATTCAAATTTTGAAACAAAGAATCATTGATCATCGATCTGTAACGAGCACTATTCACTGTAACATTAGCCCCAGCATCGTTTTTAAAGAAATATGGACCGATGATGCCTCCAGGATGCAATGGAACCTGAAGAACTTCTTGAGGATTGTTTTCACTCCACATATGGCAATTTTGCTTGTTTATTACATAGCCATTCAACCAGAAATGAGCTTCATCACTGAACATAATTTTACGATAAAAAAGTGGACCAACTTCAAGCTGTTTCTAGGGCCCAATCAGCAAACAGTGGTTTTCGTTCTTGGACCTGTTGGATCTTGTATCGTCCAACTTGTTGTGAACGTCGACGAATAGACAAATCTGGATAATCATTTACTCTATGACTTACAGCAGCGATATTTTCTTCTGTACGTACAGTTCTTTGTCTTGTTGTTGTTGTTGCATCCAGTAGAGAAGACGTTGTCCGAAATCTATCGACAGTTCGACGAATAAGCTGCTCTGATGGACGATTATGCAAACCATAAATTGCATGAAGTGATCTATAGGTTTGGCGAATAGAAACTGATTTTGAAAATAAATTTCAATAATTTGTAAAAGTTGTTACGGCGTGAGTCTTTCCATGATAATTTGTCAATGCTGACTGAACAGAAATGTCAAAACAACATGGCTTCCACCTTCTGTCACAGTTGTCCATATCAAAAGTTCTATCACTTTAAAAAAAACATCTGATAGATTTAAACACTTATTACACAGCAAAGAGAATAAAATAATTCAAAGAAATATAAATTATCAATTAAAACTACTAAATATCGTTATAATAAATTAATATTCTTATCATGGAAGGTTTTTTACTTGTTTGTCTGAATTATTTTTCATTTAATTATAGATTAATGATATTTACATTGATTTTAATTTTTTTAGTAAAAATCAATAGAATAATTTTACTCTTTCTTACATTTTCAAAATATATGCTTAACAAGCTCATTGATTATTTATGTTTGAATATAATTATATCTCAAATTTTATAAATCAAAGGATTTAAGAAGAAATTTAAAGAAATACAAAAGTTAGAATTTGTCCTATTGAAATATATGGAGCTTCAAGAATAAATACTTAAAGGGTACAACATTTTGTTTTCTTAAAACAAAATTTCTTTCCGAAAATGCAGACATAACCTCAAAAACTTCTTCAAAAACAACTCAACTCAAAATAAATTCCTTCAAAAAAGTTCCTAAAACTTGCAGAACATCTTCAAAAAGCAATTTAGAATTATCACAAGGGAAACTCATCAGCCCGACTTTACATTTAAAAAATAAAAATAATTAACAAAAATTATCACACCAGGCAGACTGAATGTAATTATCTGAAGAAACACTAGAATGAAGTGAACTTTTGAAAATCTTACGTATTCTATGTTCGCCACAGAAATTACACAAAGTTCGCAAGGTATTTTATGGACTCCCTTAAAACCAAATGATAATATTGTAAGTGTAAACCAAAATATATATAATTATTATATATTAAATAAAATAATAAAAATAGGTTTTTTACATCATAGAAGAAAAATTTTAAATATCATAAGGATTTATTTTGTTAACCTTCTACAAATTTTAATTTCAAAATTTTTTTCATTCAAAAACAAAATCTTGTACCCCTCAAGTATTTATTCAGAAGATTCCATTGATAATTTATATTTCTTTGAATTCCTCGATTCCCTTTGGTATTGTATAATAAGTGTCTACTTAATTAACACGGTGTGTTCTAAGACATTTATTTTATTTAATTCTAAAAGTTTTTGAATAAAAAACAGAAGTTAACAGAATAAATCTGTGTAATATTTAAAAATTAAAAAAAAACTTCAATGTCAACACCCTGCATCATCGTTTTCTCGACATGTTCATCAGATTTTTATTCTTGATATTATTTCAGTAATTAATGAAACTTCTTCTTTTCAATTTAGTTCTTTTATGATTTTTTCAGGTGACAATTTTCCTAATTCTAAGTCTCCATGAAACTGAATATTTATATCGCAGTAACAATCAATTTAATTCGGTATTCTCAAGATTTCTGATGCGTGACATGATTACGTAACTGTAGGAAGAATGGCACCATGTCATCTTGAATAACTGTAACAAAATCGAACTGCAATTTGGCCCCACAAAAGAATTTTTACTTTTACAATTCCCAAATTTGAAGACATGCATGGGAAACTTGGAGTCTTCAATAAGAACTGAACACAGTTATTGAAATCGAAGTCACGAATCTCCATCAAAGCCCAAACTTCATTTATAAAGCGGTCCGAAATTGCTCCTCGCAATCCCAAATAATAACAACATTGTCATTTTAAACCCGAAAAAAGTCCTTCGAAATATAGAATTAACTCCGTAAGTATATTCAGAGTCAAAACGCACGGTTTATTAAATGGTTTCCATGCCTTTTATTCAGCCATTTACACCTGCGTGAGGAAAATACTAATCATAGGTTTGACTAAGCGTCCCATTTGTGTTAGAAAACGAAATCGTGTGGGACCATAGTACAAAAATATGGGAGATAATAACTCACGGTATGGTTGCTTAATTTCTGGTTTGTAATATGTTATTTAACGTAAAACCACAAATTGTTTCCTTATGAAGAAAATCCATTAATGTTCAGGAGGAAAGATGCATCAGATATAACGTTTTGATATTATGAACGACGTGAAAATTTATCTATCAATCACAATCTATTGATGTTTCGATCATTGACCTGACAGCTTCCATTATGGTTTTCATTGTTTGTGAAATTTGCGTGCTTTGAAACTGATATGATAATTGATTCCATTCTCTAATGTTTCTTGAAGCTACGGGCATTGACGAGTTTCAATTCATCCGTCTTTGTTGTAGTTGTTTGAAAATTTAATCAGTTTTTACTCAGTGTATGGCGTTATAAGATGAAGAAAATATGAAGTTAGATTTATAGAGTAGTTATAAAATGAAAATTAATCTACTGTAATGCAGCCTAGAGAGGGAATTAATTTGATATCCTTTCCTGAATTCATGCAAATCATATTCCTTAATGTGGACAGAATCTAAAACGAAAGGTTTCATATTCAGCCAACTTCGAAACTAGTTGCAGAAATGTAAACCTTACATATTGTAAAACATCTGAAAATTTTTGGTGATAAAACATAGTAATAAAAAATTTGTTTCAATTATGATGATGACGATAATTTTGATCATGAGTGTGGATAGCTCAGTGAGGGAGCATCGGTCTCGTGATCGGGAAGTCCGGATTAGATTCCTGTGGAAAAGAAATTTTCTCATTGGATGGGTGTCTGCCCCATTTCACTGTTGGGTCAAAAATTAACAGTGCTGTGACCTAAAGTGGCGCAAGATCGCAGTAACAAAGCCTACACAGAATACAACTGAACTCCTAACTCGCACAAGCTGAAAAAGCTTCTGAAGAATCTTCACAGAAGATCTAGGAGTATCAGGATAATAACAAAAATGATCAATTACCAAATAGTAACGGCTAAAACAGTTCAATAATGTGATAAGAATTAACTACATGTCTATGAGTTACATATAAAGAGTTGAATCTTCTAAATTCACAGAAACCTATTCGGTTTTCCATTATTTTAATTTTTTTTGAAATAGAATTTTTAATAGACAACAATAAAAAAATATATACAAATAGACTCCTGCGTTCTCATCACTTAGCTTTATATCCATTTCATACTAGCAAGAAATCTTCAGAGAATTATTTTCACACCTGGAAATTTCTTCACTTAAATATTCAAGAAGTTTTCACACATGGCTGGTTTGATGTATAATATAAGTTGAATGGAAAGAGTAATTTACATAAGTGTTTTAATTTATCATCATTTTGGTTATCTTGTAATATATCAGAAACTGTTATGGTGTCTACTGAATTGTTCTTACTTTTATCAGATTAAAAAAAGGGGTGTTATTCAAATGTCTGTAGTGTATTCTTCGATGTTCGTTTACTATTTTATAGTCTACTTTTGGGAAAAGTCTTACTTTCTTTCATATTCATTGTTTGAAAAGTAGCACAGACGTGCTAGGGAGTTTTTTTTTATATATCATAAAATCTTGATATGCTCCAGATGATTATTTGAGAACTGTTCATAGGTCACTAGGGAGGCTCAAAATATATCTTTCCTTCATTAAAAAAAAACATAAATAAAATATTACGTTGAAGGAATATTCAAACTAATATTTTAAATATTAATTAGAAATTTTCTTCTCAAAACCACTACAAATTTAATCTGAAAAATATCTTAAATTTTTTTTTAAATTGAATTAATTGTTTCAGAAACACTGTCTCATTTAATAGACGTATGGAATTATCAACTCATTTATGCAGCATTCAACCGATACAGAATTAAAATAAAATGTAAAATATCATCATCCAAGACAGTTGTTTGGATTGGATATCAAAAAACAAATGCCATTTTCAAAAAATACTCCACATACATTGGAAAAAAATGAGTTTTCCATTTCTTTTTTTTTATAGCACATTCTCCAGAAAAAGCATTTGAAATTCTTACCCTGTCTCATCAGTCGGAAGTTAATTGTATGTTAAGTGAAAACAGTCAACAAAAAATATATCTACATGCCTTATATTCAACACTGCCGGCTTGAAGCAGACTAAACCTCCTTCTTCTTCTTCTATTAGACCTCAAGTTCTGTTTGTTCTGAAGGTTGTCTCATTGGGGTGCGGCTTCCTGGAAGATAGAACTCCAGCTATCTTTCCAGCGTTTGGTTGTTCTTCCTAATGGTTGTCGGCTTGACAGTTTTTTATCCGAAGCCACATACGACAAGGTTGATGACCGAAGGGATAATATAGAATGTAGCAGAAGCCACATACGACCGGTTTGATTACCGAAAGGATAATTCATAATGTGGCAAAAGCTATATACTATCCAAGAGAATAATGATTTGACAGTTTGCACAAAAACTGAATGTTAGAGGTGCTCAATGCACCTCTTCTAACAAAATGAGGAAAATTAACGAAATTGATTAGACAAACTCTTTCTGAGTGGACCCAATGAATGAAATAAATTTTCTTATTGGTTATAGAAAATATGAGATCTATGCTAGTCGATAAAAATAGAATGAAACAGTTTACAATTACGAATGCTGCGACGTCGGAATTCACAGGCAATTAATATATCAAAATGCACTAAAGACTTTCTATGTTTTATGTATTATCATTAGACAATAAATGAGCTGAAGTGTCGAATAATACTTCACAGTTCGTATGGCATAGCTGGAAAACTGCTAGATCGAAATATCAACACCCAAAGACTTAAATATCAATTAAGTCTTACGTTAGTTGACATGGCCGTCTCTAATGAGATGGAAAAGTATCGTTGCACTGTCTAAAATGTAGCGGTTTCACCGAAAACAAATTTATTGTGTTAAATTTAAATGAACTGATATACAGAATTGTATCTTCATCTTAAATAATAAGTAGGAACGATTTAGCCACCCGTAGGTATGATTTAATTAGCAAGTTGGGTAAATCGCACCTTTTGCATCGTTGTGCAAAATATTTTTGCCTATCCGTTTCTACTGATATTTACCGATCTCTTCATATTATTTATAAAGATAAATATGTGTCCTACTTGCTTTTAAAATTTTTCATTGAGTGAAACATTGGCTACGTGGAAAAATCTACTCACCTGTTATAAGCAAAAATGAAGCAAATTAAAAAGCATCCCTAAAAGACGGAAAGATTGAATCAGTGATTACGAAACAGGTTCACAAAAAACACACCTATTTTCACACCAAAATCAATGAAAAATATCAGAAACCTAATCGATTGACCGAAGTCCTAGATCTATAAAGACGTTACCTTAAAAGCAAATTAGAGGCATCCTTCAACCTAATTTATAATTACAAAATCCCAAGCTGTTAAGTCCTACCACAGATAACCATATTGAAATGTCGATGTTTCGACAAAGATTTACGTCCTAGAAATAATCTCACCCTGTCAGCATTGGTCGGCGAATATCGTCCTTATGACGAGTGGAATTTCAGGTCAAAGTTGGACGAAAGGATCGAGCTTGAAGCCACTGACGGACTTCTTGGTGAACCTAGAGAGTCCTACCGATCTGAAGACTGGTTTACACCACTCAAGATAAAGAAACAAACGGTGCTCGAGTTTAATGCCTTGGATGGATTTTTGATTTTTTTTCGGAAATTTGTCTTATATTACAACGAAAAATTGAATTGAATGAAACATTTGTCAGATGATTTGTTCTCAAATTTTTACTGAGTCAAGGATGAATGATAATTTTAAGGTATCTTAAATATGAAACAGACTTATTTTATTATATCTCGCTACAAACTTTTATTTCATAAAATTTCTTGATTTACGAGTAGAACACTTTTTGCTAATATCTTAAGTCATATTAGAAATAATATGTTTATCAGAAATTCAGTTCGAATCTGGATTAGAAATTGAAATATATTCAATGATTTAATTTTTAATTATATTATAATTGAAAATTGATTTTTAATGAACACATTCCTAATTTTTAATATGATTAAAAATATTAGCAAAAATTATTTTACACATGAAATTAAAATTAATTGGAAAGATTAATTAAAAAAATATATAAACAATAAAGGAAAAAAGCTACACGAATTTTAGATTCAGTTTGCATTCTTGCTGATAAAAGAAATACTATTATAGGTCCAAGAAAACAATATATTGATAAAACTACGGCTGTCTACGGAGACTTAAAAAAACCAACAAAGATTCCTTTCGAATACTTTCAAAAAGAAACCAAAAAGTAATAAATCAATCAAGTAATTTTCAGAGTATTCCAACACATATACTTCCTTAAATGAACCCATAGATTCCAAAAATTTATTATCTGATGAAACTCGATGAAAATAATCCAATAAAACCAGTAGTATATTGCTTCGCTTAGCGGTAAATTATATAAGGCTTCAATTTCAATTATCCGAACAGATACAAAATTTCTTGTTGAATATAATTCAAAATAGTACTGAACTGACAAAATTAAAAATATTTAATTATCAAAATTTCATTTGATGTAGAGAATTTATTTTTTATAGGAACTATAGATATTATTGAACACAATTTTATTAAAATAAGAGTGAATCAATGAGAAGGGATGATATGTCAAATATGTAGTCTGAAAATTTTGTCTAGAAAAAAACTATTTCCATTTAAAAGTAATATTTACAGTTCAGATGAAGTTAAATTATTGAAAATTTAATTGGTCCGATTTTAAGTCAGCTATAAATCGCGATAAAATTTTTATAGATAAGAATATTATTAAACATTTTTCAATAAAAAAACAAAATGAGAATGTACTGATTCTAATGTATCCTGTCATGAAAGATTTGACAGAAAAATACATTTCTATTCCTTACGTGAATAAAATGTCGGATAATATAGTATTAATAATAATGATTCAGATGTAGTTTTTAGAACGGTTAATAATTGAGAAATATACATAAAAATAATAAAGATACAACAAATAAAGACAATAAATCTGGAGTTGATTGCTTTATTGTATATATTGGTCAAAGAGGTAGATCCTTTAAGAAAAGAATTCATGGGTACCAAAGGGGTTATATCATCGCACACTCAATATATGCAAATCATTTGAACATAATTTCAACAACAATTAAGAAATTATCCAAAAGAAACTAAAAGAACCGGACATACCTTAATAGAAGTAGTCTAAATTAACAGGTACAAGAACCTTTAAATTATTTTCAACCAGCAGAAGTCAACAGATCTCTCTTATTGAATATTTTTGCATACTTAGGTATTTTCGAAAATTGGCCCCAATATATTAAACCTTTTTTGCATATTTTCACTTATCTGTTATTCTAAAAATTATACCCCCTTTTTAAAGTTTTTACCTGAACCATAGCTATAGAAGATGTAAAGTTATAATTTTTAAACTGAATTCAAAATAAAATTATAAAAAGAGGTTTTTTCTTAATAGAAGGATTATTACAAAATTTTTAATTATATTATATTTAATTATTCTTTTAACGTCCTACAACATTCAATTTAAAACAAATTTACTTAGAAACTTTTAGAATTGAATTAAATAAATGTATTGAATTGATTCAGCCCTTAATTGGTGAAAATTCATATTAAATAATATTTAAATAAGGTTATTCTGATTTTCACCATTTTTATTGTTATGTTTACAACAATTGTTTCGTTATCACACTAGCATCATCAGGCAGGTTTATATTTTGAAGAAGTTATTCAAAGTAAGTAGGGCCGATGAGTTGCCGTTGTGAGAATTCTAAATTACTTTTTGAAGATGTCCTGCATGTTTTAGGAATTTGTTGAATTTTGAAGAAATTTATTTTGAGCAAGATGTTTTTGAAGAAGTTCTTGTTATGTTTTGCATTTTTGGAAAGGAATTTGGTTTTTATAAAACAAGGCACGAAACAAAATTCTGTTCCTTTTAAGTATTTTTTTAGTAATTTTAATTAATAAATTATATTTCTTTGAATTATTTTATTTCTTGTTGGTACTTTGTCATAAGTGTTAATTATATATGTCTACGAAATTGAAACAGTGTTTTTCAGAAACATTTATTTAATTTAATTCTAAAAGTTTTTGAACGAAAATTTTTTGAAATCACAATTTGTAGGATGTTAACAGAATAAATTTGTATGATATTCAAAATTTAAAAAAATTTGAATTCAAAACGTTAACCCGAATAAGCCACAATGTCGGCGAAGCAATTGTTGTATATAAATAAATTGTGGAAATATTCTTTATCATTTTAGTTAATTAAAATGAATTTCTATCAAAAACTAGAACATAGGAAAATAGAGGTGTTCTTGTACGTCTTCGAACTATTGCAGATTGCCATTCAATAAACATACGTTTCTTAGAAAAAATAAGCGTGCTTAAGCTCCTCACGTCAATGAGAGCTTTTATAAATTTTTATTCTTCAATTTCGATGAGACGGTAAAATACTCGGATCTCCAATATCTACTGAAACTCTACCAGGTTTCAGTCCAGCTTGTTTGGTTTTTCGTGCCGTGTGCTTTAGGCCCCCTTGTCTCTTGTGATTTACTTTCAGGTCGTGGACAGCGATTAGGTCAAATACGCCGGGGCCTTCTTCTTATCGGCACGTATCTTCGAAAAAGACGTCCACGACACCCTCGGACAAGTCCGACATTTTCGACTTGACGATTATATTAGTTTGCCGTCCGGTCTCACTGATTTTATGGCATTATCGGTTTTGTTTCCTTAATTGGATGGCCACAAGATCAGTGGCGGAGAGGATTAAGTGATTTCTAAAATAATTTACACCAAAACCGGAACATGCATTAGATATTGAAATCACCACATGACCCATCAACATATCTGCTGTTATTAATGCTGCTATATTCAATTTTCCTGAAGATTTGCCTCTACAAATCTTTCTATTAAAATGAAGCAACCTGGTGTGAATTTTTTTGGAAATGTACTAATCAGTAGAACCACTAATTAAAGTTCGTTTGAATAGAATAAAGTTTATTTAGTGTCCATTTCAATCAGCTTTCACAATATTAAAAGAAATCTTTAAGATATAAATATTGGAAAGAAGTATTTGAATTTTACAGATGATAGCTGGATTTAATTCTCCGGAATTTCTACAGATTTAAATCTAAATAAATCTCATGATAACCTTTAGAATTAAATTTTTAAGAAACATGTCCTATATATCTTTATCACATTATTGACATGTATATTATATCACATGTGGTGGAAATTAACTAATAAAGAATCAAAAGAAATATAAAATAATGACCAAATTATTTAGACATCACCTGTTTCTATTGGTTGAAAGAATCACAAGGTCTTTCACCAAAAAATGTTCAACATATAATTCGAAAAGGCCTTTTTTTATTTTCCTTTTTAGAGAATATATATCACATTCACCAGAAAAAGAACCTGATAAATTCAGACTCAAATCTCTTCAGTAAGGAATTATTTGAATAAACAACTTCTTGCTGAAGATATTCGGGTCCGAATTTATCAGGTTCTTTCTCTGTAGAATGTGCTATGTATTCTTTGAAAAGGAAAATAAAAAAAGGACTTTTTGAGTTATATGTTGAACATTTTTTGGTGATGGAACTTGTGATTCTTTAACATCCAATCCAACATGTATGTATAAGGTGATGTCTAAATAATTTGGTCATTATTTTATATTCCTTTTGATTATTTATTAGTTAATTTCCACCACATTTGATGATAATATATATGTCTAGAAAGTGATACCGTGTTATCTAGGACATGTTTTTTAAAAATCTAATTCTAAATGTTTTCATGATATCTATTTAGATTTAAATCTGTAGAGGTTCTGGATAATTATTATAATTCCAGCTATCATCCGTAACTCTTCAAGAGTTTCCGAATAAACATGGGGCGAATATTATTTCGAAGGGTTTTTTCAAATATTAATTACAAAAATTCTCTGGAATTCCAACAAACTTTACTCTAAAAAATCTTCAATATGTCTATGTAGGGCAGCGTTTGATTTAATTTTGAAAAAATTAGAAGAAATTTTTTCGATAAAAATTTGTAGAGCTTTCTGAGAATTGATATTTGAAAAAATTCTTTGGAGTAATATTCAATTCAGGTTCATTTATAATAATTATTATATATCTTTACACACATGCGTTTGGCAGTTTTCAGATATTGAGTTTATGGTCATGCTTGCTCTTCAAAATTCTTCTGTGGAGGAGCATATTTTGATGAACACTGTAAAGTTAGCCTTACTCGTTCATTTCAGTTTGCTCCAGAGACCCGATTTATGTTAAATAGAGAAATGAGTTGAAATTCCAAATGCTTTTTCTGGAGATTGTGCTGTATATTTTTTGAAAAGAAGTGAAAGTAAGCCGGAACGAAACGCTTACCTTCAGCAATTAAAAGGTTTGAAAGCTTTCTCATAACACCACTTCGCTAAGAGATTCAGTTCTAATTAATATTTGAAATAGCATTGAAAAAATATAGTCTCAAAACATTCAAAAAAGAACATATTAACTTTTGGTATAGATAGGTAGACGATATAATTATCCACTATTTAATACCAAGACATAATTTTAAAACCATTTGATGGTTTGTTGATGATTTAAATTATTTATCTAGACGTTTCTTTCATCTTTCAATTCATCACATATTTCGATATTGTGAAACAAATTGCAAATTTTTCTCGCAAATAACTCTAATTAGTGTTAGCGAAAAATGGCAACACATAAAGAGTTTGTAGTTTGAAGAAGTGTTCATTTCGATTCAGGTAACACAACTATCATTTGTGTTTTCACAGAAAGTTAGTTTGACATTTGAAATTAACGAAATGGTTCGATTTAGGCTTGAACAAAACAAGGAAATATTAAAAACTTATTTCCAAAGTGGTGAATCTTCTAACCAAACTGTTAGAAATTCACTTGGAAAATTCAGTAGAATTGAAATGCCCTCACGACAATTTAGGGATCAATTTGTTCATGAAAACTGGATAGTCATTTGTAAAACAATCTGTTTACGTTATCATCAAGTGAGCATACCTGAAAACATTGCTGTTGTAGCCCAGAAGGTGGCTGAAAATCCATCAACATAAACTCGTCATCCTACTCAAGAACTGAACATATCTCGCACGTCTCTGAGAAGAATTCTGCTTAAGGACCTCGGTATGAAGGCCTATAAAGTTTAACAAGTGCAAGAAATTAAACCTCACTCAATGGGCTAATGATCGCTTGACCGAGAAAGAGCATTTCACCAGAAAAATCATCTTTATGAAAAACTTTATAACTATTTGAAGAAGTTACCATGTAAACGAAACGCGTCATGTGAGCAACTCACAATAATGAATAGAAATCAACATATATATATATATATCGGATGTTTTTTTTAGAGTGATAGATATTTAAATTGAAATAAAACACTTTTAAATTAAGATTGAAGCCAATTTTTTTTTTATTTGAATGATATTTTCATGACATTTATGTTTTAAAAATAATTTCCGGCATATGTTCACCACGACTAGCTCTGAGGAACCGCATTCGACCGGACCAATTTTGGACCACTTTTTCGAGTAATTCGGGCCTTATTTAATCAATAACACGAGTTATGTTGGCTTCCAAAGCGTCTATTGTTTCTGGTTTATCAGCATAAACCAATGACTTGACATAACCCCAAAGAAAATAATCCAGTGGAGTTATGTCGCATGATCTTGGAGGCCAATTAATTGGACCATTTCTCGAAATAATGTTATCGCCAAATCTTTCTTTCAATACATCAATTGTTAGTGTAGCAGCATGGGGAAGTGCATCATATTGTTGGAACCAAAACACTTCTGGGTCGATACCATTCAAATTTTGAAACAAATACTCATTGATCATCGATCTGATCTAATCAGAATTTGAAAGAAATGTTTTTGCTACAGAAGAGAACTCTGCGAACAATTTATAATTTAAAGTTTAGGGAGACATGTAGGAATTTGTTCAAACAAAACAATATATTCACAATTTACGGTTTATATATTTATAGGAACAAAGATAAATTCATTGGATATAACACTAGTAACAAGTATAATACAAGAACACAAAATTTGAACTTTCCAATACACAGATTAACTTTGAGTGAAAAACATTCTGCATATAGCTGTACAAGAATTTTCAATCAGTTAACCAATAGTTTAAAGAATATAAGCTGCCCAAAAATTTTCAAAAATAAAATGAAATCACAGATTATAAATCTTGATACTTATGAACTAGGAGATTTTGTCAATGCTAAATTTAGTTGATTATGTTTAATTTTAGGATACTATTTCATTTCAGATTGTCATCTTGGTGAACTTTATTTGAAATAAAGAAATATTATTATTATTATTATTTGTAACGAGCACCATTCACTGTAACATTAGATCCAGCATCGTTTTTAAAGAAATATGGACCGATGATGTCACCAGCGTGTAAAGCACACCATACAGTGCATTTTTCAGGATGCAATGGAACCTGCAGAACTTCTTGAGGATTGTTTCCACTCCATATACGATAATTTTGCTCGTTTACATAGCCGTTCAACCAGAAATGAGCTTCATCATTATACACAATTTTACGATAAAAAAGTGGATTAACTTCAAGCTGTTCTAGGGTCCAATAAGCAAACAAACAACGCTTATTATGGTCAAGTGGCTTTAGTTCTTGAACCAGTTGAATCTTGTATGGGTGTAGACCAAGATCTTTACGCAATATTTTCCATGTGGTGAGTCCACAGAGTCCAACTTGTTGTGAGCGTCGACGAATAGACAAATCTAGATCATCATTAACACTATGACTTACAGCAGCGATATTTTCTTCTGTACGTAGAGTTTTTTTTCTTGTTGTTCTTGCATCGAGTAGAGAAAATTTTGTCCGAAATCTATCGATAGTTCGACGAATAAGCTGCTCTGATGGACGATTATGTAAACCATAAATTTCACGAAGTGCTCTATAAGCTTGGCGAATAGAACACTGATTTTGAAAATCAGTTTCAACAATTTGTAAACGTTATTGCGGCGTAGTCTTTCCATGATAATTTGTCAGTGCTTACTGAACAGAAATGTCAAAACACCATGGTTTCTATCTTCTGTCAAATCACTGTTATTCTTATCGAAAGTTCTATCACTTAAAAAAAACACCGAAATATGTGTATTTTTAATTGAAGTTTACAATTTCTATCAAGCAGGGATCAACACGACCCGTATATTAAAAATTTCGTTTAAAATGTTTAGAATAGAGTAAATTGATATAGCTTGAATGAAAAACAATCAATTTATGTATTATTTATTCACTCTTCTTTTACTCTTACGACAAATGACGATTTAATGAACTACTAAGGGCATTTTAGAGACAATCTGTTAATTAAATGTTAAAAGCTGCATAAATTTCCTTCTCTACGCCTGTGTTCAAATCAGAAATATTCAGTAGAGGTGGATCATTTCGACCCACGAAACTGAAAGAAACCCCTTATCATAGTGGGAAATCAGGAATCTGACTCCCAAACTTCCGACATATCTACGATTCTAGAATTTACGACCAATAAAGTCGTTAACATGGCCTTTCACTCCCGTCAACGAGCTTTAGTGAAATTTGGGGCGATAACTTGAAAATAAGAGAGCATTCCACCATCCAATGATAATACTTGAAAATAATCGCCGTTTGATTCAAGTTGAAAGATATTTTTGGGAATTAATTAATGCTCATTAGGTTTTCTTCTCTATGTGTGATGAAATTTGAAAATCGTGTGGCATCGTTATAATCAATGACATTTTTCTACTAAGAACATTTCTGAAAATGAACATATTGGAATATTTCAGTCATAAAATTGAGTTAATTTAATTTCAACATTTTAAATTGTAACAATGATAAAAATAATGTAAAATTTTGACAAAAAACTATTAACAATGTATCGGGTGTTTTTTTCAGAGTGATAGAACTTTCGATAGGGATAACTGTGATTTGACAGAAGGAAGAAGCCATGTTGTTTTGACATTTCTGTTCAGTAAGCATTGACAAATTATCGTGGAAAGACTCACGCCGCAACAACGTTTATAAATTGTTGAAATTTATTTTCAAAATCAGTGTTCTATTCGCCAAACTTATAGAGCACTTCGTGAAATTTGTGGTTTACATAATCGTCCATCAGAGTAGCTTATTCGTCGAACTATCGATAGATTTCGGACAAAATTTTCTCTACTCGATGCAACAACAACAAGACAAAGAACTGTACGTGCAGAAGAAAATATCGCTGCTGTAAGTCATAGTGATAATGATAATGATTCTCTATTCGTCGACGTTCACAACAAGTTGGACTCTGTGCATTCACCAAACAAGATCCAACTGGTTCAAGAACTAAAGTCACTTGACCATAATAAGCGTCGTTTGTTTGCTGATTGGGCCCTAGAGCAGCTTGAAGTTTATCCACTTTTTTTATCGTAAAATTGTGTTCACTTATGAAGCTCATTTCTAGCTGAACGGCTATATGAACAAGCAAAATTGCCATATATGGAGTGAAAACAATCCTCAAGAAGTTCTGCAGGTTCCATTGCATCCTGAAAAATGCACTGTATGGTGTGCTTTATACGCTGGAGGCATCATCGGTCCATTTTTCTTCAAAAACGATGCTGGAGCTACTGTTATAGTGAATGGTGCTCGTTAAAGATCGATGATCAATGATTATTTGTTTCAAAATTTGAATGGTATCGACCCAGAAGTGTTTTGGTTCCAACAAGATGGTGCTACACCGCATGCTGCTACGTAACAATTGATTTATTGAGAGAAAGATTTTTTCGAGAAATGTTCCAATTAATTGGCCTCCAAGATCATGCGACATAACTCTACTGAATTATTTTTCTTGGGGTTATGTCAAGTCATTGGTTTATGCTGATAAACCAGAAACAATAGATGCTTTGGAAGCCAACATAACTACTCGTGTTATTGATGAAATAAGGCCTGAATTACTCGAAAAAGTGGTCCAAAAATGGTCTGGTCGAATGCGGTTCCTCAGAGCTAGTCGCGGTGGACATATCCCGGAAATCATTTTTAAAACAAATGTCATAAAATTATCTGCAAATTAAAAAAAAATTTTGGCTTCAATCTTAATTTAAATGTGTTTTATTTCAATTTAAAGTTCCATCACTCTGAAAAAAAAAATAACAGATACATCAAAATAATTTTAATCAAATAACAATATCAGTTTTTCTCTTTTGTCGTCTCGAGAAACGAGTTATGACTTCATTTGAATGGGTATGCACTTGTAAACGTGGAGAAGTGGCAATCCAGTTAGACGGTCTGCTACCATTGAAGCTCTCAACCAAGTTTTGAGCCTCCGAAGAGTGGAAAAGGACCTTTCTGCTGTGGCTACACTAACTGGCAGTGTAGTAAGAATACATAAAAATTCTCTTACATTAGGATACATTTCAGTATCACAATTTTCTATAAGATGAGAAATCGACTGCGGAATATTCTGATTCCGCTGTAATTTTACCATCCACAGCCGATATTCGTTTATAATTACTGGAACTGTTTGCAAGCTGTTTATCAGTTTCATTGTCTTAATCTTCATTATAATAATCATCTTTTGGAATGAAACGCCAAGTTGAAATAATTTTAGCACTTCTGGACACAGACGGTCCTCTAAGTCATTTATTACAGAATCTAAAAGAGGGACGTATACAGCCTGCTGAAATACTCTTCAGCAGATTGAGCAAGATGGTTATTGGTTCTGTGTGTTTGAGTTGAATATTAAGCCAATATGTATTATGTTTGGAAGCATATCTTGACATAAAACTCAGTTTTTATTTACACAAAATTTGGGCAGTTTCAAATCTGAAAAAAATTGATGATATCAAATAATAAATGCCTGTTTTTTACTTGACAGGAGGGCTTTTCAATATCTTGAATATCAAACAGATCAGTGCTGCTAATTTCCAGTTACACGAGATTTCAATCTCGTGTACCCAGTCATAAAAGAAGACAGTACACAGAAATACTTTTGTTATCTTTTGCTAATGAAATATTGCTAATTTTTCCAAAAATAGTTTCAATTACAACGCAGCTTTTAAAACCATTAATAACCTTAGTAATTACATAAAAAACAATAAGGATCGAACAAATAAAAAAATAAATCTGGAGTCTACAAGTTGACCTGCAATGATTGCCCTTCAGTATATATTGGCCAGACAGGTAGATCATTCAAGAAAAGAATCCAAGAACACCAAAGGAGTTACATATCTGATTCCGTACATTCGACATATGGTAGTCATCTTAAGGAATTCAGGCATAATTTCAACAATAACTATGAAATTATCCACATCGAAAACAAAAATTCTAGATTAAAACTTTTATAATTTTTGAAATCAACGGAAACAATGCCCGTAAAATTCTTTTGAATGAACAAACAGATGTTGACAAGTCTCCATTACTGAATATCTTTCCCTAAAGGCATTTTCCAGCGGCAAACTCCAACAAACAACTTGAGTTTTTATGACTTGTTCTTCCATTATTTTGTCACGTACTTAACACTGTATTCAAACTCGGTTACACTGAACACCATCAACCAGTAGAATGCAGATACCTGAAGAAGCCACATCGTGGTGAAACAATTGTTGCATTATAGACATTTTTGTAGATATTAAAATACTGTCTCTCATATATTTTTAAATTTTCGATAATGTTCTACGAAACTTCTGTTTCATCAAGAATTTTACAAGATCCATTATATCCATATCAATCCACATCCTTTGTTGATGAATTTCGGTTATCCCTCTAGTCCCGAGTAGAAACAAGCGGAACGTTCAACTTAATGTAGACTTAAGTGTTTTTAAACTAGCCTCCAATAGATTATATATAATGTTAACTTCCTATTTTATTACTATAATCATTTACATCAGCGTAATATTCAATAATGCTACGTTAAAGGATCTGATAAGCGTTACGCCGTATCGCATAAAGTGATTTTAATGACTTGATAATATTGAATATTACCTCACGATCTTATTCACCAGATCGCTTAGCAAGCATTCTTCTTAATTAATTGACTGGGAATGATACGTATTCCCAGAATGGATAATTTGAACGCCTTTCGGGCTACTTGATTGATGAATTTTGTTTTGTGCTGGAGATTAACGTGAAAAAATTAATAATTCTTCGAAGTTGCAAACGATTTTTTCTCTCCCGAATTGGAAACGCAGGGTGTGAGTCAATGAAAAGAAAAATCCATTAGAACATAAACAGCATTCAAAATTTAAATGAACTGCATACTATTTAAAGTGGTCTGTTTAGAGAAGTTTGGTCGAGGTGGTCTTGCAAAGTAAGAAGATAATGTACTGAACTGAATTAACCAATTTTTGCCTGAGTGGGTTTTGGACCATGTATTTTCTATTTTTTGTTTAATTCTGCTGTATTGATGATATAACTGGAGGCACACTGTTTATTTCAATCTAATTTCACTATTGAATATATTTTATACATTTTTATATTCATTTCATTCATTCTAATATGGAGGTGGTTAACTAAGGATTTTTACAATGGTTGGATTACCGTCGTATTTTCTTTGTGCTTCTAGTATTTTGAAACAAACAATAGTAAATTAATCAATCGCAGTGATTAAATACAATGGGTTGGCGTGGACTGAATCGATGTTGTGAGATGGTGTTAAACTTTAAAAATGCACTTCTATGTGGTTATCTTCAGGATAAACTAGCTTCGTTTACATCATAAAAAAACTAACGAAGGTGAGAAAGTGAAAAAACTCAAACACTTTAAACGATAATAAATATAATTCCTGGTTTGCTCAATATACATTCTGTCAAGAAAGTACCGGGAATTATCGATTTAAATCTGGCAGGGCAATGAGGTAGGTAAAATTTTTTTTCCTAGGTTGGTACCACTGTCCTTAATTACTATGCCAAGCTTGAGCGGGATCTGTCGACTAGTGTGTTTGCAACAGCTGATTAAGTCAGTCGATGTCAGAGTGCGTGCCGATTTTTACTTTGGGTGATTACGTTGAGCAAAGAATTTGTTTAAAGTTTTGTGTTGCAAATGAATTTTCGTGTGCCGATGCATTGAAAATGTTGCAAAAGGCCTTTGGTGATAATGCTCTATCGAAAACTCGTGCATATCAGTGGTACAGAGCCTTCAAGGACGGTCGTGAAGTGGTCGCCCATCGACGGCTTCGATCGAAGATAACGTCGATAAAATTAAGGAAAGGGTGCTGGAAAACCGTCGTGCCAGCTTGAGAGAGATAGCACATGATCTTAAGATATCCCACGAGTCCGCACGTACGATTTTGATTGATATTTTGGGCATGATAAAGGTGGCCGCACGACTCGTACCGAAAGACCTGAATTTTCTTCAAAAACTTCATCGTGAACAGGTTGCTTCAGACATGCTGGATCGCTGTAATTCCGATTCTACATTCATGGAACGCATTATAACTGGTGATGAGACCTGGGTCTACGAGTACGATATGCAAACAAGCCAGCAATCATCGGAATGGGTGGCAAAAAATGAGCCGAAACCGAAAAAACCACGCCAAAGCCGCTCGAAAATGAAGGCGATGCTCATTGTTTTCTTCGATATCCGTGGCGTAGTGCACTACGAATTCGTTCCAGAGGGTCAGACGGTAAACAAGGAGTATTACCTAGGCGTTATGAAACGTTTGCTTGAGCGTATCCATAAGAAGCGGCCAAATTTGTGGGCGAACAACTCATTGATTTTGCATGACGATAACGCGCCTTCTCACCGAGCTACGATTGTGACTGACTTTCTCGCCAAAAACTCAACAAACGTGCTTCAGCAACTACCGTATTCGCCGGATTTGGCTCCCTGCGACTTTTTCCTCTTCCCAAAACTAAAATTGCCCCTTCGTGGCACCCGTTTTGAGTCGATTGAAGCCATAAAACAAAATTCGGCGCGAGAGCTAAAGTCCATCCCGGAAAGCGCCTATAAAAAATGTTTCGATAATTGGAAGTGCCGTTGGCATAGATGTATTGGAGCAAATGGAGCCTATTTTGAAGGCGACCCAATAAATTTTGACGATTAAATGTAAAAATGTTGTTTTAATTGAAAATTCCCGGTACTTTCTTGACAGAGTAGTAAACCAATTTAATATATAAATTTGACAATAATTTGGCAATATGCAGATAATTGTAATGGTTTATTATTATATAATCGTCATAATCTTGTGCTGGAGACACCCACAATTTGTGGGTGGACTTGATGAGTTAATTGAATTTTCTCATTGGTTATATAATAGAAAGAACTTTGAGATCAATGCTAATAGATAAGGATAGAATTAACGTTATTATATTTCTCTCTCTTGAACTTAGCGCTCCGGCGTCATTCACACGTTAACTAAAATGTTTCTGTGCACTTTTGGTTATAGATAAGCTAAGTATCCAAAGCAATAAATTATCAAAATTCAAACAAGAGGTGAACAAATACAATTTGAAAAGTTTGAAATTATTCTAAACAAAAATATTTGAAAGTCACTGGCTTGGTACAGGACAAAAAATTTATAATGTGGACAAGGACGTCTCTAAATGAAACCTAACAGATATAATAATATTCTCAAAATTACGAACATATCAAGAATCAAGGATTTATTTTATTATTTTTTTCACTTCATATGAATGTAATGAGTTTATTCTTGATGATATTCAGTTTTAAATAGAAAAACAAAATAATACTTTAATTCAGTTGAAAAATCATAAAAAAAAAGTTCAAATAAATTAATTTAGCTCATCTGTACCAAATATCATTGATAAGAAGTGTGAGCTATATTAATCTATATTAATTAAAAAAAAAGGTTTAGAAAACTGTTTCTATTTCAGTAGACCTATGTAAATCTAAAATGCAGTTCAACATTCCGAATTATAATGGAATCTGTAGAAAATCAGGGAAATTGGTAAAAAATATATATTACACGTTGTTGATACAATATTGTTTTTATAGAGATAAAGTAATAATTTTTCTTGGTAGTTTTTATTTTTTAGATTGACTAATGAGCATTACAATGTACATTTTCAAACGTTATCCCGAATAGTGTGGTATATTTTAATTTCGTGTAAGGCATTTTTGGCCAAATGCAGTACCGATAGCTCAGTGGTTAGAGTCTTGAACTGGGAACAGAAAGGCTTAGGTAGGAAATAAAATTTCTAGTTAGATGTATATCGACCACCATTTCACTGTTAATCGGATATTAATAATGCAGTACCTAAGCTGGCGTAAGGATGCAGTAATAAAACTCATCCAGAATACAAATAAACTCCACGATTTAAAAAGATTCATAGAAGATCTATCAGTATTAGCATATCATATCAAACATATTTGAACTGCTTTATATTTTCTATAATTTTTTTACTTTCTATAGACTACTTTATAATCTGGAAAATTGTACTATATTTGAGAATTCCATATGTCTTGTGACATATAAACTCAGTCTTCACGAAGACATTTTGATTTAAACACCTTTAATTGAATAAATTATATAGAAGTTTCACAGAATAATGTTGTCATCATCTTCAAAATTAATTATTAATCTTTATTATTATTTTAAGTAGAATAATTGTTTTGATATCACACATAGGTAACAATATTCTATTTTGTATTACAGTGCTGTAATCAGTTTATTTACCAGAATGCATTTTATCATTATGATTATTATAAAGAATAAGTTCTTTTAATATTTTGTATATATAAATAGTACATATATAGTAGTATATATGTAGTATATATATATATATATATATATATATATATACTACATATATACTACTATATATGTACTATATATATATACAAAATATTAAAAGAACTTATTATTATATATATATATATTATATATATATATATATAAATTATATATATATATATATATTTATATTATATATATATATATATATATATATATATTGTCATGGTATTTACAGTTAAAATAAATAATTACATAAATATATCAAGGAAAAGACTCACCTTTGTATATAAGTTGACTCGTTAGAGTTATAACCAGAGCACATTTAATTAAATAATATCCATTCTGACAGAAATTTTAATAATTCAATTCGTAAAAACAATCACAAGCTAAAATTATGAAGAAAAAGCATATTCAGGATACATAACAACTAGTCGAATGAAAATTCTTTGAACGGTAATTAAAAAAACAGTAATCTTGTTGACAGTTTATAAATAAAATTCACAGGGAGATTTCAATTCACAATTATTCAATATAAAACCAGCCAAAGTTGCAATAAATAGAAGTAATTTGAATTTAGATATCAAATTTGAAATTGATGAAGAATTTGTTGAAAAGATTTGTTATTATCATGAATCACATAAAAACTTTAGTGAAATTATTGACAAAGAACAAGCTAAAATAAATATAACTTACCAGAATTATGTAAATAGGACAAATTTGATCAAAAATCAATTAATTCAATGAAAGATAGCATCTACGTCAGATATTTTCAAATGATTAATGTAAGAGATATCCTTGAAAATGTTTAGGCATCAATAGAATTGTAATAGCATCTAAGCTAAAGAAATTTAATCAATTTCATAAGTAATATTAAGTATTTTATAAGTTATAAGCATTAGATTTTAAAATTTGTTAAAATTTGACACTTGAAATACTTTACGAAGGAAAAGCAAGACTTTTTACTGTTCTGTTTAACATGAAACAAACATCAAAATGTAGTTTAAGAAATAAGCTAATTTTCAAAAGTAATTTCAAACCAGGAAGTATTGTAAATTTTGTAAAATCATCAAAAGCATCATTTTTATATAATTACGACAGAAGCTAGTAAGCTTTGAAATTCAACTTTTCTTGAAAACTATAAATAGGGCAGACACAGAAAAAGTCGGCAGTCTCCAATTATATGCAGAGTAGAATCCTTGTCGGTCCATAATTAAAAAGTGCCAAAAAAAGTATCATCATCTGAAAAAAGAAGATTATTTGGTTATTGTGAATGGAAATTGAATCCAGAAAATACATTACCTGAATGTGAATGGAAAAATATCACATAGAAATCAAGTTTCAAACGAATTGGATATATTGAAGAAAATCAACAAAGTAGCCTGTGAATTTCAGAACGTTCTAGAAGTGTTGTTTCCAACGAAACCAGTGTTTTTCCTGAAACGAAGAAGGGACAGTAAAAAGGAACAATCATAAATTGAAGAACAAACTTACCAAAGGTATTAAAAATTCAATCCTGTTAATCTTTCCACAAAGAAGTTTAGTTTACATTAGAATTACGTTAGGTTATTTAGATAAGGTTAGGTTAACATAGAATTAGAATTTAGGTTATTGATCACTGATTATAATATGTCAAATTACTTTCATAAAATATAATTTAAAAATTCAATCTTTTAAAATTTCAAATTGAACCCTCCCTCAAATATCATATCAGATTTAATAATATTTTAATTTCAATTATTCAAAATTATAATCTTAAGAGCTAGCCGGAAACATAGAATACAGCAACTACATACAAGGGTGATCTAAATAGTATTCATTCATAAAATTTCATTGATATAATTCCATAACAATATATATATATATATATATATATATATATATATTAATGTTTATTTAACAGTCGTACTCTATGTGAACAAGGAAAATTTTTCAGGGATGTCGACTAAAAGGAGGCTTGTTGGTTACTCTTTATTTCTTGCCTAGCTTTCGGAAAACATTTTTTCCATCTTCAGGGCCAAAAATGTGAGGTTATTCCTCAGTATAAATCATCAATAAATTAGTTAAAAACATTTAGATATACGAAAGCACATTGTAAATAATTCAACACGTATTCACCTTACGTGTTGAATTATTTACAATGTGCTTTCGTATATCTAAATGTTTTTAACTAATTTATTGATGATTTATACTGAGGAATAACCTCACATTTTTGGCCCTGAAGATGGAAACAATGTTTTCCGAAAGCTAGGCAAGAAATAAAGAGTAACCAACAAGCCTCCTTTCAGTCGACATCCCTGAAAAATTTTCCTTGTATATATATATATATATATCTATATATATATATATATATATATATATATATATATATAGTAGTTGATCTCTTTATAATTTCCAATTTTTAGTCTATTCGCTCATAAAAGGGCACTTGCCCCCATCTGTTTTGAGTGGATACCATTTTACAGGTATATTGAAGGGATTGACTCCCTAGGGAAGGGGTAAAGAAGCTGAAAACTTGACAAAAACGCCCATATGTAGATAATTTCGCTGTCTGTTGTACTCTTACACTGGTTCGAAATTCAAGTAGAAAATTGACTCAACAACCAACCAAAAAATACAGAAATATATATAGTAAGTATAGAATATAGTAAACAAACTCTTACAAAATTAAAAATTATCTACTGCTCAGTGACCGATCAAGTAAACTTTATATTGGAAAAGTTTCTCTTTATTTATCTATATAACCAGCAACTTTCGGTACAATGAAAACCCAGTTTTCTTATAATTATCCAAGAAAAAATCTACCAACAAAACCCTCGTCTATCAGAAAAACTATAAAACCCAAATTAAGTATCAAATAATAGCTTACCCTTCCAAGCGGTGTGTTTAACAGATTATAGGGATATTATCACAATAATACCACAGAACCTGACGTTGATGTATAATTAAATACCTTACCTCTTTCATATGGAGCAGATGTAGCATTTGCACCTCCTCTTTATCTGCTTTTGTGTATTCTTGTATTTCGAATTAATGTAATCTAACACGGTATTAAGTAGTTATTGGCATATGCCTCACGAATCGCTTCGGTCTGGAAGGTTGTAACGTCTCTTTGTATCGACGCCACGATTTGGATCAATCGACTGTTTTTTTTTGCAAAAAATGGTTGAAGTGTTTCCGAAGAATGGGTTATTGTTGGTTCTTTTGATACAAGGATTAATATGTCTTAAAAGGTCACACTGGTTCTATTGATTGTGTTAAGATAATGCATGCATATGTTCTTTTGGAGTGGAAATAATATAACTAATAATATACAAGCCATGCGGAATATACGAAACTTGAAACTTGTCTTTTGTTATATTATATATCTGTACTTTTTTTCCCTTAGTACAACAATAAGATATAATAAACAATTCTTTCATGAATATTATATTACGAATGAATAACTGGTGATAATAATAATGTAACCAAAACTTCAATTTTTACGGAAAATTTAGATACTAATTTTAGAGATCTTCTATATTTGATATTATTCTAATACTCCAAGATATTCTGTGAAAATCCATCAGAAACATCATACGGCTTGAGTAAGCCAGGAGTTCAGTTGTTTTCTGGTTAGGTTTTGTTACTGCACCCTTACGCCACTTTAGGCACAGCATTGTTAATTTTTGACAGTGAAATGACAGCTGAAACCACTGACTAGGAAAGTTCACTTTTATCCAGACTGGACCTGAACTCAGACCTTCCGAATTTTTAGTTCAATCAGTCCACATATATTAAATTAATAAAACAATTCAATTCCATATGTGTAAACTACCTTTGTCAAAAACAAAATATACAGTTAACGTCAGTATTAAATACCTTAATGTATACATTATTAATATACCTCTGGATGTACTCTTGTTTGCTACCACCCTTTCAGCCATATCTTCATGCCTTGTATTTGTCCCTTGATGGCTGCTGGACTCTTGCAGTTTGTTTTTAGTTTGATGTACTTAAAATTGAGTTCAAATGTTGACATTCCGTGTAAAACCCAATATTCTGAGTATTTATCCCTTTTCTGAAAAAAATTAAATCAGCATTGGACCAAAAAGCTCGTTTCAGCTGGGAACAAGAATCAAAATGAATCGGTCATTACTTATGGAAATACATTTTAGAGGACTACGTTCTACATTCGGTGACTAATGAGACAATGACTGTTGAGAAAATTCTGGTAGGGAAATATTTAGAAAAAATGAACCATCAAATTCAAGCGAGATAAAGCAAGTGGATATTGATATTTCGAAAGACAAAATTAATCCATTAACATATGTGTTTATTATTAGTGGTGATTTCAATATAAATGTCACCTTTTGAGCGACGAAAATCGCTTATTATTTGAAAATCTTGCATAAACATAATTTTTATGATTAAAACAAGTTGTAGAAATTACTATATTTTACTACCAATTAATATAAATTTTCAAATTAGTTCATATTAAAAATAATGTAAAAATTATGAATGACTATACGAATATGTGAAAATCAACATTTTTTGAGATATTTAAATAAGTAACATCTGTTTACCAATTTTCTTTGGCGTGCTGACGTTCTAATAGATGTTAAGGGTCCTCTGATTTCAAAACTTTTTAAACCTATTTTTATTACCTCTTCTACCTCTGTATATTGATAAATAGCCTGTTCTGCTTGTTGACTCTTCAGTTGTCTGAAGATGGGATAGTTAATTCCCGAAAATCGAGTCACAATAAAATGCGTAAAATATCAATTTATTGGCAGTAAAACATAGTAATTTCTACAACTTGTTTTAATTATGATCAACTACCAATTAGTAACGGCTGAAACAGTTCATTATCTGAAAAGTACTAGGGTAGCCAAACCGATTTATATAGAAGGCTTAACACAAAATACATTTAGTTTAGCGAAGAGTTCTTAAGAAGAAAAGTGATTCCTAATTACGTATAAGTAAAAACGAGCTTCCGTTCCCATTCAGCCAAGACCGCGACAAGATGCGCAGAAAAAAACTGGATCAAGGAAGAAACCAAATCAATCTACCAGAAACAAGATACTGTACAACATTAGGCCAAGGTACTGCATGCAGAACTGACTCATAAACTTCATCCAGTAGAAATTGATATTTTTGATGATGAAATTAGAGACCAAATAAGTGAATTCATTTTTCTTAAATATGTTAAACAGTTGAAAAAACTAAATTCATTAGAAAAAACTCAATAATCTCAAACTATTAAAAGACGTGAAAATATAATATTTGAATCAAAACCGCGTCATTAATATATGTAAGAAGCCCAATTTTCAAATAACGAACTAAACTTACTCAAAAAAGGTCATAAATTTACCCCAACAATTAAAAATGAAGAAGTAAAAGAACTTCACAATTGCACTTAAATATTCGGATGATATGGATAACATTATCTCAAAAATTTTAAAGACCCTTAGATACAACAGAAATATAACTAACAATAATACTTTGAATACATTTGAATCCATAAGATAAAATATTTAATATAACGATCTTACAGTCACCAAAGCTGATGAATCAGATGCCAGAGTTATCCTTTCTAGATCGAAGTACATGGAAAAAATGAATGATTTCATTAAAAATCAAGATATCGTAGAAATTCCTGTTGAAACGACGACTAAAATTCAAAAGTCATTGAGAAAAACTTTGTCAGACATCTCATTGTTCAAATCAAATCATTTCATAAATATGAATCCTAGCCCACCAAAACTCTACGGTCTAATAAAAACTCACAAAGAAGATGAACCAATTCGCTCAGTTTTTTCCTTCATTAGTAGCCCTACTTATAAAATAGAAAAAGAATTAAATAGAAATTTTAAAAAACTTACTAATTTCACTCCGAAATATAGCGTTCAGAAATTCTACACAGTGATTCCATCACCCAATGTCTGCTTGAAAATTATTTTCAATTCAACAGTAAAATATACGAACAATTAAACGGCCTAGCTATTGGCCCACCACTGACTCCACTTCTTGCAGATATATTTATGTCCGAAATAGAAAATAAAATCTTCTATTCAAAATTACCCGAATATTCATTTCTGGCACAGATACGTAGACGATATACTCACGTGTATTTCCGGAACATCCAGACAATTAGGAGAATTTTTGAATATCGTGAATAATATTCACCCAAAAATTAAATTCATATTGGAAAAAGAATCATACAATAAAATAACATTTTTAGACCTCTCGATATCACACTCGAATAGTAAATTAGAATTTAATGTGTTCAGAAAACCGATATCCACTGATATATGTATTCCTATTGACTCCAGTACCCATATTCACAGAAAATGTCAGCATATCAATCGATAATCCATAGAGCTTTCGCATTACCCTTATCAAAAAATAACCGCCAAACTGAAGTCCAAACTATTAAATCCAACGGTTTCAACCCCCCCAATATAATAGATTATCGATTAATTCGACAGAAACAATCTAAAATAGTTATAAATGAAATTTATCCCATAATAAAAACTAAAGAAAACAAAAAATTCATTTCTTTATCGCACTTCGGTAGCATAAGTCAAAAAGTGGCCAATAGTTTTGCAAAATTAGATGTTAATATTGCTTTCAAAACACAAAATGAATTATCATCCATATTATTTAATGCAAAGGACCCAATTCGAAACAAACATAAATCGGGAGTTTATGAGTTATCTGGTTCGACGTGCAGTAATAAATATATAGGACAGACGGGACTTTCCTTCCGGACGAGGTTCAACGAACATAAAATTAATTTCATTAAAAATAAAAAAACTTCTACTTTTGCCAGTCATTATTTAGAAAACGGCCATCCTTTTTCGACAATAGATAAACTTAAAATTTTACATGTAGAATCAAAAGGAAAGGAACTTGATTATTTTGAATCTGTTGAAATTTTCAAATTAGTGCACAATAAAAATAATGTGAAAATAATGAGCGACTGTACGAATTTATGTAAATCCAAAATTTTTGAGATATTTAAATAAGTAACATATAGTTGTTAAGCGTCCCCTCATTTCAAACCTTTTTTTTAACCTGTTTTTATTACCTCTTTTACCTCTGTATATTCATAAATGCCCTGTTCTGCTTGTTGAATCTCAGTTGTCTGAAGATGGCATAGTTAATTGCCGAAACTCGAGTTACAATTAAATGTGTAAAATATCAATTTATTCGTAGTAAAACATTGTAATTTTTACAACTTGATTTAATTATGATCAACTAGCAAATATTAACGGCTGAGCCAGTTCAGTATAATTCTTTTGGGTCCTCAGCCTGAAGTTTCAGTTCCGCCTCTGCGCATAAATTACGGTCAAATATCGAACCATAATCAAGTAAGCGCATCATCAAGAAATAAAAAAACTGAATGTCGTCCCATTTGAATAATTGTAGTCGTCCAACTCTACAGTAACGCATTTAGGAAACGGGAATGTTATTAACGAGCGATTTCGTGCCCGTTCTCCAGATTTCAACCCCTTTTCGTGTTACCATAGCGGACACAAGATGGCCGCCCAATATATCATAACGTTCATAACGGCGAATGAGTGCCTGGTGCAGTAACATTATTTTAAAATTTGAATATAAGAAATGGATAAGAAATTCCCATTTGCATAATAATATAAATCGGGGTTAATGTTAGGTGCGTGATCAGGTCGGTCGGTAAGGTAGGCAGTGTATGGAATCAAAGATAAGCTTGCAAGTTTCAGTGATTTGCATAGTTATGAATATTATCGTGACCAATAACCTTGGAATAATTTGTATACCGTGTTTTGTGGGGTTGACGTAGAATTTTCTTGACGAAAATAGGCTGGCGAAGAAAACGTTTCAAGGTTGAATAGTTAAAATCTGAATTTTGCATTCTTACAGTGAGGCTGGAGATAAATTTTAAAAATTTCATGTGCGTTGTGTTATTAATTTGAATACTTGTCTGTCTAATTGATAGATTTCTAGGTGCATCCTAAAGGAGCCACGATAAGGAAACAAAAATTTTGATATTTGCGGAATTTTTGTCAAAGAGCGGATTTTCGAATTTTTTGACGAATTTAGTAACTGTGCCATGAGGGAAATGTACTTTTAATAATGCAATCTAATTCTGCCAAGACTACGTCTGTTGAAACATTCTCAAGATAGATTTGTGGCGATGTACCCCCTCTTGGACCAGAATTCTACTTTGCTCTATTGCAGCTTTCCGGCATAGCATATAGAGGTGAGGGCGGAATCAGCGTTCAACTCAGGGGGTCATATACATATATTATAATTATGCAACAGAAAGAAATAGTATTTTTTATACTTTAAAATAATTTTAATCAAATAACAAAACCAAGTTTTCACTTTTATCACCTCGAGAAACGAGTTATGACTTCCTCCACTTGAATGGGTATTTGTGAACGTGGAGAAGTGGCAATCCAGTTAGGCGATCTTCTACCATTGAAGCTTTGGGCCAAGTTTTGAGCCTTCCAAGAGTGGAAAAGGACCTTGGTCATTGACTCTGTGTGAGCAACATGGTCATAGACTCTGTGTTTTTGTCGTGATACCACTCTAGGGCATTCAGTTTCAGCATCTAGTTGCTCAGCTACTTCTTTTGCTTCTTTAAAAGGCTGTCGGAAAATTGTGTCAGCCTTTTCCCTTTTATTTCGGAGGACAGTCATTGTATCTTTTATGGCGTCCGTAGCCTTTTTTAAATCAATTGACCCAGTTTGCAATACTCTGCTTAAGGCTACTTTTATACCTGAAAAATATTAAGTTATATTTAAACTACGGTTTGGCTCTTTACGTGATATAAACTTTAATTTCAACTGCCTTTGGTGTAATGCTAAAACAGGCTCGGTATGTATAACGGAGTTACTCTGGTTTGGATACCCAGCCACTCAAATTATTTGGGTAACGAGGAAGCGGATCGGCTGGTATTTGCTGGAGCTGCGCTGCCTCTGGTAGGACCGGAATCATAATAATAATAATAATAATAATAATAAAGTTTATTTGGCTAAATAAACTGAATACATCGCTGAGGTATATAATGAAATTATAACCTGTACGCAATATTAAATTAATAATAATTCTAAAAATCCCCTATGAGAGAAACAATCAACAAAGAGAGAAACATCCAAGCGGTCAGATCCATCCACAGCGGGTCTCGGTGCTAAATCTTCAAAACAGGCAAGCGAATGTCCAATTTGTTATCAGCACTTTTAATTCAAATTACTTAACATCGGTTAATAAACGTCTCTTAGTTGAAATTTATTACATTCTTGATAAGAAGCCTTGTATTACTATTCATCCATACTTTTAGTTTTCTTTTGAATGTTTGAATATTTTTTATATTTTTTAAATCATTTGGAATTACGTTCAGAATTTTTGGCGCAAGATAGATATAGCATCGTTGGCCAATAGTCTTCATGCATCTAGGTGTTCGGTAAGTAATATCTCTGTTTCTGGTTTCGTAATCATGTTGCAGGAGGTTTACTGATATTTTTTTAGTCATTACGTGGGATAGGATTTTGATGGCATACAATTGTCCTACATCATGAACTTCGGCTAGCTTAAATAACTCGTGGCTTGAAAAGGAACGTGGTTTTCTGTGAATTAGTTTCAAGACCCATTTTTGAATAACTTCCAATGGTCTCAAGTGGTTTCGGTAAGCTCCACCCCACGCCATAATACCATAGCTAATTTGTGTTTGAACCAATGCTTTGTAGAAAATTTTCAAATATTTACTGTTATCCAAATGAGCTCTTAAGTACTTGAATTTGAACAACAAGCCTCTTATTCTATTTGTGAGATTCTTAATGTGCTCATCCCACTTTAATTGTTGATCAATCGTCACTCCCAAATACTTCATATTTTTAGTTTCAACTATAGAAGTGTCGCCGTCAATCACAAGATTTCCCATACTAGGCAGATCATTAGAATAAGAGCTGAAGATCATATATTTTGTTTTTTCGATATTTAATGTGAGTTTATTACTTTTGAGCCATTTATTTATCTCCTGAAATTTTCTTTGCGCTTCTTCCTTCAACTCTTCCCAAGAAGATCCCCTGAGATGAACAACCAAATCGTCTGCGAAACAAATCGCATCCTCAGCTGCTTTTATCTTTAGCAAACTGTTGACGTATATAAGAAACATTATGGGTCCTAGGACTGTACCTTGCGGCACTCCATACGTTACTTTCTCCTCCGAACTTCTCGAACCAGCGATTTCCACAACTTGCCTTCTGTTTGATAAATAGTTCTTGAGTAACTCGTATATGGGGCCTCTGAATCCAAATTTTTGTAACCTTTCCAGCAATCTTTCATGACAAACAGTGTCGAATGCTTTACATAAGTCAACAAATATGCACAATGATGGAATTTTCTTATCTAGACATTCGTACAATTTACCTGTTAACTCCCTTATGGCATCCTCCGTTGAGCTACCTTCGACGAATCCATATTGCCTTTTATCTATGATATTATATTTTTTCAGGTAATTCATCATGCGATTTTTTAAGCATTTTTCAAAAATTTTTGCTAAGTTTGATACCAATGTTATAGGTCGATAGTTAACAATCTCAGAACGGTCTCCGCTCTTAAAAAGCGGTTTGATAACACCCATTTTCAATGTGTCAGGAAAGCATCCTGCGTCGAAACATTTGTTCACTAAATAGGCTAAAGGTGTTGATATTTCATGCTTTATCTCCTTCAATGTTTCAGACCTGAGTGTATCCAGAACTTCGGCTTTTCCTGTCTTCAATCTTCCTATGATGTCTTCTATCTCTAATGGGTCAACAGGAACCAAATAAAAAGTGTTACATTGACTGTTACTCGGTTCGATATAATCTGGTGGACAAATGATTTTATCTGCATACATTTTTCCGATATGACTATAATGTTTATTGAACAAATTTACTATTTCCTCTCCATCCTGAATTAGTTTTCCCCCATAATTTATGCTTGTTATTTTAGTTTTAGAGTTTTTTACGCTACCACATAGATTCTTCATGCATTCCCATACTGCCTTTGACTCACACTTACTGGCATTGACTATTTTCTTTAAATATTCTTTCTTGGAATTTTTTATTAAAATTTGAACTCTATTTCGATATTTAGTATATTGTGATCTTAAGATTTCGTCATTAGGATTATTTTTTTCATTCCTGGGCATACCGCATGACGTGGCTAACGAGGCGATAACAGGCAGAATGAACTCAAAGCTAGAGTCTTTCTGGCGGAGCCATTCTGGCCTGAAACACTCGAAGTTGTTCCTTGGAACAGCTTCGAACAAAAAGATGGCGAACCTAGCGCTAGGTCTGGATAGGGCCAAACTAAGAACACTTGTCGGAATTATGATAGGTCACTGCAGACTCAAAGCGCATTTGCACAAAATCGGTCTGGCTGAAGACAATGAATGTAGGCTGTGTCTTGAGGACACTGAAACAGCCATGCACATCGTCTCGGAGTGCCCAGCGGTGAGTCGCATCAGATTCGAGGTCTTTGGCCAGGCTTTCATAGCCCACAGTGAACTGAAAAAATAACCCCTGAACAAGATTATCGGTTTTATCCAAAAACTGGATCTCGTTGGGGAGATATAAATTAGGGGTGAACCACAATAGTCCGTGCGGACGCATTGGTAGGGTGGACAGACGCCCGCTCACCATAAATAATAATAATAATCATAATGCTAAAAGTTACTAATAAAATAAATTATTGAGATCTTACAATCATGCATTACTATAAGAATAAAAAATAAAATATTTAGGTACCTAATACATCACTCAAGCCTATAGATGATATGATGAAGTTCGAACTGCGCAACATTTGCAGTAAGCCATGCGCGTCATTGGCAGTTTTGTGGTCTTCTGTTTTTCAACTTTTGACAGAAAGTTAATTAAATATTTGACATTAACTAAATGGATCGATTTACGCTTGAACAAAATTGGAAAATATTAAAAACTTATTTCCAAAGTAGTAAATCTTCTACCAAACTGTTATTTTACGTGGAAATTTCAATAGAAATGGAATGGCCTCACGGTAATGCGTAGATCAATTTTTTCGTGAAAATAATCATTATTTGATAAAACAACCTGTTTACGTCTTCGTGCAGTGAGCACAACTGAAAACATTGCTGCTGCAACCCAGAATAGCTGAATATCGATTCACACGAAGTCGTCATCGTGCTCAAGAGTTTAAAATTTCTTTCTCACTTCTATGAGGGTAATTTTGCATAAAGACCTCGGTATGATGGCGTACAAAGTTCAACTAGTGACCATCCGATGCATTTCCACTTCGCTCAAAGGAAAAATGATCGCGTGGACGAAGATAAGCATTTCTCCAGAAAAATCATCTTTAGCAATGAAGGCCATTTTCACCTAGGAGCACAAATTTTTGTAAAAGTCCGTTAGGGATGAGAGTTACGCTTACCATTCAGAAACGATTGATACCTTGAAATACGAAATGGCAATTGTTGTTCATGAAATTGAGCGCCAAACAATCGACTGTGTATTGAAAAATTGGGTTGAATCGGATGGGATACTGTAGCCAGTCGTCATTTGAATGCTATTGTTTTTCATTCGTGAATTTCAAGGTTCAAACTTTCTAAAATATTCAGAACTTTGATAAGAAATGCTAATTTTAAATGGCGCACTCCCTAGTTGTCCTTTGCTTATGTTCAATATATTTCGGATCTCTGCTTGCTTTCAGAGTTTACTTCTTAATTGCCTCTATGGAAAAAAGAGATCTTCATACTAAAAATCAAAAAAAGGTCAAGCTTATGTTAAGATAGTCCTTATGAGAGGTGCTTATACAGAACTGCAACAGAGAATCAAAGATTTAGTTTTTAAGCACATTTTGTTCATTGCGCATTGAACTTTACACGAGTTCTTTGAAAGATGCAGTATCGTGTAATTGGAATATTCAATATTTCTTTGAATATTTCAATATTTACAGATATATTCTGTAAGCTTTCCACATATTTAATTTCAAAAAATCATATTTAATATAATAAATTCAGGAATTAAATTAATGTCATATAAGTACTACTTATATCAAACGACATATAAAATAAACATTCATTATAAGATATCCAAATGATATAACAAAATCCAATAAATATAAAGTGTTAACAAAAATCCTATAAATTAAATATTTTGAGTAGACAAAATTTTGTTTCTGCTCATCTCTCTTATGAAAACAGATATCTTTCAAAAATGATTAACATAATCTTAAGAATTTCATCATAAAACCATCTTACTCAGAATATTCAAAATTATCGGATATCTAATTAAGTTACTTTTTAGAAAATCTCAAGATATGTAAAAACATTACTAAAACACAAGTTTTGAGAGAGACTTTAATTCGTCAGTACTCAATCATATTCATATTCAATAAAATATCAATCAACAAAAAATATTTTCTCATCTTTTAACAATTCAGAAAGCTGCTTGGTAAATGAATACTGAAAATTTAAATGGAGTGTAATGTTAACTACAAATAAATAATTCTGTGGTTTAATCTTGATCTAAAAGAAACATCTGTATAAAGAAGTTTAAGGAAATAAAATAAAATAAATGGAGGTTTATACTTGATAGAAGGTATATAAAAGTATTTAAATATTTATATATTTACAAATATATTATGTTAACCTTATACATATGTAGAAAGACTCTGGGAAGCATGACGTGGTTCATGCTTTGAAATGTTCTAAAACGTTTAAACCAGATAATATTGAGAATGAAAATCCTAGTGGGATAATCAGCTGCAAAATAGCATACAGTATAAAGTAGTTGACAGATAGGTTTGATTACTTACACAGTAATGTGTCACAGATATGTGATAAGTCGAAAATGGAAAAAAGTTTTCAGGCAAATGGTCAAGGTTTGAGAAAGATATTAATTTCATGAAGGTTATGAACCTTCATTTTTCCTGTTAATTTCTTGATTATTCAAAATGCCTTATTGGATTCTAGCTGTACAGATATTTCTACGGTTCCTCTAATAATAAGTTCAGCTAAGCACATAAGAAACATCGAAATCAATTTGTTATCTATTATTATCTATTGTTAATCAGATAAAACGCAGAATTAATTTTGATTAAGTAATTAATGAATATACTCAAACATGAAAAAATTTAGAGAAAAGTTTTGGAATTATAGTTTTATGCGCCTATGCCTGATGCATAATTAGCCTCAGTGACCATTGGGTTTCTCAAAGTAAAGATTGAGTGATTTGTAAATGGAATATGAAAAGCCTTCATGATTGTGATGAATCAATTATTATTGTTACTAACATATTAGCTTCATATTACACGTTTCGAATTTTTTTTTGACCTAAACCTCTGCTTGAAAAATAATCCCATACTATTAACTATCATGTAGCCCCTTTAGCTCAAGTAAGGTCCCTGAATGATCCAATCTTTTTTGAAATAAGTAACAAACCAGAAACTTCTAACCTCGCTAGTATATCAAAACATTAATAACTCTCCAATTGAAATATACTGTACAAATTTTTTTTTATTCTCTTAGTGAACATTCTAATATTAAGAATTGTATGGTAGCACTAGCGCATTCGCCAATTAGCACATATTAATCCAAACTAATAAAGAATATCGATAAAAGTTTGTAAGATATAAATAATACAAAAAACAATTATTGAAACTACGATGAAATTAATAAGTCTGAGTTGATAAAGATTAAATTAATAATTTGAAAATTATGAAAACCTACGCAAAATAATTAAAACAAAAATTAATGCATTTGACATAAGAATTATATTGATTATTGTGTAATCAATAAGAATACAAATTATGAGTTTTGAGTCTACTTGGTGAAAGATCAATTTGAAATTAAAAACACAAAATAAAAAATCCGATTTCAGAAAAACTTTCATACTTATATATATTTATCATACAGGTGTCCCAACGGAAAATTTGACCCCCAGAGCTCAGAAACGAAGAATTTAAAAAACACAGGTCAACTTTCTGTTTTTTAGGGGACGAATTTCTATCATGAGGTTATTCCGAAAAGAAATTGGGTGTTGTTGCCTCAGTGGTTTTTTCGGAACAATGTCGTCATGGGAATTCTTTCTCCCAACTACAGAATTTGAAAATTATTTTTGGATTCTTCAAAACTCTTAGGTTCTTGAGTTTGGTCGGTTCAAGTGTCTGTTCAACATAACTTTTTGATGGAAGTTCAATATAATATTATTTCGTGAATAGTTAACCGATTTTGAAAATTTTAACTGGGTTGGATTTTTCGGAACAAACTCATGATGGAAATTTATCCTCCTTAAAATAGAAGTTGACCTGCTTTTTTAGAATCTTCGAAAATTCTCTGTTTTTGTGTTCTGGGGGGTTCAAATTTTATGTGTATATGTATTGGCTATTACAAGTAGAAAACATAAAATCGCGATTAATGTATATCTTGAGTTGATTTTTCCATTTAATACTGAAGGTGATATTTTGCTTTGTGGTTTAAAAGCAATATTGAAATCTTTCTTATCTATGTCACTGAATATTAAAGAGAAATGAATTTCATGATTTTTCACCTTTTTTATGGGGTACATTTGATTTACAGTTAGTTAAGATTGTGATTTAAGACGTTAATCGTTTTAAAAGTTTCAGTTTCCCTTTCAGCGAAACTGAAAATGAAACTATAAAAACAACAGCTACGAACAACAACTTGAATCATAATATTACCATTTACTGAAAAATAAATAACGGAACATCAAATATACCCCATAAAAATCCATTTTCTCATCGCATTTCTGTGAAATAAGTAAAATAATGGACAAAATCATGTATTAATATCATTATTATAATCTACGAAACAAAGTATCTTATTTATAGTTTAATGTGAAAGATCCAAACATACATAAATCGGGAGTGAACTTATTCAACTTGGTTTGATAAAAATGTAAAGTAAAGTAAAAATGAGAGAAAAGATATAAGCGAAAACGTGGCTAAGAAGGGTTTATCTGAAACATCAGTTATATAGCTGTTTTATCACAAAGGTAAGATGAAGATATATTGAAAATAACATTCAAAATCGAATTATTATGAGAAAAGTGAATACTGCTTCAACGGAAGAGGGATTTTTTTTTTTTTGAAGATTTTTATACTTCACAGGAAATAGCATTCACGAAGTGGAAGTAGTGACTTATTATCCTAAATATATAATTAAAGAAATTTTAAATTATTGCTATAATTTGAATAAAGATGAAATACGTGTTTTTATTGACCTTTATGTTATACATTTTAATTACAATTTTATTTGAACACGCATACACTTTTTGCTATCCTATATTAATGGGACTTTTTAGAAGAAAATTCAAAGCTAACAACTTGAAATGATAGAAATATTTGGAGTATTCCTTTTCGGTTTGAGATTATATAGTCCCGAGTAAACGAGAACAGGTCCAAGTGCGAGGAAGAATAACTCTGGCACGTCTACTTATCTGAATAATCCCATCAGCCTGCTTCAAACTGCGGGTTCAGTAGTTATCCTTTTGTTCCCCGGATTTAATGTGTTAAAAATAAGGTTATTCCCCGCATTATTGGTAAATTGTCATTTAGCCCCCCTTTGCAGCAGTTGAGCCACGCCCGTGTGCGCTGAAGCTTGAGCCACGGGCGGAGCCAAAGGTTCTAGTCTCCGCCCCATTTGCACCTAAATAACTTGTTCTCGACGATCAAGTCACATCTGAGCTATTGGTTACATTTTGCTGCATTACAGAGCTACAAGAAGTGTCTTCCCCGGTAAATTGATGGTAGCCAAAGAAACCAGAAAATATATCTCGAATGAATTTGTCATCGACGCGGTGAAGATTTATGAATGAGGCTGGCAGAATGTTACCAGATGCCAAGCCCAAATGAAGTTTTCTTTAAGTGGTTGTAATTCTCCTCCGTTGCAGGGTGTATGGTTTTGTATGAATGTTGGTCGTGTGAATTTGTTACCCTGCTGCCAAGTGTGTTCTTGTGAAATATGACAGAGCACGTTTTTTGGTGAACATGAATCACGCTGAGTGAAATTAACTGGAAATTATATCAACATTCACTAAAATTGTGTCTTTTATAGCCCTTGCATAGTTAACGTTCTTAATTCATCAAATAAAATTTTCTAAAATAATTTGTGATTTCAATATTGAAGAAAATTTCACAATTTGTGTGAGAAAATGGTAACATATGGTCGAACAAATTGTGATAGGTCGATTAATGACTTTTCAGAAGATTATATTTGTATTTAATTGAAATAAGTTTATCTATAAACAATATTTAGTGAGCTTATATTTAATTCAAAACTCGTACAGTATTCATTATAAATTCTTCATTTCTGTTAAAAAAGTGGGTACTCAATTTACTGTTACCTACAATTTTTGTTGGAGAGAAACATTTAAATTTTCATCGAACACACTCATTAATCGGTTAGAATAAAAGCAGTAATGAAGATAACCGGATGATATCTCTATTATATATATTTATATATATATATATATATATATATATATATATATATATATATATATATATAATCCCCCAAATTCATAGTTGGGTCTTGAAGTTCTGTACACGTGCTTTCATGACCACAAATCGAAAAAAATCAAGGCGAAATCTCGTCGAAAGGTATAAGAAATATCAAACGTCATATTAAATATAATGTAAAATTTGCGCACATAAACTTTTAATTATTTTGTTTATTATATCGATTAAAAATGAGTTTTCCTCATCTGAAAATCCAATATATTAAAGATACCTTCATAAATTCTATAGTTTATCGAATTTATTTTGGAGCTCAGTGCGTTCAGAGTAAGATTCAATTTAAATTGCACCTTTTACCGGAATTGATCGTACAACAAAAATACGGCAATAAAAATATATAAGTTGATCAAGGACAGAAGTATATGTCTCGTACCGTGATTAGTTTACCGCCGTATTTTGTTTAATGCTCCAGTAATTTGTGAAAACAATCAAGAGCGAATTTATTAATCGCAATCACACTAAATCTGAGTTCTAAGGGGTATTTTACTTTCAAAGACTCTAACGACAATAACAAAATCAAAAAAATATCACAATTGGTTTGAAATAAGATTTATGACTCGATAAGTGAAACGAAGTTCTAAGTAGTTACATTTTTCTTAGAGTAGCAATTTTGTTGCAGATAATAATAGTAGGGAATGAAGGTTGTTATATTTATTTAAAAATTCTATACATTTTTAAGTAAAGCAGTTCCACAGTAAATATGGCAGTTCTCAAAAGCCTCTCTGTCTCTCAATTTAGTTCACATGTTTCTGAAAAGGTAAGCACATGCGGTTAGTAACAGATAAGATTAGTATTCCCATTCAACAGAAACAAAGTTAATGTCATGATTCATCTAAACAGAAAAATTCAAGTGTATTGGCTCCCAAAGCAGAGGAAAAATAAGGAAGACTGTAATGAATCGTAACATTATGCAAGAATTTCAATGAATTCACAGACCTTCTTTTGATTTATATAAACCTCCGATCTTTTGGGTATTCAAAATATATGTTTAGACTCGCTTAATTAAATATAAAACAAGCGCAGTATTGAAAGAAATTTGGCAATTAATATTTTACAACTGTTTCTTGATTTTATAATGATCATTTGCACGATATGTAACATTTAGTTATACGAATACATTATGCATTATGAAAATATTGAATACCTGATACATGGTATGATATTAAAAAGACATGATTAGAACATTGGAGATTAAAACACTATATTTTATCAAATTTGATAAAATATATTATATTATTATTATGATAAACTTTCAAATTCAAATTCAAGATGATATCGAGGCTTTAGATATTTTTCACTAGTAAATGGATTTTTAGTAGAGATCTAATTGAGAATTGGATTAAGACGTGCTAGCTGTAAGCTGATTAAGTATCATTTTCATTGCAGAGATAGGATAAATAAATTAACTTAATCTCATACTTAATAATAGACAGTCTTCAAACATACTTTCTTCGTCCTTAATGAATTATTAGGTAGATATTCATTTGCATTCCATAGAAGACTCAATAAAACTCTATTGTAGTTAGTAATGGAGTATTCCAAAATTAAATTGGAATAAACAACATTTTTCATTGAATCGTTGCAGTTTGGTTTAAAGAAAATATCTATACAACCAGTTTTAATGATAACATAACTTTCAGATATGTAAACATTTGACTTAATTTATTGTCTCATTGAAAGGATTATAATGATTTTCATGAAGCAAATTTATATGCTAGAACACTTTTGCAAGAACAATGGGATATTAACGTATAGGACGTTCTCAAATGTAAATTTTCTATTCAGAGGAAGTAAATAATTCTTACTTGAATAAATAACTACAGCAAAAATCTTATTTACATGACTTGTAAAATAAATTCATCGTTGAAGTTAATCTTATTGAAAAATAATATAAAAAAAATAAATAATATATAATGAAATAAAATAAAAAAAGTTTTCTTTTACTTGAGATACAAGGAGAGTTTCTTTCTATTTGATTTTCTAGATACTCCAATACGTGAACTCTTTCTAGCCATATCACAATATTATTCCTATTCGTTTCATAAGGCTTTCATTATTACTCTGTGAAATTAAAAATAATAACCGAATAATAAAATGACTTATATCACCTTACTATTTCGTTTGGATTTTTTCAAATAAAAATATGAATCCCATTCAAATAACAAAAAATATAAACAGAGTGAAAATTAGCGTGGACTCTGAAAAATAATTAAATGAGGAGTCATAATGACTGTTCTTTAACTTTACTTCAGAAAAATCTTTTTTTTGGACACTATAATTTCAGTGAGAAATTAATTTATTCAAAGAGTAGAAAATTTTGGCAGTGTTTTTCATGATTTGATTCAACACCTCCAAGGTTATTACCTATTTCTTCAAAAAGTAATGTCATTGCGAAAAAAATTATAGAAGAATATTATGTACGATTTGAAAATATTTTTTAGCACAGACAATTTCAAAATTAGTTAATGAGAATTTATGAGTGATATTTATTTTAACCTGATTCGAATTTTATTTGCTATCAATGTCGCCTTAATCAATAACTGTTATAAGTACAATAAACATATGCATATATAGTCATGGTTTAAATTATAAATGAACATGGAAAAAGTTGTTCATTGTTTCAACTCAATTATGTATCCGTAAAATACTCATAAAAGACAAACAACACTATAAATTATTCAATTTTGAAGTGCGATGTTACTTAAATGTCAATAAAACTACACCAATCATCAACTTTTTTATACATATTCAAATCAATAAATTTAAAATGCAAATTTTCATCAGCAGTTCATTGATTTTAAGCCTGTTGAGTTCATTCGGACATTAAACATCGAAGATAATTAATTATTACTACTTTGAAATTACTTATCATATATCAACTCGATAATGAAAGCTGAATGAAATACATGTAAAACAATTTTCATTGAGAAAATTAACATCAGCTTGTAAAAATATTAGCAGATATTTCTATATATAGAATCATGAACATAGCTCAGATATAAATTATCATCAAAACTAAACAACATTAGGAAGATCAATGAAAATATCGTAAATATTCATTTATTTCACTCATTTTCCAGCCAATAGAGAAAATAATTTTTTAACAATTTAAATACAGAATATTCTGCAACCTTTAAATCATAACAATATTAGATAAGGATTATGTATTAATGTTATTGATACTGTTCTCAAAATAATTCATTACTAACTTTATCAAGTATAGACTCATTTAAATTAATATTTCCTCTTGTCTGATTCGATTATGTTAATTTCATTATCAGATATTTTGCATATGCACGGTATATAATCCATTTGGTACACTGAATATTTTACTGGTAATTTATACATTTTGCGCTATCAATTTCTATAATTTAAAATATATTATTATAATAATATTCAATACATTTGTCTCTAGTAGCTTAAGGAAGAATCTTGGACTTGGGGTGGCATAATACCAGGGTAGAGCTTTCCAACTGAGATTTAGCATTTCAAAAAATATCACTTTCGGAAAAAGTTATTTTTCTCGCCGTTCAATTGTTATCCTATCAATCGTAAAAAAGCAACATCTGTGTCTCAGGTTGTTCTGAATTGATGTAAAATTTTAACGAAGATTTCGTCATATAAAAATAATGATAGCTAATTTCACATATAAATAATTTCCTAATAAATAATTTTTGAAAGTTTCGATAGATTGAGCATCAGTCATAGAAATAGTTATTTTCTGTTATATTTCACGCATTCTTAATTTGTATAAGAAAGGAGACATTTATATGCCTATTAATTGAAAGCCCTAGAAGTCGATGTAAAGCTAGAAGAGTATGATAAACCAAGTGATGATAGATGATAGATTTTTATTGTGTAATTCTGAATAATGATTTTGTAAAATGTTGTCTAATTTTTTAATCCAACTATCCCAGGGAAAGAAAATATCACTTAATACTTACTCCAATTTTAATTGTCTGCACCGGAAAATAATGTACTACGCTAGTTTTCAGCAATTTTCTTAGATATTTTCATTTATAGGGAAACTCTGTTTGGAAAACATTTTCTGGCTTATTCAAAATGATTCCACTGTACTGTTTCGAAGCCTCAACATTAAGATTCTAATTTGAATGAGACATATAAAGTAATTCCACGAAGCGTGAGCGAGACAGATAGTGGTGTCATTTTTACTAACGCGTGAGACAAAAAACTGTTGTCCATTTTCACTGAAGCACACACAATATAGAACAGTCCGTTACGCTCCCTCGTTTAATATGCACAGTGCGGTTTGGTACTATTTTGTGGCCAACACGTTCACCTGAATTAAACCCACTTGATTTTTAGTACTGGGGAGCAATGGAAAAAATTTTAATTTGAAAAACTAGAATGTCGCTAAGCTATAGTAAAAAATAATGGAAGTAGCTGACTGTAAATAACGGATGATTCGCCTGTCTGATGCTCTATTTTTTTTAAGAAGATGTCGAAAATGTATTTCGACTGAAGTACATGAAAATAAGACTTTTTCAGCATTTGTTGTAATGTGATAAAATCACATAATTGATGTTTTATTTAAAACTTTTCCAACAAACAGTGAGCATGAAAAATTTGGTCAATAGTTGGTTTATTCATAAAAAAATAAATCCAAGAAACTTGCTACGTTACTAGTATAAGTGCGCCAACTTTTAAAGTTACTTGCCAAGCTAGTGCATTTTATTTATTTTTCGGTACAGACAGTATTAATTTTGGATACTTAGTTGTGCACAAAGTGACATTTTCTTCCAAACTTTATTATATTAACAATCAAATACGACATTTTCTTCCAAGCTCCGGTAGTTGACTTGAAATATAAGATAACAATTTAGAGAAACATTATTAAGGATCACATAATAAAGATAAAATTGAAAATTAAATGAATATTTGTAGTAACAGGAGTTAAAACACCATCGCAGGATCAAGATTCTCTCGATTTTTTTGAAATGACTATAATTTTAAAAATACGTAACGTAAAATTACTCTTATAACTATTATGACTTCACCTATCACCCGGTTCCGATTTCACGTCGACTTTTGGACATCCTGTATAATAAAGAAGATGATAGCTTAAGTGACATTCCTAAAACTTTCCAGAATGAATTAAATATTTAAATTAGAAGTCAAGAAAAGACATCCCTAAAAATTTTTTCAGTTACATGGATTAAACACCATTGGATGCTCAAACTTTCATTTGATTTATGAAGTAAAATTGTTAATTGAATTTTTGAACCTGTTAGACTTAGTGTTCACAAAGTTGATGTATAAGGAATGGATGTGAATGGTAAATTAATTTATCCAGTGATAGTGATATTCTCTTGTTTTATTCCGGTCAAAATTCCGTCACGAATGATAGAAAAACAAGTAAAACCTTGATTTGACCGACTAAGTCTTTGAAGATAAAACGTTTCAAATATTTCAATCCTCCCTCACATTCGAAGATATAGATGTTAATGGAGTCAATAATTCCCTAATTTTTCCTAACCAGGAACAGTTGTTCAAATGGCACCGAAACAGAACCTTTGTGAACAATTCTCGATAAATTGTCCGTTCATTATATCAAGTATCAATACGTATAAATCGAACGCCTTTAACCCCCGTCTAATGGAAAAACACAGAGGCAGCTAATACATCAATAAATCTATGGTTACACTATCGAGTATCGAATGTAGTTTTCTTTCTCGCTTCTCAGTTGCCAGAGACTATTCCCGTCCTTGTTTAGCGTCGTGCAAGTGTGAGCAGACTGTGGGCAGGAAGCAGGAGGGTGTGTAAGGCCGCGAAAGAGCGAGCAAAGTAGCCAACCCAAGCAGAGGTAGCGCGCTTACTGCTTACCTGGCAGGTAGTTAGGTTCATTCAGTGTATTGCTTGCCACTGTTGAGCTTGAAGCTTGAACTGCCGGTCTGAGAGCCGCTGAAGACTCACCCCGATTTCCGTGAACCCTTCATCGACGCAGTCAGTGCTCTTCCAATCGATAAGCATTGAACATCTCGAGCGACGACTCGTCGAAGTGTTTCTGTGACTGTCAAATCAGATCGCTTGTGAATTTTCGCGTTTAACTGGGATGAGAACTCTGTTTTCGCGATGTTGATATCAAGCGGAAGTCCTCTGACGGGTGGTAGCGATTTTTCTAGTGTTACCGGACTGTCAGGCTGTTGTCCAGTGCCCGTCGCTCCTTCCAGGGGTGCCATCGTTAACTGGAAAATGGATCCTGTTGGTCTGCCGACGCCCAACTCTGCGCCCATTTCGACTCAGATTTCCATGCCCCCTACAGGTAGGTTATTTGTGCTCTTAACTTACGGAAAATAACTATTTTTTGCTAGCAATAATGCTGAAATATGAAGCTCTAGTTAGATATTTCACGATACCGAATGATCTTCAAATAATATATCCATTATAATCAAATGAAATAAGTGAGATATTTCAATTTTGGAAAACAATATTTCTGTGTTAATAAGATATAAATGACCGATAATAAACAGCACTTGAAGATGTACGAATAATTGTTTGTACAGACAAACAAACGATGTAACAATAACAACCCTAAAAATGGTATTGGGGTTGATTTCCCCTTGCTAATGATTATACAAATTGGGCGGAGTTTTATATATTCGATAGGGGAATTTCTGCACTACACCCATTTGTTTAACTCTCTCCTGCTTCAAGGGTCGTTATATATAGGGATAATGAGAATAAAACGAAAGAATGTTAAATTGTACTAGTTCAAATACTTACGCAAACAAATCACTGAGCTTTTTCCCTTTTTCACATCGGGTTGTCATCTTTCTTCATTCAATTTTCCGATTGTCATACGAGAAATTCGACAATTTCTTTGTTCCCCGAAGATACGAACTTTTGTCTTGAACCAATGATGCGATATACAATTCGGAGCAACACGATATCCTTGATTTTCTTCGAAAACGTGTCGGATTACGAATATGTAGCATGCTGGACACGACCGTCCGATTCGTCTTCATGAACTGTTGACACGTTTCAAAAATCCGTGAGTCGAATTGGATCAATTCAAGCAAGAAATTACACAATTATTCATATAGCTCCCGGATACGTTATGAGGTTCGTCGCTTGATCGGACGTCGGAGTCTCCATGTTATTTATGGATTTTGAGGAATTAGAGACATATATAGCTTTTTTAAGTGAAATGAACAATATCTAGTGTAGTATATGACTAGACAATTCTTTAGGTTTCATTTTTAAAATAAAAAAAGAGAATATAAAAATTTTTTAAGGAAATTCATATATTTCTTATTTGTATTTATACTGATGTCATAACTTTATTTTATAATTAATTGGATATAAATATAAATAATTGTGGAACCATTGAAAAGATTTTGCCTATTTATTAACTCAATCGAGGCATTAAGACCAAAAACCTACTTTGGAAGTTTCAAGTCTCTAATTTTTTCTGTTCGAAAGTTAGACCGGTCGGCATTTAGCCAAATCGATAGCACATTGATGCAAGGAAAAAAGGGAAAATAAGAAATTAATATTGTTATGGGTTGATAAACGACTTGTGCAAAGAGGTATCCAGGTAAAACAGATGGGTTAATTTATACCTCCTCTATTCAACTGAGTTATCATTCAGAATGAATGTATGAAAATTATATGATAAAGATTTGAAAAATTCTGATCAATATTAAAGCGAGTCGTTTAACTTATTGTAATAAATTTTACTGTTGGGTTAAAAATTAACATTGCTCTGCTAAACAATAATATAGCCCAACCAGAGCACAACTATATTCTAATTCTCATAAGATGTATAAAGCTTCTGAAGACCGTTTGTTCAGTCCCTATTGATCGCCTTATTAAGTTTTTCTATGGTTAAAACTGACAGTTCTGTTTTCCACTGGAAGATGATGATAAAACTGTGGTTTACACAAAGTCAAGTTAAAACGCCACTTTCAAGGGATTAAATTATTAGCCCTTTAATTATAACCTAGATTTCAGGTTTACTGTTTGTGTATATGCGCAGAAAGAAGATGAATAAGGAAAATTTTATATATGATGAGGATTTCTTGGAATTGATTGATAGAGTCGTTCCTTGGAGAGTCCGGGTTTACTGTTTGAGAGGAAACTATTTCTATAATACCAGATATTCCTGTTGATCAATAAATTGAAGCCCTCACTTGTGAATAACTACAACAATCCGGAAAGTACTATAGTTCGTATACGAACGTAAGAATGGTAAATAATTCAACTAAAAAATTATTATATATAATATTTAAAAAATAACTATTTTTCAACACCTGTGTTATAAACTACACCTGTTACTAGAGTTTTTGTTATTCCTAGTCGAAACACTTCATAAATAAAATTTGTTATAATCATCAGTTTGTTGGGAAAATATTAAATTTCATTATTGTAATTATAAAATATTAATTATAAATTCATTTATGCTTTAACGTGTGTTTCTCTTCCAACAAAGCTAATCGGACCTCATTTTTTCCGATCATTCCATCATTCTTTTTGAGTTCCCATTCTTTCGAAGTAATTTTCGTGTGAAGTGCTTTTCTTTGAATTGTTTCAATTTTAGCTTCTTTTTGAAGAAAGTTGAAGATCAGTGCCTTAATTAAAGAGCTTTTCTGTATTTTTCCTCCATCATTTTGATTTTTGTGAAACTTCAGTTTTGGGGAGATTGACTTTTTAATTTTTCCTGATAGGCATTTTCAAAAGATTATTATCCTCATGGATCTATACGTATCGGGATGAATTCAATTTATTCTCCCATATTCTAAACATGGTTGATGTTTATATATAACATAATTAGTCAATGATCAATATTTCCATAATATGGCATTGAATTTTATTTCTAAGGAACTAGCGAAAATCATTGTTACAGATGAAAAGTTTTTAAAAGTTCCAAATAACAATTATAATTACAGTTAATATGAACTATTTAGATAATTAGATAATTCAAAATTTAATCCCATATATCTGAGTATTCTCGAAACACCGAAAACATAAAATAACATAAGTGCCATCTTAATAAACGCCAAAGCGTATACAGGTGTTCTTCTTTCATTCGTTCTTCCGGTCAATACTTTGCAAGATAATATCTGAACATATATAATACAAATTAACACGAGGGTGAGCATGTGTTGATTACTACCTATTACAAGTCTTCTCAACAGATTTTTTAAAAATCAGTATTCGCAGATGGTCATGTTGATTAATTTGAAATTTGTCAACGGGGAAGGCTACCATTTAATTGGAATATTTAAGGAGCGATATTTCATATCGACGCTCAAAAGAATATTGAGGAGATACAGGTTTCAGTGTGTTCAACGGCTGAATTTTATGCAGGAATGAGGATCAAGAAGTTTCATTCGCGTTGAGATATCGATGTTGAATTCTCATTTATTTAAATATTTCAATGAAAAATGAACGCTTTTAAGATTTTTTATTCAATCTTGTATATACGGGTATATTGCGCTCAAATTTTTTGCTCTTGATAGTGAATTATTTGGTTTTGAGTTGTGTGCAGAAATGTTTGTATGATTTGAAGTAGTTTTTTTAACTTTTCAGTGAATTATCATATTAGGGATGCCCTAATATGCCCTACATTTCCTTCTCTAAAATAAATTTCGAAGAAGATGAAATTCAAGAAGCTGCAAATGCTGCATGTGAATTCCTTTTACCGGAGATCTAGAAACGTTACCAAACAGCATATAAGTGTTTCAAAGATTACTGCCTAAAAATGAATTGAACCTCAATATCGGAAACAACAATGCTGGCATATTTACTTCCCTAGGGAAGTAAGTTTTCAATTACTTCCCGTTGTCAATAATAATTCAAGCTATCTCAGTAAGTAGTACTACCTTCAATCAAATCAATGTCGTGGACTACTTCAGTACTGTATATATTGAAAATTTACTATGAAGAAATTTTTTTCACTATTACAAATAATAGGTGGAATTCTCCGGGACCTCTACAGATTTAACTTTATAGATATATAAATTAAATGATAAAGAGTCAAAACAAATATAAAATATTCACCAAATTATTTAGACATCGCCTTTTATATGTTTCGATTGGATGTTAAAGAATTACAAGTTCGATTACCAAAAAATGTTCAACATATAATTCAAAAAGGTTTTTTTTATTTTTCTTTTTAATGAAGATGTAGCACATTCTCTTTCCTCAACAAATCTCTTCAGTAAAGAATTATTTGAATAAATAAAATAATCAGTTTTTTCAGATAACTCTTTACTGAAGAGATTTGGGTCCGAATTTATCAGGTTTTTTTCTGGAGAATGTGCTATATATTCTTTGAAAAGGAAAAAAAAATAAAAAAGACCTTTTTGAATTATATGTTGAACATTTTTTGGTACTTGTAATTCTTTAACATCCAATCCAAACATGTATAAGGTGATGTCTAAATAATTTGGTCATTATTTTCTATTTATTTTGATTCCTTATTAGTTAATTTTACCACATGTGATGATACTGTGCTTCTAGGAGATTTAAATTTGTAGAGGTTCCGAAGAATTAATTCCACTTACTTACCTGTAATACTTCAGTAGTGGAAAAAAATCATTAATTTGGAGAAAGCTGATATTGCAGCTATTTTTCAGGATTTCATATAGGGTAGACTCTTCAATATTTCCATTTATTTCTTTCGTTACACATTCAATCCTGCCCATGATCACCATTGAATGCATAATGAAAAGAAATTATGAGGGATTGTTCTTCAGACAGGAGCCTTCTTCGCTCTCATTAAGAATGCGTTGGGCGAATCTTCGATCGGAAAAAACTGGTTGTTATAATTGATCATTGCTGGTCTTGCCTAGAGATACATATATTTCGGCATCGAGCCCTGACTGACAATCGACAAAGAACATTAATTAAAACTTTTAATTTGCACCAACGGGTAATTTTTAAATGGACTCAGCTTATATGGAAAGGCAATTTGTCATTCCATTTTTGTATTTGGATCGACATTTTAATTGTGTCGGTTTTTGCAGGGATCGTAATAACTTTAATTGATATCAATTATCAAGATTTACAGGTTTGCCAGTCTTGATTCACAGTGTGTATCATATAGTTGTATAAATATGAAACGCTCTATAAATATTAATTAATATAATAAACATTGCGCAAGCTCCGGGATCTGCAAAAACTTCATAAATCCAATACTACTTATTGATTGATTTATTTACTGAATACATTATTGAGGATCTGATGATTTTATCTGTCTTTTATGGTAATTTTCACATGGAATATATTAACAGATCGATAACTCGGTGACTATTGCTATTTTTTCTGTCTACACTTGTCCTCCACTTTATTGAATTTCATTTAATTTAACCGTGGAACTTCACCGAGTAGTGCTTAGTCGAATTATTTTTCTTATCGAAAGATAGTGAATTGATGCTTTAGTTGGATAAAAAAGGTTATTTGAATATACTGTTAAGCATTTTCAGTGATAATCAAATTTCGAGTAATCTTTGAAGTTTACACTTTCAATCAATTAATTTTCAATTGGTTCATGAAAATATGGTTAAATCATTTCAATGATTCACTTTTGGCGAGGTTACTTTAATATTCCTGAAAATAGTGGGGCCTATTCTGATTCAATAACGTCAGCCATAGAGATCAGACCAAATTATTAGTGTAACAGAAGAACCGTTTGACGGTTGACGTCTTCATGTCAAACTGACCACAGACGATTATTGGATAGTTTATAAAAAGTTGGGTATTTGCCAGCGAAACTATTTATAGGATACATTAAGACTTAAATTTAAAATACTTAATTATTTTAATACTCTGCTACAGAAAATCTCAACCCCAAAGAATGGATTATTTTTGATAAACCTTTGAGCTATGAAATAAGTGGAATCTCGTAATATCTCATCATAATCACCTAAGCTAGAAGTATTTAGAATGATTATTTACAAACTGACTTTAACCAGGCAATTTTAATTTATTTTAGGAGTTATCATCTAGTCTTCGAACTTAATACTCAGAAAAATATAAAAGACCTTGAAAGTAAACCACTAGCTATTATTTGAACGATGAATTCTTTGGTTCTTTCAACACCAATATTGGAAATGTTAGTGAAATTACTTGCATATTCATACGGCTCGATTTTTCTTTCTGGTCTATACTATAACATTTATATTATAATCTCATCTAAATGCTGATTGAATAAAATCCGTTGATAATCTCAGTTTGTACCTGTTAAAGATAATGCATTTTACTCCTAGCAGGAAGAGAATATGTCATTCTCTTCACAATAATTATAGTAAAATTGATAGACTATTTTGATTGCAGTTGCCTCATCACCTTCCGTATCCAGTACTGTAGCTTCTTCTACTCCTACAGGACCTAGCTCATTAGGAGCTACGGCTCTGAGGGATTTATACGGTACAGCTGTATCAACTCCAGGTCACCCTTTGGCTTCACTTGTATCACAACAGAGATTTCTGGAACTTTCCAGATTCGGTCTTAGGCATTACGATCTTGCTCAACATATGTTAACGCAACAGGGGGCTGTCACTAAGTTACTGGGTGAGTAATTTTTTGATCATACTTCTTCAATGTTATCTTATAAAAGAGTCTTTTAAAATATCTATCTATACATTTCCATCTCTATGCCGTGTCGTCAAGAGCGATTTTTATATTAGGAGTACAAATAAGTTTCCGCCGTTTTATTGTACATGGCGCGGCACGGAGTTTCGGTTAGCTTTCGCAGAAGACAACCGACTTAAAAAATAGTTTGGACATTCAAGAACAACATAACTTATTAATATCATTGATTTTATATTGGTAAAATATAATTTTTACAAGTTGAAAATGTCAAAATTTGAGCCAAATAAGCGTCATTTGCGGGAAATATTAGTTTACTTCTTTAATTTAAAGAAATCTGCTGCTGAGGCGCATCAATTGCTCATAGAAGCATATGGTGAGGGTGCTTTGAGTGAAAGAACGTGTCGAGAGTGGTTTCAAAAATTTAAAGATGGTGAATTCGACGTAGAAGACAAAGATCGCAGTGGAAGGCTAAAAATTTACGAGGATGCAGAATTGGAGGAATTATTGGAGGAAGATTCATCTCAAACACAAAAAGAACTTGCTCTAACATTAGAAGTCACTCAGCAAGCAGTCTCACATCGTTTAAAATCATTAGGAATGATTCATAAACAATTTGTATTAAAAAACGGCGAAAACTTATTTGTACTCCTAATATAATCTTATTATTCATTCAATACTGGAATTATGAAAAACACATAATAATATTCAACAAATCTTGAATCAAACTGATTTTCATAGTGCATTACGTATCAACCTATAAAAAAAGCTGCCTCAAGTTTTGGCAACAACATTAACAATTAGTGTTAGGAATGAATTAAGGGTAGTCGTTTGGATTTAAGAAAGCCTTTCAGTATCAGCTCTTTTGTAAGTTACCAAAATACTTTAATTTAACAAAAAATTATGACGATTATTTTCTTAAAAGTATTGTTTATTGATATCTATTTTAATTTCAGAGGTTTTTTTAATTTTTCCAGAAAATTATTGGTTCTGAATTAGGTGTATGTTAATATCTATATTATTGTGGAACTTCTTTATTTGTAGCTAAGAACTTTGAATATTATTTCGGTTTACAACTTATGGTATATTTCGTGAATAGCAAAAGAAATCCGAAAAAACATTTAATTCTCTCAGTTTCTATGGTACCAATAAAAAACATAGACATTAATATATTCCTAAGAACCAGTCATTATTTGAGAAAATTCTTGAAAAACTCTTAACCTAAAATGAATACATCAAAGTAATCACGTGTTTACCAATTTTAGTGTAGTACCTGCCCAAAAACTTATATTAGACTAACCGGAAGGTCGTTTAATACTAGAATAATGGAACACAGGTGATCTTTTCTCAATGATAAGTTAATTTCTACATATATAAAACATCTAATAAGAGAGAAACATGATTTCAAAAAGCGTCTTAAGATTTAGTTTAAGGAAAATAAAGTCTGAAGCTGAACTTGATAGAAAGTTTGGGAATAAATCTTATCTTAGAGCAAAAACCATTCTAATATTGTATTTAACCTAATTTATATCAGTTTTCTATGAGGATTTGAACAAGTTACTAAATAATGAAACGTGTAATGTCTTCAACTTGAAAAAAATAGAAATTAACATAAATTTATATTATTTAATCAAGTTTACATGGGATTTTCACCAAATAAATGGTAACATAATCCGAAATAATCTTAAAACTACAAAACTATAATAATATTTTCATTAATAAGAAGTATGAGCTATGGTAATAGAAAGTTCTAGTAATCGAGACAGTGTAACATACATCTGTATAACAATTCTATACTCAAACAAACTCGACAAGGTTTTGTTGATCACAGAGGCAAAATCCAGACATGCGTACGTTTCAAACTGCTTGGTTTTCGTTAGTGCAATATATGCTAGTGACACTCAATCTGTCAAATATCTATATTCCCTATACACAGAGGCTCTAAGGTATTAATATTACACTAGCGCCATCTAGAGCATGCAAAATAAATAAAAGACATACCTTTGCGAGTTAATTCAAATAAAGAAATATATTCTCGATATTTTCACGTTACTAACGCAGAATAAACTTTCCTCATGCTGAAATCAGACCAGTATTTGCCGTAATACTCATAATTAGGATATTCATATTCAAATAAACTAATTCGGCTGATCTGTACCTAATATTATTAATAAGGAATATGATAGAAAAACTGAAAATTTTTCTATCAAATAAATTGATGAAGGGAGGAACTAAGGTGAAACAATAAACAAACCTGAAATGCATCATGAAGATATTGTTGTATTATATTCACCAGGGTATATTCAACTTCAAGCTGTCAGTTTACAATGGTGGGAAAGATGACTTCTTCTATCGGAAGTCGTTCGTTCAATGAAAAAGAAAAACAGTGATCAAAATTTAATTATATAGATAGTTCTACTCTTGATGACCATCTGCTAACAAACAAATCTGATCGATATATAACACAAATATGTCGACGATATTCTTCTTTCATCGCCGAATTAGATCGGAAAACGGCAACATCAATCAACGCTCTGAGATTTCCTCGGCCTTTCGATATAATTACCACTCTGGTCCAGATAATGTTATGGCTTCCTCTTAGTATCCATATGATTACGTTGATGGTTATCGGAGGACGCGCTTGTAAAAAAATAAAGATCTTAATCGACCTCCAGCCGTATAATTAAAATCTGTAACAAATCTTCGGATTACCACCAGAACTCCCATCATTTATTACGAATTATAGATATAAATAATCCCATTGGGCTGTATAAATCGCGTTGACTTTTCACCAATAATTAAGCGAAAATTTATGATGGCTGGTCGTTTCTGGGACTGATAACAATAAGGCCGTTCCGAGATCATTACAAGAATAAAAGAGACTTGTGGCTACCAACTGTTGGGCAGGTCGAAGTCGATGACTATCGCAACATCTGATATGCTAATTTCCGCCGAACTTGGAATGAATAAAGTAATACTTAATTATACGCAGGGTTAAGGCAGTTTTTGATCCCCGGATATTTTCTTCTTCAATTCTCAGTAGGTACGAAAACAACATTTCTTGAATTTAACTCAAAGACTTCATAACCGAATCAGTTTGAATTGTTTAATACTGAGTAGTCTATATTTAAAGCCTTCATGTTTATTAAAATTTGATCAGTGAACTGCAGTGAAATAGAGACGAAAATTTAGTTCACGGGTCAAATCAAAAGTTCAAGGACAAACGAATATTTTCCTTGCAAATCCTCTGCAACTCTGTATTCAGCTAGTATTATAATAACAACTGGTGTCATTTCAGTTGGAATGTATATTCCTGTTTTACAAATTGCTAGTTTGGAAGCGTTGTAAAACATATGTTACGCACAACATGCAACTCTGTGCATTTCCTTGAAATTTTGTCACTGGAAAGTTCTAAATAATAATAATTCCGTAATTGCTGAAAATTATATCACGTAATTGCACCAACGAGATCATATCGTGCCTTCAAATTCGATATAATTATCCTCCTCATGGGGGAGACCAGTATGAAATCGAGGAAATCTCGTATGTTCCTTTCTTGGCACGAACAATGCTAATTGCAGATCGAAATTCTCGCATCGCGATTACCGAGAATTCTAGAACGCAAAAAAATTATATCGCGGGTAAACTGGTCTTCATTGAATTTGTAACACGAGCCATATTTCATTGAGAATTATTATTGATGCCGAGACAGCTGTAAGGCTGCTCAATTTGATCTACACACCCAAATATTTCGAATATACGGGTTAATCGAAAAAAGTCCTTGCTTGATATGAAAATGTAAAAGTGCCAAGGATTTACTCGTAAAGGCTTTTCCAATAAGAGGTTTCATTTTGAAATTAAAAAAATGAGTATATTTTAAGAGAAATCAATGGATGTTTATTTCATTGTGAAGAAAAAGGTATGTCATTAACAATAAAAAACTACATCAGCCCAATCATCGCGACGCCTTTGGTTGCAGCACCATATCCTTTCCATGAAATTTTCCAAAACCAATTCGCACATTTGCGGCTATATGTTTGTTCTCGATAACTTCACGAATTCCATCTTTAAGGTCTTGAATTGATTGTGGAGTATTACTTAATTCTAAGTAATTCCTTCATATCTTTGATATTTGGAATATTATCTAGGACCGATGAAGGAATTACTTAGAATTTTATTTGTTTTTTTGAAGATATAGTGCATGTTTTGAGAGATTTCTGGATTAACTTATTCGAATATTTAAATATATTAAATACTTCAAATAAATTATATCCTTTGAGAAGTCCTTAAGGTGTGTTCATGTTTTTAAAAGGCAATTGGTGTTCTTAAAGGTAAGACTAGAAACAAAATTTTGTCTACTTTAAATATTTATTTATTAATTTTAATGAATTTCGTATACCTGTTGGCTTATTTATTCCATTTGACATTATATATTGAGTTTTGATTATATACGTCTATTAAACGTAAGCGGTACTTATTTTAGACATTAATTTAATTCTAAAAGTTTTTTGAATAAAATTTCTTTGAAATTAAAATTGTAGAGGACAACATATTATATTTAATTTGTTTTGATATTCAAAAAATTTAAAAAAAATGTCTGGAATTCGTTAACTTTCTTACTTAAAACTCGGGATACGGTTCGCTTTCTATCCTTAAATCCTGTTTTTCCATGAAAATATTGACGGGTATTCTCTACAGCCATTGTTTGAAAGCTGCGAGTTTAAACATTGTTTCATTTGCCCAACTCTTCATTCCATATAGAGCATTTCAGGAAGTGCATTTTGGTGTTTAGAGTGAAGTCCTGACTCGTAAGTGCTCCATAAGTAACGTTCAATTTGATGAATAATGATTCAAAATTCATGTGAAACTTGGGATTCCGTGTAAAATTGCAGAAGATTCTTCAGGTTCTGCACTTAAACCTTCTTAGTTCTTTGTTATTCAGTGGGTGTTTTGAAGTATGCACTTTTGTGCACTTGAAATTGGACTTTTTTATGCTGCTGGTCTCTTTGTACACAAGACATATCTGAGATTTCCCTATTCTTCAGTTCTCATAAAATGGAATAATAGAAAGGAATATTGTTTGCTTGATAGAAAGTTTTTTCGATATCTTAAATATCAAACAGAGTAATTCTGTTCTATCTACAAATTTTAATTTTATAAAATTTCTTCAAAACAATCTTAAGTCCATTTTGAAGCCAGCAAAATGAAAACAATCATTAAAAATATCTATCATACTTAAGCGATCTCGTGTTATTTCAAACTTAGTTAGAATACAAATGGTTTCTCAACTGTTACCAATCATATTCTATGTTCGTCCACAGAAAATATTCGGAAGTTGTATAAAATATTTTTCAATTGTTTCAGTTTTAACCAAAAAATACCGTGTGTATGATTTTAAAAAACTTTTATTACTTTATTTGAAATAAAATACTGAAAATGAGATTTTCTACTTGGTTTTTTCAATATCTCAAATATCAAACAGAATAATTTTGTTATACCTCGCCACAAATTTCGATTTTATGAAATTTCTCAAAAACTTTTCAAAACTTGGTCAAACAAATGCCTTAGGAACACTGATTTTTTTTACTAGATATAGAATGAACACTCAGTACACAAAATCAAAGCATGAATGTAGACTGAGGATTATCGGTGAGAATCTTAAGTCATCTTTTTGAAGATGTGCTATATATTTTTAAAGAGTTTTTTTAAAGAACTTAATAGAGAGAGATAAAAAGAATTTCTTAAGGTTTTGTTGGACCTTTTAAGATTGGAATTTGTTTTTCATCATGCCGGTATGAAACAGTGCTATTTCTACTGAATGCTCGTTCAGTATGATCAATATTCAATATTTTCTTTGGCTTCTTTTATCTCCTTTTGATGCTGTGTTATAAATGTTGATTTTATATGTTTACATGTGTTTCTAAGGCACTCATTTAATTTCAAAAACTTTTCAGAAATTTTATTGAATTAAAATTTGAAGTGAGGTATAACAGAATTACTCTATGTTTGATTGATTCGTTGTGGAAAATCATTTTAATTAAAAAATAACATTAATATCTATTTATCTGATAGCTTCAAATAACAGTTACAACCCATTTCTTATAGACAAAATGGTATCCAATAAAGTAAGGAACATGGCATTAAAACTCGTGTACCCAATCATAAAAAAGGACAATACACAAAAATTAATTTCGTTAATCTCATGTTAATGGATTATCTGAAAATTTTGTTAAATATTTCAAAAATACCTTCAATTACAACGCAGCTTTTAAAACCATTAATAACCTTAGTACTTACATAAAAAACAATAAGGATCGAACAAACAAAGAAAATGAATATGAAGTCTACAAGTTGACTTGCAACGATTGCTCTTTAGTATATGAATTGGCTAGACAGGTAGATCATTCAAAAAAAGAAACCAAGAACACCAAGGAAGTTACATATAGGGTTCCTTACATTCGACATATGCTAATCATCTTAAGGAAATCAGCCATAATTCCAACAATAACTATGAAATTATCCATCCGTTATCGAAAGCGAAAGTTCTAGATTAATAGTCCTAGAATTTCTTAAAATCAACAGGTACAATGGTCGTAAAATCCTTCCTAATGAACACACAGACGTTGACAAATCCCCATCCCTGAATATCTTTTCCTAATGACATTTTTCAGCGGCAAACTCCAATAAACACTCTAAGTTTTTATGACTTATTTTTCCATTATTTTGTCACGTATTTAACTGTATTCAAACTCTATCACACTGGGCACCACCAGCCAGTAGAATGTAGATACCTGAAGAAGCCACATGAAACAAATGTTGTAATAAAAACATTTAATTAAAATACTCCCTTATATATTTTTTAATCAGAATTACCTTGTTTCACATTCAAGATATCGTCATTGTTCGTTAGCAAGGTTTTCGATTTTTTATAAATGTTATCGCCAAATCTTTCTTTCAATAAATCAATTATTACGGTAGCAGTATGCGGTGCAGCATCATCTTGTTGGAACCAAAACACCTCTGGGTCGATACCATTCAAATTTTGAAACAAATAATCATTGATCATCGATCTGTAACGAGCACCGTTCACGGTAACATTAGCTCCAGCATCGTTTTAAAGAAGTATGGACCGATGATGACTCCAGCGTGTAAAGCACACCATACAGTGCATTTCTCAGGAAACAATGGAACCTGCAGAACTTCTTGAGTATTGTTTTCACTCCATATACGGCAATTTTGCTTGTTCAGATAGCCGTTCAACCAGAAATGAGCATCATCACTAAACACAATTTTATGATGAAAAAGTGGATCAACTTTAAGCTGTTCTAGGACCCAATCACCAAACAAACGACGCTTATTATGGTAAAGTGGCTTTAGTTCTTGAACCAGTTGGATCTTGTATGGGTGTAGACCAAGATCTTTACGCAAAATTTTCCATGTGGTGGATGCACAGAGTCCAACTTGTTGTAAACGTCGACGAATAGACAAATCTGGATCATCATTAACACTATGACTTACAGCAGGGATATTTTCTTCTCTATGTACAGTTCTTCGTCTTGTTGTTGTTGTTGTATCGAGTAGAGAGAATGTTGTCCGAAATCTATCGATAGTCCGACGAAAGAGCTGTTCTGATGGACGATTATGTAAACCATAAATTCCACGGAGTGCTCTGTAAAATTGGCGAATAGAACACTGATGTTGAAAATAAATTTCAACAATTTGTAGACGTTGTTGCGGCATGAGTCTTTCCGTGATAATTTGTCAATGCTTACTGAACAGAAATGTCAACATGACTTCTTCCTTCTGTCAAATCACAGTTATCCCTATCGAAAGTTCTATCACTGAAAAAAAAACACCCGATACAATTCGGCTTTGGCCGATTCACTTTAAGAGATTTAATCCATTGGTATAGGTTTGTACCTTTATCAACAGCCATTGCACTACCCTTTATTCTCAAGTACAAATTCTTGACAAAACGCCAATTTTTGTGCAGAAATTTATGAATAATGCATAAGTTTCCCCAACCCAACTTTTTTCTTATTTGAAAGCACGCTATCCGTTAAAGTAATTTAAACTCGTTCATATGAAATGAAAAACTCAAGTCTTGAAAAATATGTTATGATTCTTCCTCTTCAATCAATCTTAAACTTTTCACCGTACACGAACTTCGCAAGTATTCTTTTCTTTTCGTATTCAAATTAGTGGCTTCCACAAATCCACTTCCGATTCAGGTCTGTAATTAGGGCAATTCACCAAAACGATACCACCCTATCATTTATCAAAACAACCGGCAAAATACGAAGAATGTAGAAAAAAGATTATAACTCCCTACTTTCCACAGCTACTATTAACTCCAAGCATGACTTATTTGATCATGGATGAACGATTTTCTCGAGTTATTCAATCCTTCAAGACGGACGGACATGTGCCGTGGTTTTCATAGGTTATGCCATGAGTAGTGTACGCAATTATTATTGTTTGATAAGTAGTTTGATCATGCATCATCTGCATAAATATATGTAAAACGTGGGAAACTCTAAAACCGGGTTCGATATGTGGGAGATTTATATCGAACGGAATAGGTATTAGAATTGACAGTTTCGTCACGCGTTTTTGACAGTGAATAAATTGCTGGAAGGAAAAATGCGAAAGGAAAGTTCAACAACGTTTCATTAAAGGTTCATTATCGTAGTCTAAATTTTGTCGCTCCTGTTAACTTCTCTGGGAATTTGTTAATATATCATTAAGAAGTTTATCTGAAAATTGTTATATACCAATTGAATTAAATATCAAATTAAAATACATATAAAAAATATTCGGTAACTCTTATAGAATTAATTAGTAAAAATAGTTAATAATAATAAATAAATATTGAATTGAATCAGTCCTTACTTGGTTGAAATCCAAATTGAATAATATTTAAATAAGGTTATTCTGATTTTCACAATTTTTATTGTAATGTTTACAACAATTGTTTCGCTATCACAGTAGCAATATTTCTGCTTCAGAAATATTCATGGACAATATTGACAATAAATAATTTTTAAATTGTTGTAGATATTTAGACGATATTTTCTGTTGCTTCACAGGTACTGACAGACTTTTAAAAAAAATCTTTTATTTATCAATGAAATACGTCCATCAATATCATTCACTATGGGAACCCAAAATAATAATTCCATTAATTTTTTTGATTTAACAGTTACTCGAATAAATACTTCACATGATTTTCCAATATTTTACAAACCAACATATACGGATTCTATTATACACAATAAATCAGATCCTTTAAATAAAAAGTTATCAGCATTCAATTGTAAGATCCATAGATTAGTTAATATTCCCATGAATCAAGAAAATTATATTTTAGAACATAACATAATTGAACAAATAGCTATTAATATTGACTATGACCCTAAACTGATAGACAAATTATTGATGAATAAAAATAATAAAATAGAATTAAATATGGTATATCCTAATATAAAAGAAAATTTTAAATACATTTCCTTAAAATACACTAAATGTATTTCTGAGAAAATTACTACATACCTCAAAAATAAATATGATTTAAGAACTTCATTTAAAACCAATTCAAACTTGAGTAAATTCATTGAAAATAATAAAGACTGTACACATAAAGATGATAAATCGGGGCTTTATGAGTTAATCTGCGGTGATTGCCCTAAAGTTTACCTACGACAGACCGGAAAAACTTTCGACATAGAATTTGTGATCATTTGAAGAGTTTCCTCAATAATAAAAGTAATTCCACATATTCTTACCATTCGTTAGAAACAGGACATACTTTCAACCATAATTTTGAAATTCTACATATAGAAAGTAAAAGTTATGCCTGGAACCTGTTAGAATCCCTAGAGATAAATAAACACAATAAAATTGGAATATTATTATACTTAACGAACAATTAGATTTAAATAACTCACCTCTGTTAAATATATTCAAATGAGCTGAAATTTACAGCGACCCTTTTTTGGGTTTTAGTGCTCAATAAAATTTTGTTAAACTTATTGTAATATAAATAGCAACGGATTTCGGAAACAAGCTTAGTTATTCAAAATGTACACCTGCCTGATGATGCTACTGTGATAGCAAAACAATTGTTGTAAACATGACAATAAAAATTGTGAAAATCAGAATAACCCTATTTAAATATTGTTAAATAATAAATAAATTTAACTAATTAATTTTAGAAAATTTATGAAAATAATATCTTAGATAAATTATCAATTTTATTTGTATTTTAAAAAATTTTTATATCAATATAAATGATCCTTATGAAGAAGAGAAAATATAGTTTTCATTGGCTTATATAAAAGTTTTCAGCAGTAGGATGTCTAATGGTCGTCATAAAATGAGAATTAATTCTTTACCGAATCGGATATTTATCAAATTAACTGTGATGATTGTGATGCTACATACATGTAGTATGCGTACGAATGCCAATAACGGCGTTAACAATCTTGACACTAAATTTAAAATATCATACAGATTTCTTCTATAAACCTTCTACAAATTTTAATTTCAAAAAAATGTTTTATTTAAAATTAAATTGAATAAATGTCTTAAGAACACACCGTGTCAATTCAATAGACATATAGAATTAATTAATATTCATTACACAGTACCAAATGGAATGAAAGAAATTCGAAGAAATTAAATTGTCAACTGAAAATTATTGAATAAATACTTGAAGAGTACAAAATTTTGTTTCATTCCTAGTTTTATGAAAAATTCCCTTTAAAAAATGCAAACATAACCTAAAGAAATTCTTCAAAAATAAATTGCTCAAAATAAGTTCTTTTTAAAAAATTCCTAAAACATGTAGAACACCTCTAAAAAACAATTTAGAAATATAACAATGCTAAATCTTTAGCTCGACTTCATATTTCAAAAATAATAAAAATAATTGACAAAGATATATTACCAGAATGACTGCAAGCTCCTAACTGCACAAACATTAGAATGAAGTGAACTTATAAACATCCTAAATTTTCTATGTTCGTCATAGAAATAACATAAAGTTTGCAATGTATTTTATGGACTTCTTTAAAACCAAATGATAATATGTAATAAGTGTAAACCAAAATTTATATATACAATAAATTATATATATATATATATATATATATATATATAAATATATACATATAACGTATACATATAAATTATATATATATATATATATATATATATATACAATAAATTAAATAAAAAAGAAGTTTTTTCTTGATAGAAGGATTATTACAAAATTTTAAATATCATACTGATTTCTTGTGTAAACCTTCTACAAATTTTAATTACAAAAAAAATTTTTATTCGAAATTTTTAGAATAAAATTAAATAAATGTCTTTAAAACACACCGTGTCAATTTAGTATACATATAGAATTAATACATATTTCACAGTAACAAAGGGAATGAAAGAACTTCAAAGACATACAAATTGTCAAATTAAAATTATTGAATAAATACTTGAAGAGTACAAAATTTTGTTTCATTCCTTGTTTTATGAAAAAACTAAATTCCCTCTCAAAAATGCAAAACATAACCTTAAGAACTTCTTCTTGTTGTAATTATAAATTGTTTTTTAGATATGTTCTATCGAGTGTTTTTTTTAGAGTGATAGAACTTTCGATAGGGATAACTGTAATTTGACAGAAGGTAAAAGCCATGTTGTTTTGACATTTCTGTTCAGTAAGAATTGACAAATTATCATGGCTAGACTCACGCCCCAACAACGTTTACGAATTGTTGAAATTTATTTTCAAAATCAGTGTTCTATTCGCCAAAGTTACAGAGCACTCCGAGAAATTTATGGTTTACATAATCGTCCATCAGAGCAGCTTATTCGTCGATCTATCGATAGATTTCGGACAACATTTTCTTCACTCGCAACAACACTAACAAGAAAAAGAACTGTACGTACAGAAGAAAATATCGCTGCTATAAGTCATAGTGTTAATGATGATCCAGATTTGTCTATTCGTCGACGTTCACAACAAGTTGGACTCTGTGCATCCATCACATGGAAAATTTTGCTTAAAAATCTTGGTCTACACCCATATAAGATCCAACTGGTTCAAGAACTAAAGCCAGTTGACCATAATAAGCGTCGTTTGTTTGCTGATTGGGCCCTAGAACAGCTTGCAGTTGATCGATTTTTTTATCGTAAAATTGTGTTTAGTGATGAAGTTCATTTCTGGTTGAACGGCTATGTAAACAAGCAAAATTGCCGTATATGGAGTGAAAACAATCCTCAAGAAAATCTGCAGGCTCCATTGCATCCTGAAAAATGCACTGTATGGTGTGCTTTACACGCTGGAGGCATCATCGGTCCATATTTCTTTAAAAACGATGCTGAAGCTAATGTTACAGTTAATGGTGGTCGTAACAGATCGATGATCAATGATTATTTGTTGGTGATGGTGCTACACCTCATACTGCTATCGTAACAATTAATTTATTGAAAGAAAGATTTGGCGATAACATTATTTCGAGAAATGGTCTAATTAATTGGCCTCCAAGATCATGCCACATAACTCCACTGGATTATTTCCTTTGGGCTTATGTCAAGTTATTGGTTTATGCTGATAAACCAGAAACAATAGACGCATTGGAAGACAACATAACTCGTGTTATTGATGGAATAAGGCCTGAATTACTTGAAAAAGTGGTCCAAAATTGTTCTGGTCGTATGCGGTTTCTCAGAGGTAGTCGTGGTGGACATATGCCGAAAACTATTTTCAATTCTTCAATCTTAATTTAAATGTATTTTATTCCAATTTAAAGTTCTATCACTCTAAAAAAAATACCCGATACATGTTTCAGGAATGTTGTAAAAAGAACTTATTTTGAGCAAGTTATTTTTGAAGAAGTTCTTGAGGTTATGTTGTGCATGTTTGAAAGGGAATTTAGTTTTTGCATTAAGAATGGAACAAAATGAAATCTTGTACTTTTCAAGTATTTATTTAATAATTTTTTATGACAAATTATATTTCTTTGAATTTCTTTCATTCCCTTGGGTACTGTGTGATAAGTATTAATTCTATATGTCTACTAAATTGACACGGTGTGTTCTTAAGACATTTATTTGAATTAATTCTAAAAATTTTGAATGAAAAATTGTTTTTCAAATAAAAATCTGTATGATATTTTAAATTTTGTAATAATATGATACTCCTAGATCTTCTGTAAAGATCCCTCAGAAGCTCATGAGCTTGTGTGAGTTAGGAATTCAGTTGGTTTTCTGGTTTGGCTTTTTTATTGCGTCTTTACCAATTTAGGCAGAGCAATAATGGCCGAACCCGTCTAATCAGAAAATATCCTTTTTACCTACCTACATGAGGGCCTGAAACCTGGACCTTTCGGTTCTCAGTCCAGGGCTTTAGTCACTGAGCTATCGACACATAGATAAGTATAAGCAAGTAATTCGAACTCATTGCTACAAATACAGAAATGTACCTGTTCAGGCAAGAAAGGTATCATTATTCAGATAACTGAAAGAAGATTGCAGTCGCAGTGGAAGAGATCCAAGAGGAATATTAAACGTTACAGTTTAAGTATCACATATATAATTACAGTAGTACCATGGAACTGGGTACGAATGGTTCGAGAAGGCACAAAGCGCGTCATGGTTTGATTCCGAACAAACAACGGAAGGAACACTGTACCGAACGCTCTCTCGCCAAAAGGATTAAAATGCATAATGGTCTATTATTATTTGTAATATTTCATATTCCGATACAGATTACCCGGCCACCATTCATTTCGATTTCGAAACAGTTAAATGTAAATTCACATATCTAGAGATTGGTTACAGCGTGAAACGTTCGGTGCGAAATATCAGGATGCCATCTCCGTGTACCGGATTTAATGTTGCGAAACAAAATGCTCCATTTATTATTGAGAGGTAATTGTTATCGTTCTTTCGCTGCTTTCTTCGCACCCGATGGGAAAATGGACTTTTTATTAACAACGAAGTGGTTCTGCAGATTGAACTTAGAATAGGTATCTTCTTTGGCTACGTTCGTGGGAGACTGATGTGATCAAGAACTAGCGCAAATATTGCTTCGATCTTAAAAAACAGTTGAAAATATGTTACGCTTTGGACCAGCATAGCGAATTTTGACCTACTCCTCGTGATTTGACTGATTCAAGATTCATGCATGAGAATGAATTCAAGTTTCACTAAGATATATAAATTATCTTCACCACTTAGAAATGCAAATCACAATTTGTATGGCCTTAAATGTGAATAATGAATAAGAATAGTTTAAACAGGTCTGGATTAATTGATTTTGGATCTGGGAGCGACAATTTTGATTACAATATTGCAGAAATTTTAGAAAAGCACTGACCGTGAGTCATGAGCTTTTGCGCGCTTGTCCATATCACTAAATTTTGCATTAACCTCCTTGTCGTTAATTTATATCTAAATGTTAAATTATCAGCTCCAGTAATTTTATGGTTTATTAAGCAGTCCAGGGTGCCCTACTCAGAATCTTTCTAACCTTTTAATTGGACGATCCTCACTTAATTTTGCGTTAGTTTTGTTATTTTACAGCTAACTGCTAAATTTAAATTCTATCGTATCTGGTGTTTTTTAAGAGTGATAAAACTTTCGATAGGGATAGCTGTGATTTGACAGAAGGTAGAAGCCATGTTGTTTTGACATTTCTGTTCGGTAAGCATTGACAAATCATCATGGAAAGACTCACGCTGCTACAACGTTTACAAATTGTTGAAATTTATTTTCAAAATCAGTGTTCTTTTCGCCAAACTTACAGAGCACTTCGTGAAATTTATGGTTCACATAATCGTCCATCAGAGCAGCTTATTCGTCGAACTATCGATAGATTTCGGACAATATTTTCTCTACTCGATGCAACAACAACAAGACAAAGAACTGTACGTATAGAAGAAAATATCGCTGCTGTAAGTCATAGTGTTAATGATGATCCAGATTTGTCTCTTCGTCGACGTTCACAACAAGTTGGACTCTGTGTATATACAACATGGAAAATTTTACGTAAAGATCTTTGTCTACATCCATACAAGATCCAACTGGTTCAAGAACTAAAGCCACTTGACCATAGTAAGCGTCGTTTGTTTGCTGATTGGTCCCTAGAACAGCTTGAAGTTGATCCACTTTTTTATCGTAAAATTGTGTTTAGTGATGAAGTTAATTTCTGGTTGAACGGCAATATAAACAAGCAAAATTGCCGTATATGGAGTGAAAACAATCCTCAAGAAGTTCTGCAGGTTCCATTGCATCTTGGAAAATGCACTGTATGGTGTGTTTTACACGCTGGAGGCATCAACAGTCCATATTTCTTTAAAAACGATGCTGGAGCTAATGTTATAGTGAATGGTGCTCGTTACAGATCGATGATCAATGATTATTTGTTTCAAAATTTGATTGGTATCGACCCAGAAGTGTTTATGCCGGAAATTATTTTCAAAACAGAACATAAATGTCATAAAATTATCTTTCAAATAAAAAAAAGTTGGCTTCGATCTTAATTTAAATGTGTTTCATTTCAATTCTATCAACTCCAAAATCAAATTCTATCAGTCTGAAAAAAGCATCCGATAGAACTGTTTCGGTAGCGCGCAACGCTGAACTGCTTTTTATAGACATAAAAATTATCACGACATATGCTTGGTAAAAGAAAATATATAATATTGATTGCGATTACCTAGCAAGCATCATCAAGACAAATGTTTCGAATGAATATTAAAGAATAACAAATTCCATTCCAAAAATACTCCATATACACTCCACATATATTCCATATATGTTGTTGTTTCTGAATTAAAACGAATAATTTAAAGAGGTAATTCTTTAGCAGAAGATTTTGGGGTCTTTTTTCTAAGCCTTTTCCCTTCCAAGTTGTTGCCATTGAGATTGAGTAAAAAGTTTTTTTCGTTGAATACATCCTTTGTGTCTACTCTCAAATGGGGTATATTAATTAATACCAAGAAGATTATTGTCAGATAAAGTCTAAATGACAATTTTTCAATATATGTTCAAATTTCTTTAACGCCTAGCGGGATTCCTGAAATGAAACAGTGAAAAAATGCCTTTTTTTATTCAATTGAGAAGAAATGATAATTAACAAATAACTTCAAACCGAAAAGCCACAAAACACAAAATGGAAAAATTATAATGAATATTAAGAAAAGTGTCCTTAAAAAATAACGAATGATTTTACTCTTCGTCTAAAATAATTCCGTATTCTTTGAAATTGTTCTGGTGTAATCCTAAATACCTCAGAAGATGCCATAATACGATGTCCTAAGTAAAAAATATATAAGAGACAGTACTTAAATTATCACAAAAATGTTTATAATACAACAATTCCTTCTCCACGATGTGGCTTCTTCAAGTATCTACATTATATTGGCGGATGGTGTCCAGTGTAACGAAGTTCAAATACAGTGTTAAGTACGTGACAAAATAATGGAAAGTCATAAAAATTCGAGGTGTTTATAGGAGTTTGCCGCTAAAAAATGCCATTAGGAAAAGATACACAGTAATGGAGACTTGTCAATGTCTGTTTGTTCATTAAAAAGGATTTTACGGGCATTGTATCTGTTGACTTCAAGAAATTCTGAAATTGTTAATCTAGAACTTTTACTTTCAAGTGGATAATTTCGTAGTTATTGTTGAAATTATGCCTGAATTCCTTAAGATGATTTGCATATGTCGAATGTACGGAATCCGAACTCCTTTGGTGTTCTTGGATTCTTTTCTTGAATGATTTCCTTGTCTGGCCAATATATACTAAACTTGTAGACTCCAGATTTATTTATGTATTTGCTAGATCCTCATTGCTTTTTATGTGAGTACTAAGGTTATTAATGGTTGTAAAAGCTGCGTTGTAATTGAAACTATTTTTGAAATATTCAGCAATATTTTGAGATAATCCATTAACATTGAATAACGAAAAGTATTTCTGTATATTGTCTGCTTTTATGGATACCACTTTATCTATAAGAAAGGGTTTGTAACAGTTGTTTTCCACTGTCTTAAGTGATCGATAGATTGCACGGAAGTTGAATCAACCAGCGTTCCAAGAAAATCTGAAACGCAAAATCCAAGGGATTTAAGTCTGGAGATAGGCCATCTATCCAATGATTTGGATAAACTTTGTCAAATAGCGTCTAGCCGCAATACTGAAATAGGCTGAAACACCATCTTATATCTTCGAGAAATACTGGAAACTATTCTAGGAAACGGTAGTCCATTCAACCTTACTGAAAGAAAATACAGTCCAATTAAAGGTCCATCAATGACTCACAAGCTACACATTCACAGAAAAATGTTGTTGACAATTTGGTAAAGATTTTGCACAGCCCATTTGTGATTGTTATAAAAATTCTTAAAAATTACCGTGAAAAGTTAGCCTCACCAGCAAACACAATACCAGTTGAGAATTGGGGTGATTATTTGAATTATCCACTCACAAAACAATAAGCGTACACAAAATCTCTCCGCAACAGCGCTTGGTGAATGTAATAGGGATATTCCTTCAGAATTTTAAAAACCAAGTAATAGTTTTCATTTAATACTTGGCTAATTTTCTGGTACTCGTTTTGGGAGATTCTACTCTCAATGGAAATTCTTGAGAAATTTGTTTTTTCTCGAAGACGTCGATGCATACACGAAAATATGCTATGATCAGGTAATTGCAGTAAATTGTTACCAATTTTCGCCCAGCGCATTCGCCATTTTGTATAATTTACTTAGAGTGATCATTTCACCTGCAATAAATTTAGTCAGGTTGCTCCTTTACTTCTTTCGTTTCTGTAATACTTTGAATGTTAACTTTAGTTTTAATAACAGTATAGTAACCTGGACATGCATTCCTTAGTTAATTTTCATGGTCATTTATCCGCAAGTAAATACATAGGGTACATAGGAACCATAAGAATCCACAAACAACACTTCAATTCATATTCATTTGGAAAATATCATATCACTAATTGCATAGTTACATAGTCTAGATGGACTAAAAAGTTTTTCGGAAATTTCTGATATTTGATTGTTCGATAGATTTTCCTTAGATTTAATAATCAAATTGTTAACATTTCGTATTCGAAGGCAAATTGTTCATAAAATAATTTCATGACCGTATTGAGTCTATTTAAATATGAATGAAAAGTAAATTTGAATGAACAGAATAAAAGTACTAATTATTGATTTTAATTATTCATAACTAGTTGAAGTTTCTTCAGAGTTTCAGATAATTTTTTAATACCTACCAGAAAATGCAAATTACAGCAAAATCTGTATATTTTTAATTCAGTCCTGTGACTTCAGCATAACGAATATATAAATTACTTTCGAGTTATGTAATTTCCAGAAAAATTGTATTATATCTTCAAAAAATTAATATTGTCTGATTTTATCGACACTCCATGAACACGTTCAAATTTCCGACTATATATTTTTTGTTGTGTTCAAGGCATTAAAAATTTATTGAATTAAGTTTAAGTGCTTTCTGAGATATGCTTTAGGAAATTTCATATTAATATTCCAATGGTTTCTCTAAACTAACTCTTAAAGAAATACATATAAACTTGGTACGGGGGCTATATTTTCGGGCCACAGTATTATCGTGAAATTTTTTACATTTTGAACAACAAATACGTTCATTTTATACGGTTACAGGTGCATTATTCAAAATAAGAGTATACTAGGAATTTCGATTAACAAAAAATATTCAAAAGTGGAATGTTAATTACCAAGCCTGTGTATCGTATGTGGAAAGCTGATAATTTTTGATATCTAGGTTGGTTATTAATTTGTCCTCACATAAATATTTTTTTACATTTTCAGCATAACTTATGAATGGATTTGATTGAACAATATGCAAAAAAAGACCGTAGCATTAATGCCGTGATACAAATACAGATTTTCAAAGAAAAATTCAGAAAAACGTTTCCTCCACATTCAACTCTCAATACTTATTATTACTATATTTTCAATCTACTGAATTTGAAGGCAAAATGCAAACATTTAAGGAGTTACACTTTTTCTACTCGATCAGTTAAGAATAATTCAAAATTAAACTCAATTCATGTGAAACAAGAAAGACATTGTCAAACGAAAAATACTGACGATGTATTGAATTGTCTCTAAAGTAATACAATAGTTAATTTTCAAATATAGAATATGCAATATATGCTCAGGATGATCAAAAACGTAACACCGCCTATAAATAGAAAAATAAGGATAATTACTTATTTCAAGTGACACTCAATAATATTTCAATCAGTCTAACTCAAATACGGCAGTCCAATCCATAATTTTAGCCAATTATAGTAAGTAATGCTGTATAACACAGAATTGTATTACCCGACGGCAAAGTAATGAATAATTTATAGACAATACCAATTATACAGGGGTACCCAAATTACAGAGGCATGTTCAGATACTTGAGCGAGCTTAAATAAATAATACGGCCGGTATGATAATTCCAGTGATTAGAAATAAAGAATATCAAATGAATCTGGTTGGTGGACGGCCATTTTGTCAGTCGCATGCTCTGGACGTAAATAATATGCATGATGCTCACACAATGATATCTTCCATAACCCTGGTACTGGTACTTAGCAGCTAAGAACAAGCTTATGTCATTAAACAACATCGACAGACGTGGCTGGCTCTATCTTTCTTGCACGCTTAGTCGTGGCTATATATGGAGCTAGGCTGTCCCGAGGTGAAGACTTGTTTGATTTAAATGTTCGATGTCAAGTTGTCTAGCTGGATAACTAGTTGAATCATTGATTAGGTTGATTGGAGAGTAAAGACTTCTTGTGTAGGTTCTGTTGACCATATTTACTACATACACACGGCTTGGAGGGGGCACTGTATTATTCTACAAAAAATTACTCCTCTGTCAACTATTAATTATGATGGAGGATCAATCAAGAAACATGATATTAGCTTTTGCAATCGTCTGAGTATACAATTGTTTCAACGTGGTACTGGACGAGTGAATTGAACGGTACCCCGAATTGATTTGAAATAAATAATTAGAAAATATTTTGAACTTGAATGATTTCAAATTTTTAGTTTTGGCATACGTGTTCGCAATATTCAGGAAACCTATATTGTTATTACAAGTCATTGTACAGCTACACTCAGCTCAAAGCTTGTATCATTGTCCTATCCCGGGTATGAAGCACCAAAGACATTAGGCTCAGTTCAGATTGCTTGAATTTCAAATAAAATTAAAAACAAAATTTAAAAATTGGATCATTTATGAAAAGGGTTTTTTTAGTTTATGGAAAGTTTTTCAAATATCTTACAACCAGAGTAATTCTGTTACACCTTGCTACAAATTTTAATTTTACAAAATTCCTTAAAATTCTTTTAAAATTAAATAAAATATATGCCTTAGAAACACTGTTTCTTTTAAGTAGACATATAGAATTAATACTCATCACAAAGCATGAAAATGAAATAAAAGAATCAAATGAAAATATAGAATATTGATCGTACCTACTTAACAAACTTTTGATGGAGACAGCATTGTTTCATACCAGTATTATGAAAACAAATTTCAATCTGAAAATGCCCAATATAAAACTAAGATATTCTTCGAAACAACCTCCCTTCAAGAATTCCTTTGAAAAAAACTTCAAAAATATGCACCACATCCTCTAGAAGGCATTTGAGACTCTCACCGATAATCATCAGCCCACTTTCACTGTAAGTAAAATGAAAACAATCAATAAAAAGTATCTCTCATATTCACAGGACCACGTGTTATATAATATTCGAACTACGAAAGAGCACAAATAGTTTCCTAGTTCTTAGGCCAGACTACCATTCGAATTCTATGTTCGGTCACAGAATACACAGAGAGGTTCAATAAAGTATTTTTAAAGATTCACTTATATCCAAAAAATACTGTTTGCATAAGTGAAAAAATAATTGTAATTATTATATAATCTGTAGAATAAAATAATAAAAAGTAGATTCTTTTACTTGACAGAATTAAATGAATGCCTTTCAAACTCTGTTCTTTAGTAGACATATAGAATTAACACTTATCACAGCGCGAAAAAGAGATAGATAGATATATAGTTTATTCAGCTCAATAGCTATTACACAACATTAAAATAATTAACGATTGATATTATTTTAAGAAGCATGAATATTTACATAAAATTTCATCAAATTTTCAGGTAATTTTGCCTTAATCTAGTTTTGAATACTACAGTGTCTGGTAATTCTTTTACTATTAATGATAACTTATTGTATATTTTCCTTCAATAAAGAGTGTTTTCTCCATTGAACTACTGTTGATCCTGAGTATTTGGCGATGATTTATAAATCCTAAATTATACTCTATACACCCAGATAATTTAACGAGGTAAATGTTTGATTGATTCGGCCTTTACTTGGTGGATACTCAATTTAATTAAAAAATATATAAGAGGCAGTATTTTAGTTGTCACAAAAATGTTTACAATGCAACAATTGTTTCACCACGATGTGGCTTCTTCAGGTATCTACATTCTACTGGCTGATAGTGTACAGTGTAACCCAGTTTAAATACAGTGTTAAGTGTGTGAAAAAATAATGGAAGAACAAGTCATAAAAAATTAAGGTGTTTATTGGAGCTTGCCGCTAAAGTGTGCCATTAGAAAAAGATATTCAGTAATGGAGACTTGTCAACATCTGTTTGTTAATTCAAAAGGATTTTACGGGCATTGTACCTGTTGACTTCAAGAAATTCTAAAAGTGTTAATTTAGAACTTTTGCTTTCAACGCTGATAATTCCATAGTTATTGTTGAAATTATAACTGAATTCTTTAAGATGATTAGCATATGTCGAATGTACGGAATCCCTTTGGTGTTCTTGGGTTCTTTTCTTGAATGACCTACCTGTCTTGCGAATATATACTAAAGGGCAATCGTTGAAAGTCAACTTGTAGACTCCAGATTTATTTTCATTATTTGTTCGATCCTTATTGTTTTTTATGTAAGTTCTAAGGTTATTAATGGTTTTAAAAGTTGCGTTATCGGCATATATCTGTTGCATCTAAGATTAATTCACATTGCTTTGTTTTGTATTACTCGCAATCGATGAATATGTTCATCTGAGCAAGAAAGGGTCAAAGTAGATAGCGAGATACTTGATTTCACCGACATAACTAATTATAGAATTATAGAGAATTATAGCAACATTACTACTACCTAAAATCATGCATTTTGTTTTTGACTATTCAATTTGAGCGCATTTGCCATCAGCCCCTCGTTCAAAATACCCATTACCTGAACCATTTTTTCAAAGTTTTTTCCAGATACAGAAATCAATGTATCGTACTTGAAGAGATTTACGAATCACTGTTGTAGATACAAATTTATATAATTAATATACAAAATGAATATAAGAGGCCCAAATACGCTTTTTTGAGGGACACCATAAAAAGTGCTCATTTCAAGTGAATAATCACCATGGATCTTCATGACAAATTGATTGAATGGGCGAAATGAGGTGCGATTGCAGCATAAAATTAAAATTTGTAAAGAGGTGTAACAGAATTACTTACTACTAATGAATATTTAAGAAATTGAGTTAATAATGTAAGCGATATTTCTTGATGTTTTCTGAAGTATCCCTCGAACAATGCGATGTTAAATTTTTTTTTTTTTCAAGTAAATGCTATGTAGAATTTTCATTAATGAAAATTTTTGGTGATAATAAGGAAGTTTTAGTACTAATAGATTTCAAGGTATACGAAATACACATTTTTTTTGAAAGCCCAACTTTTCTTTGGTTTAATATTGTTAGTTTATTTTTATCCAGACGGAAATAAAACTGACAGATAATTTAATAAACAATGATATATTGATAGCAGTTTCCTCAAGTATGAATTCTCTACTGATATCTTAGTAATTAATAATTCTTATTGCCCACTTATTCAAAATGTCAGCTACTGCTGACATTTGGAGAGAAAAAAATGAACATACTTTCACTTCAGTCCGACTGAAGCACTAACAATTTAATCGAATTCGTCTGCACCATCTGTATAACTTATTTATGCCACCGTTTCAGACCCATGAGGAAGCCTAAATCCATCAAATCGCCCATTAAATTTCGCAGGAACGACTATCGAGTAGCCCATAAAAATATCACCGTTTATTGAGTCACCTCCATCAAAATTCCGAATTTATTTGATTGGCAGGGTAAAAAATCGATCACGAAACAATCGGCGAAGCATGCACCGATGCACCTTGCGATGAGATATCGGAGTCGCCGAAAATATAATAGAAAACTCCGCGGAAACGTCGTTACTGAATAATGGCGGACAGATGCTCGGCACACGGCGGAACGATTGATTCCGGAAAAAAACGCTGAAAAAGGCCCTAAAGCTGTAAATCGACGACCACGTTCGGTTCAGTTGTCTATAAATTTGTTCCTGTGGTAGCGATATTTATCGACGGTGACATTCTTCGGCGTTCGCCATGAACGGATGCCTGCTTTTTGCGCCGTCTCTTCAGATTTCTTGATGTATTCTGTGTGCAAAGGTCTTATTAGTGCTGTTTAAGGAGACCATTGTGTCAAAGCTCAGTTTTTTGCGATTTACGCTAAAACAACAATGATCAACTTGCCAATAAAGTTGTTGCCTTTTCGGGTTAAAGCATTCGATGTTTCAGGAAATGCGTACTCAGATTTTCAGCGTGATCGTGCCGTGAGGACGTAGCTCCTTCTATGGATTCGAAAATAAACGAAAATGCCGATTTGTCGGTTGTAGTTAATCCATGTCAAAACTTTCACATATTTCTTTAACTGAAAAACGGTTCCTAAATTTAATCCATCAGTTTCCATTTTTTCCTAACATGAATAGTTCAAATCAAGTAAAGACCAATATTTTCGACGTGACAAAATCAAATTTTCTACCCAGACAATTTTTTTCAAGATTAAAGTGATATTTTTAATAAGGTTATTCTATTTTTAACACATTCATTATGAATAAATTTGCAGCAAAATACCCAATAATAATAGGAATTATAATAAAGGGTTTTTCCGTGAGATTTCCAAAATAAGTTATTCATGGTCTAGACAATCCACTCTAACATCTGATAAATAGATGTTTTGAGGAGGGTATCTTCCCTCAAGCTGAAGCTCGAGAGGATGATTCAGGTGTACAAGAAGGGTGACTAAGATCTATATGAAAATAATGGCCAAATCTCTGTTCTGGCAGCTGTCTCAAAAGTCTTCGAATCTCTCAACAAGTCCAGGTTGATATCGTTCCTGAAAAGAAACTCTTTCCTGAATGATCGTCAGCATGGTTTTAGGAGAGAAAAATCCACAACAACTACCCTATTGCACATCGACCAGTTTATAATGGAGGCGTTGGATGATTCTAAAGAGGTGACTTTGACCTTTATGGACTTAAGAAAGGCATTTGATTGTGTTGGCCATGGGGAGTCTTTGTCCAAGTTGGAGTATGTTGGCATAAGAGGGCCAGCGCTAAACCTGTTCAGGTCTTATCTACAAGGTCATTACCATATTGTGGATTTTGAACTATCAATAAAAAGAAGAATCACCGTGGGTGAGCCTCAGGTATCGGTGCTCGGACCTATTCTATTTTTAGTGTATATTGACGACTTAATGTATAACGTTGTTGCGGATGATCAAATCCTATTTACCGATAATACAACATTCTTGAACAGGGCTGACACTAACATTGTTCTCAGGGAGAAATTAGCGGCAGCAATAAAGGACGCAGTGGAACGGTTCGAAGGAAATCGAATGAAAGTCAATACCGAAAGACATAGAAGATAGTTATCACCACGAAACGTCGCAGTAAAGAGAGTATCTCCTTTCCACACAATTGCTCGCAATAAGGCAAATAAAGAATACACTTACCGAAAACGAAGCACTCGTATATCATGTACATTTTCATGGAAGGATGACCTACAGCATTGTCCTCTAGAGTGGATCTTCACATGCCGGCAGCATCTTCCTAACGCAAAAAGAAGCTGTTCGATTGATCGCTGGTGCTGACCGAATTGCAAGTTGTCGACCACTGTTCAGGAAATATAGTATACTTACAGCTCCGTCATGTTACATATTCGAGTGTCCTGTGTACTTCTTTGAAAACAAGGACAAATTCCATAAACATCAAGAAGTTCACGACTACCATACCAGAACAAAGGTCTGAAGAAAACCCAGAATATGCACACATAACGGGTTGAAAATGTTCAAAATACTACCCGAGCATTTGAAAAAACTATCTAGAGTGCGCATCAAAAATGAGTTCAAAAAAATTCTGGTAGAAGGTTTATTCTACTCAGTGGAAGAATTTATGCTCAAAAAGTTTCAACAAACCCCTTAATAATTTATTGCACATTAAATTTTAGCATGTTTGTCAATATATGTGAATATATTTATATTTTTGTCAAATGTGATTTATTAGAGTAACTGTTTTTATATGACTGTTTTTTTGTTTATACACTTTTTCGTGACCATCCGATGCGTTTCCAATTTGTTCAATGGGCTAATGATTGCATGGCCAAAGCTGAACATTTTAGCAGAAAAATCATCTTTAGCGATGAAGCTCATTTTCACCTCGAAGGGTTATTTTTTGTTGGGATCGGTTAAGGATAAAAGTTACGCTAACCATTCAGAAACGATTGACGCCTTCTTCGCCCTCGGTAAGTATTCGTACGACCTGGCCACCCAATTGGTCTTTGACTCGAGGTGGCAGTGTATGACGCTGGACTAGGAGGGTATTCCTTCTGTCTGTTCGCAACAACACATGTTCAGGATATCTCGAGAAATGCTTCAGACTTTAGAGGGACTTGATGGTTCGACCGGCTTCCTCCTGAACCAGGGTCGATTGCGAGACGTTTCTGGGGTTTGTGGATCTCGATGATACAGCTAGACCGTTGGTGCTTGAAGCCAGGATGAATTGAAAGACTTCACAAGGGTTCGTGGGTCTTGACGTACAGGCTGGATTGACGTGCTCGTACTAGGATCAATTGAGGAATCAATCTTGAGACTATCTTGGTTCATGGGACTGCGTTCGGGTGGTAGAATAAGAAGTCCCTCCGGCATGTAAGTTGCGTCTCAAACAACTCGGGTACTTACACTGCAGAGCCAGTAGAGGTTGGATAGTGCTTTGCTGCTACCATTCACGGTGTACGTCTTCGGACTGAAGCCGAAACTGGAAGCTAGTGGGTTCAACTCTTCATGCGTTATGAAAAAGCGTAAACTTTATCACACTTTCTGCTTCTTGAGGCAGATTGTGGAGACTGCTGAGTAGTCACTTGGTGAAAGAATTTTGCTCACATGCCAATAACCTTACCAGCAGAATTCTTGATATTGTCTTCTTCGGATGCTTTTAAAAAACGAGTCAAAAATTTTGTAACATACAATATTTAAATGGTTTCAGTTTTGAGGTAAAGGTACAATAAAGCTTTTGTTACTTTTGAGAAAACCAGCGGGTGAATTAATTCGTTAATTCTCAGAAGTTCTGAATCAGTATTTCTGAATTTTCCAAGTTCAGTTTTAGGCCTTTGTTTTCCTGATGCAAAACCCTAAAACGCTCATCAAAATAATGTTTCTTTATTATTAGACAATCTGCGGACGTAGAATCTAATATATCATCAAGGAAAGATCGCTTTTGTTTATTTATTCTAGTACTAAATAAACTTCCGGCTTCTTCAATATGAGTTTTTGACCAGGTACCACTGGTAAAAACCTGATAACGGTGATTTATTTATTTTAGTTTTAGAGTTTTATTGGATATTTCTCAAAAGATTATCGGTTTTGGAATGACGTAATCGTTCTAATTGCGTTCAAAAACATGATAATTAGGATCTAACCGCTCGTAGTTATTTCCCTCGAAATGATGAACCTGAATCCTCTGTTTAAAATTCCTTAATGAAATGATATGAAAACACTTCTTAACAATTCATGCATATTTAGAAAATTGCACTGTTCACTAAATATAAATATTAGGCCATCAACCTGTCAGTATCTAATTGTTGCAATACGCAAATATTGAATGGACGAAATTACTTTAACCTTTATTCGCAACAATAGAAGTTAAGGTGAGCCTGATATAATAAAAATGAAATTTAACTTACATTGGGAAACACGTGTGTTTTCATCCAGGGCGGCTATGGAAACCGTTAAGACGAACAGACTTAACAATTATAAGGCCGGGGTAGACTGATCTCGCTGACCAGGGTACCTGGTCTTGATACATAGAAACATTATATAAAGTCATAGTATTTTGAAGAGCTTTGGACACTTTCTGGAGGATGATTTTCTCAGCAATATCTTCTGCCATTAACCAGCTAAAAGGTGAATGCGTATTAAGGCCAATATCGGCGTTAAAAGATATATTACTGTTATTGAGGAACTTGTTTATTTGTGGGAGGTTTTAGCATAACATGAAGGAAGGTTTTTTCGGTTTTTGACTTAGGAAATAAGTAGCATTTCTTCTGGAAGCGCTATCACATCATCAGGCGGTATGCTCGGAAATAAATTTATAATATCGAATGGGACTAATTTTGACTTGGATGGGATAAATGACCAGACCAAGTTTTCTGGTTCACTTTTATTGAGTTTATTCTCGTAGGGGCTCGGTAGACTGTGTGAAAATTAGTGATATCTATTGGATTTCCGAAGTTCAAAAATATTCTCTCGAATGTATGTTCATGGTTATAAAACCCACTCACCTAACCCAATTTGCAAGCTAAATGCATATAACTGTTTTGATATCTCCCATCTGAGATCTTATCAACCGTTTAATGCATAGGAGGAAATTGGCGGATATTGCTCTTATTTCCTTCATTTACATTAAAACCTTGAATGAAACTTGAAAAATCTATGGCTACTTATGGAGAAACACGTAACAGAGTAGCTCGGATCAATTTAACTTAATTTATAATACCTCTCCTTAATACGAATGCATAATTCTCTTGTGAATTGCATGACCTGTTTATAAATGAAAGATAATGAAATCATTCATATCACATATCAAAATACCAAGTATTTTTTAGATTCGTTAGGATTGTTTTAAACGTGGGTATCTCGTATAGAATATCGAGCAATACGCAGGCAGACGACGGAAAATAATCTTTCAAATAATTAGAAAGTTCTGTTTTTTATTCATATGTACAATTGCGTTGATTTTTGTATGAATACAATTAGAAGAATGATGGTCCTAATATAGAAGGGAGGATACTGAATCACAGTATGGATGAAGTACCACTAATTATAGAATCGGAAGTAAGCATCACACTTAAAGATCTCAGAAACAGAAAATGTCTAGGTGAAGATGGAATATCTAACGAATTGTTGAAGTTTATAGCAGAAGAAGTCCCAATACCACTCACACATATATTTAATAAAGTCATCCAGAGCCAAAACCTACTAGAAGAGTGGACTACTGGCGAAATCGTACATAAAAAGGGCCAAAAACAAATATTAACAATTATCGCCCAATACTCTTAATGTCAACTGTCTACAAAGTATTCTCAAAAATCGTCTTGAAAAGAAGAACTAACATTTTGGATGAAAATCAACCACCTGAGTAAGCAGGATTCAGAACTGGCTACTGAACTATGGACCACCTATTCATAGGTGGTCCTATACAAAAAATTGTACCTAGTATTTGTAGATTACAACAAGGCGTTTGATATGGTGCATCATACCTATCTTATAAATGCTCTAATCGATCAAGTTATACCAGAACCATACATTCATATCCTACAACAAATTTATCACAATTGCTCAGCAAAAATCAAACTTGAAAATGTAGAAGTCCTGTAAAGTCGAAAAAGATGTACGTCAGAAAGACCCCATTTCCCCAAAGCTATTTATAGGTTTGTTAGAACAAATATTCAGAACCATTGATTGGGGAAATGAACAAGGCATCAAGATCAATGGGCAGTATTTATCTAATCTTAGATTTGCGGACGATATTGTCCTCTTTTCAGAAAGCCAAGAGGAACTTCAACGAATACTGAATGACCTGAATACTCATAGTAGAGAAGCTGGACTAAAGATAAATGAAACCAAAACTAATTAAAATAAATATATAAGAGACAATATTTTAATTTCCACGAAGATGTTTTGTCACTTATATATATTTTTTTTAATCTAAATCAGTTTCCACTAAGTAAAGACCAATCAAACATTTTGAAACCAAAAACACTGCTGAAAGCAGTGCAGAACCTTGTTTCTTTCGGAGCATCCCTCCACTGCCACTAGGAGAGAACAGTCGTTTATTCATCATCGCATCGCGCTGAAGTTTTGATTCTTCCACTGCTCCACTGGACTTTCGTGGTCCTCTAGATTAACATTGAATTTCCAATGTTTCCGACTGTCTTTTCCATACCTGTATATTAAAACAGCATAGCGCATTTAAAATATGTGCGTATGTACTGAATATCAATGGATGCGAAATATATTTGCGATATCAAAAAAATTTGCATACAAAGACGCGAACATACGGACTAGCCGTCGGCTTGTCATCGACATGTGACAGCGAAAAAATTGAGGCATTATAGTGTCCCTATCAGGAATTGGCAGCAACTCGCTATGAATAAAGATAGACAGCAGGCAAGTATCTATCAGTGGAGGCGTCTCTGGGTGATAAATCAAGGAAAGCTCCCAACCGATTAGCTCCCGATGAAGACAACAATCCAGCCTCACTCCGCGGGCCCTCATATGAATAATTCAATAGTGACATTTGCAATCTCGCTGTTACAAATAGTTCTTGCAGATCGACTCTCACACACTCTCGGCCAATTAAGATAAAATCAAATATTTACAAATAACATGATTTTGAAGTAACACATAAATATTTAGATAATTGACCGAGATACAGTACGGTTAATAACATAATGCGACTGTATGGAAAGAGCAAAATGTCCTCAGGAAACAAATAACGAATACTAAAGGATTACAAGAAAGTCCGATAATTGAGGTTCATTGCGTGTACAGTATTTTCCAAGTAGCTGGACCCTTCGGCTAAAGCAGCGCCACTACATGCAAAGCGGATCTCACGCGTACTTGCTTCGTTCTATTACTGTTAAGCTCGAGCATTTCACAGAACATTAGAACCGAGCAGTGTTCCCAACTGAAGGGTTCCATTTTAAGGAATTCTTCCATTTTAAGGAATTCTGGCCATTTAAAATTTGCAATTTTGATCGGCTATAAATAAACAACTAATGACTATTTTTTTGAAGTTTGCAGTTCATTAGAAATATTGAACCTTGATATTCACGAATGAAGAAGAATATCAGCTGGGACAGTTGATAATATATCGAAATATCGATATTTATTATTATACCAAAACTTTTTTGGACGATATGTCAATAGTTCGATATTGAAATAAAGATATCGACGATCAATATTGTTTTAAAGACCAAACACCATGATGCATGTGCCCAACTATCCATAAAAAAGGACAAATATTAAGAAACACTACAAATTTTTCAAATTTATTTAAAACATTCTGTTAGTGCTTCTGATCAATTACGATCTGAGCAATTAGCAGAAGGAAAAGAAGAAGGCCAAATATTGATGCTCATTCAAGCAATCAGTACTCGTTGGAATTCTTCTTTGGACATGATGGAAATATTTCTGAAATTATCTTCAATTTTCGCAGAGATATTAGCATCAAGAACTAAGAATAATGTACTTACCTGATATAGTAGTTACTTCGTAGTTAACTATTTTGCGCGATTTAGTTACTCTCCTTGGTCCATTTAAAATAGTAACTTGAGTGCCGAGAAATATGTCACAGCTAGTAATACCATAAACAAATTCATTAAAACAACGAACAGCACAACGAAGTGTCAGTACAAAATGATTTATTGAAAGGTATTGAAGACAGATGAGTGCCTTTACAAGAAAAGTTTTTCTTCGCCAAAGCATCTTACATCTCCGTTTCAAATAGTTACATTTCATGTCAGCATTGGCTGCTGTTAATATAATGTCACGTGGAGAAAAAGAAACCATTTCATCATTATGAAAAAGACATGAAGATATGCTCTTGAGAAATATGACTTACACCAATGTTATTTTTAGCAAGTTTTGATACAATGTCTGCTGAATTAAAGCAGTATTTATATCAGCCAAATACTTCAAGGTCCTCAAATGCACTAAAATTTTGGATCGATATTCATTCGACTCCTGTGCTATCAGCTTCTGAACGAATTGTTTCTACAATCAATCTTTTAGTGCTCAATAATCGTAAAAATCAAATAGCTGAACATATCAAATAACGAGTAATTTCAAAAACTCTTACTGAGAAATATTAATACGAACCTAACATTTTCATACATTAATAATTTAACTTGCTTAAAGCCGTATTACGATTGTTTTAAAAAGCAAAGCTAATAAAATAATATTGAAAACAAATATTGATGTATCAAAATATCGATTTTTTTTCGATATATCAAATTCTCATGTTGATATATTTGAATATCGATATATCGAGAATATTTAAAAAAATGTCAACAGCCCCAATATGAGCCAAATGACCTTTACAAATAGCTACAGTACTTCATAGGATCAACCCAATTTTGCAGTATCAATTATTTCGAATTATTTGTCATGAATGACAACTTCGATTTCGTGTTTTAAGGCATCAATCGTTTCTGGATGGTCAGTGTAATATTTATTCTCAACAGTTCCCAAAAAAAAAGTCCTCCTAGGTTAAAATGAAGTTCATAGCTAAAGATAATTTTTCTGGGAAAATGCTCATTTTTGGTCAAGCGATGATCAGCCCATTGAGCGAATTTTAAACGCATCTGATAATCACGAGGCCGTGCGTCTTGCACTAGTTGAACTTTGTAAGCTTTTATATCGAGGTCTTTATGTAAAATTTTTCCCAGGGAAGTGCAAGAAATATTAAATTCTTGAGCATGATGACGAGTAGATGTTGGTGAAAGTAAACTCCTTTTCAGGGTTATAGCAGCAATGTTTTCAGGTGTGCTCACTGAACGAGAACGTGAACGCGTTGTTGATCCACAAATTGCCTTGAGGGTATTTCATTTTTATTAAATTTTCCACGTACATTTCAAACAGTTTGGGTAGAAGATTCACCTCATTAGAAATAAGTTTTTAATAAATATAAGGTCATTCGTAACTCTTAGCAACATTTGGGAATTCTAGCTGCAAAACACATAAAAAAGAAAATTTCTGATATCCTTAAAGGCATTTCTATTTTGAAAGGTTTGGAACACTAGAACAGAGAATATCTGTTTATTAACATGTTTAACACTGTTTCGATTTTGTTTGGAACATTTTCGGGCACAATTGTTTTCATGTTTTTGCGTAAGTCCTGTTGAAAAATGAAGGTGTAATTAAACTTCAGCCATATAATTAATTAATTCCTATATGGTGGCCCACATGAAAGACTCCAGTCCGTGGCACCCTCTTAAGAATTTCAAATTGGAGTCGAGTTACATTCCATTTTGTAGGTTCTTCATTTTTTATGAATACCCAAAAAAATTTGTTTCGTTATAAAAATTTCTTTGTAAGTGATGTGTGAAGTAATTTCTGAACGAATTTTAACTAACAAGATGTCCAACTTGCCTACAGTTCATTTTTTAACAGCAATACTCTCTCTGTCTATCTGTCTTACATACTGTAACATTTCAGATGTTATTTCATTACATGCTTACAATATTCTCTGATAAAGATCTTCTAGAGAAACAGGTACTGTCTTAAATACGACACTTTTTACATGGCCTCACAGAAAAGTTCTTAAAGTATCAAATAAGGGATACTGGAGGCCAATCAATATAATCCTCCTTTCCAATTTGATTCTTGGTTGAAAGACCTAATCGTTTATTTAGTGGCAGTATCCAATTCGTTTTTCAAGCTTTCCTTCAATAGTTTGGGATGAATAATTTGGATGCCTGAAGGAAACATTTTCTCCTGGAATATTTGAAATCCTTTTATTCGATTTCCAGGACTAATGTACGAACAACTGAAGATGTTGAAGCAGGCTAAACTTAAAAATGAACTCATGGAAGTGAATATGGCATAAAAACAAAATAAGGAATTTCATAACTATGACCCAATCAAGGAACACCTTTTATGAAATCAAAAACAAATAATCTAATGAAACTTAGATATATGTATATAGGAATCTACTTTTAGACGGTTGAAAGGAGATATTTAACAATCTATTGCAGCGAACGATAACTATTACATTCTGATGGAAAAAAACGAACTTTCGCATCAATTATATTTTATTTTTATATCCGGAAAAAGGGCAGATAGTATAAAATTATCCTTCTTGATAAATGTGTAATTTCTAAGAATATCCAACCTTATATTTCTAATAACCTCGTGAGATGAATTGTACAAAGTATTTTTTTAACTAGAAATAGCAATCTGTTAATCACTTAAGCAGTATCATTACTGAATCAGTTTGAAATTCCTTTATATGAGTGATATAATACTTAATATTTCGATTCGACTAACTTCTACGGCACTGGTTGAACAAATATGTAGGAAGACTATTTATAATCAATGCTCCAGTCTTAACACCAGCTAAATTGTCCAACCGAAATCGTGTAGTTGTAGGATAAAACACGTTGGCGTAAGCTTTCTTGTTAAAAAACCCAACAAAAAGTTGATAAAAATAGATGAATTATTCACAGTTGTAGATTAACAGGTGACTCTTCTAGTCATTCGAATTTTCTAAAAACAGATCAAGGATGTGTTATTGGGGAACTTCTTCATTTATAAAGATGGTTTCCCATAGTGGCTGAAATAATTGAATAATTTCTGGATATCTAACTCGGGGTATATTTCGTTGATAGCATTTTTATATTGTTTTATGGCTATCATACTCACTATTATTGATGGCGATAAACCATTATTAGTTGAATTTTTCTTTACTAAATTCAATTCTTGATTAAAATTTTTCAAAATCAAAAAAAATGTTAATTATCTCTGTCAGAAGATATAAAATATATAAAAATACCTTTTTGTCACTAGATATTTCTGCAACAACTAACTAATTTTTGTATAAGCATGGCCCATACGAAAATTAGGTCATATCACAGAAATATAGAATGAAAGAAGATACGACTTAGACTCTGCATTAGAAAACTGCCATGTGTATGCGAGAAATAAATTTCCATATTATCAATATATATATATATATATATATATTGATAATTACTATGAAGAAGTATTCGCATATTACAGATAAAAGCTGGAATTAATTCTCCAGAACCTCTATAGATTTTAATCTAGATAAATCTCATTAAAAGCATTTAGAATTAAATTTTGAAACATGTGGTGGAAATTAACTAATGAAGAAATATTAAAAATAATGACCAAATTATTTAGACATCACCTTATACATTTATGTTTCGATTGGATATTAAAGAATCACAAGTCCATCAGCAAAAAATTCAATAAATAATAATTGAGAACTTTCTTTGTATTTTATCACATGCTAAGTTTAAGTGGTATATTCTTTCATTGCATATTTACGTGATATAACCTAATTTTGGTATAGGCCATGCTTATCCAAAAACTAGTTGGTTGTTTCAGAAATATTGGCATAAACGTAATTTTATATATGTTTAAATGATTATTTTGTTTATTCAAAAAACTCTCTGCTGAAGAGATTTTGGCTCCGAATTTAGCAAGTTCTATCTATGAAGAATGTGATATATATTTTTTAAAAAAGGAAAATAAAAACGGCCTTTTTGAATTATATATTGAACATTTTTTAGTGATGGAACTTGTGATTCTTTAACATCCAATCGAAACATATATGTATAAATGAGGTTATGTCTAAATAATTTGTTCATTATTTTATATTTATTTATATTTCTTAGATGTTTTTATTGGATTTGATTTCAGAAAATTTTTTCAATTAAAATTTTTCAAAAATTCACATAATTATTCTGCCTAATATCCAAAATCTTGAAAGAAGCCTTCTTCCAAGTAATAAATCCTTCCAATTTATTTTTATCTTATGAGTTATAATCATAATTTATTTCTTCACACATGCACGCGGCACTTTTGTATATCACATATCTTTTCTGTGGAGGAATATAGAGTTTAATTATTGCTTTACGGTAAGCCTTAAATGGTTTGTTTTAGCCAGTTTCTCGACAAGGGTGATGTGACCAGGGGGTGTGTGATATTTTTTAGCGATTGTTTTCATTTACCATCCAAAAAATCCAACTGACAAGAATGGGTGGTTGTTTCAAAGGTGATTTCGAAGAAGTATTTAAAAAAAAGACTTTAAATTCATATGGTTCATTTGAAACAGCTGTATCAGATAAAGTTTGATAGGTAATTTCGGTCTGTATTCTAAATTTTTTTCAGATTTATTTTATCTATTTTGGGTGATGTGCAGTGTTTTTATCTTATTTAATTTTTAAAAATTTCCAACAAATTTTTTGATTTGAAATTTGTGGAGGTTTCATAAAATTGGTCCGCTTAATATTTAAAATATGTTTTTGAATTTCAAAGAAGGATATCATCGGACATCTTAAATCCGCCACTGGCAACCCAGATCCATACGAAGGGTACATCCATCTACACACGTCATTTTGCACCGAGTGTCTGTTTATAAATTCACGACACATTGGCCGGTCTTATAAATTTCGGATTGGAAAAACTTGAGTCATTAAAGTGATATAAAATCGTTTATGGCCATAGCATGCGGACAGGTCTTATTCTTTTGTACCCGACGGACGCAATGATAGCTATTGAAGCCCACTCTGATTTGTTTTGCAGCTCGTGATGGCACGCAGCCGTTAAAGATTTAACATGTCTATATGATTGACTCTAATGTGAGCGGTTTTGTAGCCCTCTGCTATCACGGCAATTACAAGAAGCAATGCTGCTAAGTATTCGAGGTGGCGATGACGAATCTCGGAAACAGTTCTTGGTTTTTGTGATGCGAGCCTCTGTAATTGTAACTGCCGAAGAAGGATTGCTATTGAATTTGAATGGTGAGGTTGCGATTCTTTTAATCGAGAGGAATTTTTCGGTATGAACTGTTGGAGAGAGCTTCGAATATTTTCAATCACTACAACCCTGTATCATATGGAGCTTTAGTGTATTTGATTCAGCAGCATAATGCAAATATATTAGAAGTAGAAATAAGTTCGTGAGGTTTTGATAACAAAAGGTGAGTCCTATCCGCCTCACAGCCCAGATATAACCTTTTCGATCGATGCAACATAGCCTGGCCGATCAGCACTTCTCCAATTAAGATGAAGTAAAAAAATGGATCGATGCATAGATAGCGGCCAAAGAGTCCGCAAAAAAACGCAAGTTACGAAAAATAATGTTTTCCAACGTGTTTCATACAATATTTTTTCTAACTTTGAATTGAATAAATTCAAATTAAAAGTCTCGACGGACGCCCATCGTAGATTGCTTTAATATCATTTAGTGGTTCGGTCATATTTATTTGTTACTTCGTTTCTATGGAAGCAAGTGTCATGTTTCGTGGTTTTGATTGTCGAAAGAAGTGGAAAAAAATAATCTCTTTTCTTCTCGTACATAATTCATTTAATTATTCAAGTTTCTACATATACTATATATATACTGCAATGTCCGATTCAGAGAACGACGTACCAAGCGACATTGAAGAAGCGGCTCAATCTGCGTTATCTACAATTATTCGTAAGAAGTCGAGGAGCCTATGCCAAATTTAGTTTATGGTGTGAACACAAAAAGATTACCCATTTGAACAAAAAAGTTTTACCAGCGTATTTCCAAGAAAAGGAGGAAAGGGGAATTCCATAATTTATGCTGAACAGAACACTTTGCAATGGAAATGATGCAAAAGTAGGAATTTGGGTGACGTTTGAACTGAAGTCAAGAGAAAGGGGTTATTCCATCGAATTGTGACTGGCGTTGAAAAGTGGGTCCATTACGATAATCCAAAACATCTGGCAACGTATAGATACTTCATCATCAACTGCCAAGCAGAAAATTCATGGCGAGAAGATCTTCTTCTTGATAGTGCCAATTCGTTATCGGATATTGGAGATCATTCTGGCTACTGTGACTTTGTTTACCGCTGCCCGGAAGAGTCCCTACCCTATTGGAGTAAATCTCTTGATTCTTCTGTCCAATGGCCGAGTGCGTTATGTAGCATACTGCTTTACCTCGGGAGGGTGGAGGCCCTCGGGAAGTGTTCGTACGACCTGGCCCCGCATGCTGGACTAGGAGGGTATAACTTCTATCTTTTCGCAGACACTCATGTTCAGGATATCTCGAGAAATGCTTAAGGGTTTAGCGGGACTTGACAGTTCGACCGGTCTCGTCCCGAATCAGGATCGATTGCTGGACGTTTCTGGGGTTTGTGGATCTCCACGATACGGCTAGTCCGTTAGTGCTTGAAGCCAGGATCAATTGAAAGACTTCACAAGGGTTCGTGGGTCTTGACGTACAGGTCAGATTTACGGTGCTCGTACCAGGATCAATTGAGGAATCAATCTTGAGACTACCTTGGTTCATGAGACTGCGTTCGGGTGGTTGGATAAAAAGCCCCTTCGGCTTATGAGTTGCGTCCCAAAGAACTCGGGTACTGACCATGCAGAGTTAGTAGAGTTTGGATAGTGCTTCTCTGCTACCAGTCACGGTGTAGGTTTTCGAACTGAAGCTAAAACTGGAATCTGGTGGGTTCAGCTCTTCGGAATGATTCTCGATGATAAGGCGTAACCTTTATCATACTTTCTGCTTCTCGGAGCTGATTCTAGAGACTGCTGATTAGTCACTTGGTGAAAGAGGTATGCTCATATGCCAATACACGGTGCCCAAAAAAGTCCAACTGTTGTTGTCGAGTACCAAATTCTTGAATTCCTGAACCACGAAATTCTTCTCCAGCCTGGACCTCTCTTTCCCTCGACCTTGGCCTGTAGAATCAGCTGGAGCAGACCATATCTTTGTTTACTCTGCATGGTGTGAACCAAATACTCCAGTTTTATACTCTTCACGGCTTTCGGATTAGCAATATTTATACCCTCTCATTGGCTATTTGCTCTGTCCAACTGATTCGGAGCGTTTTTGTGTAGAGCCATATCTCGAATGCCTCTAGACTTTTACACGAAGCTTACGTAAGCGGCCATGACTGTACTCCATACAGAAGTACAGGAAAGACATAACACTTAAGTGGTTTTATTTTGTTTTTTTTTTCTGTTCAGGTCGTGATTTGTGAAAAGTTTCCTACTTCTTATGAATGCTGCTCTGGTCTTTTCGATTATGCAGCGTATTTCCCTCGAGTGATCCCACTCATCATTCAACATAGAATTGAACGTTTAGAGATATGCCAAACTCCTGACTAATCCGCACCACTCTGTCCACAAGTTTTTGTGTACGTGAAAGAATATCGCAAAATATCATGGTGTCATCTGCACATCTAATATTATTCATCTTTCTTCCGCTCACACTGATACCCACCAAAATGTCCTACAGCGAAGTATTGAATATCTTCTCGGCACAAATATTAAACAGTAGAGGGGACAAAACTCAGCCACGTTGTATGCGAATATTATCCGATCTTTTACCTCTAGAGCTTATTTTTGCTATTTGTTCCCAAGATAGATTCTTAATGATTCGTAGATCTTTATCATCTATCCCTATTTTCCTCAGAATCTCAATGAGCTTTTGATGTTTGACTGTATCAAACGCCTTTTGGTAATCTATAAAGCAGCCATTTATGTCGGTATTTACATATCTACACCTTTGGAATAGCACCTGGGCATAAAAAAGGCTTCCGAGTACCTGTAGCTATGCCGAACTATGTATCGCCCATATTTTCCTCCCACAAATACGTACCTATATACTCCGGTGAATGATTTTCAAAAAAGATTTCAGCAAGAAGCGAGAAGATCATCTGTGTATTTGGTAAGACTAGCATCATATTATGAGCTGCTAGAATAGCACGAAAGGATCACAGAGGAGGTCTACAGACGACGATCGATGCGTTTGAGCTGAACATTGTGCGAAAAACGGACGTAATACATTGATAAACACGATACAGTTATTTTGCAGCATGACACATGTTTTGTCGCCAGTTAAAACGTACTTAGAAACGCTCAAAATGTCTTACCCTACCCGTCGTACAGCCTTGACATTGCGCCTCCCGAACGATGCAACATGGCCTGGCTGACCAGCACTTCTACAATTACGATGAAGTCAAAAAATGGATCGATGCATAGATAGCTGCCAAAGAGTTTGCCTTTTTTCGCCACGGGATCCGCTAATTGCCAGAATGATGGGAAAAAGTACTGGCTAGCGACGCAGAATACTTTAAACTTTGAATGTATTCCTAAATTTTTCACAATAAAGCTTCAATTCACGACAAAAAACCGCACGAACTCATTAATACTTCTAATGTTCCATGTCAATTTTGAAATTAAGTTAAATGAACATTGTGAATAAAGTGCCATACTTAATTTATTGTGCATTAAAGAATTATAATTCAGAAATTAAAGACTGAACTTAAAGTATTCAAAGGGAATTTGAAATATCAAATTTAATAGCAGAAATTGAAGCACTAGTACCGAAATAGAATTCATATACAAAACGTCGGCTTCCTGTTAAAATTTTTCCTCATTATTTGAACCTACTTTTTCATTATTATTATGTTCCAAATTCTCAGTACATCCAATTAAACTAGTCATGTTATATGACCGGCGCCATTTTGACAAGGGCAATCTTCACAAATTACCCAATTTCCATTATCAAAACGCGAACAACAAACACAGAGATACGTGGAGTCACGCTCGAAGGACCTTGGGCAGTATGAAACCAAATAAACAATGTCTGGTTTCATGACAGAAAGAATTAAGCGACATTAAAGTGGAATTGTTTGATCTGTGGGCGACCATACAACGGGCTACGCTAGCGTGAGAGTCATCAAGCATGCGATAAAGCTCATGGAGGCTCAGATCCCTTCTAAATGTGAAGACAAACAAGAACTACGTTCGACACTTTTCTTTTCGAATGTTACATCGGAATATGCCATTCAAAAGAGAATGTATTCAAATGGAGGAGTTTTCGGTCATTCTCTTTCGTTAATAATTATTCTTCCTTATTCTTATCTAAAAATAACATACATACTTACAATCATTTACATGAAAAATTCAATGAATAATAATAGTTGACTAAATCGTCATTAAAATTTTTGATATTTTTCAGGGACTTTAAGACCTCCTGGCCTTATTGGAGGAAGCAAGCCAAAGGTAGCAACTCCTGCGGTGGTATCAAAAATCGAGCAGTACAAAAGAGAAAACCCTACTATATTTGCCTGGGAAATTAGAGAAAGATTGATTTCAGAGGGTAAGTGAATTAAAATTTGAAATATTAATTTCGGCCATTATAAACCTGGGAGCAGAGTACCTTCTTTTTGAAATCTCTTTGAAATCGTTATGTATCACTGGTTGGTGAGTTTTTTGACCTCAGTAACATCCTTAGTGAAAGTAAATACGGATATATAAAGGGTCGTTCTATAAAATGGGCAAGTAGTTCACAGAACACATCATTAAATCATTCGAGAATAATGAATTGTTCCTTGGAATATTTTTAGATCTTTCAGAAGCCTTTGGAAGTCTTCTTCACATTAAGCTATTGGAAAAATTAGAAAGAGATGGTATAAGAGACAACGTTCCGAAAGGGTTCTATTTATAATTTAGTAAAAGGCGTCAAACAACGGAGATAAAGACAGTTTGAAAATCATCTAAATCAGACATTCAAGTAATAATGACAGGAATTCCTCAAGGCATCATTCTAGATCCAATTCTCTTCGTCTTATACTTTATGTTGCTATATGATCAACTCATACTACCCCAGGCTATTCCATAAAATGTCAGTTTTACTTGACAGAATTTAACGGTAGTTTGAAGACAATGACTTGATTCTGAGCGCTGAAAAAACAAAAGTTATCGCATTTTGAACATCCCCGCATCGAGTAAAAACACTAGATGAATTTAAACTACATAAGGCCTACATAAAACCGAATCAAAATATTAAATCCTGAGTAGTACCTCTTAAATATTTCAACGGCCCTGGAAATATTCTATTAGGAGTAGAAACAAATTCGTACGGTTTTGAAAACATACGTTGCTACTAGTTTATTATTCCATTGTACCATCTGGTAATACCTTCATTTTGAAATATCAGCATTAGGCTTTCTTTTCAATGTCTCCTTTTTTGCTGTAAGAAGCGTATTTTCTGTGTGCTCTGAAAATGTTAACTTTTGTACCGAATTATGTATTTCTGCGGGCAGTTTCATTTCATAACTTGAACTGAACGAACATGTCAGAAGTAGTTTGCCTGATTTTAAAGTGGCAATTTTAATTTGGAAGACGAAGAACGACCAGGAGCCTATCCAAAGTTGCGAATGAAGAATTAGAGGCAAGGCTCGATAAATGAACTTTTTTAAACTCGAATCTTGAGCCTTTCCTGAAATTTGGTTTGGTTTTTTATGGAACAAACTTAGGATTAATTGAAAATTTTCGCGTTCAGTATTGGCCATAAAATCTATCTTCAAAAATAACAAAGAGAATCATGCAGAGATGTTTTCAAACACAATCAGTCATTTAGTACGATCTTCCCTATTAGTTTGTTACACCTATTCTTGGACACCCGTATATACGAAGTTCTTATTTATCCCCTTCGAAATATAAGAAATATGAGAAAATATTTCCCCTGTAACTCATCCCACGATTATAATACTCGAAGGGTTGATTTATGATATCCTCCACATAAATTAAGATAAACCCATAGGCATCCATTATATAAATGTATAAATTCTATAAATAACTGCTCGGTGATTTTGAAATAAGCGCGAATCACAAATAAAAAAGTCTTTTAAAAAGTCATACATTTTTAAATCTAGAGCCTTACAACATAAGCGATTATTAGACACAAATTCTTGACGTTTTATACATTTTCTGTTACTGTAACTGTATTGAGGTTAGCAGAATCTGTTTGGTATTCGAGATGTAATCGTAACTCTGTAGAATTTCTTGAAAATGAACCATACAGTAGGAGCACATACTTTATTATTCCATTGTTTCATCTGGCAATACCTTCATTTTGAAGTGTCTTTATTAGGCTTCCTTCTTAGCATCTGTCATTTCGCTGAAGTGTAAACAACAAGGTTTCTGTGTGCTCTGAAAGTATCAACTTTTGTAGCGAATAATGTGTTTTTGCGAAGAGTTTCACTTCATTACTTCAATATGAAGATAAAGGCTGCCAAAAGTTATCGTACGTAAGTGGATCCTTATAGTTACTATGCTCTAGCTGAACGAACGTTCATATTAAAACGGACCATAGATGCGTTGAAGTTTATGTAGTGTTAAACTTTCTGCCATAAAGTTCGCGATGGGCTTTGCCCATCGCAACTCCCTGGGTACGGATCGAATGTCCGAAAATCTGGTCACAAAGTAACGCCATTATATTTTCCTGACGACTTTTCGTTTCTTCGCTACGAACGAAAGAAAACTCGAAATGTCACGACGTTTCCCGCGCTCCCCATTTGTAAACAAACATACTCCACCCACCTTGTCCTTGCAACGCTTCTGTGGTCTACGTACCGGGGTGAGCCGTGAAGTAATACGACGGTCGTCCGGAAATTATCGAACCGCGTAAAAAAGTTTATCCGTCAATTTATATCGATCGAAAAAGCGTATCGATCAATCGATTACGCTAGACGCTAAAAGTAGTTTTCCCGATTGAAAAGTGGCAATTTTGGATTGGAAGACGAATAATGATCCGGTGCGTCATCAAAGTTTAAGGATGAAGAATTAGAGGCAAGGCTCAATAGAGATGCATTAGAAACGCAAGAAAAACGCGCAAAAACACTTGGAATCTCCCAGCCGACCATTTGCCATCGTTTAAAAGCAATCCGTAAGATAGGAAATTGGGTGCCGTATGGACTGAAGACAAGAGACGTTGAATGGAGTTTTCAGTTTTTTCACGTGTGAACAACTACTCCAATGGCAAAAAAGGTGCTATTGCATCGAATTGTGACATGCGAGGAAAAGTGGGTCCATCACGTTTATTTAAAACGTTGGGAAACGTATGGATACTTCATCATCAACTGTCAAGCCGAATATTAATGACGAAAAGATCATGCTATGTATTTGGTGACACCAGCTGTATGCTGGGTACTACGAGCTGCTACAAACAAACGAAAGGATGAGAGGGGAGGTCTACCGAAGACAATTGATGCGCTTGAGCCGAGCATTGTGAAAAAAACCACCTCAATACGACGACAGACACATCAAAGTTATTTTGCAGCATAACACATGTTGTGTCGTTCGTTAAAACGTACTTAGAAACTCTCAAATTGACCGTATAGCCCAGACATTGATCCTTCCGATTACCATCTTTTGCGACTGATGCAACATGAACTAGCTGAATAACACTTCTCCAGTTACGATGAAGTAAAAAAGTGGAAATGTGAACATTGAATGTAAAGGGTCTTTCATTAACAGCGCCCCATTTTGTTTTATAAATAAAACATATTATTTATTTGAAAATTATCGAAATTTTTATCTTATTATAAAGTACAATGGATCTCATTAGCTATGAAACAAAACATCATTTGAATGTCTACCACAGAAACGCTGGCAGGAATTAAGTCGTTGAACCTAATTTTCCAGACTCTCTCACATAAATCAGGTGGTATGTTAGCAATAACTCGTTGAAGATTGATTTGTAAATCGTCTGAATTTGCTGGATGATTGCTGTAAATCAATGACTTAATGTAACCCCAGAAAAAGAAGTCCAATGTAGTTAAATCGCTGAGAATGATTTTCTTATGAAAATCTGCATCATTTCCGATTCTTTCTAAGCACCAATTACTGAATAAACGACGCTTTAAATGATCTGTTGGTTTGAGTTCTTGGGTTAAAACAATTTTGTATAGGTTTAAACCAAGGTCTTTTCGTAAAATTTGCCACAAAGACGTCAGGGAGCTACATACTTCTTATGAACGTCGAGAAATCGATGAATTTTGGTCTTCACGAACACTTTCACGTACGGCGGCAATATTCTCTTCACTTCTTGCATTTCTTTGTCTCACTGGCACTGTAACATCATGAAGTGTAAAATTTGTTTCAAACTTCTTCACAAAACGTTCAACTGTTCTTTTATCCGGACGATTATAACAACCAAAAACTGGAGTTAAAGCACGTATGGTAACAGATTTGCGATTTTTCATAACGAATTTGGATTATTTGTAATCGTCGGAATGTGTACCTTTCCATGATTATTTGGTGGACATTAACAACTGTCAATGTAACAAATAAACAATGGCTGCCATGCGTGAGTAATGTCAATTCAAAAATTGGGCGTTTCCATTGAAATACCCTTTATAATAAATTTTTCGACAAAAAGTAGCACGAACTTAGTTTTATTAATTTCATTTGAGATTCTAGTTTTAAGCATCAAAATATTCGTTCGACATAGCATCATGAGTATCGACACTCTTTATTCAACTTGAATGTGATTGTTCTTAATAATTTGCAAAGCAATAATGAAAATATGTTCCGGAGCCAAGAAAAACCTTCACGATCTGAGTGCGTGTTTACTGTCACCCGCAGAATTGTAACATAATTGAATAAAATTAAAAGAAACGTTCTCGTGACGTGAACATGAGCTTGTAAACGATCCGTGTGAAATGAGCACTTTTTTCGAGAGGAACACGGAGAACCAGCGAAGCCTTAGGGTCAAATTCCTAACCCAAGAATGACAATGTTTAGTTCAGAATCGTTAGGGATAGTTACCTCGGTAACATTCCCTTCATTGTGGCTCTGCAGTGTTATTAGCGAAACCACAGAAAATTACAGGGGCTTAAATTTCGGTTGGTGGCACGAATTATGGTTTTTGCTGAGGGTGTATAGGAGGATAATCTTGTGATTGTCGGTTTTTTGAAATTCATATTAAATGGATAATTTTTATGAGGTTTGCAGTATGTTCAGCAGGTGAGAAAATTAACAGAAACACACAGAATTCATTTTATTCTACTAAGTTTGTGTTATTCGGAAAGTTATTCCTTTTTTTTTGGGAAAATGAAAGAAAATTTTCCTTTAATTAATAAACATTTTATTCAATTATATAGTCCGTTTAGAAAAAATCCAGAAAAAACAAAGCACATTTGTAATTATTCAGTATATATTTTTAATTCTTGAATTAGAAAATTGTAACAAACTATTCATCTTATTTACTTATAAAACCTTCATTCAACCTTAAACACTTGACTAAACGTTACACCCGTAACTAGATCATTTCCATAATTTTCGGTGATCGTAGTCCAAACTGTAAAACTGACTGAATTGAATCATCTTCATTTCGTGGCGCTACTTTTTCAACTCCAATCTTCATTAGTCCCCATATGTTTTCAATGGGACTAAGATCTGGTGAAGCTGCTGGTCATTAAATGGTTGTCACTTGGTGTTCTTGGAACGAAGCTTGAGTATAGGCCGAAGTATGGCATTTTGCATTATCCTGCTGAAAATGCCACCCCTTTGGATATAAAGCATGCGCCGTTTCAAGGAGAAAATCGTTTAGAATACCACAATACTTTTCACTATTAATGGTACCATCAACCACACAGAGAGGCGTAGCATCACGCTGAGATATGGCTCCCCAAACCATTATTCTGGAGGAAAATTTGGAAATTGGCATAGTAACAAGTTATTTTGATAGGATTTTCAAGTGATTTCCACCAAGTTGGAAACAACTTTCATCAGATATAAAGACATTATTAAAATTATCTTCTTGAGAATGTGGACAAATTTCTATCCTTTGTTCCTTTTGTAAAGGTGTCATTATAAGGATTTTTTTGGTTTACTTGACATATCAAGTAACTGCACTTGTCTTTTCAGTGACATACGGACGGTTTCTGGACATAATTTCATATTTAGTTGATTTCCAAATCTGTTAGCTAAACCCCAGGCGCGGATTGTGTCTTCCGAAGGCCAATAAAGCCTTCAAATTGTTTCCTTTAATATTACGCGATCTTCGTGAAACTGTTCTATGCTTCATATCCATACCATTTTTTATCCTCTTTATTGTCTCATATACAGTCCTTTTTCTCAGTTCAGTCAATTGCACTATTTTTTTAACGTTTCGAAAACCTCTTCTATACAAATATTCTACCTGTTTTCTTTTTTCTAGTTGCGACATTATTTCATAAATTGTATACCTGTTGATAATCAATAATGTTTCACAGTGTTGTTATGCAACTTTGGCCATAGCCGACTATCACAACCTATTTTATACAGTGCTTTTGTCTTAGAATGTTACAAGAATTAAGTATATTAAAATTATGAAAAGTATTATAATAAATTCCGGATACTTTCTAAATTGAATATATATTGGCCACTCTGGTCCAACACCTTTCTGGTAGTTGCATGATTCCACGCTCATAAAATGTTTGGTCTTTGCTGGCAAAAAGTGATCCAGTTGATTTTTGACCTCTTTATTTGAAGTGAAGGTTCTACCGTCCAAAAAATTTTGCACTGTCCGGAACAAATAATAATCCGAAGGTGCCAGATATGGAGAATATGGTGGGTTTGGCAACGTATCCCATTCAAGCTGTAAGAGCTTTTAGCGAGTAGCCAAATTCGTATGAGATCTCGCATTATCTTGGTGGAAAGCTAAAAATTTTCTGTTGATTAATTCTTGCCTTTCCTGTTGAAGTGCATCATTCAGTTTGTCCAGCTGTTGACAATAGACTTCCGAATTAATTGTTGTGTTATCCGGTAAAAGCTAAAAATGATTCCTTTGAAATACCACCAAACGCATACCTTTTTTTAATGGATATTGGCTTTCGAAATGTCGGTTCATCTTTTTTGTTCCATGATCTCTTGCGTTTGGCATTGTTATATACAACCCATTTTGATGTAGTATGATGAGCTTCAAAAATTGGTCATTCTGATGACGTTTGAGAAGCGAATCACAGATGTCCACGAGACGACACGAATTTCTCTCCGTGAGAACATGGAAAGGCCATATATCGAGCTTCGGGGTTGAACCCAGGCCTTTCAAGTGGTTATAAACAGTTGAATTCGATACATTCAATCCCTAACCGATCTCACGTGTGATTATTCGTCGATTTGCATCAACTATTGCCTTTATCGTGCCTTTATAAGCTTAAACCGGCCTTCCGAAAACTGGTGCATCTTCGACATCAAAACTGCCTGATCGAAATTCTGCAAATCAGGTCTAGCACTGGCGTACTATCAACACATCTTCTCCAAACAAATTGCGTCCTATATGATAATCCAAAACGCAAAAGGCAGTAGCTCTGCCCAAATGAATCACTACGAAGTACTGCGAAGCCCCAAAAGGCGCTTCTGTGTGTTTATGGAGTATACCTGAAAATGTTAATTATTCGAGTGCTGAAACCTGGACAAGCTGTTAATGCAGATCTTATTGTGAACAATTGGATCGAGTTAACCAATCTTTAATCGAAAAGTATCCGGTGATTGTCAACAGAAGGGCATTACTCTGCAACACGACAATGCAAGACGAAGCTTGGAAAAAATTAAGGAATAACTATTAGTAATGCAAAATGTAAATTTAACTCAAGATGCCACTGTGATAGCGAAACAATTGTTCTATTGAATAATAATAAAAATTTGTGAAAAGAAGAATAACCTGATTTAATATTATTCGAAATTGTTGTTTTGATAAATGTCAAGAACCGGAAATAAGCAGAAAATTTTTCATTTTGCCTGGACAGGACGAAAAACGAGCGTGGATATGAACTTCCTTTGCTCACCTCATTCATAATGCTCAACAATGAACGCAATATCCCAATTGATCATCAGCACGCTCGGCAGAGGTCTTTTTTCCGTTTCAGCGCTCCCTGTGTATATAAATCCGAAACGGATGCTGCAGATAATCATTGGCACGACGACACAATGTCCGCGAGATGCCACGAAGAAAACGAACGGTCGGTTGAGCAATCTAGTTAACCCGTCTTCTTATTTCGCAGCGGAATCATTCTATCTTAGCCTAAAGGATAGACTCCAAGTGGTTTGGCAGAGCGAAGAAGTCGGACATTGTATTTTGTTGTGTACTTTGAGCTAGACACAGTAGTTCTTATTTACCATACTTGAATGTTTACATGAACTTTTCAGAATTTATCAAATTTTTGACTCACTCAACAAAAAAACATATATTACTATTATTATTCAATAACTGTTACTGTTACTCAAGACAAATGGAAATTTACTAGAATGAAATAAGGAATTACTTTGTTTTCTATCACTTTTTATTATAACTGATATACAGTGACTCGAGTTTCGTAGTGTTTACTACATTTTCAAACTGAATGAACAAATTAGATCTCAACTATTATATATGGGGATTGTAGGCTTCGGCAGAGCTTCGAAGAGAGGGGTTTTCCAAAGTTCCGCCTGTTCGTTAAGTAGTTTTATTATTGGTACGTGCTTTTTATATTTTTCAATTTCTATGGATTCCAGGATGTCAAGTTTTTTTTTTTTCAAGTTGTCAAGAGTGTAATAGTGTGTATATAGGACAAACGGGCCGACTTTCCATAAAAAGGTACAAAGAGCACGAATCTGCTTTTTTTTTGATTTCAAGAAATTCTAAAAGTGTTAATCTAAAACTTTTCAACGTGGATAATTTCATAGTTATTGTTGAAATTATGCCTGAATTCCTTAAGATGATTAGCATATGTCGAATGTACAGAATCAGATATATAACTCCTTTGGCGTTCTTGGATTCTTTTCTTGAATTATCTACCTGTCTGGCCAATATATACTTAAGGGCAATAGTTGCAGTAAACTTGTAGACTGCAGATTAGTTTTCTTTATTTGTTCGATTGTCTTTTATTATACATTTGCCAGACAGGTAGATCATTCAATTAAAGAATCTCCAATAAACATCTTGAGTTTCTATGATTTGTTCTTCCAATATTTTATCATGTACCTAATGATGTATTTAAACTCGGTTACACTGAACAGCATCAGTCAGTAGAATATAGAAACCTGAAGATCACATCGTGGTGAAATAATTGTTGTATTACAAACATTTTTGTGAAAATAAAGTACTGTCTTCTATACATTTCTTAAATAAAATGAGTTTCCACCAAGTAAGAACCGAATCAATAGAAAATAAATAAATAGCTGGGTAAATGTATACCTCTTCAATAAAAAACTGAAAGGTAAATTGAATAAGTCTGTTATCATGAAATAAATTAAACAGGTTGCAATATGTATCATCGAACAGAAAAAAAATTGAGCCCTCTGAATTAGCATTATTCTTCAGGAATTCATTAATAATCTGAATATGTCACCTCAGAGAGAGAATAACTTTTATTGGAATCTTCCAAATGGCTATCGATCGAAGTCTTCCAGCCTTGTTACTTCATAACCAGTGCTAATAGTGTTTTCTAGTGAGTTCCATGGAAATATATTTTTTTATGTAAAAAGGATGTTGATATCAAATTTGTCTTCGTTAATGACCAAACACCGCACACACATAAGAGTTTTATAGTTCTTTGCGTATTAGGAACACAGAATTTGGCGAGGTTTGTTCCCCTTCTTCGTGAAACTATCCACAAAAGATTTATCGTAATGAAAGCACTCATACTTCATAGTTTATATTGGGTGTATTAATGAAGTATCGATAGAATAAACCTGAAGAATTCTTTGGAATCCTGCTGAAATTAAGTACTTCAGAAACACACAACTGCAAATATGCCCGTATGATCATTTTCTTCCAATGCAAAACCTAAAGTCTCGTTCTTTCTTAAGAAATCCTCAACGGATCTTAGATTGTATCAATTCAGCAACTGCAATCACGTTACCTGCTGTGTTACCGATGGTGATGGAGGGTAGCAATGCCAGATAAACTCCAGGTGGTCAATTCTAGGCGGACATTGCGTAGTTCCGTTCGGACTTTTTCATGGGTTCGCTATCATTCCTGGTAGTGAACTAAATAACTTAATTACTAAATTGGCTCGAAAATCTACCGTAAACTAAGAGGTATAATCATTGGTTGAAACATACAGGTCGAAATTATGTTTCGGCTCAAAAGTCGACTACTGAATCATATGAATCATTTTAAAATTACAGAAATAGATAGCTTAGTGGGGAATATAATTTATAGGGTTGACGCAAGAGATGATGATATGGTTTATGATCTGTAACTTCGAGAGTGTGGTAGCAAACGATTTTGTGTTTAGCTGGCGGAGTTTGGGAATATATTACTATTAAAAAAATTGTATTTCAGACGAAAAGCTAATGGTTGTGGCGTTACAGCAATTAGAATATTGATTTCAATAGTGTATTTTACGGAGAATTAAAAAAATTCAAGATATATATCTACTTAATGATTCAACCCGCTCGTATTTGTGTTGTTTTGTTGGCTGCAATCTGTCGTTTCTGAGAATATCCACATTAGTCGAAAAAGATAGAAACAATTAAAATAAATTGTAGAAATTACTATGTTTTACTACCAACAAAAATATATTTTACACGTTTTCTTGTGACTCGAGTTTCGGGAAATGAACTATCCCATCATCAGACAACTGAAGACCTAACAGTGGTACAGAGGTATTTAAACAAAAGTGATAAATATTTTGAATATTTCAATAGATTCTAACACCTAATAGTGGTACAGAGGTTTACAAGCGGAACGTGATAAAAACGCGGTTAAAAAAGAGGGGCCTTCTAACAGATATCGGATTGTCGGCAATCGACAAAAAAGGTTATTAAACAGATGGTACCCATTTGAATATCTCAAGTAATTTTTGGGGTTACATAGCTCCGTCATTCATTATTTTTACGTTATTTTGTTGTACACCTTAAATATTTGGATTTACAAAGCCCCATACAGCCATTCATTATTTTTTAAATTAAAATTCGTTCACAATAAAAATAATTAAAAAAAAAAATGAATGACTGTATGGAGCTATGTAAATCCAAATATTTGAGATGTACAACAAAATAACGTAAAAATAATGAATGACTGTACGGAGCTATGTAACCCCAAAAATTATTTGAGATATTTAAATGGATACCATCTGTTTAATAACCTTCTTTGTCGATTGCCGACATTCCGATATCTGTTAGAAGGCCCCTCTTTTTTAACCGGGTTTTTATCACGTTCCGCTTGTAAACCTCTGTACCACTATAAGGTGTTAGAATCTATTGAAATATTCAAAATATTTATCACTTATGTTTAAATACCTCTGTACCACTGTTAGGTCTTCAGTTGTCTGATGATGGGATAGTTAATTTCCCGAAACTCGAGTCACAAGAAAATGTTTAAAATATATTTTTATTGGTAGTAAAACATAGTAATTTCTACAATTTGTTTCAATTATGATCAACTACCAAGTAGTAACGGCTGAAACAATTCAGTATCTGAAAGATAGAAATGATGAAATTCATCAATCGAACTTGAATCTAAAGTCACTCACCTACAAGATACATCTTTATACCTATATTTCTGTATTTGCTACTATCTAATTATGATTATTTGCCTGACGTACTAAAAAAACAATCTTACAATCTGACTTATGGTTTACTCCCAAACTTTCAAGACTTCAACCAATTTCTAATCGGAAGTTATCATGTTAACAGGAAGATGGCCAAACGAAATTGAATTTACAGATAATAGCTGGATTGATTCTCCGAAACTTCTACAGATTTAATCTGAAAACTATCTCAAAAACTTTTAAGAATTAAATTGAATGAAATGCCTTAGAAATATTGTTTTACTTTATAGATACAAAAAATTATCAACGCATGAGCGGTTGTTAACCAATAAGGAATCAAAATAAAACATAAGGTACTGATCATAACCTTCTATAGATCATTCATCCAAGACAAATTTATTTCGATTGGATATTGTGGAATAACAAACCTTATCACGAAACACTGTTCCATCTAGAATTAAAAAAAGGCTTTTTATTTCCCCTCTTTAATAAATATAAAAGGAATCTGAAATTCTAACCCCTATATATTATAGATCATATCTTCTTTTATTGGAATTTGTTTGGAAAAAAACCTTCTTTGCTTATGGTTTACCAATGACTGTCAAAAATATAGTAACCAATCATAGATATTAACCAACCACTGAATTTTTTTTCTTCATTTCACATTTTACACCTTCGATTCTAAAAAAAAAACGAAAATAACTAATGGAGTGCCATTTTCTTTCAGGTGTATGTACCAATGCAACTGCCCCCTCGGTCAGCAGTATAAATCGAATTCTTCGCAACAGAGCAGCCGAAAGAGCTGCTGCTGAATTTGCAAGGGCTGCCGGCTATGGACTTTACCACCCTCATCCTTACGCAGCAGCTGCTGCATTTCCCTGGCATTCGCCACTTTGGCCAGCTGCTCCTCTAGCCCTTCAACCAACAGGACATGGTTCAAATACCATGGCGGGTTCCCCTGGTTCCTCCGGATCACCGCATCAAGACCACAGTTTATTAAGTTCATCGCCTGGTAATATGGTGGACAATAAGGATGATTCTAGTATGGATAGTTCGGAACAACCTAAATTTAGAAGAAATAGAACTACGTTCAGTCCCGATCAGTTGGAGGAGCTTGAAAAAGAGTTCGAAAAGAGTCATTACCCCTGTGTGTCCACTAGAGAAAGGCTAGCATCGAAAACCTCCTTATCAGAAGCAAGAGTACAGGTAGGTTTTTAGACTTTTATATCTCTATAATTATCAACAAGCACCGCATACATTTAATATACGTATATAATCAAAACTCAATATATAATGTCAAATGGAATAAATAAACCAACAGATATACGAAAGTCCTTAAAATTAATAAATAAATATTTGAAGGAGACAAAATTTTGTTTCTGGTCTTACCTTTAAGAACACCAATTGCCTTTTAAAAACATGAACACACTTAAAGGACTTCTCAAAGAATATAATTTATTTGAAATATTTAATATATTTAAATCTTCGAATAAGTTAATTCAGAAATCTCTCAAAACATGCACTATATCTTCAAAATCAAATATAATTCTAAGCAGTTCCTTCTTCAGTCCTCAATAATATTCCAAATATCAAAATCAAAAAACTAACCTATATCAACAAACGCACCACGTGTAAAGGAATAATGTTTCGAAACACAGATCAACTTTATAATTCAAGATTGATCTATGTTCTAACAAAATCAAAGAACAGTGTGAGTTATTTTTAAGGCTTATTTAAATTCATTGACATTCCATAATGAGATTTATTGAAGCCAAAATATAATTATGTATTGTATATAAAATAAAATAGAAAGGCCTTTTACTTGATAGAAGAAATATAACAAAATTTGAAAATCAAAACAAATTTCGTAATAGTAATAATAGTAATAATAGCTCTTTATTCTCGATCACATCCATACACATATAAATATAATAATATGAAGATGAAATAGAATAGTGTCAGAAATAAGAATTACATGATATAATCATCTAAACTGTATGGTTCTAGCTCAATGAGATATTCGAATAATCTTCTTTTGAAACATTTCATATTTTTTATAGTTTTTATATTTTTTGGAAGCATGTTATATATTTTGAGATTTTTTCTCTAAAAAATGTTCCCCTCTTCTGAAATCAAATCTTGAATATTTTATCCCTGTTGGCCAAAAATCATTTTTGTAAATATCCTCCTTCATTTTTAGAGGAACACTTACTAAAACACATTTATAGGTTAAATTTTCTTGGTTTTTTGTGTTCAGTTGTTTTACGCTTACTTCATTTTCTTCTAAATTACCTTTTTCTCTTACATAGTCTTTTATTACTTCAACCTGTACATTTGCTTTTATTTGGGATACAAATAGCCATAATTTCTTCTCTTGCTTGTCTGCTTTTATAGATTTAAATGTTGTATCTTCCAGTGGTCCTGTACCAACATTTGGTTTCTTATGCCTTCTTGATCTAACAGTAATGAATTCTTCCGATGTGGGTTTAGGCGAGAGTTCTTGTTCCATTTCATCTTTTTCCGTAGTTGGTTTTGAAATCAAAATAACTGGATTGTTGACATTTCTTTGAGTAATTTGTAGGTTACCTTTGTGTCTGTCATTTTTGTTTATAGGTGGTAGCTCAGATGTACCATTATCTTCTTTGGATGTTTCTGCAGTAGTTTGTTTCGTGTTATTATATAACCTCCTTGTGACTTGCTGTACTTTGTTTACAGTTGAGGATTCAGTTTTTTGCGTTGCTTTCGAATATGTTTTCATTTCGTATTTTCCATTATCTTCCAGGAGCTGTATTTTTTCTGATAAAAGGATATTGTTTCGCATCAGGATTTGGTTCTTTTCGGTTATTTCCTTGATCAATTGTTTTAGATAGTTGTTTTCCAATTCCAGCATTTTATTCTGAACAATTGCATCTTTGAATTCTGTTGAACTTTCATGATTTTCTAACCTCTCATGTTTACATATAGTATTTTCCAAATTGCTTGCTCGTACAAGACATGATTTGTGGAAATTATTATAACACTTTCCACACTTCACATAATCTCTCACTTTTTTAGCACAATACGAACATTTAGCATCGTTAAATTCCCCGTCTCTCTGGGAGCTCGCATCCGCGTCACTTTCATTCGACGCCATCTTGGATATAGATTAAAGATATTAAAATGTCTAAATAATTTTATATACCTTCTATCAAGAATCAACCTCTATTTATGTTATTTAAACTCAGAAATAGAATAGGGCTCAAATCCTATTATTTAAATATTTTAATATTAGCCTCCTACATATTTAATTTCAAAAAATTATACTTAATAATTATAACTTCAGGAATTAAATTAAAATGTCATATAAGTACCACTTATATCAAATGACATATAAAATAAAAATTCATTATAAGACATTCAAATGATATAACTAAATCCAATGAATAAAAATTGTTGACCAAAATCCTATAATGTTTGATTGTATCGGTCTCTACTTGAACTTCAGAATCTTACACCTAGAAAAAAAGAACCTTAGGTTGAACTACCTAGAAGCCCTCGAAATTAACAGATGCAATAAAAAACAGATTCTCCTAAACGACCAGACGGACCTCAATAAATCCCCCTTACTTAACCTTTTCTGAAACTTTGGGTAATAATAAAAAAAAAATGACTGTAAATTCCCACTACTTTCTTTTCTGTACATTTTGAATATTTAAAGAACTCAATATCAATTATGTAGTTAGTACCATACTCACCTGACGAAGTCATGTTGTCATGACGAAACAATTGTTGTGAAATTAAATAAATTAGCGGAAATTAAGTTGTTTTACTTTAATCATCAAAATCCTATAAATTAAATATTTTGAATAGACAAGATTGGTCGACGTTTTATTCAGAATTTGAAAGAGAGTCAAAGGAAAAGGAGGGCCATCTAGAGTTTGCATTTTGAAGTAGTGGTTATTTCTTGTTTTAACAGAATGGGTTGATTTACATTTGAACAAAACTGGAAAATATTAAAACCTTATTTCCAAAGTGGTAAATCTTCTATACAAACTGTTAGAAATTTACGTGGTAAATTCAATACGAATGAAATGCTCTTACGGCTATTTGTTGATCCATTTGAGCAGTGAGTTCGCGGAACTGGATCATTATTGAATAAAACAAGTCGTCTACGTTTCTTCCAGTGAGCACACCTGAGAAAATTCTGTTGTAGCTCAGAATGTGGCTGCACATTCATTAACAATTCTCTGAGGAGAATTTGGCATAAAAACCTCGGTATGAAGGTAAACAAAGTTCAAATAATTCAAGAAGTGAAGCCTCGTGACTAATGATTGCATGGCCGAAGATGAGCATTTTCTCAGAAATATCATCTTGAGCGATCGATCTCCTTTTCACTTCGCAGGACTTTTTTTTGTAGGGATCCGTTAAGTATAAGTGTTGCACTAACAATCCAGAAACTGAGTTTGCTCCTTCCAATTCTTACCAATTTTAAGGCCTATCGATGTAGACCTTCGTCTTTAGACTCTGGCTGTATGTGCTGTTGTGCTATGTTGTTAGAATCAAAAATTTCATTTGGCTCAAAAGCACATACAGGCTGAAACTCAACAGAAATTGTGCGTCACAGTTTTCCTAGATGCATAATCTTCCGTTGCAGTGATGTTTCATGACCTCCTCGTTTCCCTGATCTTTTAACTGCTGCTTTTTTATGGAGATACCTAAAGACGAAAGTCTACATCTCTAAGCCTCGAAATCTTCAAGAGTTGAAAGAAACAATCACAGTACAAGTTAGGGATTGACATCGAATTGTGTGAGAGAAAGATGCGGAATTTTGTCAAAAAACTCGAGAAAACGATCATCATATGAGTGATATTAATTCCAAATCAAACTTTTACTTTTCATTTGTTAAATGGTAATATGAACTTTAACTTTAATTATTATTCATAATGAAACATTTTTTAAGTTAAAAAACAGCGGAGTTATCTTGATTTAAAAAACGCCCTTTCGTTCTGTAACGACAGACGCAGGATGTTTAAACTTTCTCTATCTAACCTATCATTGCAATTTGAAATTAACAATGGTGAAACTCGATGAGTAGGCATTTTTTGTTTGATTCCCACCCTTCTACATGGCCACCCTTTATTCCTTCGAATTTAATGACACTGAGTTTTTATGACTAGCAGTAGGTGAACGTCTGAACTAATAGTAAATATTGTAACTAGGTTTGGTTTTCCAACAGACGAGCCAAATGGAGACGTCACCAGCGTATGAACCTCCTCAAAAGATCATCTCCCAGTACCCAGGGAAATCAGTCCTCGATGTACACAGGTCGGCTAACACCCTCTCCAATCTACACAGGAGGTTCCACCCCTGGCTCACCCCACTCCACGTTGGTTCGATCGACTGCACCCGTTACTTCCCTGTTACACCAAATGGGAGGGGAGAATAGCGCTTTCAAAGCTCTTGTACCTAACAGTACAAAGGAGGACACGAGGCAGCTCAGTGATTACTTATCCGATTCTGAAGAAGAAATTAACGTCCATGATGAGTCCGATCTGGAGGACAGGGAGTCGAGATTCTCTAGTCCCGTGGAAGTTGTAGATTTACCCGCTAAAGAACAACCACCTTGTCAACCATTGCAGCTTACTATGCACGATAGGGAATAACACGAAGTTGTTTTTCAATAGTTTTCTTCAACCAAAGCAATATTATATAGGTACTTATTTATATTTGAAATTGTACATAATTTATTATAGTTTACTATTTAAGTTATTCCGACTGATGTCAACTTGTTCCTTCCCCACAGTACTCTATGAACTCTGTTAAAATCTAATTAAATATTAAAAATTTTGTACCTTAATTTTCACGAAGCATTTCCAACGTCACCTAATTGTGTGAATTATGCGCACAAAATGTTCAAATAAATTGTAAATATTCACCCTCTTATGAGAGATCTTGTACAAAATGTTCCTTTGTTATAAATATTTGCAAATAAAACAGTTAATGTATTGGTAAGATGAATAATTTTAAGTAAAGTGCCCCCGAGGGGAGAATATTGTTAAACATATTAAAAAAGGTTACGAAATATAGTCAGTTGTTTTTATTGTCACATTCCTTAGGTTTCCAGTAATATAAAATACAATATACAGTGACTTCAGGAAAGGAATCACTCATATCATAAGTGAAAAAGGAATTTCTTATTCCATTATATCGTTTTTTTGAAGTCTTTGAAATGCCAGATTTAAATATAAAAAGAGAACATTCTATAATTTTTATAAAATTATTATAAATTGAATTTAAAAATTGATAATATTTCAGAAACACAGTTTCTATTCTGTAGTTATTTATATTATACATTGAATTTTAACTACTTTACAACATCCTGAAACATGAAAAACTTTATACATTTATAAAAAATATTAATCGAGTTTTTACTCGGGATCATATTGTTTTGTATGGGAAAAATTTATACCCAAATTTTATCAGCCTTCCCAAAAGAAGTACACCATAACATTATTTACATCATTAATTTTTAAAACGAATTTAATTCTAAAGAACTTACACAATGTTTTTTTTTATTATCAAATTAAATATTAACCTTCAACAGGTATAAATCCAAGAAATAATTTCATTATTTATGAAATTAACGGATATTGGAGAAATTGAAAGATATGTAGGTTCGACAGGATCAATTTTAGTACGTTGAATCTAGGTATAACAGGTAACTAATAACATACAACCTCTGAAGTGCCATCTTATAATCAAAATAAGTATGTTGATATCGTAAAACCGTCAATAAAAAGAATATACTATATATAGTATAATAATATTCGTAGGAACTTTCCAGAGTAGGTCTAATAAACTGATAAGGTATCGGGTGTTTTTTTTAGAGTAATAGAACTTTCGATAGGGATAACTGTGATTTGACAGAAGGTAGAAGCCATGTTGTTTTGACATTTCTATTCAGTAAGCATTGACAAATTACCATGGAAAGACTCACGTCGCAAAAACGATTACAAATTTATTTTCAAAATCAGCGTTCTTTTCGCCAAACCTATAGAGCACTTCGTGAAATTTATGGTTTACATAATCGTCCATCAGAGCAGCTTATTCGTTGAACTATCGATAGATTTCGGACAACATTTTCTCTACTCGATGCAACACCAACAAGACAAAAAACAGTACGTACAGAAGAAAATATTAATGCCGTAAGTCATAGTGTTAATGATGATCCAGATTTGTCTATTCGTCGACGTTCACAACAAGTTGGACTCTGTGCATTCACCTCATGGAAAATTTTGCCTAAAGATCTTGGTCTACACCCATACAAGATACAACTGGTTCAAGAACTAAAGCCACTTGACCATAATAAGCGTCGTTTGTTTGCTGATTGGGCCCTAGAACAGAATGAAGTTGAACCAATTTTTTATCGTTAAATTGTGTTTAGTGATGAAGCTCATTTCTGGTTGAAAGGTTATGTTAACAAATTGCCGTATATGGAGTGAAAACAATCCTCAAGATGTTCTGCAGGTTCCATTGCATGTTGAAAAATGCACTGTATTGTGTGCTTTACACGCTGAAGGCATCATTGGTCCATATTTCTTTAAAACCGATGCTGGAGCTAATGTTACAGTGAATGGTACTCGTTACAGATCGATGATCGATGATTATTTGTTTCCAAATTTGAATGGTATCGACACAGAAGTGTTTTGGTTCCAACAAGATGGTGCTACACCTCATGCTATTACCGTAACAATTGATTCATTGAAAGAAAGATTTGGCGATAACATTATTTCGAGAAATGGTGCAATTAATTGTCCTCCAAGATCATGCGACATAACTCCATTGGATTATTTTCTTTGGGGTTATGTCAAGTCATTGGTTTATGCTGATAAACCAGAAACAATACACGCTTTGGAAGCCAACATAACTCGTGTTATTAATGAAATAAGGCCTGAATTACTTGAAAAAGTGGTCCAAAATTGGCCTGGTCGAATGCGGTTCCTAAGAGCTAGTCGTGGTAGACATACGCCGAAAATTATTGTTAAAACATATGTGTCATAAAATTATCTTTCAAATTAAAAAAAAATAGGGTTAAATCTTAATTTGAATGTGTTTTATTTCAATTTAAAATTCTATCACTCTGAAAAAAACACCCGATAAATGAAGGATGGGCCATCTTGTATTTCCATTTCGAAGTAGTAGTTATTTCGAGTCTGGTAACACATCTATTATTAGCGTTTTGACAGAAATTTACTTTAATATTTTACATTAATGAAAAGGATCGATTTATGCTTAAACAAAACTGGAAATATTAGGAACTTATTTCCAAATTGGTGTATCTTATATCAAGATTGTTAGAAATTTCCGTAAAAAATTTAATATATGAACGGCAATTCGTGTATCAGTTTTTTCGTGAAACTGGAGTGCTATTCGATAAAACAACCCGTTCTCGTTCTCGTCCAGTGAGCACGCCTGAAAACATTGCTGCTGTAGCCCAGAATGTGGCGGAATATTAATCAAAATCAACTTGTCATCATGCTCTAGAACTCAACATTTCTGGCATTTCTCTGAGGAGAATTTTGCATAAAGTCCTTGGTATGAATGCTAATAAAGTTTAACTAACAATGGCGTAGATGAAAACGTTATTTGTTATTTCAGAGTACCCTACTTGAAGTCCACTGATATATTTGCAAATTTATTGACACAGTGAAATTCTTGAGATTTATTCTTAACAAATGGTACTGGTCGAAAGCTTTAAACCTCAGTGATTTCGAGAAAATGGGCTTGAAACGATTAAAAAGATTTAATTTTTCATAAAGAAAGGAAAAATTTACAATTAACTGGAATTTCATTGAAAAACTAGGTAAGTTGAAATAGGAAGCATATTGAAGTAGAAGCTTATTAAGAAATGTTTTTCCCTTAGTAAAGAAAAAAACCTTTAAAGAACGGTTTCTTCAGGTTTTAGGAGCTTATAATAAATTACACCCTTCTGATACCACCAAATACAGAGTTCTTTGCAAAACAGTTTGGTCTTACAGTGAATGTCGTTGCTTCGCCTGGATTCACCCATGATTTACGACGCTTAGGATTCCCAAAATCGATACAGAAATGACTTTTTTCTGTGCCTGTCGAGCAGAATTTCTCAAAGAGTTTTTTGATTTTTTGGGTACCTTTCATTCAGTCCATTTTTCCAGTTTCTCAATCTTTCCAATAGCTTTCTAATAAGTGGGAACGTCTTTCTGTGCTAAGTTCAATTTATACACGAGTTGTTGTTGGGTTTAGTAGCATCTTCATCCAATAAGGCCAACAATTCCTTGTTTGACAACTTTTTAGGTGGTATCCCACGCTCTTTGTTTTTCAGGTTGAAATCACTACTTTTGAACCACTCGAAACTTTGTGTTTTACTAAGAGAATGTTCCCATTAGCTTTGACAATTATTCTATGTGATTCTGCAATAGTTTTTTCCTAATGATAAGAAAAGAAAATACCGGTGATTGGAACTTGGGTCACTGTGTGTTGAAAATCTTTGGCTGTTGTAAGAGGGAGATGATGGAGCTACATAAGCTGTCTTAATGTATCCAGTAGGGAAATTCCGGTTTCATACTTCTACATCTAGTAAATGTAAGATCTAAGTTATGAATTTAATTTGAAATTGATAGCAATTTATTATGAACATTCATTTAAAGCTTGTATAAAAGTATGCTTACTCATTTTATTCTTGATTGTGTCGGTCTCTACTTGACGAAAATTCATCGTAAATGATTTAGAAATGGAAATGAATGTTGAATAATCATATATTGAAAATGCAATAAATAAGAAATACCATAGCTCATAATCCTTATTAATAATAAGAAATAATAACTTCGTTTTCTATAATTTTTTTTTATAGAAAAGAAAGTAATCTCTTATTTACTTCATTTTTAAAATCATTTTCATAAAGAACAGGGCGACTCCATCCAAAATTTGACCAAATATGAATTAATCGAGGTTCTTGAAATAGGAAAAAAAATTAATGAAGTGTCAAAATTCTCTGCAATGATTGTGACACCAACAGCTATTTACTATTTCACGCTCGCTATTAATCATTTAATCCGAACTCCGAAATATATCGGGATCTGTACAGGAGATGGAATTTGTTTAATATCATGTCTTCTTTCGGAGAGTAGTGTTGCAGAAAAAGGAAGAATAACTTTTTTACAACAGACATATTTCATTAATCTCTTCAACAAATGGAAACAGATGAAGCTTTTTCGAATAATATGTTTCCAAAATTCTACTTCTGATCATTTCGACATATTTTATATCAATTATTAATACAGATTTTAGTCGTCCAAAATGATTTTCTGAGAGGTCTTCCCGATTGAGATGGCCTCGAGGCACTAAAGGTGTATTTTTTTTCAGGAGTTAAAATGGTCAAAAACAACACCAAATTATTCTTAACATGCCATCCTTATAATGATTCATATTCACTGGGAATTAGATGAAATATCGAAATTTCGACATTCGTGACTAAATTCGGATCGCGTGAGGGTCTTCGATAATTTGTCGATAATTTTTTAGTAAGTCAACTCGAAGACAAAAAATTTCAATATCATAGGGTTGAGAATTGTTTTTAATCCAGGACCGATAGCGTTATTATTCTAATTATATATATTTTTGGAGTATCGTCTGCATTATCGCTATCAATTTCAAATTTTCGAGAAAGGAAGAGATGCCGCCGAATTTAAATTCAACCTCAATTATTGGGGAATTCTAAATGTTATGGACCTTTCAAAGGATATTGAAAAATTTCAAACTATATACGAATCATGTATCTTTTCATAAAGTATTTGGAATTCATTTTTTTATACTTAAATATACTTATCACTTCAGTATAGGATTTAGTGAGGATGAAAAAAGTGAGGTTTTGACAAACGGACATTTGGCCAATAAATATATATTTAATTTAATGTGTAACTATATATTATATAAGATTCTGAAACTTTCTGACTGAAATCAAATTCGACCCGAGAAACTTTTTAAGTTATGAAGTCAAAATCTCCCATTGATTGTTGGAGATTGTTAAGGAAACAAACCTAACTTATTCCCTAGATATTTCAGTTAACCGTTCTAAGCTTTCTTTCACGAAATACTACTCTGTCAAGAAAGTACCGGGAATTTTCAATTAAAACAACATTTTTACATCTAATCGTCAAAATTTATTGGGTCGCCTTCAAAATAGGCTCCATTTGCTCCAATACATCTATGCCAACGGCACTTCCAATTACCGAAACATTTTTTATAGGCGCTTTCCGGGATGGACTTTAGCTCTCGCGCCGAATTTTGTTTTATGGCTTCAATCGACTCAAAACGGGTGCCACGAAGGGGCAATTTTAGTTTTGGGAAGAGGAAAAAGTCTCTTCATTTTCGAGCGGCTTTGGCGTGGTTTTTTCGGTTTCGGCTCATTTTTTGCCACCCATTCCGATGATTGCTGGCTTGTTTGCATATCGTACTCATAGACCCAGGTCTCATCACCAGTTATAATGCGTTCCATGAATGTAGAATCGGAATTACAGCGATCCAGCATGTCTGAAGCAACCTGTTCGCGATGACGTTTTTGAAGAAAATTCAGGTCTTCCGGTACGAGTCGTGCGGCCACCTTTCTCATGCCCAAAATATCAATCAAAATCGTACGTGCGGACTAGTGGGATATCTTAAGATCATGTGCTATCTCTCTCAAGCTGGTACGACGGTTTCCCAGCACCCTTTCCTTAATTTTATCGACGTTATCTTCGATCGAAGCCGTCGATGGGCGACCACTTCACAACCGTCCTTGAAGGCTCTGTACCACTGACATGCACGAGTTTTCGATGGAGCATTGTCACCAAAGGCCTTTTGCAACATTTTCAATGCATCGGCACACGAAAATTCATTTGCAACACAAAACTTTAAACAAATTCTTTGCTCAACGTAATCACCCATAGTAAAAATCGGCACGCACTCTGACATCGACTGACTTAATCAGCTGTTGCAAACACAGTAGTTAACAGATCCCCCTCAAGCTTGGCATAGTAATTAAGGACAGTGGTACCAACCTAGGAAAAAAAATTTTTACCTGCCTCATTGCCCCGCCAGATTTAAATCGATAATTCCCGGTACTTTCTTGACAGAATGTATATCAACTTAAAATAAAGTTAAAGAGTATATTCTCGATAGAGAATAATATACGATTTTGAATTTGCTACAAAAGTCATAATTGCGAAATTTAAATATTTCGGCGTAAGAGATTGATAACTTACTTTAATTCTCGATTTTTCCTAGAGATGTCTTAGAAAAACTATGTTTCTGTTCAAGTAGACATAAATAATTCTCAAATATCATACAGCACTCCAAAATATAAAAGAATCCACACGAAATAAAAAAAATTGGCAGAAATGCTACGGATCTTGAGTCGTCTATTTTTTCAGCGGAAGAATTTTTGAATGACCTTTTAGTTCGAAATAAAAAAAGGATGAAACAAATCCTGGAATGCTCAAAACTCATTAAAATAATAAGATAATATTCCAGTAAAACAAGAAAATGATAATTCATTGAAAAAAAGCTTATTCAGGAAAATTATTCATACGTTCCTAGTTATCACTATAAAATAACCATAAATCCTTTCCTGAGGTAACAACTCACGTAGCAAAACATGACTCCTAAAGTCGACCAAATTAATTAATTAACAATTATTTAATGGTTATTTTCTCCTCACTTAATGGATTTCCCCCATAAACTGATCTGCATTTCATGAAATACCGAACAATTAGCTCATCAACTAAAAAGTGCACATCGTTCAACACGTATTTTCAGGCATATCTAACACCGATTTACATTAATTAACACCAAAATAGCCGAATTGGACGCTTAATCTGGAATTATATTGACTCATTTATATTCAGTTGAGGTTAAATCTTTTTCAATATAATTAACTGAACAAGATTTATGGTATAATTATGTTTATTTTCAATTTGGGATGAAGGCGAAACAACTTTGTTCTTCAGTGGTCATCTTTTAAAACGTAAAGATCGTGTGCACCGATAGTAAGTTAATTTTAAGCCGACAAATAGTTCCAGAGCAGAGCATCCTGTAATTATTATTGTATGTGACGTATATCAATTTTGGAATCAACTCTCATTGGGTGCTAATTGGAGATTAAGAACTGTACCTAGCTTTAATATTAACTGCAAAATAACGATTTTTCATTAATCATACTCCTTTCAGTATTTCAAACTTATGTTATCTCAATGAACTGTTCGTCAAATGTTAAGGATATTCATGTTTTTCGAAGATGCATATTTTTCGTATTATTCGAAATGCTTGGTATTTAGCTCACAATACTACTTACTCATATATTTAATAAAGCCATCCAGAGCCAAAACCTACCAGAAGAGTGGACTACTTGTGAAATCTTACTTTTACATAAAAAAGGGGCAAAAACAAACATCGAAAATTATCGCCCAATCAGCTGAATGTCAACTGTCTACAAAGTTTTCTCATCTGGAGAAGAATAACCAACATTTTGGATGAAAATCAATCATCTGAGCAAGCAGGATTTAGAACTGGCTACTCAACTATGGACCACCCATTCACTGTAACCCAGGTCATTGAAAAATAGAGAGAATACAACATAAATTTGTATCTAGAATTTGTAGATTACAACAAGGCCTTTGATATAGTGTATCATTCCTCTTATAAATGCTCTAATCAATCAAGGTATACCAGAACCATGCATTCATATCCTACAACAAATTTATCACAATTTCTCAGCCAAAATCAAACTTGAAAATGTAGGAAAGCCCTTTAAAATCGAAAATCCCATTTCAACTGCTGGTCAATAGTAATTCCCACATATTCATTATCTCTTGTTTCTGCTATCGATGTCTCATTGTCTATTATTAGGTTTCTTAAATTAAAACAAATTGTAGAAATTACTATGTTTCACTATAGTTCATTTCCCGAAACTCGAGTCACAAGAAAATGTGTAAAATATATTTTTACAGGTAGTGAAACATAGCAATTTCTACAATTTGTTTTAATTATGATCAACTACCAAATAGTAACGGCTGAAACAATTCAGGTTTCTTAAAGTTGGTGGATTAGGAGTGTACGAACTGAAAGCCATATATTTTGTCTTATTTAGATTCAGGTATTTATCACTACAACCATCTACCGAAAAAATAATGGATTTATTTTCCCCACACTTTTATTTTTACTTGACGAAAGTATAATTTATTGATTGACTTTCCCATTTCGATTCGCGTATGAAAAATTTTCTAGTTCTGAACTAAAATATGGAATCCTACGAAACATCTGTGGACAAACCGAAGAATGTTTATAGTAGTGATCGGGTCATGAATTTAAAACAAGCACTCAATAAAGAACCACATTATATATTTTACACCTTCGGCATCGGTATCCTTAATGTTTGGGAGTGAAAAAAATCCAGATTAAAATTAAGGTAGAGATTTAGTCCATTCTCCCGTCTTGTATACGCTCTAAAACGTGTTACCTAATCACTACTGAATATAGTTGCTTTAAATCAATCCGCCTTATCGAAACGCGGACGGTTTTATTGTTACCTTTTCTTTAATTACTTGCGAGAGTTCGGAACCATTGGCAGGCGAGCGGGGAAGTTGGAAGGGAATTCTGATGACAATGTTGAACTTGAAGATGGCTGAGATACTTGAACTTTTCCAGTTGTTCTTAGGATCTTTATCTTTTCCTCTATAATTTTCAATTTGGTTTCAGACGAAAAATGGGAACAGAGAAGTCATATTAAAACTAAGGCACGTAATTGATAAATTATAGAAAAAAAAAAACCAAAGTTCTTATTAGTTGTAGATTCAGGGAAAACATTCGACAATGTAAAATGAAAAAAAAATTTTAGGCTACTGGAGAAACTATTTATAGCTTATAGAGATCGCTGGAATTAATTCTCCAGAACCATATACATTTTAAATTTAAACAAATCTCATGAAAACATTTATAATTAAATAAAATAACTTTCGTATATCTGTTGGTTTATTTATTCCATTTGACATTATTTATTGAGTTTTGATTATATACGTCTATTAAATGTAAGCGGTGCTTGTTTTAGACATTAATTTAATTCTCAAAGTTTTTTGAATAAAAAATTTTTTTGGAATTAAAATTGTAGAAGATAAACATATTTTAATTTGTTTTGAAATTCAAATTTTTCTTATAATTTTTTTCTTATAATTAAATGACCAAATTATTTAGATATCACCTTATACATATATGTTTTCGATTGGATGTTGAAGAATCACAAGATCCATCACTAAAAAATATTCAACATATAATTCAAAAAGGGCTTTTTATTTTCTCTTTTAAAGAATATATAGCATATTTTTCAGAGGGAGAACCTGATAAATTCGGACCCAAATCTCTTCAGTAAGGAGTTATTTGAATAAACAAAATAATTATTACGAAATATAAAAAATACCTTTTTGTCACCAGACATTTCTGCAACAACTGAACAATTTTTGGATAAGCATGGCCTATACCAATATTAGGTTATATCACAGAAATATACAATGGAAGAAGATACGACCTAGACTTTGCCTTAGATAACCGCCACGTGCATGTGATTTAATACAAAGAATCTCTCAATTGTTAATATATATATATATATATATATATATATATATATACAGATATACAGATTTAAATCTAAATGGATCTCATGAAAACATTCAGAATTAAATTTTAAAAAAACATGTCCTAGGTACACTGTACCAAAAATGTTCATCAAATAATTTAAAAAGGCTTTTTTTATCTTACTTTTTAAAATATCCATAGCTCATTCTCCAGAGAAAGAACCTGATAAATTCGGACCCAAATAACTTCAGTAAGGAGCTATTTGAATAAACAAAATAATCAAAAAAGGCCTTTTTGAATTATATGTTGAACATTTTTTAGTGATGGAACCTGTGATTCTCGAAACATATATAAGGCGATGTCTAAATAATTTGGTCATATTTTTTTTTTTTGATTCTTCATTTCCACCACATGTGATGATAATATATATGTATATAAAGTGATACAGATTTATTCAGATTCAAATCCGTGAAGGTTCTGGAGAATTAATTCCAGCTATTATCTGTATATATATATATATATATATATATATATATATATATATATATATATAAATTGAAAATTACTATAAAGAAGAATTTCAATTACAGATAATAGCTGGAATTAATTCTCCAGAACCTTCACGGATTTGAATCTGAATAAATCTCATGAAAACATTTAGATATGAATTTTAAAAATCAAAATATATAATAGAGATCGACAAGTAATAATATATAATAATATAATAATGTATGAATAAAGGCACTATTATTATTATTATTATTATTATTATATTATTATTATTAATATGTTCTATAAACTATGGCAAACTCTGACGGATATAAGCTCTATGACAAACTCATAAGATGTGCTTATTCCCAACATTTTCTTTTGTATGAACAAAGGTCCGATTCGTTTTCGTTTAAAAGATCCAAGCCATTGAAAAAATATATTTCCTTTTTTGGGTCAGAATGATGTTTAAAAGTCGAACATTGCATCAATACTCTTTGACAGTAAACGATAATATAAACATGAACTGAGTATTAATTGGAAGGGATTTTTCAATATTTTGAATATTAATAAAAATAATTCTTTAAAACATTTACAAATTTTAATCGAGAAAATCTCTCAACAATTTCTCAAAATTAAATCATAGAATGTCTTGGAAACGTTTTTACGAGATATCTATATTTTCTTTTGATTCTTTTATTGCTATGGCACATGTTTGGTGCTCAATATCATGAATGGCAACTTAGATTTTGTGTTTCAGTGCATCAATCGTTTCTGGATGGTTAGCGTAACACTTAATCTTAATGAATCTCTAAAAAAAAGTCCTCTGAGGTGAATATGAGCTTTATCGATAAAGATTATTTTTCTGGAAAATGCTCTTCTACCATGCAATCCGTAGCCCATTGTCCGAAGTGGATACGCATCGAATGGTCACTTCTTGCACTAGCTGAACTTTGTAAGTTTTCATACCAAGGTCTTTATGAAAAATCCTTCTCAGAAAAGTGTGTTCTTTCACATTGTGGGCTACAGCAGCAATGTTTTCAGGTGTGCTCATTGGACGAGAACCTAAATGGGTTGTTTTAATAAATAACGATCCAGGTTTCATTAGAATTAGATGTTACATAAATTTATCCACTGAATAAAAAGAAATATTATAACAATTATAGCTTAAAATCAAATGAGGAAATGCAGTATGAGTTTGAATTCATGAAAGCCACTTCATATTACTCATATGGAAACTGAAAAAAAAAATCTCGTCGAAATGCATCCAGAAAAATTTTTAACGAGGAAGAAGAAAGCTGCATAGAAAAATCCGAAACACTACCTGCGACGCCGCTGGAATGAATCTCAGATCTTTATTTCTTTCTTTTCTCGTGAAGTTCAGGTATCGGAGTTTTATAATCGAATACCAGAATTTAATTGGACAGCAATAATGGCAATAAAGTCAAGTTTAACATTTTATAGAAAACTCGACACCCGCCGATTTATAAAAATGGCTTTTTGGTGTAGATTTTACAGTTTTGAGAACGCGATAAATAGAAATGTAGCCAGTTTTCGACAACATCGAAGTTCGAACAGATTGAGCAATATAAAACGATCGTAAAAATGAAAATGAGACCATGACAACTGGGGAAAAGAGAAAGACAAAAAGGTATGTGCGGTAAGGAAAATCATATTAACAGTATTTTGATTTTGAGATAATGAAAGATTTGAAATAAAATAAATGGAGGTTTATACTTGGTAGAAGATATATAAAATTATTTGAATATTTTAATATTTACAGATATATTCTGTTAGCCTTCTACATATTTAATTTAAAAAAATTATATTTAATCAATCAAACGACATATAAAATAAACATTCATTATAAGACATCCAAATGAGATAATAAAATTCAATGAATATAAATTGTTAACCAAAATCCTATAAATTAAATATTTTGAGTAGACAAAATCTTGTTTCTGAAGATATCTTTCAAAAATGTTTAACATAATCCTAAGAATTTCATCATAAAACTATCTTACTTAGAATATTCAATATTATTGAATATCTGAATAAGTAACATTTTGGAAAACAAAAAATATTTAAAATCAAAGATTTGTCATCTTAGTCAGTCTTCCCCAAATAGTGGTATTTGTTATCTTCAGGGAATTATTATCTTCAGGTGTTGATTTCTGAGTAGTATCAGATTCATAATACTTTGTTCTATTTCAATAATTCAATAGTTTTGGTTCATTTCATAATGCCGAAAATTATATTCAAAGAAAGATGGCGGACGAAGAAGACGATCTAGCAAGGTTATTTCGAATTTTCCAAAGATGTCGAATTCGAGCAAGTTAAGTGCATAAGGTGTCCTCAAATACTTCATTCATCGTGTTTGTTTCAAACAGCATCAATAAAATCTACAAAATGTAAACATGAAACTAGAAGTAAGAAATGTCAAACAACGTAAGTATTGATCAGGTCATTCAAGTCAAAATACTCAGCATCGAGATTTCATATTTCATAGAAATATTATGAGAAGCTGAGGAGGAAAACAAAATTTTAACGCAGAAAAAAGATTTTCTATTGAAAAATATTTAATTTCTTGAGGCTGATATAAGTAATCATAACATATATAAGAAAGCAAATCTCATAGATACAAAAAATGTAGAGAAATTCCAAGATAGCCAATAAAAAGGATATACTATGAGGAATCCGAAATCGTCAAGATCAAAAACTGGGAATATTATGCAAACGAATGCAGAGAATAACTTCTTGATGACATTAAAATAAAAATTAGACACGTCAAACAAATGGTTGTTTTAAGTGAAGTTGTTGATGTCAATAAAGAAGAGAGTGACAGATGCAGAAGTAAACAAATCAAAATAGACAGCAGGAGCACTGGACAGAAGCGAAAAAGGTGAATCCAAAGAACTCAAAAAGATTAGGTACAATATAGCCGACAATAATTTTACGACAGGAGAAAGAAAATATGGTTCTTAAGTTACATCGAGTGTTGATTAATCCATCAAAATGTACAGTGCTTGAGAAATTCAGTTAATAGTAGTAAAAAAAATCTTCTACAAAGTTTCTTAAAAGGCTGAAACTTTTTTGACATTTCATGTTTAATAGAGCACTGAAGATGTGAACAAGGACTGAACTCTGGTATTCTCGATTTGATACTAATTTCGTCTTTTTGTGGAGAGAAAGTGAGCTTGAAGAAGCTATGCAAAGCAAGGAGTGAAGTGTAAAAACTTACTAAATATATTTATATGTCCACCATCTGAATGTGTTATAGAAAAATATATTTTTCGAACTATAGGACAAGTTCATCGAGCATTTTTTGTACTTTGTTTGGACAATTAGAAAAGGTTTTAATAAATGTTTTTGATGAAAACCACTCATTGATGATTGCTGGAGACTTTTCTATCAATGTATATCAGATATAAGATAATATTCTAGATATGAAGTCCTTTCAATAGAGAAATCCTTTTATTTTAGTTAGAACCAGCCATAATCGAATCTACTAGAATAATATCACAACACCAAAGTTACAAAATCTTAAATAATACCCAGTATATCTGATCACACTACCTTGAAGTTGACATTGAGACCTACAGGAATTAATAAAGTGAAAACATCATATCGAAGGTTTTTCCAAGATGAATCAATTAAGAACTTGAAAGGACACAATCAAAATGAGGAACGGGAACAAGTATAAAAGCTAAAAACGTGTATAACAACTATATCTATTTAAAAAAAAATAGGGTCTTTTGGGAACAATATCGTCATAGGAATTTTTTCTCCCTAATACTGAACTTGAAAATTATTTTTGGATTCTTCAAAACTCTTAGGTTCTTGAGTTTGGGCGGTTCAGCTGTATGTTCAACATCACCTTTAGACGGCAAGTTCAATATTTAACTATTGTGAACCGATTCGGAAAATTTTAACTGGGTTGTGCGCAGAACATGAATTACCTTCAAACCTACTTACACTCGACATCTCCTCCCTGTTCAAAAATGTAGGGGGTTGATGCCACCTTCATGGTTTTCGGAACAAACTCATGATGTGAATTTATCCCCCTCAAAAGAGAAGTTGACCTGTTTTTTATCTTTATTCTTTGTTTCTGAGTTCTGGGAGAGGTTAAATTTTCGTTGGGTCACCCTGTATAAACACCAAACATTTTAGTTGCAGTCGTCTGGATTTTACAACATTTTAAATTTGAATTCCGAAATTGAATACCTAAAAATTCCATTTTAAATTTCAGTGCTTTCTTCAAATTTTTGATTGGATTTTAAAGAAAATTGAAATTGACATAAATAGAGGTTAAAACTTGATAGAAGGTATGTAAAATTATTTAAATATATCAATATTAGCCTTCTACATATTTAATTTAAAAAAATTATATTTAATGATTATAACTTCTGAAAATAAATTGAAATAATGTCATATAAGTACCACTTATATCAAATGACATACAATAAACATTCATTATAAGACATCGAAATGATATAACAAAATACAATAAATAAAAATTGTTAACCAAAATCCTATAAATTAAATATTTTGAGTAGACAAAATTTTGTTTCTGCTGATCAATCTTATGGAAACAAATATCATTCAAAAATGTTTAACATAATCTTAAGAATTTCATCATAAAACTATCTCACTTAGAATATTCAATATTATTGGATATCTAACTGAGTTATTTTCTATAAAATCTCAAGATATCTAAAAACATTACTGAAAAACAAGTTTTAAGAGAGACTTTGCTTCGTCAGTACTCAATTAAATCATATTCAATAAAATATAACATCAATCAACAACAAATATTTACTCACCCTTCAACAATTTAAAAAAATTCTGGTAGATGAATACCGAAAAATTTAAATGGAGCGTTTGTTTAGCTACAAATAAATAATTCTGTGGTTTACTCTTGATCTAAAAGATTGAAAGACAATTTAACGGCCTCTGTTATAGCACAAGGGCTATCTGTATAAAGAATGTTGAGGAAACCAAATAATTATATATTATGAATAAAAAAAAACATAAATAGAGGTTAATACTCGATAGACGATATATAAAATTATTCAAATATTTTAATATTGGCCTTCTACATATTTAATTTCAAAAAATTATATTTAAATATTATAACTTCAGGAATTAAATTAAAATAATGTCATACAAGTACCACTTATATCAAACGACATATAATTGTTAATTGTTTATTTTATATGTCGTTTGATATAAGTGGTACTTTAATGATATTATATTAATTTAATTCCTGAAGTTACAATTATTAAATATAATTTTTTGAGTTTTTGTTGGCCTAAAATATATTTCATTTATAGTTATCCGGACCTGAATTTTAACCTTATAGGTGAGTCTATAAAAATAGAGGAACATCTACCACATATCAAGAAGATATACGGGATTTTCATAAGTTATGGCTCTTCGAAGAAATAAGCAGAATTGACAAAACACCTTATATCCTTATTACGAAACCAGTAGAACACACATCATAATTGGAACGTTCTACATCCTCTTCACTCAATCATAGAATATTTTAGAATAACCTGAAATCAGAGAAATAATCTACCTGTTTCGGTGTTCATAGCTGCTTCGAAGGCAAATTCCTCGTTCAAACTCACTGGATGTGTCGCAGATTCCGGAGCAGCAGATCCAATAAATTCTCCAGATAAATCCGGCCATATAAGTCGATAACGGAACATATTAATTTTCGATGGGGTATAGTGGGCGTTTATTCTCCAATTACTCCTCAACGGCCAGGCAGTTTCTTTGGCTTTTATTGCTATATTGGTTTTTCAAAAGTGCGAATATATCGATTTAAATTTATATCAATTCACTGGTACCAACTTTGAGGGGTTTAATGGCCGATCGAATGATTTCATTGGGGACCATTTATATACTGAAATAATTAGACATTATTGGGCATTCCGATCGAAAGGCTTTTATGTGCGTTTTCATTAGCACTTAAGCAGTGGCGCTCCGTAAATCTACGAAAAAAAACTTCTTCTTCTTCTTCGCGAAAGCTAATAGCTTGTTTTTTTGTCTGGGATGAATAGTTTCAAGATGAGATTGACATTAATTTTCAATAAGCAGTTTAGAAATAGTTGAATATTGTTATTATCTCATATAAGTCCGTCTAGAAAGTATCCGGAATTTATTATTTTTCATAATTTTAATATACTTCTCTTTTGTAACAAGAAATTTCAAAAATAATATACAGGATATACAGAAAATTGAAGACAATTTCTTCTTTGGAAATAATCCCATTTTTAACTTCTCTTTTGTAACAAGAAATTTCAAAAATAATATACAGGATATACAGAAAATTGAAGACAATTTCTTCTTTGGAAATAATCCCATTTTTAACTTCTCTTTTGTAACAAGAAATTTCAAAAATAATATACAGGATATACAGAAAATTGGAGACAATTTCTTCTTTGGAAATAATCCCATTTTTAACTTCTCTTTTGTAACAAGAAATTTCAAAAATAATATACAGGATATACAGAAAATTGAAGACAATTTCTTCTTTGGAAATAATCCCATTTTTAACTTCTCTTTTGTAACAAGAAATTTCAAAAATAATATACAGGATATACAGAAAATTGAAGACAATTTCTTCTTTGGAAATAATCCCATTTTTAACTTCTCTTTTGTAACAAGAAATTTCAAAAATAATATACAGGATATACAGAAAATTGAAGACAATTTCTTCTTTGGAAATAATCCCATTTTTGACTTCTCTTTTGTAACAAGAAATTTCAAAAATAATATACAGGATATGCGGAAAATTGAAGACAATTTCTTCTTTGGAAATAATCCCATTTTTAACTTCTCTTTTGTAACAAGAAATTTCAAAAATAATATACAGGATATACAGAAAATTGAAGACAATTTCTTCTTTGGAAATAATCCCATTTTTAACTTCTCTTTTGTAACAAGAAATTTCAAAAATAATATACAGAATATACAGAAAATTGGAGACAATTTCTTCTTTGGAAATAATCCCATTTTTAACTTCTCTTTTGTAACGAGAAATTTCAAAAATAATATACAGGATATACAGAAAATTGAAGACAATTTCTTCTTTGGAAATAATCCCATTTTTAACTTCTCTTTTGTAACAAGAAATTTCAAAAATAATATACAGGATATACAGAAAATTGAAGACAATTTCTTCTTTGGAAATAATCCCATTTTTAACTTCTCTTTTGTAACAAGAAATTTCAAAAATAATATACAGGATATACAGAAAATTGAAGACAATTTCTTCTTTGGAAATAATCCCATTTTTAACTTCTCTTTTGTAACAAGAAATTTCAAAAATAATATACAGAATATACAGAAAATTGGAGACAATTTCTTCTTTGGAAATAATCCCATTTTTAACAAAGTTAAAAATTATTCTAATGTGCCATTTTAAGGTGCGTTTGCAATGAAATTCAGTGAATTCTTTGAGTTTTTAATTGAATTAAGATTCACATAGAAGTTCCACTGAACATTTAGGACAGCATGTGGTACCAACAAGATGGCTACCCAGCGCATTATGATGCCATAGTTAGAGAATTCCTCAATCAAGAATATCCCGATAGATGGATTGGGCGATGTGGTACGATTTCGTGGCCTGTCTGTTCATCCGATTTGAACCCAATAGACTTTTTTTACTGGGATACGATCCAAGATTTGGATCAGCTACTCAGAAGATTTGCAGAAGCCGCTGAAGACATCGCATCGTCTTATTACGAGATCATTATTAAGGAGATGTGGAGCTTGTTGCATTGCAGCTGATGGTAAACATTTCAAACATTTGCAGTGGGAATTCTTTTACTGAGGCAGCAGTATGCACTTGGCAACCATCCTATTGCCATCCACTGCTGTCGTGAGTGTTCAGTGGAACATCCTTGTAAATCTTAATCTAATTAAGAATTTAGGGAATGCATTGAATATGTTTTTGCAGATACTGAAAATAAAATGGTTGCCAGATGTAACATTGAAATAATAAACTACTAGCGATATTTGTTACTAAAACCGCAAGAACATATTTCTAGTCCTAATGTATTATCAATATTCTTAGTTCTGATACTGAATGAACCTATAATTCAAAATCATGTATCGGGTGTTTTTTTAGAGTGATAGAACTTTAAAGTGAAATAAAACACATTTAAATTAAGATTGACGCTGATTTTTTTTTTTATTTGAAAGATAATTTTATGACATTTATGTTTTAAAAATAATTTCCGGCATATGTCCACCATGACTAGCTCTGAGGAACCGCATTCGACCAGACCAATTTTGGACGACTTTTTCGAGTAATTCAGGCCTTATTCAATCACGAGTTGTGTTGGCTTCTAAAGCGTCTATTGTTTCTGGTTTATCAGCATAAACCAATGACCTGACATAACCCTGAAAAAAATAATTCATTGGAGTAATGTCGCATGATCTTGGAGGCCAATAAATTAGAACATTTCTCGAACTAATGTTATCGCCAAATCTTCCTTTCAATAAATCAATTGTTACGGTAGTAGCATGAGGTGAAGCACCATCTTGTTGGAACCAAAACACTTCTGGGTCGATACCATTCAAATTTTGAAACAAATAATTATCGATCATCGATCTGTAACGAGCACCATTCACTGTAACATTAGCTCCAGTATCGGTTTTAAAGAAATATGGACCAATGATGCCTTCAGCGTGTAAAGCACACAAGACAGTGCATATTTCAGGATGCAATGGAACCTGCAGAACTTCTTGAGGATTGTTTTCACTCCATAAACGGCAATTTTACTTGATTACATAAACGTTCAATCAGAAATAAGCTTCATCACTAAACACAATTTTACGATAAAAAAGTGAATCAAGCTGTTCTAGGAACCAATCAGCAAACAAACGACGCTTATTATGATCAGGTGGCTTTAGTTCTTGAACCAGTTGGATCTTGTATGGGTGTAGACCAAGATTTTTACGCAAAATTTTCCATGTGGTAGATGCACAGAGTGCAACTTGTTGTGAACGTCGACGAATATACAAATCTCGATAATCATTAATACTATGACTTCAGCAGCTATATTTTCAATTAAAACAAATTGTAGAAATTACTATGTTTTACTACCAATAGAAATATATTTTACACATTTTCTTGTGACTCGAGTTTCGAGAAATTGTAGAAATTACTATGTTTTACTACCAATAGAAATATATTTTACACATTTTCTTGTGACTCGAGTTTCCCATCATCAGACAACTGTCTGTCAATTGTCAAGAAAATGTGTAAAATATATTTTTATTGGTAGTAAAATATAGTAATTTCTACAATTTGTTTTAATTATGATCAACTACCAAATAGTAACGGCTGAAACAATTCAGTAGCTATATTTTCTTCTGAACGTACAGTTCTTTGTTTTGTTGTTGTTGTTGCATCGAATAGAGAAAATGTTGTCCGAAATCTATCGATAGTTTAACGAATAAGCTGCTCTGATGGATGATTATGTAAACCATAAATTTCACGAAGTGCTCTATAAGTTTGGCGAATAGAACACTGATTTTGAAAATAAATTTCAACAATTTGTAAAAGTTGTTGCGGCGTGAGTCTTTCCATGATAATTTGTCAATGCATAAATGTCAAAACAACATGGCTTCTACCTTCTGTCAAATCACAGTTATCTCTATGAAAGTATCATCCCCATGGTATGAAATGGCACAAAGACTTCTTCTAGCCGCCACTGTGCTATCAGATCTAAATGTTCAAAGCGCGTCCGTCAGGACCACGCGTTTTCCAAACCTGACTAATTCGGTTTCTCAGTGGCCAAGATTGAGTCGCCATTGTAATATATGGCAGCGATAGCGAGCGTTACTCCTCGCTAACAACATCTAAAAGTGTACGACATTTACCGCATTTGCATAACCAGATTGTTTTTACTTTAATCGTGATCTTTATAACTTTATTTACTGAACGTAGGGAACCCTTTGCTCGGGAATGTATATCTTCCGAAGGCTATAAAACTAGGTCGATGGTCTGTGAGTTCGGTGGAAGAAAGCCTTGGTGATGTTGATGCAGAGATATCAAAATTGGTATGCCTTCGAAGAAATCATTTGAAATGGAAAAAATTCCTAAAATCAGTTAATTTAGAGTGATTGAACAACATTCAAAAATAGCAAAAATTTCAGTCACATCTGACACACATCAATAAAGAATTCTGGAAAATTTGAAAAGCAAAATTTAGTTCTTGATTGTTTCGGCCTCTACATGAAGGAAATTCATCGTTCATGATTTAATTCATTTCCGCTAATATTTTGACTTCGTCAGGTGAGTGACTGCTTTTACAAAATCGGTCTCCTTAAATACAAGTCCAAGCAAAAAAAAACGTGATTACATGAACGTTTGTTTTGGGAATTTTCAGAATTTATTCGAAGAGGTTCAATAACGGGGATTGGTTCAAATCTGTATACAACTTTTGTGGTGTTTATCGACGGGCTATTTTCCTCATGGATACCCCCGGATTTCGATTGACTCGCCTATTGACGATGTTGCGTTTGCTAGGCGTATTGACAGTGAATTTTCTCCCATTTTCAGAAAGACGGCCGACTGCTATGGCCAAGCTGCTTGAAACGGCAAATTGCTTCGGACACGGTTTGTCGAGGCACATTGAGCAAACGAACAATTTCGCATTGAGGCGTACCTTAACGAAACAGCCCTAAAATTGCACTACGTTTGTTTGACCTTCTAACACTACGCAAAATAAAGCAATTTCAAACTGAAAATTCACATATTAGTACAAGAAAGTGTAGAGAATCTAATAGAATAAAAATCATTTGGCTGTTCTAGAGTACTTTTGTTTCAGAACATAGTAAAATTTGTCCGAAGTTTTTCTTGTCACCCTGTTATTCTAAATTTAAATATCACATAGATCAATTTTGTTAACCTCACTACAAATTTAAATTTCATGAAAGAATTTTGTAAAAACTTTTCAAAATCAAAAAATATCTCAGAAAGCATAGTTTTAATTCAAAAAACATATGGAATTATTACATTACATAGCAGCGAAAGGTCTATAAGCATCCATGGAAAATATAGAATATTAATTGAGAATATTAAAAAAATACTTGAAGGATACGTACGTTTGTTTCATAACGGTATTATGAAAACCAAATTCCCCTCCAAAATACACAACATAACCTCAAAAACTTCTTCGAAAATAACTCTCTTTAAAGTTACTTCGAAAAAACTCCCCAAAAACATACACCACCTCTTCTAAAAGGCCATTTGGAATTCCCAACGATAATTCCCAGTCGCACGTCGTATCCAAAAAATAAAAATAACCAATAAAAATACATCTCACCTGATAAATCTCGTGTCCATCCACAGACCAACAAAGAAGAGTAATAATTTTCTAAGTGGCAAACCATATGCATTCCATGTTTACAGACTTTGAATTCAAAGTTATGGAGAATTTTTCATAAATACAATCATGAAAATAAATTTTTGGGCGGCAGACAATGACTTGAAAATAATAATAATAAATGGTTCTTTATTTTCCAATACAAAATATACAAAGAAAAAAAATTACTTATTTGAGGGCGATATTTAGTTCGCATGAACCCAGGCCAGAAAATAATACAGTAACTTGAAAATATGAATAAAAACAATATTCTAATTTCCGCTAATATTTTATTGAGACTACTATCGTTACGTCATACCATGACTTCTTCAGGTGAGAATTACAAGATACTGAGTATACCATGAACAAGAACTTCATTTTATAGTTGTAATACTCACCTGAAGAAGTCATGGTATGACGTAACGATCGTAGTATCAATAAAATATTAGATGAAATTAGAATATTGTTTTTATTCATATTTTCAAGATGAATTTCCGTCAAGTAAAGACCGAAACAATCATAGATACAGTAACTTGTTGAAAACCACCTGAAGTCATACGTATATTCTTCCATCTAACCCTCTACAAATTAGAATACAAACGAAAATAAAATAAATCCGAGCATACCTAACTAAGAAATAACAAGTTCAACAATGCCGCATATTATATAATTAAATGTTTATGTATGCCTCACCTCAAACAGAGCCAAGGAGTAATCACACAATATCTTTATTCGACTTTTTGGTAAACAGAACTCTAGAAGCCAAAAAAGTTAGATGATCAGTTCAGCAATAAAGGGGATCGTTGCGAAAATTTTTCAGCAAATGTAATTTGAACTTGTCAAGTGATATATTTCTATACTCAAATTTGTATTCATTTATAACTTTTGCCACATGGTTGGAAAATGATCTCGTGAACAAGTCAGTTGAATGTTTCGGAATAGAAATGTTACATTTAGAGCGAATATTCAAAGAATGCACACCAGATCAGAACAAAACTTTGTGGAAAAGTCTTATCGGTACTCCTTCGTTGATTATCTTGAAAAACAAAACCGAAGAATGAAAACACCGCCTATGTTCCATGTTGAGCCATCCTGTCTTGAGGGTATGTGTTATTGGATCTCGTTTTCGAATTCCGTGAATGAATCTCAAATAATGATTCTTCTGAAGCATCTGTATTAGATTCTTATCAAAGACTGTTAAGCAAGGACTGTAAACAACACCACAAAAATTCATGTGTGACTACTAGGGATTTACAAAGCAATATCTTGTCCGATCTATTGAGATAGTTCCTGCATTGATATAAGAGTCTTAGGTTCAAGTAAGATCGGCTCAGTGAATTGGATATAAGCCTCGTGAGTCGTAAGTCAGTATCAATTGTCAAACCCAAATTCTTGGCACTATCCTCAAAACGAATAACGTTTCCGTTCATTATAATGCTGTGACTATAATTTTGCAAGAAGATTGTTCTTTGATTTTTGCTGCCAAACAGTTGGCACATGGATTTATTAGAATTCAAACGAAGACAATGTTTCACTGATATCTCGTATATGACGTTCAAATCGAAATCAAGGGCCGCTTCTGCCTATCGATATTCATAAGGTGTGAAGCAAAGTTCTAGCTGACTATCATCAGCATAAAAAAGAAGTGGCTGAAAGGCAAACATTAGCGAATATATATATATATATATCGGAAGTACCGGACCCAAGATAGATCCCTGTGGAATTCCACAACTCAGTCCCAAGAATGTATCATAATATTTAATGAACTAGAGCGGTAGGACTGCGCTTTCCTGAATACTAAGAACTCGAAACTTGGTAAGAAACTTTTTTTTTTAAACAGCTCTCTTCCTTCTTAGTTCTAGTTTTCTTTAATTCTATTCAATATACATACTTCGTACAATACGATCTGCTCTTGGAAGTTATTTTTCAGTCTAATACTAAAAAGGTAACTAGTCATCAAATGTTGAAATACCTGCAATTTACTGCATGCTGTAAAGCATATCCAACAGAAAATAGCCGCGAAAAAATGATAACAATTAACTGGAATGACTGAATAATTGAAACAATATAACTCCATAAATCATCATTACATGGAATGCGCGATTCAGGGCGTTCCTAATCAAATCTTTACCCACACAGAAGCCCCTCGGCTCATTAGGCGGCATCTTACTGAGTGCTAATGCGTAATTTGATAATTAAACCGGCGGTCGCTTTGATCCAGTGCCATCTAAATTATGAACGGTTACTTCTTGGGCGACATTCGAAATTAATTTCAAAACCCACGGACTAGATGATTTAATACTGCACTGGATCGATGTCCGGATGTAAATTGAATAGATACAAGATGAATTATGAAGAATTTCTGTATGAAACAAATATACAGAGATAGATGCTAGAATCGGTACGAAAGTTTGAGAAAGAGATTGATATCTAGAGGATTGGCCAGCTAGCCTTTGTATTTTGAAGTAATGGTTATTTCGAGTCGTTCGTGTTTTGACAGAAAGTTGGTTTAATATCTGATATTAACGAAATAGTTTGATTTACGCTTGAATAATTTGGGAAATATTGAAGGCTCATTTCCCAAGTGGTGAATTTTCTATTCAATTAGAAATTTACGTGGAAAATTCAATAGAAATTAAATGCCATTACGGAAATTTGTGGATCAATTTATGAAACGTGAAACTGGCACTTCTTTGAGGATACATTTGTATGAAGACCTCGTTATGAAGGCTTACAAAGTGCGTTTACACTTCGCTCAATGGCCTAACGATCTTATAGCCGAAGATGATCATTTTCCCAGAAAAATCATCTTTAGCGATGAAGCTCATTGTCATCTCGGTGGACATTTATAATAATATTAAAAATAGGTTTTTATTTCAAAGACATGTCACATTGTGTCCAGAAACAATAAGATAAAATAAAATAATTGTCATTATAGAATTTTATAAATGCGGTAATTAATTTTAAAAATACACCTTATGACTCTCTTCAGAATGCGGAAGATTTCAATAATCTCTGAACTAGATCCATAAAACATCAATTCAAATTTCATCAAACTCTCAAAATTTGCGAAATAAAAGGCTTTCAGTGATTTTGAAACCAAAATCGCTTACCCACCACAGCAAAGGCTATGATAAAAAGATGAAAGGAAATGAAACTAAAACACTCCAATTGGCGCTAGCGATTTACTTCGTAAAATGCCTCATAGATCGCTAATGAAAAGATGAATAAATCTTTCCTGAATGAATCCTAAATTGTCAACCTGGTAGTGAAAATGCAAACTCTTACTCCCTATTTATTTATTTCAACTTTACAATTGAAACAGTGACTCATAATTACAATATAGTACAAATTTACATTTAGATTGAGGTCCGAGATTTACGTAAGGACTTATCTTTGAGGTTCTCCTGGAATATTGTTCTCCAAGGTGTCGGAATGATAATGCTTTCTCCAAGAATAGTTCCTATTCTGCATATAATCAGCAGGTGTTCAGTTTTAAATTGTTCCAAATGACCAGTAGAGCGTCCGGAACCAAGATGATACTCTAAATCCGGCACCAGGAAGATTGTCTGGTCTTAAGATAATCCAAGAAAAAAGGCACTCCAACAAGATTGTTCAGTTCTAAGAACATCCGGTACTAAAATCTCCAGTACTAAGATCTTCGGCAATAAGACGCCTTTTGATTAGACGTCTTATAAGAAACAATAAAAATTCAATATTCCACGATCTTCATGGATTAGGTACGTTAATTCGATTAAAATACCACAATGTGTGTCTTCGTGTAACCTTACAATACGAAAAGAAGAACTCTGGGAAATTTTACGCTTCTTGAAAACAATGCAACTCTACAGCGCATGCGAAAACAGACTTTCATTGCGGAAACTCCAAACTTCTTAATGGTCTTATAGTTTAATCACATTATTGGAGCATTTTTTAGCGATTGTAATTCAAATAAACAGTGGAGCGTTTTCTAACGTTACAATTTCAAGTATTTAATCAATGTTTTGAATCTGTAAGTGATCGAATTTAACTTCCCACCTAAACTTACTGTATGTTCTATCCAGTTGAGATGGTCATCGATAAATGCCCCTAGGAATTTAGTAAACTGATCAGCTTTCAGCTCTTGATTGAGCATGACGATTTTATTTGGTCCTTCTATTCTTTATATGAATCGAATTTGACTTCCCACCTAAACTTACTATTTGTTCTATCCAGTTGAAATGGTCATCGATAAATGCCCCTAGGAATTTAGTAAACTGATCAGCTTTCAGCTCTTGATTGAGCATGACGATTTTATGTGGTCCTTCTATTCTTTACACCTCAATAGGTGTTCCGAAGACCTTGGTCTTTTCAGCGTTCAGAATTAAGTTGTTTCCTTCAAATCAGCCTTGGATTTTCGCAAGCACGATGGACAACTCTTGCAATAACCTGGGTTTGTTCGAGTCAGGCACAAGTAAAATCGATGGCGTACTGTAAAGTCATTTGAATGTTATTCCCACTATACTCATAACTTCGAAAAAATTTTTATTACTTTTTTATTTGTAGCCGATCAAAAGTGCAAAATTCAAATGGCCCACCCCTTATTTAGTAATCTTTATTGAAATTATGACATTTTTCTAGCAAGTAATATACGTATGTTGAATTTTGTTCTTTGTTGATACAACATATTTTCATGTTTCCTAATTCTTCTTTGAAATGAATGTCCACTCTGTCCAATATTGACTGGACGTTCATTGCAAAGTAGACTCAAAACCAATAATTTACATGAATATTTAAAATAGGTTTGTAATCGCTTTCTGAGTTGTTTATCCTTTAGTTTATAATTATTTAGACCTTATATGAATTATAGACAAAGAACTGTACGTTTAAAAGAAAATATCACTGTTGTAAATCATAGTATTAATGATGATCCAGATTTGTCTATTTGTCGACAAGTTGGATTCTGTGCATCCACCACATGAAAAATTTTGCGTGAAGATCTTAGTCTACACGCATATAAGATCAAACTGGTTCAAGAACTGAAGCCACTTGACCATAATAAGCGTCGTTTGTTTGCTGATTGGGCCCCAGAACAGCTTGAAGTTGATCTACTTTTTTATCGTAAAATTGTGTTTAGTGATGAAGCTCATTTCTGGTTGAACGGCTATGTAAACAAGCAATATTGCCGTATATGGAGTGAAAATAATCCTCAAGAAGTTCTGCAGGTTCCATTGCATCCTGAAAATGTATGGTGTGCTTTACACGCTGGAGGCATCATCGTTCCATATTTCTTTAAAAACGATGCTGAAGCTAATTTTTCAGAGAATGGTGCTCGTTACTGATCGATGATCAATGATTATTTGGTTCAAAATTTGAATGGTATCGACCCAGAAGTGTTTTGGTTCCAACAAGATGGTGCTACACCTTATGCTGCTACCGTTACAATTGATTTATTGAAAGAAAGACATTATTTCGAGAAATGGTATCATTAATTGGTCTCCAAGATCATGCGACATAACTCCACTGGATTATTCTCCTTGGGGTTATGTCAAGTCAGTAGTTAATGCTGATAAACCAGAAACAATAGACGCTTTGAAAGCCAACATATTGATTAAATAAGGCCTGTATTACTCGAAAAAGTGGTCAAAAATTGGTCTGGTCGAAAGCGGTTCTTCAGAGCTAGTCGTGGTGGACATATGCCGAAAATTATTTTTAAAACATAAATGTCATGAAATTATCTTTCAAATAAAAAAAATTTGGCTTCAATCTTAATTTAAATGTGTTTTATTTCAATTTTAAGTTCTATTACTCTAAAATAAAACACCCGAAATGTAGGACATGTCTTGAGAGGTTATCAAATATTTCACATCATTTTGATGGGCAAAATTCAAGAAAAAAAATCCATAGGAAGAAGACGAAACTCCCGGATGAAGGACCTTAGGGAATGGTATAGATGCGATAACAGTTGACTATTCAGATCTGCGTTTCCAAATATTAAAAAAGCCCTGATGATTGCTTACTTTCATAACTGAGTCAGCATCTCAAGAAGAACGAATATGAGAAAATATTAAATATACAGAGCTTTCCATATGAATAGAGTTTATCAATATTTATTATCTCCACTATTGCTTTCAGACCTTATAACAATATTAAAGCCTCATAAAGCGTTTAAAATTCTGATCGAAATAAACCAATGAAAGCATGTCAATTGGACGTATGATATCGAACCCGAACTTCGTCCAGCAAAATATGTATCGTCATTTAAATGTGCAGTACACAAAAGCACGTTTGGCTGAGCCCATTGTAGGTTCAACGGGCAAACCAGCAGTTCTTAACCGATCAAAAACTAATTGTTTTCTATCTGACATGTCAACAATGCCGTCCATAACAAAATACCGCGTGATAAATTATCGATGAACTCCACGCTTCTATCGATGAAAAAAATCATTTTGAAAACTCTCAGCACAGGGTCGCAGTTAACTTCTTATTCAGAATTCGGTTACGTGTTATTCCTCTTTTAGGGCTCGCTGCTTATAAAAGATTTTTGTATTAATGTCATTTCTGGTTCTTGGAAATGACCCTCTATGGTAACTTGGAATTTATATCTCAACATTTTCTAGATTTGAAGATCTAGATTTCTTTAATAACGCTGAGTAGATACATAATTAGATAAGATATAAATATCTGTTGTGTTTTTGGAGAAATAAATTTTGACGAATTCTGAAATATGCAAAATGACATGAAAATGAAAATATTTTCTTTTTCACATACATATTTTATAGGTAATGATTAAATTTGATGGTTTGTATCGGATGTTTTTTTAGAGTGATAGAACTTTGAATTGAAATCACATTTAAATTAAGATTGAAGCCGAATTTTTTTTATTTGAAAGTTAATTTTATGACATTTATGTTTTAAAAATAATTTCTGGCATATGTCCACCACGACTAGCTCTAAGGAACCGCATTCGAGCAGACCAATTTTGGACCCATTTTTTCCAGTAATTCAGGCCTTATTTCATCAATAACACGGGTTCTGCTGACTTCCAAAGCGTCTATTGTTTCTGGTTTATTAGCATAAACCAATGACTTGACAAAACCTCAAAGAAAATAATCCAGTGGAGTTATGTCGCATGATCTTGGAGGCCAATTAATTGGACCGTTTCTCGAAATAATGTTATCGCCAAATCTTTCTTTCAATAAATAAATTGTTACGGTAGCAGCATGAGGTGAAGCACCATCTTGTTGGAACCAAAACACTTCTGGGTCCATACCATTCAAATTTTGAAACAAATAATCATTGATCATCGATCTGTAACGAGCACAATTCACTGTAACATTAGCTGCAATATCGTTTTTAAAGAAATATGGACCGTATGAAATATGGATGTAAAGCACACCATAAAGTGCATTTTAAAGGATGATATGGAACCTGCAGAAGTTCTTGAGGATTGTTTTCACTCCATATACGGCAATTTTGCTTGTTTACATAGCCGTTCAACCAGAAATGAGCTTCATCACTAAACACAATTTTACGATAAAAAAGTGGATCAACTTCAAGCTGTTCTAGGGCCCAATCAGCAAACAAACGACGCTTATTATGGTCAAGTGGCTTTAGTTCTTGAACCAGTTGGATCTTGTATGGGTGTAGAATAAATTCTTTACGTAAAATTTTCCATGTGGTGGATGCACAGAGTCCAACGTGTTGTGAACGTCGACGAATAGACAAATCTGGATCATCTGGAATATTAACACTATGACTTAGAGCAGCGATATTTTTTTCTGTGCTTCTGTTCTTTGTCTTGTTGTTTTTGTTGCATCGAGTAGAGAAAATGTTGTCCAAAATCTATCGATAGTTCGACGAATAAGCTGCTCTGATGGACGATTATCTAAACCATAAATTTCACGAAGTTCTCTATAAGTTTGGCGAATAGAACATTGATTTTGAAAATAAATTTCAACAATTTGTGAACGTTGTAGCGTCGTGAGTCTTTGCATGATAATTTATCAACGCTTACTGAACAGAAATGTCAAAACAACATGGCTTCTACATTCTGCCAAATCACAGTTATCCCTATCGAAAGTTCTATCACTCTAAAAAAAACACCCGATATCTAACAATGTAAAACGTAATAGATCATGGAGCAAGAAAGATGTACCAGCTCAAAACTTTTCGAGGGCCAATCTCCATTAAAAGGTAATGCTCTCTGTCTTGTGGGATTTTGAAGGAATCCTTTTTTTGAGCTATTACCGGATAATACAACAATTAATGCTGAAGTCTAATGTAATCACCTAGACAAACTGAATGATGCACTTCAACAGAAAAGGCCAGAATTAATCAACAGAAAAGGTATAGTGTTCCACCAAGATAATACAAGTTTGGTCACTTGCCAAAAGCTTTTACAGCTTGAATGGGATACACTTCCACACCCACCATATTCTCCGGATCTGGAGCCTTCGGATTATTATTTGTTCCGGTCATTGCAACCTTTACTTCAAACGAAGCGGTCAAAAATCACCTGGATCAGGTTTTTGCCAGCAAAGACCAAAAATTCTATGAGCCTGGAATCATCCTACTACCAGAAAAATGGCAAATGGTGTTGGAAAATATATAATGTAATCAAATATTTATTCTTTATACGAAAATTGCCCTCATTTTCTAAAAAAAATCGAAATTACCTTCTGAACAACCCAATATGTTGTAGGAAAATATAGGCAATATGCAAAAACCTAAGTACATTCAATAAAATAGGGAGTAATATGTATATCAATTCTGAAATTATTAGAATCACTATAATCAATTATATTTTTATAATACATGGTATAAAATATACATTATTATTACTTGACTATAGGATAATCCAAGCCCAAAAAAGAAGGAATATAAATGAATAGTTTTTAAAATAACATAAACGGCCCATCCCAAACTACAAATTCTTCTTTCACATAAATCCCTCCCTGTTCACTGAAAGAGCCCTGTCATCCTTCAATGTTATACTTTTAATCGAATCGGAGGCTTCCGATTTTAGATATTATATAGTTTAAACCTCGCCCTCTACACAGCTATCGTCGAGGATTATTAGCTACTGTTATGTTGTAAGTCTTTGGTTTTGATTGATACAGGCTGAGCTCATTAAGATCAGTGATTAACTTTTTTATGTGGTCATTCATTGGTTACGTTGAGTTTTAACTTCTTTTGATTTGGTAATGACTTCGGCAAAATTGAATTGCTATATCATTCTATAATTTCGATTAGAATGGTTTTGGATTCGAACAAGTGTAAGTCATAATAGAAATAGTTTCTTGATTTGGCGTTAGATTGTTGGATGGGTAGATAGGTTTGGGGCTGTCTTTTGTGCTATTATCAACTCGACGTGTTAATTTTATATCGGTTTATAATCAGTTTGGTACTAATCGCACTAGACATATTTCGTTGACTTGGATCATTATTCGAAAATCTTTCAAGGGCAGTTTTTGATAAAAGGTCACTGAAAGCCATTATGAATACGCCAACTTTCTAACCCAAAGAGATAGAGCACTGAAATATCCAGGGAAGGTTTGGGGTGTAAATAGCGCAGCTAGATTCCTTAATAAGCAAAAACGGTAGAATAGTTCGTGCAGATTTCCGTTAAGATTTCAAAATTGAAAAACAATTGTTAACGTTGAGAGATACCGAAACCATAGCAACAGTACTACGATGAAGTATAAATTTAGCATATAGATGTGAAATAATGACACAAAGACTGATTCAGAATTTCTAGAGGATTGTAATGTCGGTAGGAGTTTATTGGCAATAGAATATTGTCACTTTCTTTCTGATTCCTTGAATGCTGAGAATAATAATTAATTTGTATCTTTACTTACGTGGCTTATCCTACGCACATTGTAGTGTCCTACAGTTTTATTATTATATTATTATCATTGTTGTTATAACCTACGAACATTGAATCTCTTGAGCTGAAAGTATACAAAGAAGTAGTTAATTAAGGTTTCCTTACATCTATAATAATAATTAAGTTGTACCTTTACTTACCTGACTTGTTCTATGCACATTGTAGTATCCTACAGTAGTATTATTATATTATTATCATTGTTGTTATAACCTTCGAAAATTGAATCTCTTAAGCTGAAAGTATACAAAGAAGTAGTTAATTAAGGTTTGCTTACATCTATAAGAAGTTCAGAAAAAAGACGAAAACAATATATGTCTTAAAGGATCAATAAATATTACTATCTTTATTATATTAACATTATGTGTAGGAAATTAAAAAATATACATTTTGTGAGCTCAGAAGCGTTGAATTCTACTATGATCACTCTAACTTTCGAACGAAAATAGTTATATTGAAACTTTTATGGCGAGTTTTGGGCTTAAATATCTCATTTGAGTTCGTTTATGCGCAGAATTGGTGGAATGGTTTCGCAGTTATTTATATTTGAAATTTTCTCTCATTTGTCTCAAATTTTTTCATACATGATCGATCTGAAATTTGAAACTTAGAAGAAGAATAACGCACACATCTTGAGGATCATATGATTAGAAAACAAAAATAAATATTTTGCTAGCGGAAAATCGTTGAGTGCTACCGAAAGAAACAGTCCTGCGATGTAGTTCAAATTCAGCATTTAGATTGAAATAACGAAACAAAGGCTTATCCTTAATTTCGTGAAATAAAATTATGAGAATTTTCTGAATGTTTCACTTTCACTAGTTTCGGCAGAAAGTATGAAATGAATATGAAGTTTAGTTCCATATGTATATTTTTCCCACACTTTCTTGTCATTATGTAACGATGTATATAGAAAGCTGAAGAATAGAGCCTTTTAACTATTTATCATTTTCATCAAATTTTCTGTTTCTTCAGGAGAATAGTTCTGAAATTGCAAGAAATCACTTTTATTTGACTTTTGGATGACAGAACATATAGTTCTGTGTTTTGATTCATCATTCATATTCAAGTTTTTGCCTAATCCCTACCTACATATGATGTGATGTTACTTTTATAGAGTTAGTTCCAAATGTAAGCTTGGCGAAGTCTCAGTGTTTGCTAAACAATTGCAAGTCACTTATGGAAATAAACTATATTATCATTCAACTAGAATGAATTTTAACTTCGCCTGTGACATGTGAGGGTGGATTGAGTAGCCTACGTGTGTTATTGTCAGTCGCAAGTCTAGATAAAGAGGGGGGTTGGAGGGAGATGCTAGCAACCCACTCTGCGTGAAAATGGAAGCGTTGCTCACAGACCACCGACCAATAGGTAACAAATGTGATGGATAGGATTCCTTAGCTGAAAGAGAAAGCGACCTAGAGGAAAAAAACCTTGATCAAAACTTACAAGGTCCTCCTTGTTCGAGCAATGGGTCTGCTCCCCATTCCTTAGAAAAATGCTTTCTGCAAAAAATCCTAGTACAAGTTTACCAGACATATCAAAACAAAGACGACTCAGGCGTCGAAAGTAGACAATGAATTTTGGACCCTGGAACGTACAAGGCATGGCGAATAAAATTGGAGATATTACGCAAGGAGTCAAAAAAATTAATATAGATGTGGCTGTACTAACGGAAACGAAGAAAAAAGGTAGCGGAACCGAAAACATGGAAAACTTCATCCATATATTTAGTGGGGCATCAAAGAGCAGGAGCAAAGGGTGTCTCTATTCCTACTGATAAAAAACTTGAACTTAAACTCACTAGTTGGACAGCAATCAATGAAAGAATTATAACAGCCAACCTTCAACTGAGAGGACATAGAGTCTCTATTATTAGAGTATATGTCCCTACCAATGATGCTACACAAAATAAAAATAACTAATTACATGAACAACTGAAAGAAATGTACTTCAAACTTGGCCAACAAAGAGAAGTTGTTCTTATGGGATATATGAATGAAAGGACAGGAAAGTAGACAAAAAGTTCTATTGTTGAAGCCTTTGGAGAGAATACTCTAAACGAAAACGGCGAAGGCTTATTCAGTTATGTCCGCAAAGTGATCTGAAAATACCAATTGTTTTTATCCAAAGACATCCATAAATATACCTGGCACCAAAATACGAGACATCTTAAATTTATTATTGACTACATAGTAATAAAACAGAGGTCAAGCTGGCAGATAGAGAATGTCAGAGTTTACAGGGGAATAGACTGTGGATCCGACTGAATTCCAGCCGAACTTCTGAAAAACGGAACTCAAAATTGATGATTATGCTGGTGGAGCTATTCGAGAGATACATGATTGGTGATCAAATCCCTAACAGCTGGAGGAAAGCGTGGATTACCCCCATACACAAAAAGGATACAAAGGACAAATGCAATAACTACAGATGTATATCAAACACCAGCATAATGAGCTATATGGAAAAGTCCTAAAAACCCTCATCGAGGAAGAATATGACCCACATGAACTCAAAGAACAGGCCGGTTTCAGAGCAGGTCGCTCCTTTATGGACCATATCTACACTCTGACACAGCTAAGTGAAAAGAAGGTAGCGAGAATTTTTCTTTTTAATATTCCATATGAAAAAGCGCATCCACCAAATTCGATAATTTATGTGGTGTTTGAACTTATTTTGTTGGTTTGAACATATTACGGAATTTATGGGTATCATGAGGTGACAAGTTTTACCAATTGGTTCAGAAAAAAAATATTCGTGCTTGAAATTTATGAATAACTTCCGCAAAATCTTTAGTACTTAAGAAACGTTTTTACAATTTTATACTACGTTCAAATACTCACCTGATGAAGTAATGGTATGACGAAACATTGTTGTGTAAACAATAAAATTTAGCAGAGGTTAAAATTGTTTCTTATTTATTAATTTCAAGATGAATTATATCCGTCAAGTGAAAACCGCAACAATCAAAAATTCTTGATTGTTTCGGTCTTTACTTGACGGAAATTCATCGTATATGATTTGAAGTAAAACACATTATTTCCGCTTATATCAGGTGTTATTTTTAGAGTGTTAAAACTTTCAATACTGTGATTTGACAGAAGGTAGAAGCCATGTTGTTCTGACATTTCTGTTCAGGAAGCATTGACAAATTATCATGGAAAGACTCACGCCGCAACAACGTTTACAAATTGTGGAAATTTATTTTCAGAATCAGTTTTCTATTCGTCAAACTTATAGAGCACTTCATGAAATTTATGGTTTACATAATTGTCCATCAGAGCAGCTTATTCGTCGAACTATCGTTAGATTTCGGACAATATTTTCTCTACTCGATGCAACAACAACAAGACAAAGAACTATACGTATAGAAGAAAATATCGCTGCTGTTAGTCATAGAGTTGATGATGATCCAGATTTGTCGATTCGTCGACGTTCACAACAAGTTGGTGCATCCACCACATAAAAAATTTCACGTAAAGATCTTGGTCCACACCTATACAAGATCCAACTGAATCAAGAACTGAAGCCACTTGACCATAAAAGCGTCGTTTATTTGCTGATTGGGCCCTAGAACAGCTTGAAGTTGATCCACTTTTTTATCGTAAAAATGTGTTTAGTGATGAAGCTTGTTTCTGGTTGAACAGCTATGTCAACAAGCAAAATTGCCGTATATGGAGTGAAAACAGTTCTGCAGGTTCCGTTGCATCCTGAAAAATGCTCTGTGTGGTGTGCTTTACACGCTGGAGGCATTATCGGTCCATATTTCTTTGAAAACAATGCTGGAGCTAATGTTACGAATAGTGCTCGTAACAGATCGATGATCAATGATTATTTGTTTCAAAATTTGAATGGTATCGCCCAGAATCCAACAAGATGGTGCTATACCTCCATAAATATAGAATATTTATCGAACTCATTCAACAAATATTTAGTGGAGACAACACCGTTTCCAACCGTCATTTTGAAAAACAAATTTTACTCTGAAAATGTCCAATATAAACTTCAGACATAATAAGGGACAATCTCTTTTCAAAAAACTATTCAAAACTATGTGGACATCTTTAAAAAGGCGTTAGGGAAACTCAAAAATAATCATCAGCTCATGGGAGAGCATCGGACTTGTGACCAGAGGTCCGGTTTCAAATCCTGTTCAGGTGGAAAAGAAATTTCTGATTTGGACGGGTGTCTGCTGTTGGGTTAAAAATTAACAGTGCTGTGACCTAACGTGGCGCAAGATCGCAGTTACAAAGCCTACACAGAATACAACTGAACTCCTAACTCGCACAAGCTGAAAAAGCTTCTGAGGGATCTTCACAGAAGATCTAGGAGTATCAGGATAATAATAATAATAATAATCATACTTACACGACCTCGTGTTATTTCGAACTAATGACAGAACAACAATGGTCTCTTAGTGATTAGACCAAACTACCATTGGCATTCTGTGTTCGTTCACAGAATATCCACAGGTGCTGAATGAAGTATTTTTCAAGACTCGGTAATATCCAAAAAAATCAACAATAATCATCAGTCCACTTTCATGCCAGCGAAATAAAAACGATCAAGAAAAATATCTATCATTCTTAGACGACCACGTGTTATTTCGAACTAACCACAGAACACGAATGGTCTCTTAGAGGTTAGACATTCTATGTTCGTTCACAGAGTATACACAGAGGTTGAATAAAGTATTTTTGAAGACTTGGTTATATCCAAAAAATACTTATATCTGTAATTTTGAAATGTAGTTTCATTAGTTTACGAAAGTTACTCCATTTGTAAGAGTATGAAACATCGCTCTTGTTAAATCGAAAGGTGGTTTTTGGGCCACACTGGCCTATCAAGAGGGTGGCGAACAATCGTTAAGCTCATCAAAACTACTGTGAAATCAAACGAGCCTTTTCCATTCGTCCTAGTATCAAAGGGGACGTACAAATGTTTACATGGGTAAATCGAAATTACTTTATGGATGTAATTAAGTATAATTTGGTTCGGGAGTGATAGGCCGTACCCCATGCTGTGTCCTTAATCAACTAGAGGCATAATGGGACTGCTCTGACTTGCAATAATTCCAAACAACGCTTCGCCGTTTCTTTCAGTTGAAATGATCCACTCCATGATCTTCAAGAGTCCAGTGGCGTTTTAATTCTTAATGTATGGATACTCACTGTTTCGTTTCATAAGATCTTTGTTGATGGGGACGAAATTGTATGTAGCATAATATTTAAACATATAAATAAAAGGAAATATAAGAAAAACAAATATTTACTTCCGCTAATTTAATGACATTTTTTCGTCATACCACGACTTCATCAGGTGAGTATTCAAACTGAGGTATATAATGCAAAACATGACCCTAAAGACACAGCTCTGATACAAAAAACAGAAGGGTGACAAAAGGTGGCGTACAAACATTGAAAAATGTTAAGTAGGGGGGATCTGTTTAAGTCTATTTGATCACTTAATAAAATTTATCTTTTATTATATCTATTGATCTCTAAAGTTTCTAACAGATTTAGTTTATGACTTTTATTTTCAATATGTTATATTTCAAAGTTTGTATTAAAAGTATGACCTGTCTCTAACAAATGGTTGGCATGAGTTGAATTTTGTTTTTTATTAATGTAACATTTTTCATGTTCCCCTATCCTTATTTGGAATAAACTATCTGTCTGTCTCACATATACACATGGGCAATCACTACGTGTTGACTTGTAAACTCCTGATTTTTTGTTTTTAGAAATTACGTCTTTATTATTTTTTATTAAAGGGTCTAACGAATTGATGGTTCTATAAGATAAGTAATAGTCTTCTTTTATCTTTGAATATTTACCAATCTTTTCAGTATTTTGTTCTATGTATGTTAATGAAATATATTTGGTTTGGTTTGAAATGTGAAGTTTGGGATATACAGTTGTTCTTGCTTGCTTTTAATTCTTTCTATTAAATAATAGAAATGACGATCATAAAAAGATTCATAAAAGTTGTCGATTCTATGTTTTACTGCAAACTACAGAATCCTACCAAAGTAAATAGGGTCCAAACTTATTATATCTGAGACATGTACACATGTTAGAAAACGAAAAAACTTGATACTATAATATATATAAAATGAAATACATTTCAAGAGCATATTCTTGATAGAGGATAACATTTAATTTTAAATATGTAAAAAGAATTCTTCTGTAAATCTCTACAAGCATAAGAAAAGATCCTGTGGGTCTAAGAACAGGATCGAGCAGGCAATAATTGAGGTACCTCACAACAAATACATCGATCTTAGAATTTAAATGCTCGAATTTCGGGAAATCATAATCAATTGCATCTACATACGCTAGCCCCTGTCCTTCATAAAACAGATTGCAATTTTTATTACCTTCAGCAACTGAAGTAACGTTTGTATCTAAATGTTGCAAAATAACTTCCTGGTAGAAATTAGAAACAGATCCTATTTGACTGATACCCACATTTCCAAACGTTCAATTAAAGCTGTTATCAGAAGCCATTATCATGTACTTCATGTGTATTTTTTCTATATTGTGATCATGAGGTTTAAATGAATCGACATTAAAAATATTTTTTTCCTTTTCTGTAATTGCTGCAAAAATAAGAAAGATAATATTTTAAGCACCAGAATTCTTTCAGTAGATAAATATGAGGCATGAAAAGGTAAATAAATCACTTGGCTTAAGTTTCACAAAAGTTTAATTTTATGTTGTTATAATTATATATATATATATATATATATATATATATATATATAATGTGAGAAATCAATATATTCAAATATGAAACTTAAGAAAAAATAAAATAAAACAACATTTTTCCACAAATAATCCGACGACAAGCAATTCTTCTAATCGGTAAAATATACGTTAAATTTTTGCCTTAGTTTCAATGAATCTCAAGTATATGGATCGAAAGTACAGGTTGAAAAATTTTAACTTATCCAGAGAGTTTACTGCCCTATTCATGAGACACTAAGAAAACTTGGGAAATTTTGTTGATTCACCCATAAGCAACATCTAACAATTCTTATAGATTGAATCTGGCCCCAGAAAATATTTATTCAGTTGGGAAAAATATTAGAAAGGAGGTTTTTCATACTTGATATAAAGTTTTTCTAATAATTCATATTGAAAATTTAATATGAGGAGTTTTTTTAAGATTACAGATAATAGCTGGATTAATTCTCCGGAACCTCTACAGATTTTAATCTAAATGAATCTCTTGAAAAAAATTTGAATTACATTTTTAAACATTCCCTAGATAACACTATATCATTCTACTATATCACTTTATAGACATATATATTATAAACATATGTGGTGGTAATTAACTAATTAAGAATCGAAGGAAATATTGATCAAATTATTCAAATTCATCATCTTATACAAATTGTTTGGATACAATATTAGGGAGTAACAAAAAAAAATTTTAAATTAAAATTATAGAAGACTAACCGATTAAATCTGTTTGGATATTCAAATTTTTTAATAGTCCTTCTATCAAGTAGAAAAATCTTTTCTTATTATTTTATTTTATATATTATATATAAAATTATAATATTAAGATTTCAAAAAAATTTCGTTATATAAATATCAGGTGGTTCAACTAAGACCATAAAATACCTTGCAAATTTTGTGTGATTTTTGTGATGAACACGGAACATAGAATACCCTGGATTTTAAGGTTAGTGTGTTCAAATGAGGATACCACGAGGTCTTAGAGGTAAGTTATTTATTGTTAATTGATTGTATTTTTTGAATGTGACTGAAGTAAACCTTATCTGAATTCTAATTGTTTTTTGAGGATGTGATACATGGTTTGAGAGAATTTTGAAGTAAGTTATTCAAATATTTGAATATATTAAATATTTCTAATAAATTGTTTTCTTGGAAAGTTCTTAAAATTATGTTTTGTATTTTTGAAAAGAATTTAGTTTATATATATATATATATATATATATATATATATATAAGATCAGAAACAGAATTTAGTCCCCAACAAATATTAATTCATTAATTTTAATTGACTGTTTATTCCGGTTGATATTATATAATGAGTTCTGATTTTATGTCTATTAAATATAAGGTGTGCTTATAAGACATTAATTCAATTCTGAAAGTTTTTGATTGAAATTTTTTTAAATTAGAATTTTCTTTGAAATTAAAATTATAGGAGACTAAACGATTAAATCTGTTTTGATATTCAAATATTGTAATAACGAGTTCATTCGCCAAAAATTATTACAAATAGAATTCAAAAAGGTATTCTTTATTTAAAAAAAATGATAGCACATTCTCCAGAAAAAGAAACTGAAAAATTCTAATCCAAGCTCTACAGTAAGGAGTTATTTGGATAAAATTAAATAATCAATAAAAAATATTCATACCATCTTCATAAAATATTCAGTGAAATGAAAAAATTCTTAGTAAATGCATGGCATATGCAAAAATTAGGTCATTCCACATCTAACAATTATTATGGATTGAATCTGGCTTCAGAAAATATTTATTCAGTCGGGAAAAATATTAGAAAGGGGTTTTTTATATTTGCTTAAAGGATTTTCTAATATCTTAAATATCGAACAGAGAAATTTTGTAATACCTTACTATAAATTCTAATTTTGTAAAATTTCTTATAAAACTAAATTAAATAAATGCCTCAAAAAACACTGTTCACTTTTCAATAGATAGTATATAATTTACACTAATCACCAAAGGATATAATCTCCATTTGATACTGTGCGATTAGTAAATTTATTATTGAACTAAATGATAGCTCTCTTACAGTCTAACTGCATAAAAAAATAGATTTAATATGCTTTAAAAAAAATTTTAAAATATGCGCTCCATGCTACGCCCCTGTCTTCTTGACTTCCCGGCGGATGATCATCCACTTGACGTCCTCTACACCTTCTCGCTACGGTTCTAATTGCCATAATTTGCCCCAGAACCATTGATAGTCGATTTTGTATTCTCATCCCATTGTTCAGATTTATCTCAGCTCATTCAGCACCGATGTTGTAATTAAAATTCCTGATTTTTCGATCCTTTTTGTTATTATTGGACTTTGTGAAGATGAAACAAGTGTTTGGTGCTCGTTAAGAAGAAAATCGAATTAGGGCTAATTTTTCCTTCAGTCCAGGATGGACATATCTTCAAACTGAAATTTTGCATAGATGATTCAGCTATTGTCATTCGTAGATTGGTTTTTGTCTTCTTCATTATTTCGTATCAACTTTTAATTGGTGCAATAGCAAACATTATTCCAAAATAATGAATGGCCTAGAAATGAATTTTTCCTTCATCAACTTGAATATCTTTGAGATATTTCTTTCAAGTCGATCCAATCAAAATACTGGATAATTTTTTAAATTTATGCGAAAAATTTTAAGAGACAATTATTAAATTTGAATATCAAAACAGATTTAATCTGTTAGTCTTCTATAATTTTAATTTCAAAAAATTTTATCAAAAATTTTTAGAATTAGATTAATGTCTTATAAGCATAGCTTATATTTAATAGAAGTATAAAAACAAAACTTAATATACAATATCAAGTGTAATAAATAACACAAGAAATATAAATTGTTAATTAGATTTAATGAATAAATATCTGTAGGAGACAGAATTTTGTTTCTTATCTTACAATTATGAAAAGTAATTCCTTTTCAAAAATACAAGACATAATTGAAGGATTTCTCAGAAAATAAAATTCATTTGAAATATTTGATATATTTTAAAATACAATTAAGTTACTTCAAAAATCTCTCAAAACATGTTTTATATCTTCAAAAAACAATTAGAATTCCGATAAGGTCTTCATCGGTCCTACTTCACATTTAAAATAAAATTAACTAACAACAAATATAACTTACCTGACAAACCTAGTGATATCATCGTTTTGAACACACACTTTAAAATCCAAGATATTCTATGTTCAATTCAAAAATCTCAGAAAGCTGTAAGATATTATATGGTTTTCTTTAAACCACTTGACATTCCATTATGAGTTTTATTCAAACCAAATATGAAAACAGTTAAAAATTTTTGAAATTGAAATTATAGGAGACTAACATTAAATATTCAAATTTTGTAATATTCCTTCTATCAAATAAAAATCCTCTTCTTATTATTTTATTTTATATATAATTATACTTAGGTTTGAATGAAACTTATTATGGAATGTCAAGTGGTTTAAAGAAAACCATATAATACCTTACAGCTTTCTGTAATTTTTGTAACGAACATAGAATATCTTGGATTTTGAAGTTTGTGTGTTCAAAACGATGATATCACTAGGTTTGTCAGGTGAGTTATATTTGTTGTTAGTTAATTTTATTTTTTAAATGTGAAGTAGGACCGATGAAGTCCTTATCAGAATTCTTATTGCTTTTTGAAGGTATAATACATGTTTTGAGAGATTTTTGAAGTAATTTATTTAAATATTTGAATATTTCAAATGAATTATATTTTCTGAGAAGTCCTTAAAATTGTTATTTAATTATTTAATATTACTAAATTTGAATATCAAAACAAATTAAATATGTTAGTCTTCTACAATTTTAATTTCAAAATAAAAAATAAAATAAGAATAAGCACTGCTTACGTTTAATAGACGTATATAATCAAAACTCAATATATAATGTCGAATGGAATAAATAAACCAACAGATATACGAAAGTCATTAAAATTTTGTTTCTGATCTTACCTTCAAGAACACCAATTGCCTTTTAAAAACATGAACACACCTTAAGGACTTCTCAAAGAATATAATTTCTTTGAAATATTTAATATATTTGAATATTCGAATAAGTTAATTCAGAAATCTATCAAAACATGCACTATATCTTCAAAAAACAAATATAATTCTAAGTAATCCCTTCATCGGTCCTAGATAATATTCCAAATATCAAAATCAGAAAACTACACCTATATCACAACGCACACGTGCTCAGAATGAATGCTTCGAAAACAGACCAACTTTAGAATTCAAGATTGATCTATGTTCTAACAAAATCACAGAACAATGTAAGTTATTTTCAAGGTTATTTAAATTCATTGACATTCCATAATGAGATTTATTGAACCCAAAATATAATTATATATTATATATAAAATAAAATAGAAAAACGCTTTTACTTGATAGAAGAAATATAAAAAACTTTGAATATCAAAACAAATTAAATATGTTAGTCTTCTACAATTTTTATTTCAAAGAATTTTATTTAAAAAACTTTTATAATTAAATTAATGTCTAAAATAAGCACCGCTTACGTTTAATAGACGTATATAATCAAAACTCAATATATAATGTCAAATGAAATAAATAAACCAACAGATATACGAAAGTCATTAAAATTATATACGTCTATTAAACGTAAGCTTATTTTAGACATTAATTTAATTCTAAAAGTTTTCTGAATAAAATTGTAGAAGACTAACATATTTAATTTGTTTTGATATTCAAATTTTGTTATATTTCTTCTATCAAGTAAAAAGCCTTTTTCTATTTTATTTAATATTAGCCTTCAACATATTTAATTTCAAAAAATTATATTTAATAATTATAACTTCAGGAATTAAATTAAATTAATCTCATATAAGTACCACTTATATCAAACGACATATGAAATAAACATTCATTATAAGACATCCAAATGATATAAAAAATTTCGGTAAATAAAAATTGTTAACCAAAATCCTATAAATTAAATATTTCGAGTAGACAAAATTTTGTTTCTGCTCATCAATCTTATGAAAACAAATATTTTTCAAAAATGTTTAACATAATCTTAAGAATTTCATAATAAAACTATTTTACTTAGAATATTCAATATTATTGGATATCTAAGTTACTTTCTATAAAATCTTAAGATATGTAAAAACATTACTGAAAAACAAGTTTTAAGAGAGACTTTGCTTCGTCAGTGCCCAATAATGCATATTCAATAAAATATAACATCAATCAACAACAAATACTTACTCACCCTTCAATAATTTAGAAATTTTCAGGCATATCGTATGCCTGAAAATTTCATCAATGACTTGATTCGTGGGATGCCTAGGGATATTGAGCAGTTGATAGAAAGAGAAGGTGGTAATACGGACTATTGAATTTGGATTCAGTTGTGGAATCACTATAATTAATCAAAAATAAATAATCGATAAATTTAGATTTTTTTCTCATTTTTCCTATTTTGTCTCATCCTGCATAAAGTAAAGAGCAACAAACAAAGATTTTCTATCAAATATATTGTAGTTGAAATAGCGGAAAATATTCATCTCATAAAATAGAAAGGTCTTTTACTTGATAGAAGAAATCTAACAAAATTTGAATATTAAAACAAATTGAAATTTTTTAAAAGGCAATTGGTGTTCTTAAAGGTAAGACCAGAAACAAAATTTTGTCTCCTTTAAATATTTATTTATTAATTTTAATTACTTTCGTATATCTGTTGGGTTATTTATTCCATTTGACATTATATATTGAGTTTTGATTATATACGTCTATTAAATGTAATCGGTGCTTGTGTAGACATAAATTTATTTCTAAAAGTTTTTATTTATTTTATATTATATATAATATATAATTATATTTTGGCTTCAATAAATCTCATTATAGAATGTCAATGAATTTAAATAAACCTTAAAATAACTCACACTGTTCTTTGATTTTGTTAGAACATAGATCAATCTTGAATTATATAGTTGATCTGTATTTCGAAGCTTAAGTCTTTTAACACCTGAGAGATATAGGTTAAGTTTTTGATTTTGATATATGGAATATTAAATGAGGACTGAAGACGGGATTGTCTAGAATTATATTTGTTTTTTGAAGATATAGTGCACATTTTTTGAAAATTTTTGAAATAATTTATTCGAATATTTAAATATATTAAATATTTCAAATAAATTATATTCTTAGAGAAGTCCTTTGAGTGTGTTCATGTTTTTAAAAGGCAATTGGTGTTCTTAAAGGTAAGATCAGAAACAAAATTTTGTCTCCTTTAAATATTTATTTATTAATTTTAATTACTTTCGTATATCTGTTGGGTTATTTATTCCATTTGACATTATATATTGAGTTTTGATTATATACGTCCATTAAATATAAGCGGTGCTTGTGTAGACATAAATTTATTTCTAAAAGTTTTTTGAATAAAAATTTTTTTGAAATTAAAATTGTAGAAGATAAACATATTTCAATTTGTTTCAAAATTCAAATTTTATTCATCTCATTTCCAGAACTTAGATTGTTCATTTCTTGAGAAACCTAGAGGGGCCAAGACTTTCGACGATGTGTGTATTATAACCTACAATTAAAAATTTAAACGTTTTGCTGTGATGTATCCATCATAGTATATCATAAATCTTTCAGTTTCTGTACTACCTGTTTCAATTCGATCACATTGTGTGCTAATTAAGAGTAGATGTATCACATCACTGCTGATATTTTCATTTGAACAATAATATAAACACTGGAACCAAGAAGTTTTTCATAAGATTAACAGATATATCATTATAGGCACGTCCTTTGCCTTATATGTTCGACTTTTTGTATTTATAAATTCGAGTTGGATTCCAAACAAGCATTGTTCAATCCGACAGCAATAATTATTGATTAATTACGGGAAAATAAAAACCTGGTCATTCAGCTTCTTCAAAGGTTATTATGTCCGTCCGGAGCATTCCTCATTTCTTCGTTCTTCACTTCAAATTACGGGTGAAATTTAATATTTTATTACCCAACAATATTTAATTCCGGATCAGACCCCTAAATAAGTACAAAATGCTTACTAACATGAATTATCAACGTATGGGTTTATTTCGGAAATAATGTTTAAAATAGCATATCTATTTCTACCCGATAAATGTGAAAAATTCACATTTATCAGAGAATTTTGAAACCTTATTCAGAAATGTGAAGCAAGGGGTATATATTTAGGTTTATTTGATCATTTAAGAGAATTTGTTTTTCATTGCACATATCGATGTCCAGAGTCTTTGAATTTTATTTTGAATGTAATGTGAAATAATATTTTATAAATATTATCAAAAATATGTCTTGTTTCTAACAAATGATTTGCATGTGGTGGATTCGGTTTGTTTTTTATGAATATTGTTCTTGTTACCTTATTCTTGTTCAGATTAATCTTCCAATTTGGATATATACTGAATGTAAATATCGAAACACATTTTAACATAATTTTAGTGTTTGTTCAAGAAAGAAACCACGAGGTCTGTCTGGTAAGATATTTCTGTTAATTAATTTAATTTTTTAAATGTGAAGTAGGACTGATGACGATCTTATTTCATTTCAAATTAGTTTTGAAGATGTACTACATATTTTGAGAGATATTTTGAAATAATTTATTTGAATATATTGAATATTTAAAACAAGATAGTTTTGGAGAAGTTCTTAAAATTATGTTTTGCATTTTTGAGAAAGATTTGCTTTTCATAAATATACGATTAGAAACAAAATTTTGTCACCTTCAAGTATTTTTGTAGTAGTTTCAATTGATAATTTATGTAGACTTTAGTAGATATCTTACGATATTTTTGTATCTAACGATACACATTTTGTCAAAGAAGCACTGCTATAAGGATGACAAATTTTAAAATTTTATCAACTTCAATATAACAATCAAAACAAAAAAGTCAGCGAAGTAATTCATTATAACACACATAGTCTAAATATAGAGTAATTTTTTTAGACTGATAGAACATTCGATAGGGATAACTGTGATTTGACAGAAGGTAGAAGCTATGTTGTTTTGACATTTCTACTCAGTAAGCATTGACAAATTATCATGGAAACACTCACGTCGCAACAACGTTCACAAAATGTTGAAATCGATTTTCAAAATCAGTGTTCTATTCGCCAAACTTATAGAGCACTTCATGAAATTTATTGTTTACATGATCGTCCATCAGAGCAGAAGGAATATCACTGTTGTAAGTCATAGTTTTAATGATGATCCAGATTTATCTATTCGTCGAAGTTCACGATAAGTTCGACTCTATGCATCCACCACATGGAAAATTTTGCGTGAAGATCTTGGAGTGAAAACAATCCTCAAGAATTTCTGCAGGTTCCATTGCATCCTGAAAAATGCACTGTATGGTGTGCTTTACACGCTGGAGGAATCATCGGTTCATATTTCTTTAAAAACGATGCTGGAGCTAATGTTACAGTGAATAGTGCTCGTTACAGATCGATGATCAATGATTATTTGTTTCAAACTTTGAATGGTATCAACCAAGAATTGTTTTGGTTCCAACAAGATGCTACACCTCATGCTGCTACAGTAACAATTGATTTTTTGAAAGGAAGATCTTGCGATAATATTATTTCGAGAAATGGTCCAATTAATTAGCCTCCAAGATCATGCGACATAACTCCACTGGATTATTTTCTTTGGGGTTAATAAGGCCTGAATTACTCGAAAAAGTGATCGAAAATTGGTCTGGTCGAATATGGTTCCTCAGAGCTAGTCGTGGTGGATATATGCCGGAAATTATTTTTAAAACAAATGTCATAAAATTATCTTTCAAATAAAAAAAATTTGGCTTCAATCTTAATTTAAATGTATATTATTTCAATTTGAAATTCTATCAATCTAGAAAAAACACTCGATATAATATTGTATATGTCCATATTTCAAACTTTAATACTCATATGTTTCATACTGAGAACCAAACAGAAATGATTTTTGGCCGCATGGATATAACCTAACTTTATGCATAAACATAGAGTAGGTTCAAACCACAGAGTCAGCCTATCTGGGCTGACTCATTTAGTTTGATTGTTATATTTCAGTTGATAAAATTTGAACATTTTTCATCTTTAGAGCAGTGCTCCTTTAACAGAATTTGTATCGTAAGATATGAAAATATCGTAAGATATTTACTGAAGGTAATACTTAGTAATTTATTTTGTTATGAAAGCCTTTAATAGTAAGACTTCACTTTAATATTGATCATATTTTATGTAAAAATCGGGTCAATATCAACTCTTATATAATATTCAGGATTATAAAGGTTTGCGCAGGACCTTGTTATTTTCATTTTGTTACAGCTAGAAGATGTGGTTGGAACTTACTCTATATTTATGCTGAAAGTTAAGTTGTAAATCATTTCTAATTTGTTCTCAATTGGGAACAGGTAAGTATAAACTTTGATATAATTATCATAGTTTAGATTGGATATTTGTGAAGAGTTTCAAATAAAATGAAATATGGACATATAAAATATTGTATTTAGATTACATTGGGTGTTTTTTTAGAGTGATAAAACTTTAAATTGAAATAAAGCACATTTAAATTAAAAGTGAAGCCGAATTTTATTTTAATTTGAATGATGACTTTATGACATTTATGTTCTAAAAATAATTTCCGGCATATGTCTACCACGACTAGCTTTGAGGAACTGCATTCGACCAGACCAATTTTGGACCACTTTTTCGAGTAATTCAGGCCTCATTTAATAAATAACACGAGTTATATTGTCTTCCGAAGCGTCTTTTGTTTCTGGTTTATCAGTATAAACCAATAACTTGACATAACTTCAAAGAAAATAATCCAGTGAGTTATGTCGCATGATCTTGGAGGCCAATTAAATAGATCATTTCTCGAAATAATGTTAACGCCAAATCTTTCTTTCAATAAATCAATTGTTACGGCAACAGCATGAGGTACAGCATCTTATTGGAACCAAAAATACTTCTGGGTCGATGACATTCTGATTTGGAAACGAACAATCATTGATCATTGATCTGCAACGAGCACCATTCACTGTAACATCAGCTACAGCATCGGTTTTAAAGAAATATGGACCAATGATGGCCCCAGCATGTAAAGCGCACTATACAGTGCATTTTTCAGAATGCAGTGGAAGTTGCAGAACTTCTTGAGGATTGTTCTCACTCCATATACAGCAATTTTGCTTGTTTACATAGCCGTTCAGCCAGAAATGAGCTTCATCACTAAACACAATTTTACGATAAAAAAATGGATCAACTTCAAGCGGTTCTAGGGCCCAATCAGCACACAAACGACGCTCATTAGGGTCTTAAGTTTGATCTTGTATGAGTCTAGACCAAGATTTTCACTCAAAATTTTCCATGTGGTGGATACACAGAGTCCGGCGAATAGACAAATCTGGATCATCATTAACACTATGACTTACAGTAGCGATATTTTCTTCTGTACGTAAAGGTCCTTGTCTTGTTGCATCGAGTAGAGAAAATGTCCGAAATCTATCGATAGTCTGACGAATAAACTGCTCTGATGGAAGATTATGTAAAGCTTAAATTTCACGAAGTGCTCTATAAGTTTGGCGAATAGAACACTGATTTTGAAAATAAATTTCAACAATTTGTAAACATTGTTGCGGCGTGAGTCTTTCCATGATAATTTGTCAATGATTACTGAACAGAAATGTCAAAACAACCTGGCTTCTACCTTCTGTCAAATCACAGTTATCCCTATCGAAAGTTTTATCACCTAGAAAAAACAACCGATATGTGTTATATTGAATTACTTCGCTGACTTTTTATTTTGATTCTTATATTTCAGTTGACAAAATTCAAAATTTGTCTTTTTTAGAGCAGTGCTTCTCTGACAAAATGTAGGATATATAAATATCGTAAGGTATTCAATGAAGGTATTACGTAGTAATCTATTTAATTTCATTTTATATTTAGAGTATATCAAAGTCAGCATAAACAAAATTAGAATTTTCATAATTTGTTTTCAGTTTAGCCGCATTTTTCATACAGGGGACAACAGAATATTCCAAACTGGGTGGCAGTACATAACAAAGTTCGTTATGCAGCAGCTACTTTAAATTTATTCACCATTGAAAATGAAACAATGTTCTAAATCATTCTGCACATCAGGCCCTTACCTGTTGACGCCAGTTCGCCGGCAAGCTCCACATGGTGTGCAATTCACAGACGTTTTTATATTAAGTTTAATGTCAATCTGTCCCCAAAATGAAATATTTTAATCGTTCGACTTCTTACTTCATTCGGCAAATGCTCCACGTCAGAAAAGTTGTTTAACATAATGTCTTTATAAGCCTGAAATGTTTATGTTGTTCTTACAACGTAATTATTATCTCTTTGAACACTCGTATCACTTCAGTGATGTATCGTGCCACTTTCAATATTGGGTTGTTCGGAAAGTAATTTCGTTTTTTTTTGTGAAAATGAAAGACAATTTTCGTATAATGAATAAATGTTTTATAAAATTCTATATTGGCCTTTGTGGTCCAACACCTTTTGCCATCTTTCTGGTAGTAACATGATTCCAGGCTGATAAAATTTTTGGTCTTTGCCGGACCTCTTCATTTGAATTGGAGGTTTTACCGTCCAAAAAATTTTGAATGACCGGAACAAATAAAAAGCAGAAGGCGCCAAATCTGGAGAATATTGTGGGTGTGGCAGTGTATCCCATTCAAGCTTTTGGTGAGTCATCAAACTTGTGTGAAGTCTCGCTTGGTGGAATACTACACCTTTTCTGTAGAAGTGCATCATTCAGTTAGTCCCAAAAATGCTTAAGTTTTGCGAAAAGTGACTGCAAAATTTTCATTATATTTGTAGTGAATTGAACAATTTCAATATTTTGTTGAAGCGTGTATCGCTCCATCTTCAATAATTTTCGTCCCCAGTAATGATGCGCTTCAAAAGTGGATCCGTTTTAGAAGCGAATCACAGACATCAATGCGACCACACAAATTTCCCTCCGTGAGAACATGGAGAACGAGCTTCCAGGTTAAACCAAGGTTTTTCAAGTGGTCACGAACAGTTAAATTGGATAAATTTTACCTCTCACCGATATCACATGTGGTTATTCGCCGATTTTCATCAACTTATGCATTTATCGTGCCTTTATCAACTTTAACCGGCCTTACGGAACGTGGTGCATCTTCGACATCAAAATTGCCGTATCGAAATTTTGCAAATCAGTTCTGGTACTGGCGTACTGTCAACAGATCTTCTCCATACACAGTTTTGAAAACACATGTCGCTACTAGTTCAATTATTTCATCTGGCCACAATATCATTTGGAATTGTCATCATTACGCTTAGGCTTTTTTTTATTATCTGCTGATGTGTGAACAACACAGTTTCTGTGTGCTTTAAAATTGTCAACTTTCGTGCCAAAGTTTTTTGAACAAAAAATCAAATATTCTTCCAGTCGATAGCTGTTTATATAAATAAGGTGAATCACAACATTTGGGGCGACTAAAATATGGCGATTGGACAAAATATGCCTTAATAAAATATTGCTGTGGAAAAAGATACAGGTCATTCAGTTTTTCGCAGATAAAAACTGGATTAATTCTCCGGTACCTATACAGATTTTAATCTAAATAAGTCTCTTGAAAACATTTAGAATTGAATTTCAACCATGCCCTAGTAACATTGCATAATTTTGAAGATGTATATTATCAACACATGTGGTGGTTATTAACTCATGAAGTATTAATGGAAATATTGAGTACTTACCAAGTTATTTGAATTCATCGTCTAATAGAAATTTGATTCGATTGGATTTCAAGGAATTACAAGTTCACTTAACAAAAAACGTTTCCCATAGAATTCAAAAAGGCCTTTTTTTGTTTTCTTTTTTGACCAGTAATGAGCTTCATCACTAAACTCAATTTTACGACAAAAAAGTGGATCAACTTCAAGCTGTTCTAGGGCCCAATCAGCAAACAAACGACGCTCATTATGGTCAAGTGGCTTTAGTTCTTGAACCAGTTGGTTCTTGTATGGGTGTAGACCAAGATCTTTACGCAAAATTTTCCATGTGGTGGATGCACAGAGTCCAACTTGTTGTGAACGTCGACGAATAGACAAATCTGGATCATCATTATCTCTATGACTTACAGCAGCGATATTTTCTTCTGTATGTACAGTTCTTTGTCTTGTTGTTGCATCGATTAGAGAAAATGTTGTCCGAAATCTATCGATAGATCGACGATTATGCGAACTATAAATTTCACAAAGTGCTCTATAATATAACACTGATTTTGAAAATAAATTTCAACAATTTGTAAACGTTGTTGCAGCGTGGGTCTTTTTACGATAATTTGTCAATGCTTACTGAACAGAAATGTCGAAACAAAAGGGTTCTCCCTCCTGTCAAATCATAGTTATCCCTATCGAAAATTCAATCACTCAAAAAAAACCAACCGATATAACCAATTTTTCACAAAAATTCCGGAAAAAGACCTATTATTTATTTATCCCAAATAATATTTTCGAATTTTCTTTTCATGAAAAGCATCAGGACTCTGTTGATCTTAATTAGAGATTTATCTACATAAAAAATCATCGCTCCACTTTGATCGCTAGGACATAATTTGCATAATTAATCTCCGTTATTGATTAATGTTTTATGAAGGTCCAGTTAAATAAACTATAAACAGGAAAAATTATAGAGATAACTTTTGTTTTTTGAGTTGGGAATGACCCCTGATAACCGAAATGGCCAAGCAAATATATAGATATCTTTAGTGATTTTGTGAATGCCTTCATATATTTGAATTAATTATAACAACATTAATTGGGACAGGTTGTTGTTATTGCGCTAATTAATCGTTAGTTGTTGCTTCTAAATTTGAAACTAAAACTTTTGGTTATATGATGAAACGTTATCAGAACCAATGGAAATATTTTTGTTAGAAATTTTGTTTCCTCGGAATCTTGTAGAATGAAGAGCAATCAAATTGACATAACTTAAATGAGTTCTATTTGTAAACTCTACAAATAGTGAATTGCTTCAGCCGTTACTATTTGGTATATATAATGAACGACCAGAGTGATCTGTGTAAATCAAAAATATTTAATGTTTTTAAGTAACTGAAATAGCTTCAAAAGGTACCGACATTTGCACATAATTATTTTCTGCTATTTCTTACTTGCTACCTGTTGAAAAAGGAATTGTTCATGTACCATCATAAAAACCCATAACACCTCTGTAATCCTTGTTATTGCTTTTCACTGGAAATACTTATTCTGAATAATTTGTAACATCTGTTATACAGTTTTTGTACCAAATGGAACATTACTTCAAAACTGAATCTGTAACTAGTGCTTTAGTCCTCTGTTACGTCTGAAGATGAACGGTCATCGTTCGAAACCGCGGTAACATGTGAACCAAAAATAATAAAAAACCTTGGTAGTAAATACATAGTAACTCCAATCTATTGTGTTTCAATTGTAAACTCTACCATATACTGTGATACTGATGGAAAGCTAAGCTCTCTCTATAATTCTACTGGGCACACCCAAAATTCTGGAAAATGCTCTTAAAGATGAGGATTTCCAGAGAGAATCAGTTTAATAAATGGTAGTGAAATAGTAATTCTTTATTACTTAAAAAGAAAATAATAAATAGTGATTTGAAGGAGAACTGTTTCTTGTTTTCAAACGTAATTTAATGAGTATTTGTTTTTGAATAAAACTTGATAGAATAATTATTACAAAGTTTAAATATCAGAACAGATTTATTCTGTTAGCCTCCTACAAATTTTAATTTCGAAAAAAATCTTATTGAAAAACTTTCAGAATTAAATTAATGTCTTATAAGCACTGCTTCAATTTAGTAGACGTATAAAATCAACACTCATTATATTATAATATCGAATGGAATGAAAAAACCCAACGAAATATAAATTATCGATTAAAATTACTAAATAAATTCTTGAAGCAGATAAAATTTTGTTGTTACTCTTATATTCATGAAAACTAAATCTTTCTCAAAAATGCAAAAGAAAATTTTAAGAATTTCTCCAAAACTAACATATTTTAAATATTTAATATATTCAAATAAGTAATTTCAAAAAATCCCTGAAAACATGTAGTACATGCTCAAAAAATAATTTTAAATTAAATAAGATCGTCATCAGTCCTACTTCACGTTTGAAAAATACAACTAATTAACAAAAAATATCATCTCAATGACTGATGACGATCTTATTTAATTTCAAATTGTTTTTTGAGGATGCACTACATGTTTTGAGAGATTTTATGAAGTTATTTGAATTTTTGAATATATTAAATATTTAAAATAAGTTAGGTTTGGAGATGTCCTTAAAATTATGTTTTGCATTTTTGAAAAGGATTTAGTTTTCCTAAATATAAAATTAGAAACAAAATTTTGTCTCCTTCAAGTATTTATTTAGTAATTTGATTTGATAATTTATATTTCATTGGGTTTTTAATTCCATTTAATATTATATAATGAGTGTTGATTTTATATGTCTACTAAATTGAAGCAATGCTTATAAGACATTAATTATGAATCTAGGACAGCGAGGCAACAACATGGGGAGGTTATGATGTTGCCTCGCTGTCCTAGAATCATAGAATATAATAATAAATAAAAAACAGGTGCGTTCCACTAATACTCTAACATCTCCCTTCACAACAAATATCTAGTCAATTATTCATACATTAAAGATCCAGTTTTCTTGGAGGCCTGACCGTCCTTCCTGATGTGGTTTTTCTTTGACTTAGCAACTCATTGTTGGGACTTGGTTCGAACTCAAAACTGGTGGTCAAGCCTACATTTTCAGAACCAACATTTTCTTTTGTACTTTCACATATATTCCAGTTTCTATTATTTTGTGTGTTCTCCAAGTTATTCTTACTTTTTATCTCTATATAAAACTTTACATTTTCTTGTGAATTAACTGGAGAATGGTGTTCTACACCCCAGAAGTTATAGCACATGGTACAATTTTTATAAATTTTCTATTTCTGTAAAGTTTTCCACCATTATTCAGTTTAATTCTATAGGCCCTATCTCTTAACTTTTCTATTACAATACCAGGGGTCCAACTTGATTTTGGTTTGACCTGTACATAAACTTTTGTATTAAGAGGAATTTCTGGCAATTTTTTAACGCATTTATTATATTAATTTTCTTGTACGAGACGAATTTTTTCTAATTTTTCATTCATATCTTTAGCTAGCCTAGGCTGATAATAATTTTGATTACCTATATTATCAACTCTTTTGAATAAATTGAATTTTTCACAATCTTTTAACCTAGTATCGATTGGGAATTATTCACAATGCAAAACATTATATCAAATACATGATCATGTTTTTGACACCTCAATTTACATCTACCTTTTACATCCAAAAGATCACCTATATAAGAAGCTAATTTTTGATTATTTTTTTTCTATTAACGACTCATTCAAATTCAATTTTCTAAACATCTGATATGGTAAAACATTAACCATTGCTACTGTGTCTACTTTGAAAATAACTATTCTATCATTTCTTTTCATTTCTATCATTTACATTCATCCCTTATTATATTTATTCTTTCCACATTCCCAATAAAAAATAAATTCGAATTGTCTGTACCGGAAACTTGTATCACTTCGTTGACAACTTGTTCGACGTTATTCACTCTTCGGGTCTTCTTTTTATTACAGCAACTGGAGAAATGATTTTTCTTCTTGCAGTTGAAGCACTCCTTACCAAAAGCTGGACAGTTGTTAATCGCATGGTTTGCATCTCTTGCATAACTTAATGTAATTTCCTCTGTTTATTGCATCGACTTCCACAGAGTAATTTTGACCGTGAATTGTCCCACTTGTTTGGATGATTCTATTATCTGACATATATGTGGATAGCTACTTCTAGAGTCATTTTGTCGTCTTTATCTTCCTGCAGTAATTTATCCCTTGTAGAGGTGTTCAGTATACCACAGATAAGGACAGTTTTCGTTAAGCTTTCTTGAAGGCTTCCCAACTTACATTTCATCGATGCTTCCAGTCTTCCAGTCCTTAATAGGTTATGGAGTATTGGGGGAGCGCCCCCCCCCATCAAAAAAGTTTTCAATTCACAAACGAGGGTACTGAGAATAATGCTAAAGAAAGGATACAAAGAATCTTGTAAAGGCGAATTTAAAGAAAAAAAAAATGATGACAGTTTATTTCCTCTATTTTCATAAACTTCTGCTGTTTGTGTATAAAAACTCAAGTATATTTGCCGGGTACAAACGTCGAGAAGACGAAAGGCAAGTGGTCCCTTACAGCGCCCTAAACATTCCCTAATGATGTATGAAAGAGGTGCCTTCTATATGGGCATGAAATATTACAACTCCCTACCGAATGATGTAGGCTTTGTATTAGAGAAGTGCCCAGACATTTTAAGAATTTTTCTGATTAGTTCTAAACTTGTATGAATAATACTTTTTTCTGAGATCGTGAATATCTTGCTATTTGTACTTTCACATTTTCACATCTATTGTCCAATGGAAATGAAAATTTAATAAAAAGTATTTGTTTCCAACTTGGTAGAAATCACTTTAAAATCCTATCAAAACAACCTGTTACCGTTTAATTTTCCTAGTTTCCCACCAAAATAATGGTTTGGGAAGCGATATCTCAGCGTGGTGCTACGTTTCTCTGTATAGTTGATGGTACCATTAATTGTGAAGAGTATTGTGGCATTCTAAACGATTTTCTGCTGGAAACTGCGCAAACTTTATATCCCGAGGGGTGGTGTTTTCAGCAAGATAATGCAAGATGCCATACTTCGGCCTATACTGAAGCTTAGAGGCAAGAACACCAAGTGACAACAATTTCATGGCCAGCAGCTTCACCAGATCTTAATCCCGTTGAAAACATATGGGGACTAATGAATATCGAAGTTAAACGAGGGGCGCCACAAAATAATGATGATTTAATTCGGTCAGTTTCACAATCCTGGACTAACATCACCGAAAATCATGGAGGTGAACTATCGGGTGTTTTTCAGAGTGATAGAACATTCGATAGGGATAACTGTGATTTGACAGAAGGTAGAAACCATGTTGTTTTGACATTTCTGTTCAGTAATCATTGACAAATTGTCATGAAAAGACCCACGCTGCAACAACGTTTACAAATTGTTGAAATTCATTTTCAAATTAATGTTCTATTCGCCAGCCTTATAGAGCACTTCGTGAGATTTATGGTTTGCATAATCGTCCATCAAAGCAGCTTGTTTGTCGAACTATCTATAGATTTCGGACAACATTAATTCTTCTCGATACAACAACAACAAGACAAAGAACTGTACGTACAGAAGAAAATATCGCTGCTGTAAGTCATAGTGTTAATGGTGATCCAAATTTGTCTATTCGTCGACGTTCACAACAAGTTGGACTTCATGCATCCACCACATGGAAAATTTTGCCTGAAGATCTTGGTCTACACCCATACAAGATCCAACTGGATCAAGAACTAAAGCCACTTGACCATAATAAGTGTCGTTTGCGTGCTGATTGGGTCCTAAAACCGCATGAAGTTGATCCACTTTTTTATCGTAAAATTTTGTTTAGTGACGAAGCTCATTTCTGGTTGAACTGCTATGTAAACAAGCAAAATTACCATATATGGAGTGGAAACAATTCTCAAGAACTTCTGCAGGTTCCATTTCATCCTAAAAAATGCACTGTATGGTGTGCTTTACACGCTGAAGGCTTAATCGGTCCATATTTTTCAAAAACGATGCTGGAGCTAATGTTACAGTGAATGGTGCTCGTGACAGATAATAATAATAATAATAATAGTGCCTTTATTCATATATTTACAATATATAAACATAGGGCGAAGTCTAGCTTAAAGCTAATCCACTCAACCCTGAAAAAAAAAAGGGAAAAATAAAACAAAAGGATAGAAACAAAAATAAGCGAAAAAAAAATAAAATTAACGAATCAATTCCATTGTGATGAAGCAAAACATATTTCATATTCATAAAATTTTCTAATTTATAATTGGCTCGTCAAGAATTTTGACTTCAAAATTTTTCTCAGTGAGCCCAAAGAAACGCCTTCACACGAAACTAAAAATTCGTCATGTAAATTCACCGCATTGAAGGTGAAGGAGCGCTGAAACATGGCTGAACCAAATCTTGGCAGCATGAGCCTATGACCATGCCTAACGTCCACGCAATGAACATCACGTCTAAAAATTAGCTTTTCCCTCAAATACGGTGGAAGACAAGAAGGTAAAATTCGATGAACCATAATCGTCAGGTGGAGCCAGAACATTCTCAACCCTAAGCCATCCCAAGCTGTTAATTCCGTCCCTTATTCCACTGTCATATTTCCTCAAACCGAAAACAAACCGGCAGCATGAATTCTGCATTTTCTGTAGTCTGCGCCTCTGCACGGAATCAAGGCATGGGTAAAAAACCGTTAATCCATAGTTTAGTTTGGACAAAACGAGAGTCTCAAAGAGATACTTGCGTGACTGAAAATCCAATCGATTATCAATGATTATTTATTTCAAAATTTGAATGGTATCGACCCAGAAGTGTAGATGCTGCTATCGTAACAATTGATTTATTGAAAGAAAGATTTGGCCATAAGATTATTTCGAGAAATGGTCCTCCAACATCATGCGACATAACTCCACTGGATTATTTTCTTTGGAGTTATGTCAAGTCATTTATTTTTGCTGATAAACCAGAAACAATAGACGCTTTGGAAGCCAACATAACTCGTGTTATTGATGAAATAAGGCCTGAATTACTCCAAAAGGAAGTCCAAAATTGGTCTGGTCGAATGCGGTTCCGCAGAGCTAGTCGTGGTGGACATATACCGGAAATTATTTCCAAAACATAAATGTCATAAAATTATCTTTCAAATAATAAAATTTGGCTTCAATCTCAATTCTATCACTCGACGTTTAGTCTATTGCTTACAATTGCTTACAGTTAAATGGAAGTTTTTTAAGTAAATAAGATGAATATTTTGTTATAATTATCTAATCCAGGAATTAAAAATATTTACTCAATAATTACAATTACAGCTTTGTTTTTCCGGATACATTCTAGACGGACTATATTATACTTCATTGAGAAGCTTTATGAATAAGGCAGTTTTTGCACATAATTTCTATTGGAGTTTACGGGACGAAATTTAGAGTCTAAAAAGACTTTTTTTTCTTTCCGATAGTGTACACTGAATTCTGATCAAGATGATATTTTTCAAGTTATGCTATGTTTTTTGTGAAATATTGTAGCACGTTAGAAAATAGTATAATCTTGGATAACCTTACAATGAAAGATAATTGGATCACGATCAATAGGAACTTTTGTGTTGCAGATTGCCCGTACCATCAACTCATGATTTTTGGCCGCTGACGGAATTTATAGTAAACTTCGAAAAATTAGTGCTGCAAAAAATTTTATAATAATTTATTTCCTAACCACCCTATAATAAGTAAGTGTTTCATGAAAATCTCCATAAAACCACCCTAGTCTAAAAAGAATTTTTTTTCTTTCCAATGGTGTACACTTAATTCTGATCGGGATGATATTCTTCAAGTTATGCTAGGTTTTTAGTGAAATATTGTGAAACGTTAGGAAATGGAAGAATCTTGAATAACTTAACAATGAAAGATAATTGGATCACAATCAATAGGAACTTTTGTGTTGCAAATTTCTAAAATTTTCAAAATAAGTATTTCTCACCATTTCTCAAATACGAAAACCGTCACTTCCATTAAATTTAGGTTGGTGTTCCAAAACTATTCTGGAAAGTGACGACAAAACAAAGTGAACATGCTAAACCGCATTATTCCGATAAAATAAACAAACTGAATTGAAGTAGAAAGTGATACCTTTCCGCTACTATACTCCACATTTTAATAAACTATCGTATTTCCACCAAATCAAATGTTAACATTCCAGAATGATGTGGCATAAAAGGTCTTTAATAGTTTATGAAGCTTGCAGCTTCTTCATTGTTCGCTGGGAGGTCCCAGGGAGAATGTGAGTGTACACTACCTGAGGGCAGAGTAGTCTCACAGCCCACTGTCATATTTTTTGCTGGAAGGTATGAAATGAGACAATGTAATTTTCCGCTTTGATAGACATGAGCGTTACGAGTTTCAACAGAAGAACGGAGTGCCTTCGTTATTTTGTTTAAAGCCTTGTTAGCAGTTCAATTTTGTTCCCTTAACGATCTGATTAAATCCGATATCAATTACTTTTTTTACGATTGGATCTCAGTGGAAAAAGTTTACAGATAAATCATTGCCGTTACACACTTTAATTCGCCCTGTTTTAGACGAGGAATTTTCGGCAAGTTAAACTGCTGATTAGGAAACGGATGTGGAGTGTATGATTGAACACCCATTAGCAAATCAATCGACCGCCTAATCAAGACGAGGTTAAGGCTTCAATTCAGCTGCTATATTTAAATGGTTCAATAATTTTTTTCGCTCATTACAGAAAGACTGTCAATCAGTACAAAGGTTTGTGTTTATCGAAAATTGAATCGAGCATAGTCCCCTGAGTATTCTTCAATACTATTATTTCCTTGAATCAGCCTTCATATAATGGGTTGGGGAAATAAAATCCATTACTTCCAAATGAAATTCAAGACTTCATTTAACATGTTTCGGATTGTCCGATTTGGGTCAAATATGCACCGTTTTGTTCTACGATTTGTTGCCATTATAGAGATAGCTTCATAAAAGTCTTGGTACCCATTGGCGAAATACTCCAGCAATCGTTTTTCACAATCTGCTAGTCTCCTATCACTCAGGAAGTTTTGCAATACGAGAAAAAGATGGTAATCGCTTGGTGGCAGCTCTAGGTTGTATGGTGGATGCATTAAAATTTCCCAACTCAGCTCTCGGAAATTCTGGCAAGTCACTACACCACTACACACGTATATGGCTTGGCGATGTCCTGATGGAACACAATACCTCTTTTGTATCGTCAATTCTAGCCAATTCTGGTTAATTGCTAGCTTCAAATGATTCAGTTGTTGACATAAGAGATACGAGTTTAGTGTTTGGCCATACATCGGTTGTTTTCTCAGTAAAAGAACTTTCGATAGGGATAACTGTGATTTGACTGGAGGTAGAAGCCATGTTGTTTTGACATTTCTGTTCAGTAAGCATTGACAAATTATCATGGAAAGACTCACGCCGCAACAACGTTCACAAATTGTTGAAATTTATTTTCAATATCAGTTTTCTATTCGCCAAACTCATAGAGCACTTCGTGAAATTTATGGTTTACATAATTGTCCATCAGAGCAGCTTATTCGTCGAACTATGGATAGATTTCGGACAACATTTTCTCTACTCGATGCAACAACAACAAGACAAAGAACTGTACATACAGAAGAAAATATCGCTGCTGTAAATCATAGTGTTAATGATGATCCAGATTTGTCTATTCGTCGACGTTCACAACAAGTTGGACTCTGTGCATCCACCACATGGAAAATTTTGCGTAAAGATCTTGTTCTGCACCTATACAAGATACAACTGATTCAAGAACTATATGAAGTGAAAACAATCCTCAAGAAGTTCTGCAGATTCCATTGCATCCTGAAAACTGCACTGTATGGTGTGTTCTACACGCTGGAGGCATCATCGTTCCATATTTACAGTGAATGGTGCTCGTTACAGATCGATGATCAGTGATTATTTGTTTCAAATTTGAATGGTATCGACTTAGAAGTGTGTTGGTTCCAACAAGATGGTGCTACACCTCATGCTGCTACCCTAACAATTGATTTATTGAAAGAAAGATTTGGCTACTAACATGCCGATTTGGCTACTAACATTAGGCTACTAACATTCTATTATTTCTATGATTTTGTCGATATTTTCGACGACAAGCCTGCCTGTAAAATTACATCGTTAACACCCAAAAAATCTGAACAGAATCGACGAAACAATGCCCTTAATTAGCAGTTACATTATTGCCATTCACAATTTCAGCTCCATGGTTTCCATTTTCTCCTGTATCAAAGAGAAACTGTAAAATGTACCGAATTTTCTCTTTGTTGACTTTCATTTTGAACAGCCCTTAACTCACAGCTGAATGGACCAAACAAAAAACAGCAAAAAAAATTTTTTAGTATGAAATGTCACCTTGACAACGAGCATAAATCTGAAATTTTTCTCCAACCTATTATTTAATGTTATCATCTTATCCCTTTAATTTAGTCTCCTAACTCATTTAACTGAAATCTTTCAATGAAAATAATCAACAGAAAGGTTGGTGATATATATTATTATTAATACAGTCTTAAATGTTGAAACGACGCTGTATTAACCGAAAAAAAAAATGTTTTCCACCCCACCATATATAATTTTTCTTTATTGAGTGTTCTACTCGTGAATGAAATTGGAAGGTTATTCGATTATCTTATGGCAACATTACAACGTATCCTGATGCCTCTGTAGTGAGAATAAATATTTATTGATTCAATTGATTATTCATACGTCTTCTGAAGGCTTTGATATAGTTTGAATTGTCGATGTTGGTTGTTGCCTTTTTTTAAACTTACATTTTATTGCAGTATACGGGGGTTGCCTTTTATATTTCGGGATTGAACAACTCTTTGTTGCAATCTGGCATCTTTATCGCTTACGATAGAGCTGTCAGACTTTAGTTCAATGTCGAACTTTTGTTTGACATTTTTGAGGTTATGCGTACTCAGAACGTTTTGACACAGGAGCGCTATTTGTGTTGTTTACAATAACTTCAAAGATTCATCTCGGCCAAAAAATGGAATTAAATCGTGAACATTTTCGTGCTATTATTTTTCGCAACTTTCGAAGAGGATTAACTCAGCAACAGTGCATCGATCAACTTCATTCAATTTTTGGCGATGGAGCCCCATCAAGGACCAGTGTTTATCAATCGAGGTCGTAGTTGGCTCCACGATACATTTCGTGAAGGTCGTCCAAAATCAGTCGTTGTTCCGGAAACCATTGATGCTGTGCGCGAGCTGATATTGAAACATCGTCATGTGACCTATCGTGAGATTAAGACAACTTTAGGCATTAGTATGACCAGCATACATTCAATATTGCATGATCCTTTGACTGTCAAAAAAATTTGTTCGCGTTGGATCCCACACAATTTTTTCAATCATTCAAAAAAGGTTCGTGTCGTTGGTCGAAAGAAATGCTCGAAAAATACGATCACAGTGCTTTGAAACACGTCTATGACATCGTGACGAATCGTGGATTTACGCGTATGAGCCTTAAAGTAAAAAGCAGTCGACAGTATGGGTGTTTCAAGATGAGCCAAATCAAAAAAAAAAAAAAGATTTTGGGGACAAAGCACTTCCAAGCGAATGGTCGCCAGTTTTTTTCGAAACAACTGGACATGTCGTAACCATACCACTAGAACAACGCAGAATAGTCAATTCTGTGTGGTACACAACCATTTGCTGATCAGTTGTCTTCCAAGAAAAGAGAAAAACCAAGCGCCGAATACGTATCACTCTTCACCACGACAATGCGTGCTCTCACAAATCGGCTTAAACAACTGCATTTTTGATCACTCAAAAGATAAGTCATCCACCGTATAGTCCTGACTTGGCACCGAATGACTCCTTTTTATTCCTGTACGTGGGTAAACGTGTTTCAACACCTGAAGAAGCTGTTGATGCGTTCAAAATGCATGTTTTGGATACCTGAATCAGAGTGACCAATGTGCTCCGACAATTGGTTCAAATGCATGGAGAATTCTGAAAAACCATAAAGAAATTTTCGATGATTAATATTTGTTTTTATTCTCTAATCCCGAAATATATAAGGCCGCCCTCGTAGCAATAGATTTGCGATTAATACGAGAAATTATTGAATTTATGGGAATTAAAGAATTGGTAAGCATTCCATTTTGACGTATCATTCATTTCACTTCATAAAAGTATATTTTCAAATTCACTACGACTGGAATGTGGTTATCTACACTGCCCAAAATTTGCACTTGAATCAAATTTTCAGGATTGCTGTACCATGTGAAAAAAACATAAGGAAATGTATTAGACTGAAGAATTTTTATATTTCAGTTTCATCACTTAAGTACACTTAAGCTCTATAATTTATATTATATAAATTTTTTCGAATAATTATTTTTTTTATTATACTAATATATATACAAATATACAAAGGTCAGTCTCTTTTAAATTTCGATTTCATGTATGTACGTTATCGACAATATTGATTGACAATTGATGGAAATCCGAAATCAATATATATCATGCATTTAATGAAAATCTTAAGTCGATCATATTGTAACGAGAAATTTAATGGATGCCAGATAGGCAATATCTTCTCGGACAAAAAATCACCGAACTAATAATTCAAGCAAGTGATACTTCTTTCGATAATGATATGTATATACCCACCATATGAGATTCGATAGGTCAAATGTTATTCTTTATTTTGTATGTAATGGGAATATGAATAAATAATCATTCTCATTATCCGCACACAAGACATAACAATTGTTAAATCTCAGATAAGTAGACTGATAATGTTGTCATTCTGATTAACAATAAGAGTAAAAAGATGCAACCTAGACTTACTGACTTCTGCTGGAGACTTATGAACTTTTTTCCCAGACATTATAAAATAATTGATTGAAATTTCACTATTTTGTAACATACAAATAATTATAATAAAAAAACTCAATTTGTGGAATTCCTGATTTTAGTTGTGATATAGTATTCGTTGCTAGTTCTCATTTTTGATACGCTTCATTGGAAAGCTAAGTAAATATATATTGCATATGACATTGCGTATTAATTGTATTAAGCTTTATCTTCACGAAACTTACCAAAAACCTAAACAACACAAAACCAAACTTGCGATTTTACGTCTGAAAATGCCTTTCTTTGAATTTGTCAAATTTCTCTTGACGGATTCATCATGAAATCTATAAATAACGAACAATTTGGTATGACGTCATACTATTTCTTCATCAGGCGAGTATTTAAACTGAGTATGCCATTGCAGAAATGTTCTTATGTACTGAACTCTTTTCACAAAAAATATAGAGAAGAGATTAGGAAAACAGAGGGATAAAGTGAATAGTTTACAATAATAAGAGAACTTTTAAAATGTTATTCTGAAATAGTAAGCAGAGGGGATTTCTTAAAATCTTTGATCGTTCACTAGAAATTGCTTTTCATTGTATATGTTGATTTCTAGGGTTTCCAAGAGATTCTGTCGATGACTTTTATTTTCAAGGTGTAATATTCTGTTGTCGTTATTAAAATTATGTATTGTTTCTAGGAAGTGATTTGCATATGCTGAATATGTATTTTATCAATATGACATTTTTTGTTACCTAATTCTTGTTTGGAAGGAAAGTCTAGTCAGTCCAATATAAATTGTGAAAGTGGTACGTTCTCAAAACTATACCTTGCTCATGTCACATAGAGGGTACAATCGATCTCTTGTCGCTCAATCTCCAAGTCTGCTTCTTTCGTTCTACTGCGAACAAGGTATTCTTGCATACATGCCTTATTGGCAGGCTCCATCTGTAATAGCCAACTTGAAGAGTCCTATGGATGAAATCCAGACGAAACGTCTACTTTCCCACAAACCATAGGTGTGAATGCTCCTTCATAACACCGATCCCTTAATAGCTTAAAAGTGGGTCGAAAGGAAGAGAACTCTATTAAATGGAAGAAAATCTCAAATATATCATTAAATAATGAAGGATTCGGTTCTATATTCAAGCTCAAAAGTATAAAATTTAATTTCCACGCACAATGTTAGCTCGAGGTCAAAGTGATAGAATTATTACAACATCATTAATTTATAGTTCATTCGTCGAATCATCATTTTCGATAATTGATGATATGGAGAAATAGAAACTCGAAATGCAACTCTAGTCATCTGATAAGGATTCTGCATTTCGAGAGTTTTTCGCTGAATTTTATATTACTTTCGTAATTCTGAAATAAAAGTCAGCAAAAACGAAAGGCTGCATAAGCTGAGTTCTTTGATTTTTAAAATTTATGACTAACTATCAGAATTTTGGACGAAAATATTATCAGAATTAAATTAATGGAGTATGTGGTTGGCTCTAGGTGAAACATTATAACAATTTTATTTAAAAAAGTCACACAGTTTTTATGCTTCACAGTTTATTCAGAATCCTTGTTTCGGTCTTTCGACCATCTTCAAAGGAGTAAAAGAAGATGATGGAAAGACCGAAACAAGTGTTATGATTCTGAATAAACCGTGAAACATAAAAACTGTGTGAATTGTTTTAACAACATTATCTTCAGAATTTATGTGTATGTATAATGAACCACTGAATCGAAAAGAGAGTTTTACGCTCATATTTATCAGAAATTATAACTAATGAATGAATTCTGTACGTTCCCAAAACAAACCTCGATGTTATCACGTTTCTTTTGCTCAGACTTGCATTTAAGGAGAGCGATTTTGTAAAAGTAGTTAGTTACCATACTCACCTGATGAAGTCTAAATGTGATTGACGAAACAATTGTTGTGTGAACAATATATATTAGTGGAAATGAAGTGTTTTAATTTAAATCATATACGATGAATTTCCGTCAAGTAGAGACCGAAATAGCCAAGAACCTAATGAATATAATTGAAATTCAGAAGTACCCCCATAATATATCGATGTTTTTGGGACAGATTGTGAAGTATATCTTAATCGAAATCTTTCCATTATTGAACTCATATACTATTGTATCTTAAATATCACACAGATTAATTCTGCTAACCTCACTACAAATATTAATTTTATAAAAAAAAATTTCTCAGAATTTTTTAAATATTGAATTAAATAAACGTCCCAGTTTCAATTTAGTAAACATATAGAATTAATAGCTGGAATAAATTCTCCAGAACCTCCACAGATTTTAATCTAAATAAATCGCATCAAAACATTTAGAATTAAATTTTAAAACATGTCCTAAATACACTGTATCACTTTACAAACATGTTACAAACACATGTGGAAATCAACTAATACAGAAACAAAAGAAATATAAAATATTGACCAAATTATTTAGACATCATCTTATACATATATGTTTCGATTGGATGTTGAAGAATCACAAGTTTCATCACCAAAAAATGTTCAACATATAATTCAAAAAGGCCTTTTTTATTTTTCTTTTTCAAACGAATATATCGGACCCAAGATTTTGGGTCCGAATTTATCAGGTTCTTGTTCTGGAGAATGTACTATATATTCTTTATAAAAGGAAAATAAAAAAAGGCCTTTGTGAATTCCATGATGAACAGTTTTTGGTGATGGAACTTGTGATTCTTTTACAACTAATCGAAACATATATGTGATGTCTAAATAATTCATTATTTTTTATTTCTTTTGATTCTTTATTAGTTAAGTTCCACCACAAGTGATGATAATATGTCTATAAAGTGATAAAGTGTATTTAGGAGATGTTTTAAAATTTAATTCTTAATGTTTTCATGACATTTTTGTGGATTAAAATATGGAGAGGTTCTGGAGAATTAATTCCAGCTATTATTCTGTAATACGCAAATAAGTCTTCATAGTAATTTTCAATTCATATATATATATTCATAAGAAAGCAAATAAAATAATCCAAAGAAAATATAAAATAGTAATCGAATTCGAATATCAAAACCTGTGCTTATAAGACATTAATTTGATTCTAAAAATTTAAAAAAAATTTTTTTGAAATTAAAATTGTAGGTGACTAACAGATAAAATCTGTTTTGATATTCAAATTTTTTTTAATATTCCTTCTATCAATTAAAAAACCTCTTCTTATTATTTTATTGATCAAATTATTAAATAAATATTTGAAGGATACAAACTTCGATTCATAACGGTATTATGGCAACCATATTCCTTTCCAAAAATGCACAAGATAACCTCAAAAATTACTTCGAAAATAACTCTCTTTGGAAGGTAACTTCATTCAGGTTGTGCATTTTTGGAGAGAAATATGGTGGCCATAATACCACTATGAAACAAAGTCTGTATCCTTCAAGTATTTATTTAAAACTCCTAACTTGCACAAGATAAAAGCTTATGAGGGAGCTTCACAGAAGATCTAGGATTATCAGGATGAAATAAATAAATATAAAAATAAAATTAATATTCTATATTTTCTACGGATTCTTTTATTCCTTTTGATGCTGTGTAATGACTGTTAATTCTGTATGTCTAGTAAATTGAAATTGTATTCGATAATACATTTATTCAATTCAATTAAAAAACATTTTTGAGAGAAAATTTTTGTCTGAAATTAAAATTTTTCGTGGGGTTAGCAGAATTAATCTGTCTGATATTTAAGATATTGGAAAAGTCTTCTTTTGAGTAAAAACCCTCTTTCTATTATTTTATTTCATATATTAAAAAAAAGTCTTCAAAAAAGACTTTAGAAACATTGTGTAATTTCTCATGCAAGGCGTATGCTTTTTGCCATTCAGAAAATCATTACTCTTTCTAGGTTAGTTCGTGGAGAAACATGAGATTTTTTAGGTGAGAGGTGAAAGGTGAGCATTTTTTCATTAAATATTTTTATATCTTATATACGAAGTAGGACCGAGGATTATCGGCTAGAATTCCAAATGGCATTTTTGAAGATGTACTGCACTTTTCTTTAGAGTGTTTTGAAGTAACCTTTTAAAAAGAATTAGTTTAGTAGTTATTTTTGAGGTTATTTTGCACATTATTGGGGAGCCAATTGGTTTTCATAATACCGTTATGAAACAAAGTTTGTATCCTTCAAGTATTTATTCAATAATTCAATTAATGTTCTATTTTTTCTTTGAATTCTTTTATTCCTTTTGATTGTGTATAATGAGTATTAAAAACTTTGAATATCAAAACAAATTCAATCTGTTAGTCTTCTACAATTTTAAGTAAAAAAATAAATAAAAAAAATTTTTCAGAATTAAATGAATGTCTAATAATAAGCACTGCTTATGTTTAATAGACGTATAAAAATCAAAATTCACTATACAATATCAAATGGAATAAAAAAACCCAAAAAATTAACTATTAATTAAAATTAAAAATAAGTAATATCGAATGTGTCGTTCCAAACATACGCACCTGAACTCGTCAGAAAGGCACGTGGTATGTATGTTTTGCCTTTGACAAACATTTGAAAACATGTTCAATTTCTGTTCTTATATTTATGAAAACTAACTCTTTTCCAAAAATACACAACATAATTTTAAGAACTTCTCCAAAACTATTTATTTGAAATATTTAATTTGTTTAAATATTTGAATGAGTTACTTCAAGAACTCTCAAAAACATGTAGGACATCCCCAAAAACAATTAAAAATTCAGATAAGGTCAGTTCAACTTCACATATATAATTTAAATTCAATTAAAAATAAATAAACCTGTAATCGTACCAAACAATTTCTGCAAAATCTGTGAATGCAATTAAACTTGGTAGGTACATCAAATATCCAAGGAAATCTATATTCTATGCTGTACACAGAAATCACACAAAGTTTGTAAGGCATTTTATGACCTTCATATCATATTTCAAATAAATAAGTTATGTAGAAGTTCTTAAAATTATGTTGTGTATTTTTGAAAAAGAGTTAGTTTTCATAAATATAAGACCAGAAACTGAACATGTTTTCAAATGTTTGTCGAAGGCAAAACATACGTACCACGTGCCTTTCTGACGAGTTCAGGTGCGTATGTTTGGAACGAAACATTCGATATTACTTATTTTTAATTTTAATTAATGATTTATATTTTGAGTTTTTTCATTCCATTTGATATTGTATAATGAATTTTGATTTTTATACTTCTATTAAAAATAAGCAGTGCTTATTATTAGACATGAATTTAATTCTAAAAATTTTTTTTTCATTTTTTTAAAATTAAAACTAACTAACAGATTAAATCTGTTTTGTTATTCAAAGTTTGTATTTATCCTTCTATCAAGTAAAAAAACTCATCTTATTATTTCAATGAGTATTAATTTTATATGTCTATTAAACGGAAACAGTGTTTTCTAAGACGTTTATTCAATTCAAACAAAATTTTGAGGAAATTTTTTTAATAAATTAAAATTTATAGGTAAGTTAGGAGAATTCGAGATTAATAGACGCATGTATCTAGAAAATGACGTGCCTATCTTCATTCTTTGTCTTTATTGAAATGTTTCGACCACTTACAGTCGAAAATCGGAAAGTTGAACAAAAAACCTTTAATCTGAGCTAGAGAAGGAATTTATTTCTTGAGGAGTTCATAAAACAGAACTTTCAATTTCTGATAACTCTCAATTATCAGTATGGTTTAGAAAAATAACACGCATGTTTGTTGTGATAGAATAGTGATTAACATTTGGAAATTTGAATCGATTTTTGTTAGGCATATAAAATATTATGATCTCTATATCAATTATGATATTTTCAGAATTCTGATTAAAATTTTTTTTATGATTTCTGTTTAGAATTATGTAACCAAGAGCCTCATGATTACATGAAATGTAATTCAAGAAAAAATATGTTATGCTTTCTAGAACTAAAGGATTTTCCAATAAGAGGTTTCATTTTGATTGAACAACGGGTGTATCGTTTCACTTTTAGTAATGGCGTAGTTTTTACTTGTCAAATGTCAAAAGATGACAGTTTCTAAACTTTCTAACTTCCCAGATAGCACGCTTTTCAAAATGAAACCTCTTATTGAAAAACCGTTCCATATCCCTTTCAGTTTCATTTACTTTGCTGAAATAATCGTATCCTGGCATGGGTCAACACATAAACTGGACGTTCCAGGTGGCTCGTGCCGAATGACCCAGTAAATGGCAAGATTGTGTATGATGTAACACCTCAATTTTTTCAAAAAAAACCCGAACCTTAAATCGTTTCATGCATAGCCATATTCGGAAAAAATATATTTCATCACTTGCCATATTCAAATGGGACTTTAATTAATGACTCTGGTCCCCTCATTTTGTCCGCTCTTGTCTTCTGAGCAGATGTCAATGATTTTGCTTTTAAGACGTGACAGGTGGAAATTGGGCCCTATGAGAATATTCGATGAATTATTCAAGTCGATGTTGTTCCAGACTACATGAGAGCCTGATTTTAATCAAAAGCGTCGCGGAGAGTGAAAGTTTCAAGATTTGGTCATTAAAACACTGTTGTTAACCGGGTTCGCCGTGTAATTATGATATTCAGTTATGGTTAATTTTGTTCGGGAGTATTTATGGCTAATTTATTTTTAATACTTCGAATTCATTATCGTCGCCCGGTCGTCTGGACACGACGTAATGCAATGTTTTGCATACAAGAGGATGTTGATTGTGAGGTATTTATTGAGTATTAATTCGCCGCAAATTGACTCATTAGCATTACGCTGGTTTCTTTCTTGCATCATCGGTTTACTTTAACGCATTTTTGGAGTGTTTTTTTGTCGCATATATGGTCAAAACCGTTTATAATTTCCCAGCGAATTAAACATCGTTATGGTGTAAATTTGACCGGCCAGATTGCCGAACAGGTGAATCGTGTCATGTCGCTACAGTTGTGAATCACGAAATTTGCTAAAACTACTATTTTATCAAGGTAGCAATATTGAACGATGAGGATTTATTCGTTTTACTGACTACTTCACAGCACGTTAGATTGTACTATAGATTAAACTATAATGAACCAAAAATACGGAAGTGATATTTTTATTATTATTTTATCTAATATTTGTTAACTGCCGCTTGTATGTGTTGATAACTGTATATATCCTTAGAGTAAAACAGTTTTTCTAAGATATTTTATTCAATTTATTTCTAAAGAGATTTTAAGATATTTTTCAGATTGAATTTGTAGAGGTTTTCGAGAATTATTTCAGCTATTATCTGTAATAATTCAAAGAAACCCTTTCAAGTAAATTTTAAATCTACATTTCTTAATAATATTTTTGTTAGTAAGTACTTACATACCTTCAAAAGATATGTATAGAAGCTTTGTTACGGTCTCCTATTCAGTTCAAAAATTACAGTGTAAGTGAAACTACTTAACGTTAGCACGAATTTAAGAATATTACTTAAATAGAAAATTTTTCGAATTGTGACAGTGCAACTTATATCTGTGTTATAGTTCGAAACTTAAATAAAGCCGAAAAAGTTTTGCTGATAGTCTGGCATAAGTAGCAGAAAAACTTCGTATTCATCATTCTTAAATTCTTTTTAACATATTCGTAATAAATATCCTCCGATTCAATTAATTCATTGGGAGAGAAATGCTACTGATGGTATAGAGATTGAATTTGCTGTTGCTTGAGCATTAGGAAGATTTCTTCGCCTGTGACGCTAGATCCAAGAGGGGAACTCCCTCTTCTTGATTTAGCCTGGAGTTTTATCATGAGTACGTATATTTGCGTACATTAGATGGTGCTATTGTTTAGGGTCGCTATGCAGAACGATTATAGAATTATGGCTGTGTTTCATTCATTGGTATTAGAACAATGCACTGAAGAGTAGCCAAAAAGCTATGAAATATGCATGTTTGCTGCTTATACTCGACGATCAACAAAAGCTTTTCAGCTTAATTTGAGCTTCGAACTCTATTGTAAGTTCCACTGTCCCTATTCTTGTTAACATATTCCTAATAGATATCCGCCGACTTAATTAATTCATTTGGAAACAAGTTTTGTGATTTTCAAAACGATTTTTGAGAACGAATATAGTGTGTTTATGAGTTTATGATATTTCGATGAGAAAACGCAGTTGAAATGAAAGCTGTACCTGATAGGTGGACCAATATTTACTGGCTTGCTGAATTTGAATGTGCTAATACACCAACTGAATGATTGAAAGAAGAATTTTCGACGAAACGGCCTTATTTGCAACGGGAAAAATTGTGGAAAAGCACTGAAAGAAAGTTATGAGCTTTTATGCGTCTGTTGATATCACTAACGATCCTCTGATCCCAGTTTTTTTTAGATTTTTTTAATGCACGAGCTTCACAAAATTTTTCAAAAACGTAGGCCCCATTGTTTGTTTTCTTAACTGCATATTTCGAATAGATGGTATCTCATGTTTCGGAAATACTGGGACACGATGATAATCGTACGGAGTCAAGTCTGGAGAATAAGTTACATACCGTAGTGTTTTCCAATTGAGCGCTTCTATCGTTTTCCTGGATATCGATGATTCGCCCATAATTTACGACATTTAGGATTCTCAAAAAATATCCATTTTCCTTCATCTGTCACGATTGTATGGAGAAATAACTTTGTTTTTGAGTAGCACTTCACAAGTGATTTTTCGATTTTCTTACTGCCTTTCATTCAGTTCATATGGCACAAATAATATTATTATCTGAATCTTTCCCGTAGCTTTTAAAATATTTTAAACGGCTTTCTGTCTCACTTTTATTTGATCCGCGAGGTCTTGTTGAATTTGCGTATACTCTTCATTCAATGCGGCTTGCAATTCAGTGTCTGTGAGTTTGTCCTGTGGAATTCCATGCTCTTCTTTTTTCACGTCGAAATCACCACTTTTGAAGTCTTGGAACCACTCGAAACATTTCATTTTAACAGAAGCATGTTCATCGTAAGCTTTGACAAGCATTTTATGCGATTCTATTGCAGTACCCCATAACTATTTTGATACAATTGGACGAGGCCAAACTTATTCAGACTTAATTTTGATGGTATATCTGTTATATTGGATATCTTCTTGTGCGAATAAAATCTTTGTACAGTGTAAATATCAGATTAGATCACTCTGCTGTAGCAAACAATATAAGATTGAAGTTTTAATCCGTAGATTTGGATCAGTCCGAACTTCCATTAATATGTATTGTTCCTTTGCATATTTTTCTATTTGAACAGAAACTTTGTGCACTATGCTAGAATTATAATATATTTTTACACAGGTGTTCTAATCTTATACCCCACATAACCGCTCATTAGTTTTTGCTAGTCATTGAAAGATGCACACTATTTTATTGCTACAAAACCATTCTCCAAATTTTAAAAACTAAAGGAAAAATCTTGTTTAAAATTTGCAACTGGCTCCCGAGCAAACACTATCGAAGTAGAAGTAAGAATGGAGGAGAACCCTACTCTAAAAAAGAGTTGTTCTGAAAGTGACACTTTGATTTCGTCCAGGAACAACTTTATTAATAAATACAACGTTCTATTTTCACTCTTAAAGAATGAACTTCATAGTTCTGCTCTCCAATGTAGTTGAGTACTTGGATGTATTGTTCTTAGAGAGAATGAAGTCAGCTGATATTTTGATGACAATAAACGGTCACATCCTTGAAATAGAACCATAAACCAACTAAAACTTAGTGCAATCATAATCGGTGCACCACTAATAAATATATGTATGATAAATTAATAATTCAAGATCAACAGTGGGGTGATGAACAACTCTCTCATCAAAATTTCTTGGAGAATTTCTGTCATATGAAATAACGCATAATTTGATTGCTTTCACCATCAATGCTAGGATGAAATGTTATATAGATTTACTGGATCAACTAAACCTAAATTAACCTCAAATTTTATTTTTCGTGATACATCTTGACGATTTAATGTGATCTCCATTAGTAAATATGATGGAACTAAACGTAAAGAGTTTTATATTAGAGATGTCGAGTATCAAATTCTGAAGGAAAAATAAACTGGAGAATTTCATGCTTTTTTCTATTCCAATTTCAATAGGTCAGGTAAGGACCTGTTCGATGCTGATACAGTAAATAATGTAGAAAGCTAATACTTCCTTCTCATTGCAAAATACTAATGAGGTCTTATCTCGAATTACTGAAATATTGATACAATGTTTGGTGATTGCTCAATATTAAAGCTGAGTTGGAGGAACTTTCTTTCTTCAGGACGAACTAAAGCTCCAAGGTCGCTGTGTACAAACTCGGGTATGTTCTTTGTTCTTCTGTCGATTCTCATCGATGATCGTAGACATGTTAAAACCGGGGTTTTTTGGGTTTTAGTGCACATAAGATACTATATGACCAACCAAGTTCATATGGTTTCAGGGAAAGAGTGTTTATTGGAACGATAAGATATCCACTGAACAAAAAATTTTGTGTGGAGTACCTCAGGACCAGTTATGGGACCTTTTTTCTTTAAACCAATTTGAATGACATAAGCTTTCAGTACTGCAATAGATTGTGTACGTATTGTGATTATACTTCCATAACAGTAATATCTAAAGGAAAGAATTCCTTTTGAATAGAATAGAACATGATTTGAGAGAAGCTGAGGGAAGGTTTGCAATGAACTTGCTCAAACTAAACTCAAAAAAAGCAGTTTTTAGGTATTGGCGTGGACAGCAGACTAAATTTGATCACATTTGTGACAAATTATCAAAAAATCTGCATCTGCTGACAAAATTGAAGATGGTGGTACTCACAAAATGATAAGAACTGAATGCCTCTCGTATTATGGGAGAAATGAAGAATGATGGACTCATATAAGCCGACTTATATAAGATTTACTCACTCTTTAATCACATTATATAAGGAACTCTTTGAAATATGTGCAGCTGAATCGAACCAGTATGACACAAGACACAAAGACAGCCTGATTACTCCATTAAATAAAGAGTGTTTCAATAAGAGCGCAAGATTTGAATTGCGCGTCATGTTTGACAGTCATAATGTCACATGATTATGACGTGACAGATAGAAAGTTGACAGATGAGAGTTGCGACCATTCACAAGATATTTTGTTTCATACATAATTGCCGAATGTATATTTTCTAAATCAATATATTTATCGATTTCAATACTTTTCTACAGAAAACCATATTTTATTGAGCAGTAAAATGTTGCGATCTTATTGAAATACCCTTTAAAAAGAAGAAGACCCAGAGCTTCTCGACCTACGGAGGAATTAGAATGTTTAGCAGGTAACCAGTAGAAATAGGAGAGTAACAAGCCTTCAAGGAGAAAATCAATGATTCATTGATTCAAATGATTTTTATCCTATACAAAAGTTTTTGAGTTTCAATATTTCTTGAAATTGTCTCATTGAAATATTATGGAAATACTGATGGCAACAAATTATTATTTCAGTTATTATTATTGTTATTATATACTTCCAATACATCGTTTAGATCTTTACTTTGCTTAATGTCGTTCTTCCGACCGCCTTTCCTAGCTAAAGTTAAGGAGGAATTAATTTAACTTTCCAAAAATCGTACTTAATTCACTGATCTTCCCTTATTATTCGTGAAAATAATAATCCAAATTCTGAACATAATTTGCTGTTGAATACTGAGAACATTGAACAGCTGATCAATAAGGATCCGTTAGGTAGTCAAGTTACCACTATCAGGTAAATTTGGAGTTGACGTGGCGCGTTGATGAGGACGGATGTTTCAGGTGGTTGCAGGAATTAGAAACTTCCAAGTCATACAGTTAATTTTGAGAGGCCTGCAGCGTATAAGAGTCTAATTTGACGCCTATGGCGTGAATTGGACGGTCATAAGCAATCACCTGTCTAGTTACGATTTTGATTAATTTCCAATCAATTGTTGGATGATTGATCACTATGGACAGTAGTAGTCTTGCTAACTGTGGGAACAAGGATGCTCTTAAATTATGCTTTGCAAAATTGCAAAGTCACTTGGTCCGTTTTTTGCACCTTGTCACCTGAATTGCATCGCTGGATCGTATCATATTTCTCTCCATATTTTTGTCAAGTTGAATTAACCTAACTTTTATCTGATTGTCGCAGTTTTAAACAGATTGAACATGATGAAATTAAGTTTGAATTGTTTTGAGTTTCATGCAAAACGTTTTTTGTTATGCTTTTGAAAATGTCAGATTTTTAATATCTAAACAGAATTTGCAGGAAGTTTTAATATGTTTTTTTAATTGGAAAAAAAGTGTAGCTGAAGTCCATCGGATGCTTTTTTGAAGTTTATAGTGACAATGCTCCAACTGACAAGTCAAGTAGAGAATGGTTTTGGCGCTTAAAAAGTGGTGATTTCAGCGCTGAAGAAAGACCTTGCTCGAGACAGCCGAAAAAATTTTAAGACGATGAATTACAGACATTACTCTGAGTCTAACGGAGATAATTTGAAATAAGGTTATTCTGATTTTCACAAATTTTTATTGTTAAACTCACAACAATTGTTTCGCTATCACAGTAGCATCATCAGGTAAGATCACATTTTGAGTAACTAAGCTTGTTTCCGAAATCCGTGGCTATTTATATTACAGTAACTACAATAAATTTTTATTAGGCACTAAAACCCAAAAAAGGGTCCCTGCAAATTCCAGCTTATCTGAATATATTTAACAGAGGTGAGCTATTTAAATCTATTTGTTCGTTAAGTAATATTCCAATTTTATTATGTTTATTTATCTCTAGGGATTCTAACAGATTTAAGGCATAACTTTTGCTTTCTATATGTAGAATTTCAAAGTTATGGTTGAAATTATGTCCTGTTTCTAACAAATGGTTGGAATATGTGGAATTGCTTTTATTGTTGAGGAAACTCTTCAAATGTTCACACATCCTATGACGGAACGTTCTTCCAGTTTGACCTATGTAAGTTTTAGGGCAATCACCGCAGGTTAACTTATAAACCCCAGATTTATCATCCTTATGTGTGTAGTCTTTATTATTTTTGATAAATTTACTCAAGTTTAACTAATTTAAACTTGAGTAAATTTATCAAAAATAATAAAGACTACACACATAAGGATGATAAATCTGGGGTTTATAAGTTAACCTGCGGTGATTGCCCTAAAACTTACATAGGTCAAACTGGAAGAACGTTCCGTCATAGGATGTGTGAACATTTGAAGAGTTTCCTCAACAATAAAAGCAATTCCACATATTCCAACCATTTGTTAGAAACAGGACATAATTTCAACCATAACTTTGAAATTCTACATATAGAAAGCAAAAGTTATGCCTTAAATCTGTTAGAATCCCTAGAGATAAATAAACATAATAAAATTGGAATATTACTTAACGAACAAATAGATTTAAATAGCTCACCTCTGTTAAATATATTCAGATAAGCTGGAATTTGCAGGGACCCTTTTTTGGGTTTTAGTGCCTAATAAAAATTTATTGTAGTTACTGTAATATAAATAGCCACGGATTTCGGAAACAAGCTTAGTTATTCAAAATGTGATCTTACCTGATGATGCTACTGTGATAGCGAAACAATTGTTGTGAGTTTAACAATAAAAATTTGTGAAAATCAGAATAACCTTATTTCAAATTATTTAATATGGATTTTCACCAAGTAAGGACTGATACAATTCAATATCTAACGGAGATGATTCAAGAATCTGTATTTGCACGTTTGAAATCTACGGACCTGATTCAGAAACAAGGAAATGGGTTTCTTATGAACTGAAACCATGATATCTGGAAAAGCGGTTATTTTCTTGTGAGCAGATACTTCACACAAAAAAAAAGTTTTTTACACCGGCTAGCCTTTTAAATTGGATCGCCTCAAAAGAAAATATGCTTTACGGAGAGGGGATTAGGAAATTGCTGAGAATTCGGAAAAAGTACTAAGTAGTGATGAACAATATTTTGTTTAATATGTTAATTCATTATCTTCTGAGATGAAATTATGATTTAAAAAAACCAAATTAATTTGTATTCTCAATAAAATTTGAAAACATGAACAAAAACAACAAAGATGACTTCCATACTCGGGCACATAAATATTAAAGACATTACCGAAATAACAATTAAAATCTTCCAAAGGTTACAAAAATGAGCTTGCGGTTACTCGACGGAAATCTTTTTTTTTGACTTAAGTCATTAAATAATTCAACCTGAAAGGCACCCCATACCATGTAAGTTATTCTGTTAACACCATTAATATCGCATGGGTTAACTTGCTGTGGTAAAAGGTATATTATTTGAATATTTTAAAATTTATAGATATAATCTGTTAGCCTTTTACATATTTAATTTAAAAAAATTAAATTTAATATTATACCTTCAGGAATTAAATTAATGTCATATAAGTTGGTTTCCTTAACTTTCTTTATACAAATGGTCCTTGTGCTATAACAGAGACCGTTCAATTGCCTTTCAATCTTTTAAATCAATGGTAAACCACAGAGCTATAATATTTATTTAGAGTAAACATTACACTCCATTTAAATTTTCAGTATTCATTTACCAAGAAGCTTTCAGAATTGTTTAAAGGTGAGAAATACTTTTTGTTGATTGATGTTATATTTTATTGAATATGGATATTATTGGGTACTGACGAAGCAAAGTCTCTCTTCAAACTTGTCTTTCAGTAATGTTTTTACATATCTTGAGATTTTGTAAAAAATAACTTAGTTAGATAATCAATAATATTGAATATTCTAAGTAAGATAGTTTTATGATGAAATTCTTAAGATTATGTTAAACATTTTTAAAGATATCTGTTTTCATAAGAGAGATAAGCAGAAACAAAATTTTGTCTACTCAAAATATTTAATTTATAGGATTTTTGTTAACAATTTATATTTATTGAATTTTTTTATATCATTTGGATGTCTTATAATGAATGTTTATTTTATATGTCGTTTGATATAATTAGTACTTATATGACATTAATTGAATTCCTGAAGTTATAATATTAAATAATTTTTTTTTAAATAAAATATGTGGAAGGCTAACAGAATATATCTGTAAATATTAAAATATTTAAATCATTTTATAAAAATTTGAATATCAAAACAAATTGAAATATGTTTATCTTCTACAATTTTATTTTATTTAATCATTTTATATACCTTCTATCAATTATAAACCTCCATTTATTTTTTTTTATATGGTATATATTTTAAAATAATATAGAGGCAGTTTTTCACTTTATAGAAGGCTTATTACAATATATTAAATATTATATAGATTGATTCTGCTAACCTTCTCACAAATTTTTATTTTATAAACATTTTTTCCCAAAAATTTTTCAAAATTAAATAAAATAAATGTCTTAAGAAACAAGGTTTCAATTCAGTAAACATATAGAATTAGCACTTATTATTGTGATGATATTGGCAGAATAAATCTCTATGATATTTAAGATACTGGTAGGTATATTTTTTGTATTTTGGAAGACAACTACCTTCTGAAAAAATATCCACAATAACCTCAAGTGAAGCAAACTATAAATAAAGCAGTAAATAACGAACAAATCTGGTCGTATAATATAGTCATATGCTTAAGGAGCGTTTCCCCTGATAAATGGCATCAATGAATAATATTGCTGAAATTTTAAATCGTGTTCGGATAACATACTGCTACGTAGGATTAGTGTCACTTTCAGTGAGTTATTCGAGACGAAGATTCTGTATGTGGAAGTGCATGTTAAATCGTGGGGCACAATAAAGTATATTTAAATTTTCGATACTGGTTTTAATTCTACCATCGGTATAGTTGTAGGTGATGATTATTTATGGCCAGGTTGGAATAAAAAATTGGTGACCACTATTGGTAAGAGTTAGTTTTGCACAGAGGAGATTTTGGAAGATAATCGGCTCTCTGGACAAAATCCGGGAGAAAAACAAATCATGATGTTGGTATTCAAAAAAGGAGCCATCGAGTAGATTCAATGCTATACATGGTTGCAGTTACAGATCGGCCAAGTCAATGATGCATTGGTCGTTAAGACAGTGAACAACTGAGCATCTTTTACCTTCAAACATTAATCTACGAAACCTCTACAAATTTATTATGAAAAATCGGTAAAAAACTTTTCAAACTTTAATTTAGTGTCTTAGAATCACTGTTTTTATGGACATATTGAATTATCAACACACATGTGCAGCAGTTAACCAATAAAGAATCAAAAGAAACATGAAAAATTTACCGCGATCATCTAGCAAACATCATCCAACACAGCCTGTTTCGATTGGATAAATAATAAATTCCATACCAAAAAAGTGCTTCACATAGAATTTGAAGAGGTGTTTTACATCTTTCTTTTAAAATAAATAAGACATTGTCCAGAAAAAACCTTTGAAATTATTATCCGAAAAAATATATAAGAAAATGAAGTGTCATTATTCTATTTTATATATTACACTATAGCTACTTTTTTATTTAAATAAAAATTCACACAGTTTTTATGTTTCACAATTTATTAAGTATCCTGACACGTGTTTCGGTCTTCCCACTATCTTCAAAGGAGTACAAAAATTAACTAAACTGTGTATTTTCATGGCGCATGGAGATAACAGCATCCAATATAGGGGTGTTCCCAAAAAGTGTTTGCACACATTCTGAAACAATATGATTTATTCCTTATAATTATCTATTTTATCCGTTCCAAAATTTTTTTTTAATAAAAATTTTAATGATTTAATTTCAAAAATATATATTGAATCAAAGTAATGTGAAATATAAATCTGTGACCACTAAACTAATGTAATATCTATGTTCATATGCTTCTATGTTAACCTGACCTTATCTACAAATTTCGTGAAAAAAATATTTTGAAATTAAATTGAAAAGCTTTACATAAATAAACTTATTCTACCTTTGGTAAGTTTGTTCATCGATTTACCAATGTTCTTTTCAAATTGTCCTCGAATTCTTTTAGCAATATGTTTGAATCTTGGAGAGGGATATTTTTGGAATTTTCGGAATCACAGCCTACTTCGTTGATTACTTCTCAACATCCAATTTGTTTTATACTTGATTGATATGTGGGATTTTTAATTCACAACATTCAGGTAACGTATTTCCATTCACAATAACAATGTTAATTACTTATTAGGTTTTGGAATGGATTATTGAAAAGTGAAATATTCTACTTTGGAACAAAACGACGTAATCTCTGCTATGGAGAATTTCATACTGAATGGCATTTCCTCCGCTTCCTCCTTCTATAGTTTTCTCGAAAAATTTAATTCCAAAATTTACCAGCTTTTGTCAAAATTATTGAAAAATGATGCTCTCGATGATTTGACAAAATTTATACTATTTTTTGGTTCAAAATTAGAAAATAAGCCTGAATTTCTGTGAATATTTTGATATTAATTTCATGAAAATTGGTTGAATTTAAATACTTATTTTCATATGAAGAGTTTTCCAAATGTCAATTCTCTACATTATTTAAATTCCAATGCTTATAACTTATAAATTACTTAAAATTACCTATTAAAATAATAACATTATTTACAATATTACAAGTTTATCGATGCATAAACTTCTTCAAGGATATTACTTACATGCATATTTTCAAAATTCCTGACGTAGACACTATGTTTCCTCTAAATAATTGAATTTTGATCAAATTTGTCCTAATTAAATCATTCTGATAAGTTAGATTAAATTAAGCTTGTTCTCTGTCAATAATTTGTCTAAAGTTTATTGAGGATTCATGATAATAACAAATATGTTCATTGTTTACTTCACCAATTTTGAACTGGATATCTAAATTCTAATAACTTGTATTTCTTTCAACTTTGGCCGTCTTTACATTGAATAATTGTGAATTGTAATCTCACTGTGAATTCTATTTCAAAATTTTCAACAAGATTTCTGATTTTTGAAGAATTTTAAATCGACTAGTGAATATGTATTCCAAATATGTTTTGTCTTTATAATTTTGGCTTGTGAGAATTGTTTTGAATTGAATTATCAATGTTTCTATCAGAATTGATCTTATTATTTAAATATTTTAATATTTACAGATATCTTCTATTAGTCTTCTACATATTTAATTTCAAAAAATTACTTTAATATTTTAACTTCAGGAATTAAATTAATGTCATATAAGCACTGCTCATATCAAACGACATAAAAAATAAACATTCATTATAAGACATCCAAATTGTTAACAAAAATCCTATAAATTAAATATTTTGAGTACACAAAATTTTGTTTCTGTTCATCTCTCTTATGAAAACAGATATTTTTCAAAAATGTTTAACATAATCTTGAGAATTTCATTATGAAACTATCTCACTTAGGATATTCAATATTACTGGATTTCTAGGTTACTTTTCCGAAAATCTCAAGATATCTAGAAACATTACTAAAAAAAAAGTTTCAAGAGATGCTTTGCTTCGTCAGTACTCAATCATATTATCCAACATTATTTAAATGAATTTTATTTAATTACACTCTAACTATTCAACTTATATACAGCGGTGAGTCTTTTCCCTAACATATCTGTATAATAATTTATTTTTCAATTGCAAATTTCATTAATATATATATATATATATATATATATATATATATATGTATATATATATATATATATATATATATATATATATATATATATATATTTTTTTTTTGTCTAGCTTTAAACCTCCTCAGTAGGCTGCTCAACAACAACCGATACGGATACCTTGTGGACGACAGGTCAAACATCAAAATTACTCATCAACTGTATATAGATGACCTCAAGCTATATGCCGCGAATGAGGAGCAACTGAGGAGCCTTCTTGGGATAGTGACATCTTTCACACAAACCATCAGAATGGAGATGGGGCTGGACAAATGTGCCTCATTACACGTCAAGAGAGGAAAGTTGACACAAGGGGGAGAAATGCTTATTCAAGATGAGGTGACTATACAAGAACTAAGCCCAGAAGAATCATATAAGTACCTGGGTATACAACAAGCATTGGAGATAAGAACATCAAAACAGAAAGAAGATTTCAAAAATAAATTTTTTGGTAGAATAAAAAAAACCCTCCGCAGTAAACTGAACTCCAAGGCAATGTTTACGGCAATCAATACATGGGCAATTCCAAGTATAGCCTACTCTTTCGGCGTGATCAGGTGGTCAAGCACAGAGTTGAAGGCGATTGACACACATGTGCGAGTCCTAATGTCTAAATACGGCATCCACCATCCCCATGCATCGGTGATCAGACTTTACATGCCTAGGCACCAAGGAGGAAGGGGTTTGCGAAATGTTGAAAAGGCCCACAATAAAGCGGTAACTGAACTCAGAGAATATTTCCACTCAAAAAACTTACCGTTCTTTCAATCAATATGCCAGGAAGACCGCAACATCACGGCTTTAAATCTGGCAAGCAGAAATAACCCACCACAGACGCCATCATCTGAACAACTACTGGAGGAATGGCACGGCAAACCCTTACATGGCAGGTATCCGGAGGCACTGAAAGAAAATAGAGTTAATATAGAGCAGTCACTAACTTACCTTAAATCCGGTTATTTATTCCCAGAAACCGAGAGACGTCTCATCGCAATCCAAGATCAGGTGGTGCCAACAAGAGCGTACCTGAAACATATAGCCAAAAAGAACATACCGACTGACAGATGCCGGAAATGCTGCCAAGCCTTGGAGTCTATACAACATGTGACATCCTCATGCCCCATTCTTGCACCCAGGGAGTACACCCAGCGGCATAATGCTATGGCAAAAATCTTTCACCAAGCCATTGCCATGAAAGTAGGACTTATACTTACCTCTCGAAGGGTACACGAATACTTACCCAAGCCGATACTTGAAAACAGTCAGTTCAAACTCTACTGGGACAACCCGATAATAACGGATAGATCGGTGCCGCACAACAGGCCCGACATCGTGATCTTTGATAAAGGAAACCGCAAAGCAACAATCATTGATATAACCGTCCCGGCAGATGATAACATAAGTAGAGCGTACACGGAGAAACTAACAAAGTACCACGACCTGGCTTTTGAAATAAAAGAGATACACCAGCTAAGAACGGTAAAGATTCTGCCCCTGATAATCTCCACGAATGGATTGGTTGAGAGCCACCTGGCAGAAAATACGGAACTCCTTGAACTGGATCAGGAGTTGATAAGTAAAGCTCAGAAGGAGGTGATCCTCTGGACAACAAGAATTGTTAGAATGTTCCTTACAGCTGCCTAGAAGGTCCTTGGTCGTTAAGACCCGGACCTTCTAGAAGAAACTCCCATAATGGTGATTATTAAAAAAAAAAAAAAAAAAAAAAAAAAAAAAAAAAAAAAAAAAAATATATATATATATATATAATACGGTGTTTTGCATTTATTTTATTTAATTCTAAAAGTTTTTAGATAAAAATTTTTTTAAATTAAAATCTGTAGGAGGTTCACATAATAAATCTGTATGATATTTAAAATTTTCTAATAATCCTTCTATCAATAAAAAAACCTGTTTTTATTATTTTATTTTATCCTCATTTTTAAGTTTTAATTCCCCTGATTCAAGTCACTTATTTTTGAACCCAATAATTCGATGATGGTTTGTTTATTCGAAATATTTTCATTTTTAGATCGCAGAAGTTGACTTAAATTTGACGTGGCTGAAACTAAACCATGTCAACCACTCGGATTATTCCTCTATTGCTGAAAGTGATCCAAAGAGCTCATCACACACGCATGATTTAGTATTCATTCCTCAATCTCCTATTATATTGGACGTGATTTATTCCCCAATCTTTTCGGTCATTACAGAATTCCCATGTGGTGAATTTGTGATGCGGATGACAAATAAGCCGCATTACCATTTTGGAAGCCACCCAGGGCTCAGTAATCTAACTACATTCTTGATAAGTTCGTCAAATCACTCAACTGTCTTCATCACTCATTCAAAAATTTCGGCTATCAACATTTGAGACTCACGAACACCATTCTTTACACGCCTCTCTTGTTCGCCTGTCATATTTTTCTATTAATTGATTTATTACGTTTGAGGTGGATAAATGATATCCAATTTACGATGAAGTTCACGAAAATAATTCGTTATGAACAAGCACAAGTAATAATCCCAAGATTAATATAGAGCCATTAGTTTTTTCTCTCGCTTTGTGCTCTTTGACTTGAGATGAGCTTTGATTGAAGCCATTCGTCAGTGTCGATAGCATTATGATCGTAAATACCGAATTTATATCGATGATTCATTCCTAGAATATCCAGGGATTCATTTGCTGTACTCTTCATTCTTCACCTAATAAAATTTGAGATATTTTCATTTGAAAGTAGTTTTTTCCCACAATGAAGTTTACTCTTTGCTTGCAGGGTTTTTCAAGTTTTGCTTGAATTTCCATCAAATAAAGATCGACACGATCGAAAACTGGCTAATATTTTTCACATAGCTAATGGCAGCATCTTCAACAGCCATACTGTTCCCAAAGTTTTCAATCACGACAAAAAATCCGTCATTAGGAGAAAATTTAACACGAATTCAATAATTTCTTTAATCGTAAAAAACGGTGGGCACTGATTTGGTTCACTGGCGTTACTAACTGTTGTGCATAAGCAGTTGGGCTGTTTATTGGAAAACACAACCTGTCTATAAAAAATTTGAATCTCTTCATTATATTAAAATAACAATTGTTGTTACTGATAGTAAACTTCGATCTGTTGAGGGAACATGTGACTTCCATTGCAAAGTCTGCTGGAAATAAGCTGGGATATTTGTTGAAGGCTAGGAAATATTTCTCTGTAGATCAGGTTTTCCTTCTGTCTAAAGCTTAGATTTGACAAGGACTCGAATACTGCTTTCATGTTTGTAGCTCAGCACCCAAGCATTCGTTACAACTTTGGGATTCAATTCTAGAAAAGAACAATACGTCTGATTGACGACCCAACTACAACAGTCAGTTTGCAGTCGATGGAACATAGAAGGAGAGTTGTCAACTTATGCTGGTTCTTGAGTTATTATCTCGGTCGAAGCTCCACGCTACTGAAGGCAATTATGCCAGCTTCCGCCAGATTCGTACGCGGCACTAGGACTGCGTAATGAGCAAATCCATCTAAAGCGTCTTTCAACGTGAACGCCTCATTTTTAAATTGACATTACTCACGCATGGCAGCCATTGTTTATTAATGACATGAACAGTTGTATATACCAATATCTATAATTTAATCATGAAAAGATACACACTCCAACAACGTTTACAAATAATCCAAATTCATTATAATCTTCAGCAGTTCAGGACGATAGTAAACAGCACGCGACTTTATGCTCAGGGCACCAATTAGGTGACAGAGGTTTTACTTTCCTCGGACAGTCAAACATAGAAAAAAGTGAACGGAAGTAAGCACTTTAATTCAGAAGGACGTACATACACTTTCAAATAATATTGAATTCATTTTATCCACTCTATCGAGGAATATCGCCCTGACTTATGATTCATATCATGGAATTTTTTGAGTTATTCATTCAGATAATGAGATTTTACTCATTCATAAAATATATATTCATATGAATGTTATATTCGAATGATTGCTGGTATTCATAGATATACATAATTAAGCGAACAAACTAGATCATGGTGCCAATTTCGCTAAAAATTAACTACACTGCTAACGATCATGATAACGTTGTCGATAATTAATAATATATTAGCATAGTATCATTGAACTTTATTAATAAAAGTTGGAAGCTTGATATGAGTATTGAAAATTGTTTTGAACTCATACCCTGTATATGGCCCATATATAAGATTCCAGCCGAATATTTCCGTAAGTATGAGTTTATCCGGAAAACTCCGGAACTGGTCAATTTTTATTTAGAGGGGGATATCTTTTAGTTGCAAACTGGTGTCTATACGATCATCTTCCTTAAGTATTTTATATGCCAATAGGAGTCGACTGACACATCATCTTGGTAGGTTTTGAGATTCTATTTATAAATATGCTAAAAATTCCCTTTGTCGTTGAAAATGTTGGCTGGAACGAATTTCATTCAACAAGATATTTAAATTGCCTACAGTTTGTTTTTAACAATGATAGTGCCTTTGATGAACATATTTTCTTTCATTTTGCAAAAGTTGGGCTATTATTGCATTACTTGCTAACATTATTCTCTGGTGAAGATCTTCTAGAGAAGTAGGATCTGTATTAAACACCATATTCTTCAAATGACACAACCAGGAAAGCTGCTTCAGGTGAGTCATTCAGTAATTAAATCCTGTTTCTTCTTCATTACCTACGAAAATATTCTAAATTAACTACTTCCGTATACCGTGGATTCAAAATATTTCCGTCGAACTCAGCAAAATCCGTAATTCGCAAAATATTTCTGTGGTATGTAGTATTTCATTTTTATGAGATTTTATAAAGGGTAGCAATAAAAAATAGAGTTATTTCTTATAAATACTACTGCCAATATTGCAAATATTTAGTTTTGGCGTTAATAAGTTTTTCTAATATGCTTCCTCAACTATCGGGTGTTTTTTTTTTGAGTGATAGAACTTCCGATAGGGATAACTGTGATTTGACAGAAGGTCGAAGCCATGTTGTTTTGACATTTCTGTTCAGTAAGTATTGACAAATTATCATGAAAAGACTCAAGCCGCAACAACGTTTAAAAATTGTTGGAATTTATTTTCAAAATCAGTGTTCTATTCGCCAAACTTCGTGAAATTTATGGTTTACATAATCGTCCATCAGAGCAGCTTATTCGTCGAACTATCGATAGATTTCGGACAACATTTCCTCTACTCGATGCAACAATAACAACACGACAAAGAACTGTACGTAGAGAAAAAAATATCGCTGCTATAAGTCATAGTATTAATGATGATCCAGATTTTGTCTATTCGTCCACGTTCACAAGTTGGATTCTGTGATTTTAATTTCGGACATGCAGTGCCTGAATTTTTTACATACACAATATATTCTAAACTGCGAAACAGAAAACTTTCTGAAAATTAATACAAAAAAAAAAATTGTAACAAATGTCAAACATGTACTGTGAAGCAGAGACAATAGTCTTGGATTGAATCTGAATTCATGATTTCTTCATATACACAATATATTCCAACATGAAGTGATTTTAAAAAACAGAAAACTTCACGAAATAAATACTTGTCCCTTTGAATATCAAGTTATATATATATATATATATATATATATATATATATATATATAAGTTGTATATATACATATCAAGATATGTATATATACAATTACCCATCTAGTCAAAAAATAGAGTTAAAAATTATGTTGTGTATAACACGACGTTATCAAGTGTCAACTGTCAAGTGTCAACAGGTTAGAATATATTGTGTATGTAAAGAATTCAGGCAATGAATGTTCGAAATCAAAATTATCAAAATACTATTGCTTGGATTCTGTGCATCCACCACATAGAAAATTTTGCGTAAAGATCTTGGTCTACACCCATACAAGATCCAACTGGTTCAAGAACTAAAGCCGTTTGACCATAATAAGCGTCGTTTGTTTGCTGATTGGGCCCTAGAACAGTTTGAAGTTGATCCACTTTTTTATCGTAAAATTGTGTTTAGTGATGAAGCTCTGGTTCTGCCGTTCTGGTTGAAGGGCTTTGTAAACCAGCAAAATTGCCGTATATGGAGTGAAAACAATCCTCAAGAAGTTCTGCAGGTTCCATTGCATCCTGAAAAATGCACTGTAAGTAAATGATATACTGGCTGGAGGCATCATCGGTCCATATTTCTTTAAACACGCTGGATCTAATGTTACAGTGAATGGTGCTCGTTACAGATCAATGAACAATGATTATTTGTTTCAAATTTTGAATGGTACGACCCAGAAGTGTTTTGGTTGCAACAAAATGGTGCTACGCCTCATGCTGCTACCGCAACAATAAATTTATTGAAAGAAAGATTTGGCGATAACATATTTCGAGAAATGGTCCAATTAATTGGCCTCCAAGATCATGCGACATAATTCCACTGAATTATTTTCTTTGGGGTTATGTCAAGTCATTGGTTTATGCTGATAAACCAGAAACAATAGACGCTTTGGAAGCCAATATAACTCCTTTTATTGATGAAATAAGGCCTGAATTACTCGAAAAAGTGATCCAAAATTGGTCTGGTCGAATGTGGTTCCTCAGAGCTAGTCGTGGTGGACATATTCCGGAAATTATTTTCAAAACATAAATGTCATAAAATTATCTTTCAAATTAAAAAAAATGTGGCTTCAATTTTAATTTAAATGTGTTTTATTTCAATTTAAATTTCTATCATTAAAAAAAACCCGATATATTCTCTTCAGATTCTTTTATTTCTTTTGATGCTCTGTAATGAATGTTAATTCTATACGTCTACTGAATTGAAAATGATTTTTCTAAGATATTTATTTCATTGAAAATTTTTTGAAATTAAAATTTGTATGAAATTAAAATTTGTTCTGGGGTCAGCAAAATTAATTTGTTTCATATTCAAGATATTTCAAAAAATCTTCTTGAAAAACTACCGCTGTGGTATTGCTTTGACGTCCTTTTTTCCCTCTTCAAAACTCAAATTAGGATATTTTGGCACCCGTTTCTAGTTGATGAAAGAAGTAAAACAGAATTTGAAATCATTAGTTCAAACGATACCTGAAAAGGCTTTCAAAGAATGTTATGATGATTTTAATTTTTATTAGCGTTAGCATTTTATAAAATAGAAAGGCCTTTTACTTGATAGAAGAAATATAACAAAATTTGAATATTAAAACAAATTAATATATGTTTATCTTCTACAATTTTAATTTAAAAAATTTTATTCAAAAAACTTTTAGAATTAAATTAATGTCTAAAACAAGCACCGCTTATATTTAATAGACGTATATAATCTAAACTCAATATACAATGTCAAATGGAATAAATAAACCAAAAGATACACGAAAGTCCCTAAAATTAATAAATAAATATTTAAAGGAGACAAAATTTGTTTCTGGTCTTGCCCTCAAAACGCCATTTGTATCTTAAAAACATGAACACACTTAAAGGACCTCTCAAAGAATATAATTTATTTGAAATATTTAATATATTTAAATATTCGAATAAGTAAATTCAGAAATCTCTCAAAGCATGCACCATATCTTCAAAAAACAAATATAGTTCAAAGCAATTCCGTCTTCAGTCCTGAAATATATTCAAAATATTAAAATCAAAAAACTAACCTGTACCAAAGCACTCACCACGTGTAAATGAATAATGTTTCGAGACATAGATCATCTTTATAATTCAAGATTTATCTATGCTCTAACAGAATCAAAGAACAATGTGAGCTATTTTTAAGGTTTACCTAAATTCATTGACACTGCATAATGAGATTTATTGAAGCCAAGATATAATTATATATTATATATAGAATAAAATAGAAAGGCCTTTTACTTAATAGAAGATATATAACAAAATTTGAATATTAAAACAAATTAATATATGTTTATCTTCTACAATTTTAATTTAAAAAATTTTATTCAAAAAACTTTTAGAATTAAATTAATGTCTAAAACAAGCACGGCTTATATTTAATAGACGTATATAATCTAAACTCAATATACAATGTCAAATGGAATAAATAAACCAAAAGATACACGAAAGTCCCTAAAATAAATAAATAGTTAAAGGAGACAAAATTTGTTTCTGGTCTTGCCCTCAAAACGCCATTTGTATCTTAAAAACATGAACACACTTAAAGGACCTCTCAAAGAATATAATTTATTTGAAATATTTAATATATTTAAATATTCGAATAAGTAAATTCAGAAATCTCTCAAAGCATGCACTATATCTTCAAAAAACAAATATAGTTCAAAGCAATTCCGTCTTCAGTCCTGAAATATATTCAAAATATTAAAATCAAAAAACTAACCTGTACCAAAGCACTCACCACGTGTAAATGAATAATGTTTCGAGACATAGATCATCTTTATAATTCAAGATTTATCTATGCTCTAACAGAATCAAAGAACAGTGTAAGCTATTTTTGAGGTTTACTTAAATTAATTGACACTGCATAATGAGATTTATTGAAGCCAAGATATAATTATATATTATATATAAAATAAAATAAAAAGGCCTTTTACTTGATAAAAGAAATATAACAAAATTTGAATATTAAAACAAATTAATATATGTTTATCTTCTACAATTTTAATTTAAAAAATTTTATTCAAAAAACTTTTAGAATTAAATTAATGTCTAAAACAAGCACCGCTTATATTTAATAGACGTATATAATCTAAACTCAATATACAATGTCAAATGGAATAAATAAACCAAAAGATATACGAAAGTCCCTAAAATTAATAAATAAATATTTAAAGGAGACAAAATTTGTTTCTGGTCTTGCTCTCAAAACGCCATTTGTATCTTAAAAACATGAACACACTTAAAGGACCTCTCAAAGAATATAATTTATTTGAAATATTTAATATATTTAAATATTCGAATAAGTAAATTCAGAAATCTCTCAAAGCATGCACTATATCTTCAAAAAACAAATATAGTTCAAAGCAATTCCGTCTTCAGTCCTGAAATATATTCAAAATATTAAAATCAAAAAACTAACCTGTACCAAAGCACTCACCACGTGTAAATGAATAATGTTTCGAGACATAGATCATCTTTATAATTCAAGATTTATCTATGCTCTAACAGAATCAATATATCAAATATTTCAAATAAATTATATTCTTTGAGAGGTCCTTTAAGTGTGTTCATGTTTTTAAGATACAAATGGCGTTTTGAGGGCAAGACCAGAAACAAATTTTGTCTCCTTTAAATATTTATTTATTAATTTTAGGGACTTTCGTGTATCTTTTGGTTTATTTATTCCATTTGACATTGTATATTGAGTTTAGATTATATACGTCTATTAAATATAAGCGGTGCTTGTTTTAGACATTAATTTAATTCTAAAATTTTTTTGAATAAAATTTTTTAAATTAAAATTGTAGAAGATAAACATATATTAATTTGTTTTAATATTCAAATTTTGTTATATTTCTTCTATCAAGTAAAAGGCCTTTCTATTTTATTTTATATATAATATATAATTATATCTTGGCTTCAATAAATCTCATTATGCAGTGTCAATGAATTTAGGTAAACCTTAAAAATAGCTCACACTGTTCTTTGATTCTGTTAGAGCATAGATAAATCTTGAATTATAAAGATGATCTATGTCTCGAAACATTATTCATTTACACGTGGTGAGTGCTTTGGTACAGGTTAGTTTTTTGATTTTAATATTTTGAATATATTTCAGGACTGAAGACGGAATTGCTTTGAACTATATTTGTTTTTTGAAGATATAGTGCATGCTTTAAGAGATTTCTGAATTTACTTATTCGAATATTTAAATATATTAAATATTTCAAATAAATTATATTCTTTGAGAGGTCCTTTAAGTGTGTTCATGTTTTTAAGATACAAATGGCGTTTTGAGGGCAAGACCAGAAACAAATTTTGTCTCCTTTAAATATTTATTTATTAATTTTAGGGACTTTCGTGTATCTTTTGGTTTATTTATTCCATTTGACATTGTATATTGAGTTTAGATTATATACGTCTATTAAATATAAGCGGTGCTTGTTTTAGACATTAATTTAATTCTAAAAGTTTTTTGAATAAAATTTTTTAAATTAAAATTGTAGAAGATAAACATATATTAATTTGTTTTAATATTCAAATTTTTTTAGCATTTTATCACTAAGGGGCCCTTCTGTAACCTTGTTTTTTTCTACATAGAAGATGTTTTATTCGGAGCACCTACCTGAATCTAGAAATATCTCAAAATAGCGATAACATATTCAAAATAAAATTACAAGTGGTTTTGTTACCTTTGAGCAAATTTTTGTGATGAATAATGGTTTTCGAAATGGCGCTTCTCGTTCAAGTCTTAAAATAATGTTTCATTCGCAGAACTACCTCTAAACGTACAATGGATCATTATGCTATGTTTTGCTGAAATTTGAATTCATCATTCTGAATGTAATTGAACTTCAACTCATCTCTTCCTTACGAGGAGCAGCCTTTCAGAATTCTAATTGTTCTCAATGAATGAAAAAGGAATCGACGAAACGATGCGGAAGTAATACAGAACTTCAGATAATGCCATTACATAATTACACACAGACAAAGTGATCCCCCTAATAAATTCATGATTCATTTCAGGAAAGTGAGATAGGAAACGTACAAATGAAATTGTAAATAAGAGGGAGCGTAAGAGGATACATCATATATATATATATATATATATATATATATATATATATATATATATATATATATATATATATATATATATATCACAGGAATAACTAGAAATAAAACATTGAGCATCTGATGGACCACAGCTTAGTACTTGATTAATTCATAATCCTATATCGATTGAATTCGAATTCAAATGAATTTCCAGAAATAACAGAAATAATGTTCTATTGCAAAAAAATTCAAATATTTGTACTTATGATTACAGATTCGAAGTATTTCCTATCTTTTCTATTTATGCAAGAGTAAAAAGAAAACAGGAATACCAAAATTATAAAATGTCGGCATAATAAAGAGAAGTGGTTCACAGATAATATCGGGTGTTTCTTTTAGAGTGTTAGAACTTTCGATAGGGATAACTGTTAGTTGACAGAAGGAAGAAGCCTTGTCGTTTTAACATTTTTATTCAGTAAGCATTGACAAATTATCATGGAAAGACTTACGCCGCAACAACGTTTACAAATTGTTGAAATTTAGTTTCAAAATCAGTGTTCTATTCGCCAACATTATAGAGCACTTCGAGAAATTCATGGTTTACATAATCGTCCATCAGAGGAGCTTATTTGTCGAACTATCGATAGATTTCGGACAACATTTGCTCTACTCGATGCAACAACAACAACAAGACAAAGAACTGTACGTACACAAAAAAATATCGCTGCTGTAAGTCATAGTATTAATAATAATCCAGATTTGTCTATTCGTCGCCGTTCACAACAAGTTGGACACTGTGCATCCACCACATGGAAAATTTTGCGTAAAGATCTTTGCCTACACCCATACAAGATCCAAATGGTTCAAGAACTAAAGCCACTTGACCATAATAAGCGTTGTTTGTTTGTTGATTGGGTCCTAGAACAGCTTGAAGTTGATCCACTTTTTTATCGAAAAATTGTGTTTAGTGATGAAGCTCATTTCTGGTTGAACGGCTATGTAAACAAGCAAAATTGCCGTATATGGAGTGAAAACAATCCTCAAGAAGTTCTGCATCCTGAAAAATGCACTGTATGGTGTGCTTTACACGCGAGATCGTCGGTCCAACTTTCTTTAAAAACAATGCTGGAGCTGATGTTACACTGAATGGTGCTCGTTACAGATCGATGATCAATGATTATTTGTTTCAAAATTTGAATGGTATCGACCCAGAAGTGTTTTGGTTCCAACGAGATGGTGCTACACCTCATGCTGCTATCGTAACAATTGATTTATTATAATAAGGATTTGGCGATAACATTATTTCGTTACATGGTCCAATTAATTGGCCTCCAAGATCATGCGACATAACTCCACTGTTTTATTTTCTTTGGGGTTATGTCAAGTCATTTGTTTATGCTGATAAACCAGAAACAATATACGCATTGGAAGCCAACATAACTTGTGTTATTGATGAAATAAGGCCTGAATTACCCGAAAAAGTGGTCCAAAATTGGTCTGGTCGAATGCGGTTCCTCAGAGCTAGTCGTGCCGGAAAGTACTTTTAAAACATAAATGTCATAACATTATCTTTCAAATAAAAAAAAATTGGCTTCCATCTTAATTTAAATGTGTTTTATTTCAATTTAAAGTTTTATTACTCTAAAAAAAAACACCCTATATTTAAATGTATTGAATATTTTGCATTTACATAGATCACATGGAATTATTCTTAAATTATTTCTGTTATGAAAAAATTCAAACATTTCAACAAATGCTAAATAGTCTTTGGTGAAATTAATTTTATATTCGTTGAATTTTGACTAATATAAATATCCAATCTATTCTATCAATTTGCTGTTGCAAATTGAATGTCGTTACTCGTGAACTCTTGCTTTAGGAAATTAGGAATAGATAAACATGAATGGCACACTCGTCGATGTCATATTATTTTAGCTTTGATTCCAGAGGAGTATGGTCAATAGTATCGAAGGATTTTGAGTAGTCCAGCAAGACAAATAGGCTTGCTTAACCTTTATTATGAGCCTCAATTATGTCATCAGTAACAGTCGTTAAAACTGTAAATTTTTCAACCCTTTCCTAAACCCACATTAATTCTGAGGCAAACTCCTAGTCCATCTCACAAAATCGAATTTGACGATAAAGCAAAAGTTACAATATTTTAGAGATGAAAATAATTATAACCCTCAAATCATCATATTCTTGACATTCACATTTTTTAAGAAGAAGTCGACTTTATACAAAGCAGGCTAGTAATCCTGTTCGATACAACTATTGAATATATTCACGATTACTGAGTCCATGAATGAACTGCAATATTTCAACCATTTAACTTATATACATCCTTAAATGCTTTCCTAAACTATTCAGAGTCGTATTTACCTCCGCTAGAATCTTAAGATTCTTTTCATTTGGTTTAACACTTACCTGATGATTGTGCCTTTTACTTTATTACTTGTGAAATAAAGGAAAATTCTTTTCATCACAATAAATATGCTGGAAACTCTAGCCTTTATACGTTATCAAGTATTGATTTTATGAGAACGTTCCGGTATAGTTTTATATTAATAATATTATTGCATTCTATTAAACTTCTGATAGCGTTGAAATAATGATTTTTACAGTTCGAATATCACTCTTCAAAAATGAACCCACCTGATTCAGAAAGGGAATCTTATTGATTTATCCATAGCCAAATTCGACTCCTAGGAGTTCGAAAAATATTGCATTAGGCATCATGTTATCGTGAAATTTTGATTAAAGTGCTTAATTATTAGGTGGTTTGTAAACAAATTTATCTTTAACGATATGACAAGAAAATTGCAACAAGTGAGTATTTTAATTAAAACAGTCTAACCGAGAAGTACGAAGTATGTAAAACACTGATTTGATCCAAAATATTATCAATCTTTTTCGACGGTTTGCCTAAGGGTGACTCCCTAACTAAATAATTTTAAGCTAGATCTGTTCAGAACAGTGCCTTTCAAAAATGTTATGGTTGATATTCGTTGCTTCTGCTTTCGTGCTTCTTTACATATATTTTACTGGAACCTATAATTTCTGGAGGGACAAAAATGTTGATTTTGAACCTCCTCTACCAATTTTCGGTAACTTTCTTAACATAGTGATCAGAACCGAAGGAATCGGAAGTATAATCAAGAGAATTTACGACAAGTATGACGCTAACGCACCATATTTTGGTATGTATTTCTTCCGAACACCGTTTTTGGTAATCAAGAGCGAAAAGTTGTTGAAGACAGTACTCGTGAGGGATTTCAGTTATTTTCCAAATAGGCCAACTTATGCTGATGAATATATTGACCCTTGGTCCACCAAAACACTTTTAACTCTACGAAACGAAGAATGGAAATCACTAAGAAACAAACTTGCAACTGTTTTTACATCCGGTAAAATGAAAATGATGATACATCTTATGAAAGAGGTGTCAGATCAAATGGAGGAGTACCTAGAGGAAAGGAAAGAGCAAGATGTGGATGTTAGAGAAGTATCAAGAAGATTCTTCATCAATATTATCACTAAATGTGTATTCGGTATAAAACCTAACAATTTGAAGGACGACAATTCTTACATAAGAAATCTTGCAAGTAGATTGATAGATATAGAGAATTATAAGTGGATTTTTGCTTTGATGATTTATTTCACATGCCCGATTATTGTCAAATTGTGTGGTCTACAATTTGTAGACAAGGAAGCAGCTGATTATCTTGTCAATGTGTTCGAAGATTCGTACAAGCAAAGAAAGGAAACTAAAATGGTAACCAATGACTTAGTGGATCTCCTGCACAACCTTAAGGAACAGGAACAGGAAGATGATTTATTTAAATTCGGTAAGCACAAAAAGAGATTGATTTTGTAGATATTATGTTTAAATTTTTTTTAATTTCAGATAATATGAAATTAGCAGCTCAGGCCTTAGTTTTCTTCCAAGCTGGCAGTGAACCTGCCTCTGGAATCCTATCATTCTGTTTGTACGAACTTGCGTTGAACAAGGAGGTACAGGATACTCTTCGGGAAGAAATCCATAAGAATATTGGCAAGGATGGCTTTCTTTCATATGAAACACTTATGGAATTGGAGTATCTTGACTTAGTTCTCAAAGGTGCCGAATACTGTATTTAAGTAATTAATTAAATGTTTCAAATGTATATTTCAGTCAAAATCTAACCGAGTATATATTTTTAATTTCACAGAAGCCTTGAGGAAATACCCGCTTGTGCAAATTCTATTCAGATTGGTAGAAAAAGATTATACTTTCGAAGAAACTGGACTAAAACTGGAGAAGGGTACTAATGTCGTTGTTCCTATGTTAGCACTCCATTATGATCCAAAATATTATCCAAATCCCGATAAATTTGATCCAGAAAGATTCAGAGGAGGCAAAATGAAACAACTTCAATACGTATATTTACCATTTGGCGAAGGACCTAGAAAATGTATTGGTAAGTAGCTACTTATTGTTTTTAAGCAGAAACTGTTCATTCCTTCGTCTTTTCGTTCAAAAGTCTGTTATTTTAGAATTTTTGGCTTGAACGACTAGGTTCGATTCACTCACGAGAAATCCGAGGTCAAAGGTAATTCTATCGATGGGCTAAAAATTTGTTTCTTAATACAGAAATCAATTTCAGTAAGATGCGCAAATTTTGTATCAGAAATATGACTCATAATAAGAATTTTTGTGAATTCAAATATCTGTAAAATAGTGGCTATTTCCTTGAATGTGTAGAGAATAAATTTTTTTTCTGTGAGGAGATAATATTTTTCTGGAAATTTATTTCAATTTTTCAATAGAGCTTTCAAATATATTTCGAGATTTCAGTATCAATAAGACATTAATATAATATAAAAATTATGAATTTGAGCCTACTCAAGTCAGAAATCTAAAAAAAAACTTCCACAATGTATATTGAATATATATATATATATATATATATATATATATGTATATATATACAACATATATATGTATATATATAATAATATTATAAAACTAATATTTTTCTAGAAAAACAAGCCCGATTAGATTTTGCTGATCGCTGGGAAATAAGTATATACCTAAGAATATAGGTGTGTGGCAGATTTATAGTTGATTGAAACCAGCAAGTTTCGAAACATGCGGATATCTGCTACTTATGTTCAAATGATCAGCAAAACCTAATCGGGCTTCTCTGAGTTTAGAATTGTTATACAGATGTATGTTGCACTGTCCCAATTTGAAGAACTTTCTATTACAATAGCTCATACTTCATGTTAATTAATATTATTTTATTTATTTCATGGTTATTGCCAATCATTCGATAGTTTTAACATTGAGAATTGAACACAATAACAAGATCAAAACATACCTGTAAGAAACAATTCTGAACAAAAATTCACTTGCTGTGTATACGTGTCATAGCTTGTCATATCTTTTGAAATTGAAACCCTAGATTTTATTTTATTCATGGAAGTATAGATTGAAAGATATATATGAAAGATGAGGAACACTGCAAAATTATATATTTCAACGAAAAACGATGAGATTTTATGTAACTTGCAGCCCATTGTAAAAAATGATTTTTGGTGTATAAAATTCGTTCTCAATTGTTTCGGTCTCTACTTGACGGGAATTCATCGTATATGATTAAAAGTAAAACTTTTTATTGCCGTTAATATTTGTTGTTTACACAACAATTATTTCGTCAATTACATTTTGACTTCTTCAGATTCAAGACATGATTTTGACCATAATTTCGAAGTTTTCCATATCGAGAACATATGCAGTAGACTGGACCTTTTAAAAGCACTAGGAATTAACCGGCATCACAAAAAACACCATCAGACAGATGTGAACCGGTTCCCGTTATTGAATCTTTTTTAACAAATTCTGAAAATTTCCAAAAACCTTTATTTTATCACGTTTCTTTTTACTCAAACTTGAATTTAAAGCGAACAATTTTGTAAAAGTAGTTAGTAACCATACTCACCTAAAGCAGTCAAAATGTAATTGACGAAACCATTCTCATGTAAACTATAAATATTAGCGGAAATAAAGTGTTTTTACTTTAAATCTTATATAAAATTTGTTATTATAAAAAGTTCAAATTTCAGAAGAACCTTGGTTAACCCTTTTACAATAAAAATTTACAGATAAACTCATCAATTCACGATACAATTTTTTCAATACTTATTTAAATTTTTCAGGTTACAGATTTGCAGTGATGTCACTCAAAATAGCTTTAGCCATGTTTATAAAGAGCTTCGAAGTAGTTCCATGTGGTAAAACCGAGATACCCTTAGAAATGAATAAGACATCATTTTTCATCTCACCAAAGTCAAGCTCAATTTATCTGAGAGTAAACGTTGTTGGGAAATGATTCAAACTGTAAATGTAATATAAATTTCATACGATAAAGGATCATTACAAAATTTTCAATTAAAATTTTTGTCCCAAAAATTCCAATGAAATATTTGTGTAAGCAGAGAAGTGAAGATAATAAATATTATATTTTGTACATATATAAGTTGTAGTTTTATTCGAAGAAAAAAGTCTAATTTTCTCACGGACCAGCCACAACCGAGATTAATGTATGTTCTGATAACGTAGTTGCCATAAGGATCTTTATATTAATTATCATTCAGTAGTGATGAATATGTAATAATTATAATTTTGTTATTATTATTATTATTATCTTGATACTCCTAGATCTTCTGTGAAGGTCCCTCAGTAGCTTTTTCAGCTTGTGGGAGTTAGGAGTTCAGTTGTGTTCTGGGTAGGCTTTGTCACTGCGATCTTGCGCCACTTTAGGTCACAGCACTGTTAATTTTTGACTCAAAAGTGGAATGGTGGTCGACACCTGTCCCACTACAAAATTTCTTTTCCACCTGAACAGGATCCAAACCCGGACCTTCCGGTCACGAGCCCGATGCTTTATAATCTCCTTCGCCAATTATTTCTTATGTTACATCATTCTTCTCTACTGATAATAATTCGCATATTTTATCAAAATTGTTAATTCAGCTTACGCTTATTTTATCTTCTATATTTTGAATAATTATAATTTTAGCAGGCTTTATTCAAAATAATCTAATAATATGTGTAGTTATTTCAGAGGGTATTTTCTGAGTCATAAAAAATAAATAAAATGACGATTCCTGAAAAAAAATTCTAAGAAGAGTATTATGAAAATAGCAACTATTTTCAGAGATAATTTTATGAAAGAAGTGTTCTCTGAATATGAGAAAAAATCGATGGGTATGTTAATGACATATTAGTTGAAAAAAAAATCCTATTTGCCACTTTTGACAGTGACATTTGTGTGAATACTTACTATTAATAATATCTGAGAAATTACATTATTGAAATATTAATGAATATCTAGAGTGAGTATAACTTTTCTATGTTCAACGGTGGACTAGAATGAGGTCAAATAGAAATATAATTCCAGAGATTTCAAAAAATTATTCTGGAATTAGATAAAATAATTCATGCTGTAAAACTTTTATCAAACTCCAGGGATAACCTGAAGGATCTCGGAGAATTTCGAGCCAAACGTTGTCACACTTTTGTAGGAATATTAAATTTAAAATACATTCTGTTCAATCACTAAACCTGAATCCCAAGAAAAAAATTAAACCTATTAAACTTAGGAAGTTCAAGGAAGGGTTTGAAATTCTTAGCAACAAATGTGATAATTAGACGGAATCCCAAATTGAATATAAAAGGTGTCCATGACAAAATGAATAGAGAAATTGATTGAATTCTAATTCACCCAAAAATTTTTCTGTAACGATTTAGCGATTTAACAGCTGTATTGCTATACTCATAGGAGAAATCTCTTCTAGGACGGAAATTTCTTTAACCTTTACATGTTTCTTTGAAAAATTTCAAATTGAAAATGTATAATAAGACTTGGTGCCTATTTTGATAAACAATGGAATTCTTCCAGATTGCAGAAATTTTAAGGAAATGTAAAGTAAATCAATAGAATAAAACAATTCATATAGAAATGTAACTCACATTTTTCTGGACACGACCATTGTTACGCTAGAAAAATTATTGACCGACAAATTTCGGACCGAAAATATAAAATACAAATTAAAATATTGCACATTTCTCGAGACAACTTTTAGAAGTCTTTTTCCAATTAACTTCTCTTCGTTCCTTTCCAATATTGTAGACGTTTGATTATTTCAACATACAAGTGTGTTTGGTCGTTCGAATAAATGAATTCGGCTTATCTGTACCAAATATCATCTATAAGGAGTGTGAGCTATTGTAACAAAAAGTTCTACAAATCGAGACAGTGTAACATACATCTGTATAACAATTCGATACTCAAACAAATTCGATAAGGTATTGTTGATCACAGAGTCAAATTGAAGAAATGGGCACGTTTCAAACTGGATGGTTTTCATCGGCGCAATGTATACCAGTGACTACAAATCTGTCAGGCATTTATATTCGCTATACACAGAGACAATAAGGTATTAATCATACATTAGCACCATCTAGAGTATGCAAACATACATACAAGATATACTTGCGAACTAATTCAAGTAAAGAAATGTATTCCCAATATTTTCACGTTACAAAAGCAGAAAAAAAATTCCTCATGCTCAAGTCAGACCATAATATGTTGTTTAGATTATAATTAGCATATTTATATTCAAATAAATCAATTCGCCCGTATGTCTGCAATTTGCTTTGAGTATAGAATTATTATAAAGGTATATCGGGTGTTTTATTTAGAAAGGTAGAACTTTGAATTGAAATAAAACACATTTCAATTAGGACTGAAGCCATTTTTTTATTTTCATTTGATTTATGACAATGACAATGACATTTATGTTTTGAAAATAATTTCCGGTATATGTCCACCTCGACTAGCTCTGAGGAATCGCATTCACACGGACCAATTTTGGACCACATTTTGGAGTAATTCAGGCCTTACTTCATCAATAACACGGGTTATGTTGGCTTCCAAAGCATCAATTGTTTCTGGTTTATCAGCATAAACCAATTAATTGGATCATTTCTCGAAACAATGTTATCGCCAAATCTTTCTTTCAATAAATCATTTGTTACGGTGAGGTGTAGCACCGTCTTGTTGGAACCAAAACACTTCTAGATCGATATAATTCAAATTTTGAAACAAATGGTTATTGATCATCGATCTGTAACGAGCACCATTCACTGTAACATTTGCTCCAGCATCGTTTTTGCAGAAATATGGAACGATGATAACTCCAGCGTGTAAAGCACACCATACAGTGCATTTTTTAGGATGCAATGGAACCTGCAGAGCTTCTTGATGATTATTTCACTCCATATACAGCAATTTTGCTTGTTTACATAGCCGTTCAACCAGAAATGAGTTTAATCATTAAACACAATTTTACGATACAAAAGTGGATCAACTTCAAGCTGTTCTAGGGCCCAATCAGCAAACAAACGACACTTATTATGGTCAAGTGGCTTTAGTTCTTGAACCAGTTGGATCTCGTATGGGTGTAGACCAAGATCTTTACGCTAAATTTTCCATGTGGTGGATGCACAGAGTCCAACTTGTTGTGAACGTCGATAGATAGACACATCTGGATCATCATTACAGCAGCGATATTTCCCTCTGTACGTACAGTTCTTTGTGTTGTTGCATTGAACAGAGAAAATGTTGTCCAAAATCTATCTATAGTTCGACGAATAAGCTGCTCTGATGAACGATTATGTAAACCATAAATTTCACGAAGTGCTCTATAAGTTTGGCGAATAGAACACTGATTTTGAAAATAAATTTCAATAATCTGTAAACGTTGTTGCGGCTTAAGTTTTTCCATGATAATTTGTCAATGCTTACTGAACAGAAATGTCAAAACAACATGTCTTCTACTTTCTGTCAATTCACAGTTATCCTTATCGAAAGTTTTATCACTCTGAAAAAAACACCGGATATATTCAGGCGTTTCGGCAACACATTGACGTAAATAAGCTAAAAGTGTACAAAAATTAAGAAAAGTCAAAAATTAAGTACCATTCCAATATAACTTGGGCCCATTTAAATTATAGTTCTTTCGGGATGTTGAAAAAAATGTTGCAACAATACCAATCTGCAATTTTTCCGTAAAAGTGGAAAATAGTGATGATATTAAATTATGATCTGTAAGAAATTATCCACTTGAACGGTACTTTATTAAAACCAACAATACAGGTGACAATTTTTTTCATTGAGCAGTATTGAGTTAGATTTAATTTTCGATTTCGCGGGCCAACTACTAACAGATCAGAAATTAGATTCATTCAATCAGAAAATTGATAATTGTTACCTTTCGATAAGGAAATTATAAAATTTGCAACGTTTTATGTTCAATACTCGAATGACGGTAACACGAGCGCTTTTTCCCACGTATAAATCAAAACCTGATATTTGTTAAATTTTCTTTCTTCGTTTTCATAAAAGTTTGAACGTAGGACATTTCGAGGCTCTAGACTCATACAGTTTTTCATGAAGAAGGTATAGATAAATGCTTTTTAATTCTGAATTATGAAAAAAAAAAGAGTTTTTAAGAAATATTCAGGTATTCAAAGGACAGTTGGAAATATAGGAAATTAAATGTATATCTAGAGGACCAGGAATGTCCAGTGGAGCAGTGGGAGAATCAAAACCTCAGCACGATGCGATGACGAATAAACAACTGTTCTCTCTTAATGGCAGTAGAGGGATGCTTCGATCGAAACGAGGCTCTGCACTGCTTTCAGCAATCAGTTTCATTCGCACTTCAAGCTTGGGATTCGTTAGTCGATACCGGTTGAAAATGAAGTAAATCAAAATGGTCAGTGTCGAATGAAAAATTCAAATCATTAAATGGTACTTTGGTGGTCAATCAATTCAAGATACCAAAATTATAGAGCACTTGGTGAAATTTATGGTTTACATAATCCCATCAGAGCAGCTTATTAGTCGAACTATCGATAGATTTCGGAAAACATTATCTCTACTCGATGCAACAACAAGAACAAGACAAAGAACTGTACGTACAGAAGAAAATATCGCTGCTGTAAATCATAGTGCTAACGATGATCCAGATTTGTCTATTCGTCGACTTTGACAACAAGTTGGACGTTGTGAATCCACCACATGAAAAATTTTGCATAAATATCTTGGTCTACACCCTTACAAGATCCAACTTCAAGAACTAAAACCACTTGACCATAATAAGCGTCGTTTCTTTGCTGATTGGGCCCTAGAACAGCTTGAAGTTGATCCACTTTTTCATCGTAAAATTGTGTTTAGTGATGAAGCTCATTTCTGGTTGAACGGCTATGTAAATAAGCAAAATTGCCGTATATGGAGTGAAAACAATCCTCAAGAAGTGCTGCAGGTTCCATTGCATCCTGAAAAATGCACTATATGGTGTGCTTTACAAGCTGAAGTCATCATCGATCCATATTTATTCAAAAACGATGCTGGAGCTAATGTTACAGTGAATGGTGCTCGTTATAGATCGATGATCAATGATTATTTGTTTCGAAACTTGAATGGTATCGACCCAGAAGTGTTTTGCTTCCAACAAGATGGTGCTACACCTCATGCTGCTACCGTAACAATTGATTTATTGAAAGAAAGATTATTTTGAGAAATGGTCCAATTAATTGGCCTTCAAGATCATGCGACGTAACTCCACTGGATTATTTTCTTTGGGGTTATGTCAAATCATTTGTTTATGCTGATAAACCAGAAACAATAGGCGCTTTGGAAGCCAACATAACTCGTGTTATTGATGAAATAAGGGTTGAATTACTCGGAAAAGTGGTCCAATATTGGTCTGGTCGAATGCGATTCCTCAGAGCTGGTGAACATATGCCGGAAATTATTTTTAAAACATAAATGTCATAAAATTGTCTTTCAAATAAAAAAAATTGGCCTCAATTTTAATTTAAATGTGTTTTATTTCAATTTAAAGTACTATCACTCTAAAAAAACACCCGAAAGTAGAGCAGATCCGAAAAAATGTGAGTTCAAAATCTTTTACGTCCTCTTGTATCAAACATTTATTTTGTTTTCAACAATAAGTCAAACGCGTTTTTTTCATCATGTAGATTTACAGCGAAGCAATATTCATTCTTCATAGATCAAATGAATGGACCTGGGGCTGTTAATCATCCTGTTTAACAACCACATTAACAACTTAGGATCGCTGGTGGCGAGAGTGAAGTCTTAATCTCTAATAAGTAAACTTTAACGATCACTTTTAAATGCTTTGCCTACATAGTTTGCTATTATACCTGCACATCCAGTGGCGTTTCTTTGACATTGACACACTTTGTTGTAGGATAATTCTGGAAAATCTCGTCTAAAATGACTCAACCAACTATTGCTGTGAAGAAATCATTACAAACTTTTTCCATATATTCCAATATTCAAATATTGGGTATAATTAAATCGGTCCTTACGGCATGGAAATTAATTTTATATAAATAAAATAATACACATAATTTATTAATTCTTCTTCTTCTTCTTTCTAATTATTAAGCAATATTGCTTGTTTTTCTTCGCTTCTTTGCCTGTGTTCGTTCAAGTATGTAAATTATCACTCCACCGTTTGCGTGGTCTTCCTACACTCCTACGACCAACTGGTGACTTGTCTCTTGCCATCTTTACAATTCTGTTTTCATCCATGCGGTCGATATGCTCATCCCATTGCTGTTTCCTTTTCAGTACCCAATCATTGATATCATCGATTCCACACATTTCTCTCATGTTCTCACTCCTCACCCGATCAGTGAGTTTTTTTCCTGCCATCTTGCGCACTACTTTCATTTCAGCAGCCTCCAATATTTGACTCGTTCTCGAGGTCTCCGGTCTGGTCTCTGCAGTGTACGTGAGAATTGGTCTAATCGTCGATCTGTAGATTCTAGACTTAAATTCAATTCCAATGTGCTTATTATTCCACACGATGTTGTTGAGACATGCGGCTGTTCTTGTTGCCTTCATAGCTTGTCCTCTCACTTCCGCCTCGACATCACCAAATCCAGATATCTCGACGCCAAGATATTTGAACCTCATCTCCTGTTGTACAACCTGGTTATCAATTTCCAGCTTACATCTAAGTGAATGAGTAATATCTACGAATGGTAGGATTTCATGGCTCCCCATATCACCAAATTGATCCCTGAATGATTTTTTTCTATGGGGAAATCTGAAAGCATCTATCTATGGACATCACCTCGAACAGAGCTTCAAATCTTGATGAATTAAGGTTGAAAATTATTCATCTTCATCAGTGTTCTATGCGCCAAACTTATAGAGCACTTCGTGAAATTTAAGGTTTACATAATCGTCGAACTATCGATAGCTTATTCGTCGAACTATCGATAGATTTTGGACAACATTTTCTCTACTCCATACAACAACAATAAAAAAAGAACTGTACGTAAAGAAGAAAATATCGCTGCTGTAAGTCATAGTGTTAATTATGATCCAGATTTGTCTATTCGTCGACGTTCACAACAAGTTGGACGCTAAGAATCCACCACATGGAAAGTTTTGCGTAAATATCTTGGTCTACACCCTCACAAGATCCAACTGGTTCAAGAACTAGAGGCAATTGACCATAATAAGCGTCGTTTGTTTGCTGATTGGGCCCCAGAAAAGCTTGAAGTTGATCCACTTTTTTATCGTGAAATTGTGTTTAGTGATGAAGCTCATTTTTGGTTGAACGGCTATGTAAACAAGCAAATTTGCCATATATTGAGTGAAAACAATCCTCAAGAAGTTCTGCAGGTTCCATTGTATCCTGAAAAATGCACTGTATTGCGTGTTTTACACGCTGGAGGCACCATCGTTCCATATTTCTTTAAAAACGATGCTGGAGCTAATGTTACGGTAAATGGTGCTCTTACAGAACGATGATCAATGATTATTTGTTTTAAAATTTGAATGGTATCGGCCCAGAAGTTTTTTGGTTCCAACAAGATGGTGCTACACCTCGTGCTGCTACCGTAAGAATTGATTTATTGAAAGAAAGATTTTTTGCGATAACATTGTTTCGAGAAATGGTCCAATTAATTGGCCTCCAAGATCATGCGACATAACTCCACTAGATTATTTTCTTTGGGGTTATGTCAAGTAATTGGTTTATGCTGATGAACCAGAAACAATAGACGCTTTGGTAGCCAACATAACTCCTGTTATTGATGTAATAAGGCCTGAATTATACGAAGAAGTGGTCCAAAATTGGTCTGGTCGAATGCGGTTCCTCAGAGCTAGTCGTGGTGGACATATGCCGGAAATTATTTTTAAAACATAAATGTCATAAAATTATCTTTCAGAAAAAAAAAATTTTGCTTCAATCTTAATATAAATGTGTTATATTTCAATTTAAAAATCTATCACTCTAAAAAAACACCGATAGATTTGGATATTGTTTATCTTAATAAGGTGGATTATTTGAGTACTTAATACATTGAATTTGTGAGCATCTGTTCCGAATTAAGTGGTTTTCTTACGATTTTTAGAATTCAATTCATTTTTTTAGAATTCATTTCATGTCCGTGGAATTTATTTTATTTTATCATAATTTATTTTATATTCAAAGCCGTTATGGCAAAAATTGGAACAGTTTGTTTCAAGATAAATCATTTATTGTATTTATTGCAACAAAGAAATTCTCCACATGCTAAGGAATGTCATAAAGAGCCTCCCAACCGGTAAAACAAACGTTCCCCCACGTTTCAACATTTTCGTACTGACGTGTAGATTCCGAGTTAAGCTTGTAGCAGAAAGCAGGGCAGTGTGAAAGTGTAGGGGAAGATTCAAACAGTCATACAGTTGAATATTAGGCACCATTTATAATGTAGAATGATGGTATTCTTGTGCTGGACGACTAGGTTAATAGCTTCTCTTGTGGCATGGTGAATCCTTTATTCCGAAAATTATTTTTCCGTATACGTAAACGTGTAAAGTGTGGATGATAGTATTCACTTGCTTTCACAATTTCTATTGCATCACATACCTCAATTATTTTTTACATTTTTCGGATTTCATATTTAATCAAAATAATTTTTTTCGTTTAAGAATATATTTCAACAAATTTTAAATTTCTTATTTTCATTTATTTATTCATTCAAAAATTGTCCTAGTCAAATCAGTATTTTCTGACGTTTGATTCATCTATGATAGTTGTTTCTATTTAGAAATATATTTCAATATTTTTATATATTTTTACAAAGAGTTTTTTGAAGTCCAATCTTCAATTTTCCATTTTTATATTTCATGTTCCTCAAAGTTTTTCTGTTTTAGATTTTGTTCTTTATTCACATGAAGTGTGTTCAAAAATTTGGGTGATGAATATCCGAAATCAAAAGAATCAAGTCACTTTGCACTCAATATTTAAGTCAAATATAGATAAGTTAGAAAAATTATTAATTTTGATCTACTTGATGTAATTTAGAACTAATTGATTAATTGATACTAAACTATAGATTCTTGCAACTGCATATGACGTAAGTATTCAATGACAAATGATACCACGTGAAATTCATATACACTTTCGAGAGCTTTTAAACTCCGGCAAAGAATAACATTACAATGAGGAAATTTCTGTATTCATATTTTTGGTGAATATAATGAAGATTCACGTAAAAAAATTGTATAATATAAAAAATATTTTGTAGTAACATTAATAAATAATAATTTATCTAAAATTTGAATATTAAAACAAATTGAAATATGTTTATCTTCTACAATTTTAATTTCAAAAAAATTTTTTATTCAAAAAACTTTTAGAAATAAATTTATGTCTAACAAGCACCTCTTAGATTTAATAGACGTATATAATCAAAACTCAATATATAATGTCAAATGGAATAAATAACCCAACAGATATACGAAAGTAATTAAAATTAATAAATAAATATTTAAAGGAGACAAAATTTTGTTTCTGGTCTTACCTTTAAGAACACCAGTTGCCTTTTAAAATCATAAACACACTTAAAGGACTTCTCAAAGAATATAATTCATTTGAAATATTTAATATATTTAAATATTCGAATAAATTATTTTAAAAATCTCTAAAAAAATGTGCACTATATCTTTAAAAAACAAATATAATTCTAGACAATCCCGTCTTCAGTCCTCTTTTAATATTCCAAATATCAAAATCAAAAACATAACCTATATCACTCACGTGTTAAAAGACTTAAGCTTCGAAATACAGATCAACTATATAATTCAAGATTGATCTATGTTCTAACAAAATCAAAGAACAGTGTGAGTTATTTTAAGGTTTATTTAAATTCATTGACATTCTATAATGAGATTTATTGAAGCCAAAATATAATTATATATAAAATAAAATAGAAAGGCCTTTTACTTGATAGAAGAAATATAACAAAATTTGAATATTAAAACAAATTGAAATATGTTTATCTTCTACAATTTTAATTTCAAAGAAATTTTTTATTCAAAAAACTTTTAGAAATAAATTTATGTCTAACAAGCACCGCTTACATTTAATAGACGTATATAATCAAAACTCAATGTATAATGTCAAATGGAATAAATTCCATTAAATATTTATTTATTAATTTTAATTACTTTCGTATATCTGTTGGGTTATTTATTCCATTTGACATTGTATAATGAGTTTTGATTATATACGTCTATTAAATGTAAGCGGTGCTTGTTAGACATAAATTTATTTCTAAAAGTTTTTTGAATAGAAAATTATTTTGAAATTAAAATTGTAGAAGATAAACATATTTCAATTTGTTTTAATATTCAAATTTTGTTACATTTCTTCTATCAAGTAAAAGGCCTTTCTATTTTATTTTAATAATTTATCTGTCGTTACTGATCTAAAATTTCGATTCTCAAATCTATGGCTCATTTTTTGATCTGTAATGCTAAAAGACGAGACGCCACTGTTAAACTTCATGAAGTGCAAAATGCCTATATGGCAATCATTAGGCAGAAATTACTTCAAAGGTTGAACTGTTTTGTTTTATACATGCGTTGCGAATAACTTGTTAGCTTTATGGTTGATAATTGAGTTTGCTCCGAGCTTCCTCTCGTTTAAAGTTGTATTATTGTTTTTGTGGAGATCATATTTTATCCGACAGAATAAACTTACAACGCAATCGCTTCACAGAAATCGAATAAATCAACGTAGGTAATATAATGGGTAGACTGGTTAGGTAAGTGGAAGATGATTGAACACCATCGTTGAAATTTTATGACTTAAAAATATCGCAAATAAAATGTTATGTCTATCTTCCAGATGAATTGAGACTAATAACGAAGGCTCATAGAGTAGGAAAGAACGATTCTAATTTTAAGTAGAACGTGATTCACTTTTCCAAACGTATCAAAATATATGTATGTAGATCATGCTGGTTAAATCTGAAAAAATGATAAAAATCACTCGAGCTCGTTATTCTGATATGGGCTCATTATATCAGATCATAACCCAAAATATATTCAACATGAAAACTGAATAAAATGTTGAAAATTGGTTTTTTCTTGAAAGAAGGTTTATTACAAAAATTTATATTATATCATATAGATTTATTCTGTTAACAAATTTTAATTAAAAAAAAAATTTATTCAGAAACTTTCATAATTAAATTAAATAAATGTCTTTAGACCACACTATGTCAATTTAGTAGACATAGAATTAACACTTATTACACAGTACAACAGGGAATAAAAGAATTCAAAGAAATATGAATTATTCAAGTATTTATTCAGTAATTTCAATCAATAATGTATATTTCTTTCAATTCTTTTATTCCCTTCTGGTACTGTGTAATGAGTGTCAATTCTTAATGTCTACTAAAGTGAAACAGTGTTTCTAAGATATTTATTTTATTTAATTCTAAAAGTTTTCGAATAAAATTTTTTTGAAATTAAAATTTATAGGAGCCTAACTGAATAAATCTGTATGATATTTTAACTCTGAAGGTTATGTTGTAATTTTATATTTGAATCAGAAGTTCCATACGTTTCTGAATGGTTTTTTTTCAATTTCAATGACTAAATCAGTTCGCTGTAACCGAAGCAAGAATTAACTCTCCCTAACAATGCCAATAACACATCTGTTAAGTGTTGTACATAATCTATTGATTCTCATCAGCTAACAAGTCTTGACAAATATGCAGGCTATTATATTTCAAGAAAATACCTGCTCACCATTAATAGGGGGTGGAGTAACGAAGATTTTCCACATATAAATCGACAGCTTTTGTGTTAGTTCGATCATCCAGTAGAATGAACTTTTCAATGGGTTTTGACACGTTCCAGGATAAATAGATTTAGAGAAGATTCGATGAAGTGGCAAAAAATATATATTCTGATATGGAGCAAATCATTATGGCTTTCTTCCAATAGAATAAAAATTGTACCAAAGGGAAACAGTTAGGTGGAAATACCGTTATACAGTTTTGGATTTCATAATGATTTTAAAAATAAGTTCGTAGAGTTCTGTTAACATACATTCTGTCAAGAAAGTACCGGGAATTATCGATTTAAATCTGGCGGGGCAATGAGGCAGGTAAAAATTTTTTTCCTAGGTTGGTACCACTGTCCTTAATTACTATGCCAAGCTTGAGCTTGGATCTGTTAACTAGTGTGTTTGCAACAGCTGATTAAGTCAGTCGATGTCATGTTGAGCAAAGAATTTGTTAAAAGTTTTGTGTTGCAAATGAATTTTCGTGTGCCGATGCATTGAAAATGTTGCAAAAGGCCTTTGGTGATAATGCTCTATCGAAAACTCGTGCATATCAGTGGTACAGAGCCTTCAAGGACGGTCGTGAAGTGGTCGCCCATCGACGGCTTCGATCGAAGATAACCAGCTTGAGAGAGATAGCACATGATCTTAAGATATCCCACGAGTCCGCACGTACGATTTTGATTGATATTTTGGGCATGAGAAAGGTGGCCGCACGACTCGTACCGAAAGACCTGAATTTTCTCCAAAAACGTCATCGCGAACAGGTTGCTTCAGACATGGTGGATCGCTGTAATTCCGATTCTACATTCCTGGAACGCATTATAACTGGTGATGAGACCTGGGTCTACGAGTACCATATGCAAACAAGCCAGCAATCATCGGAATGGGTGGCAAAAAATGAGCCGAAACCGAAAAAATCACGCCAAAGCCGCTCGAAAATGAAGGTGATGCTCATTGTTTTCTTCGATATCCGTGGCGTGGTGCACTACGAATTCGTTCCAGAGGGTCAGACGGTAAACAAGGAGTATAACCTAGACGTAATGAAACGTTTGCGTGAGCGTATCCGTAAGAAGCGGCCAAATTTGTGGGCGAACAACTCATGGATTTTGCATGACGATAACGCGCCTTCTCACCGAGCTACGATTGTGACTGACTTTCTCGCCAAAAACTCAACAAACGTGCTTCAGCAACCACCGTATTCGCCGGATTTGGCTCCCTGCGACTTTTTCCTCTTTCCAAAACTAAAATTGCCCCTTCGTGGCACCCGTTTTGAGTCGATTGAAGCCATAAAACAAAATTCGGCGCGAGAGCTAAAGTCCATCCCGGAAAGCGCCTATAAAAAATGTTTCGATAATTGGAAGTGCCGTTGGCATAGATGTATTGGAGCAAATGGAGCCTATTTTGAAGGCGACCCAATAAATTTTGACGATTAAATGTAAAAATGTTGTTTTAATTGAAAATTCCCGGTACTTTCTTGACAGAGTAGTATGTTGCTACTTGTTTATTATTCCATTTTTTCATTTTATCGAGTACAGAAAATGTTGTCCGAAATCTATCGATACTTCGATGAGTAAGCTGCTCTGATGGACGATTATGTAAACCATAAATTTCACGAAGTACTCTATAAGTTCGGCGAATAGAACACTGATTTTAAAAATAAATTTCAACAATCTGTAAACGATGTTGCGGCGTAAGTTTTTCCATGATAATTTGTCAATACTTACTGAACAGAAATGTCAAAACAGCATGTCTTCTGCCTTCCGTCAAATCACAGTTATCCCTATCGAAAGTTCTATCACTCTAAAAAAATACACCCAATAGTTATCAATGATTATTGAAAGTTCTATCTAATTGTATTTATCAATTAACTATTAGTTCATTCATTTCTGGCGAATAATGCAGTTTTTCTCTGCATTTCATTCTTTAAATATCGTTATAATATCAATCTCAATTTAAAAAAGTTATCCTTACAATATATTCAATAACTACCCGTTTGAAGCAAAGCAAGGTGAATCAATCAACCTGTTTGCTTACCAGGTGCTACAAATATTTGATTCAGATTATTCATCTTCATTTGCATTCCCACCTTCTAATATTCCCGGTAAGAAACATTGGTTGATATAATTGAATTGGATTGAAGAAGTCTATGTGCCGCCAGTCTACTCTGCATATTCAGAGGGTATTTCAATACCGAAAATTAAGAAGTCTCACCTGCCATCTAAAACAATTAAGTTCGTAATTAGTAGTGGCGTAGATACTGTGAAAAAATCAATTTAAATAGTACAGGTCAATAACATTAGAGATGAGCATATGTTCCAGGTTATTTACGACTAGTTTAGTGGTTCCTGTTTCTGGTGCCGTTGACAAAAAAATACCCAGGTGGTAGACCACAGATTTTTTATTCAGGATCACCTTGATTTTAAGTATATAGGTGGTCATGATTTTATTCCATTCAGGAAGTAAACGTGATAATAAACTGATATACTTGTGGAACCTTAACAACTGTTTAATATTTCTCAAGTGGAACACTTAAACTAGGAACAAAGAAGCAATAAATTGAAAACGAATTTGATATAATATTCCTATGAGGAAAAAAGCGCAACTCAAGATTCACTTTACTATGGAATTTCATATAACGTAGTTTTCGGTAATGTGTAACAAAAAATTACCTAATCTACGCTGAAATCTGAAACATGTACGGTTCTAGGCTTAAAGAAGTTGATGAAGTGATTGAAACATTTGCAAATATATGCATGGTTAATCACAACTAACATAAGGACAGATTATTGGTCTATGACCCAGTTTCACAAAAACGATGAAACAAATTTGCGAAAGTTTTATGATTTTATCAACTCCTGTCTGGATATAAAAAACCTTTTAGCTGTAGAGCGACCGCAAAAGTTTTCTTATGCATGTACATATACTACTCTGTCAAGAAAGTACCGGGAAACAACATTTTTACATTTAATCCTCAAAATTTATTGGGTCGCCTTCAAAATAGGCTCCATTTGCTCCAATACATCTATGCCAACGGCATTTCCAATTATCGAAACATTTTTTATAGGCGCTTTCCGGGATGGACTTTAGCTCTCGCGCCGAATTTTGTTTTATGGCTTCAATCGACTCAAAACGGGTGCCACGAAGGGGCAATTTTAGTTTTGGGAAGAGAAAAATGTCGCAGGGAGCCAAATCCGGCGAATACGGTGGTTGCTGAAGCACGTTTGTTGAGTTTTTGGCGAGAAAGTCAGTCACAATCGTAGCTCGGTGAGAAGGCGCGTTATCGTCATGCAAAATCCATGAGTTGTTCGCCCACAAATTTGGCCGCTTCTCACGGATACGCTCACGCAAACGTTTCATTACGTCTAGGTTATACTCCTTGTTTACCGTCTGACCCTCTGGAACGAATTCGTAGTGCACCACGCCACGGATATCGAAGAAAACAATGAGCATCACCTTCATTTTCGAGCGGCTTTGGCGTGATTTTTTCGGTTTCGGCTCATTTTTTGCCACCCATTCCGATCATTGCTGGCTTGTTTGCATATCGTACTCGTAGACCCAGGTCTCATCACCAGTTATAATGCGTTCCATGAATGTAGAATCGGAATTACAGCGATCCAGCATGTCTGAAGCAACCTGTTCGCGATGACGTTTTTGAAGAAAATTCAGGTCTTTCGGTACGAGTCGTGCGGCCACCTTTCTCTAGCCCAAAATATCAACCAAAATCGTACGTGCGGACTCGTGGGATATCTTAAGATCATGTGCTATCTCTCTCAAGCTGGTACGACGGTTTTCCAGCACCCTTTCCTTAATTTTATCGACGTTCTCTTCGATCGAAGCCGTCGATGGGCGTCCGGAACGAGTCAAGTCTTCGACCACTTCACGACCGTCCTTGAAGGCTCTGTACCACTGATATGCACGAGTTTTCGATAGAGTATTATCACCAAAGGCCTTTTGCAACATTTTCTATGCATCGGCACATGAAAATTCATTTGCAACACAAAACTTCAAACAAATTCTTTGCTCAACGTAATCACCCATAGTAAAAATCGGCACGCACTCTGACATCGACTGACTTAATCAGCTGTTGCAAACACACTAGTAGACAGATCCCACTTAAGCTTGGCATAGTAATTAAGGCCAGTGGTACCAACCTAGGAAAAAAAAATTTTACCTGCCCCATTGCCCCGCCAGATTTAAATCGATAAAATTAAGGAAAGGGTGCTGGAAAACCGTCGTACCAGCTTGATAGAGATAGCACATGATCTTAAGATATCCCACGAGTCCGCACGTACGATTTTGATTGATATTTTGGGCATGAGAAAGGTGGCCGCACGACTCGTACCGAAAGACCTGAATTTTCTTCAAAAACGTCATCGCGAACAGGTTGCTTCAGACATGCTGGATCGCTGTAATTCCGATTCTACATTCATGGAACGCATTATAACTGGTGATGAGACCTGGGTCTACGAGTACGATATGCAAACAAGCCAGCAATCATCGGAATGGGTGGCAAAAAATGAGCCGAAACCGAAAAAACCACGCCGAAGCCGCTCGAAAATGAAGGTGATGCTCATTGTTTTCTTCGATATCCGTGGCGTGGTGCACTACGAATTCGTTCCAGAGGGTCAGACGGTAAACAAGGAGTATTACCTAGGCGTTATGAAACGTTTGCGTGAGCGTATCCGTAAGAAGCGGCCAAATTTGTGGGCAAACAACTCATTGAATCTGCATGACGATAACGCGCCTTCTCACCGAGCTACGATTGTGACTGAATGTCTCGCCAAAAAATCAACAAACGTGCTTCAGCAACCACCGTATTCGCCGGATTTGGCTCCCTGCGACATTTTTCTCTTCCCAAAACTAAAATTGCCCCTTCGTGGCACCCGTTTTGAGTCGATTGAAGCCATAAAACAAAATTCGGCGCGAGAGCTAAAGTCCATCCCGGAAAGCGCCTATAAAAAATGTTTCGATAATTGGAAATGCCGTTGGCATAGATGTATTGGAGCAAATGGAGCCTATTTTGAAGGTGACCCAATAAATTTTGACGATAAAATGTAAAAATGTTGTTTCAATTGAAAATTCCCGGTACTTTCTTGACAGAGTAGTACTTACAGGACTTTTCGGGAACAAAATTATTCTGTATTAATTGAGTTATTAATCCGAAATATAAACGATCTGTTAAATTAATATTACAGCTGCTTGTTAGCATAATCAATTTTTTTCGGTATATCTCTTTCAACCAATACAGATAATTTGCATGAGCTCATTATGAAAAAAATTCAACACATTTTGCTACACAAATAAACATGGCTACATGGCATTTGAATTAGAAACGGGTTGTAATCAATATGATTAAAATGTCCCGAAACGTAATTTTACGTAGGCGGTCGAAATTGTTTGCGGAACACGAGATAAAAAACCGTTTATACGCACGTCAGGTGTAAAGTCTGGTAGATTTATAGACTAATAAACATATTTATACTCGGAATAAACAATAAAGGGACTACCGCATAAGATATTATAATTGGTTCATAATAAAATCTGAAATAATATTCCATCAAGATAGTAGAAGCGTGTCTGTACCCTACCGTGAACATACAGGTGATCTTTTTTTCTTGACACTCGTATAGAGTATATGTACATAATTTATTCGTCTGTCACCTGCCTTATTATTACGAGAAGGATGATGTCTTCGGACTAATGTAGCTCCCCACGCATTTATTCGGTTTTTTGAGTATTTAATTTGTACGATTTGACAGTATAATGGGGTGAAATCATCCCTTGGTTATCTACCTTCGGATCAAGAATTTTTTGAGTTCTTACGAAGGGGTTGTCATCATATCAGATCTGACTAAAAAATTCCCGAGGTTCTTGAGCAAATTATTTAGGTGGTACAAGAAGATAACATTAATTTATTATTAATTGAATTAGGGACGATTTGAAAATTATTTTAGACTTTAATGATAGAACGTTCTCTTTGTCTTACTGCTTGTTGCCTTTTCCGTTTATTCTAGAAGAAAAATAACGACAAGATGAACCTCCAGGATCACATATGTTTTCTGAGTTGTTTACCTAACCACGATGTGTTGTAAAGGGTTTTCCAATAAGAGGTTTCATTTTGAATAGCCCGCTATCTCTGCAGCTGTCATTGACATTTGACAACTAAAAACTACGCCATTGCTAAAAATGGAACGATACACGCTTCAACGATGCATTAAAATTGTTAAAATTCACTACAAAATTGGTGTTCGCAAAACTGAAGCTTTTGAGTAATCGTGAAGTACTTCCACGGTCGGCAATAGTGAAACTGGTCGAAACATTTAGGCAGTTGGAACAAGTTAGTGATGTGAAGAATCGAAACAGTAAGCGTCACTCAAGAACAACTGAGAATATGCTAATGTAGACCGTGGTGTTGACGAAAATCTCGTCGAACTTTGGAATTAGTCATTCCACAAATGACATAACATCTTATTTTGCATGAAGACTTAAGGTCTTAAGGCTTTTGAATTTCAGTAAACACAATAACTCAAGCCGGTTGATCAGCAGCAACTTAGTATCTTCGCTGAGTAGGTCCTTGAAATGCATCGAAAATCCTCTTCAGTGGTGACGTTCATTTTCACAAGCAACGAAACAATATCGCAATTTTGCAAGAAAAGTTTCTTGGCCGTGTAATTTTTCGAAGAGGTGATCACAATTGGCCATCAAGATCTTGTGATTTAACATCTTTAGAGTTTTTTCTTTAAACCACGTGAAAGATAAAGTCTATGCCGATGCTCCACAATCCATGCCTTAATCCAGACGTTAAAGTTAGAATTCGTGAAGTTATCGAGGACTTACAGCCACAACAAATGTGCGAATTGGTCATGAAAAATTTCAGCTTTTAGTTATCTGAAGGTGGAATAGCTAATTCTCGAAATTCGAGTCACAATTAAATGTGTAAAATATCAATATATTGGTAGTAAAACATAGTAATTTCTACAACTTGTTTTACTTATGATCAACTACCAAATAGTAACGGCTAAAACAGTTCATAATCTCTTTAGTATTGTTATCTATCCGCAAAATAAAGGAAATTTTAACTTGGTTGAAAAATGGCTGTTGAAAACAACTTGCAGTATCATGCAACCAATTGGAAGAATTAGATGGAGTAGTTCGTTACCGTGTGATAGTTCGTATCACAATAGAATAAAATACGAAATTACTTCGTGTTCTATCACTTCTTATTACTGTTAAAGTGACTCTAGTTTCCTCATGTTTACTACATTTTCAAACTGATTGAAGAAATTGTATTTCACCGGTTATATTATATTCATTGAAGGCTCCGGCTTATGTAAATGTGGACCACTTTTTCGAGTAATTCAGGCCTTATTTCATCAGTAACACGAGTTATGTTGACTTCCATAACGTCTATTGTTTATCGTTTATCAGAAAAAAAAAATGACTTGACATAACCCCAAAGAAAATAATCCAGTAGAGTTATGTCGCATGATCTTGGAGGCCAATTAATTGAACCATTTCTCGAATAATATTATCGCTATATCACCGTGTTGGAACCAAAACACTTCTGGTTCGATACCATTCAAATTTTGAACCAAATAATCATTGATCATCGATGTGTAACGAGCACCACTCACTGTAACATTAGATCCAGCATCGTTTTTAAAGAAATATGGACCGATGAGTGTAAAGCACACCTCCAGCGTGTAAAGCACACCATACAGTGCATTTTTCAGGATGCAATGGAACCTGAAGAAATCCTTGAGGATTGTTTTCACTCCATATACGGCAATTTTGCTTGTTTACATAGCCCTTCAACCAGAAATGAGCTTCATCACTAAACACAATTTTACGATAAAAAAGTAGATCAACTTCAAACTGTTCTAGGGCCCAATCAGCAAACAAACGACGCTTATTATGGTCAAGTGACTTTAGCTCTTGAACCAGTTGGATCTTGTATGGGTGTAGACCAAGATCTTTACGCAAAATTTTCCATGTGGTGGATACACAGAATTCAACTGTACGTACAGTTTTTTGTCTTCTTGTTGTTGCATCGAGTAGAGAAAATGTTGTCCGAAATCTATCGATAGTCGGACGAATAAGCTGCTCTGATGGACGATTATGTAAACCATAAATTTCACGAAGTGCTCTATAAGTGTGGCGAATAGAACACTGATCTTGAAAATAAATTTCAACAATTTGTAAACGTTGTTGCGGCTTGGGTCTTTTCATGATAATTTGTCAATGCTTACTGAACAGAAATGTGATAACAACATGGCTTCTTCCTTCTGTTAAATCACAGTTATCCCTATCGAAAGTTCTATCACTCTAATAGAGAACACATTTATCGAAATTAATTATGTGAAGATTAAATTGGTCATGTTATAATTATTTTACTTGAAGCAGCTAACTGAACATATGCCTTTAGGTGAATCAGATGAAGGGAAAATTTGTAAATATGGCAGGAAATATTCAACCTATATTAAACGTTTGCGAATTTGTTTCTTTGCCCTCGTATATGAGCCACATTCAGCTTCCCAGATTTCAATATTCTCATTGAAAATTCCCGATCGATTATTATTCAAATTCGGCTCAAATAAAGTATACGCATCCCTTGTACTACCGTTGGGAGAACCGGACTCGTTGGCCTCCATATATTGGGTTTGTATGGTTCGTTAACAATAAATAACCAGTGTAAAATGACTTAATAATCCCAACATAATTTAACGAAATCACGGAGGAGTGTAATCTAGGCATCTGATGCCTCACAATGAAATTGGATGTTAACTCACTCACAGCAACAAGGAGTGTCAAGTAGAGAACACTTTATGAGTTTGCTGGAAAATCGATTTTTATTTGTGGCATCGATCGGACTGCTTGTAGCATCCATGTTTTTCATTTCGTGCTGCATTTTATGAGGTCAGCGCGGAGAAATCTCTGCCAGAGGCGATTTGAAGAAGTCGTAGTGCTATCAGTTTTGCTCCACATTCAAAATAATCACTGTGTAACAAAACAGAGTAGGTAGCAGGTAGTTCATTAAAGCGTGATAAAAAGTGCTCACACCGAGGAAGAAAATTTTTCTGCCCCTGAAATGGTGAATGACCGACTAATAAAACACAAAACTGCGTCAAGAGAGTCGTCATTTTGAATGAATATATATATATATATATATATATATATATATATATATATATATATATATATATATATATATATTTCATATATATATATATATATATTTCATATATATATATATATATATATATATATATATGTATAAGAAAGTAATCAATTCTTATTGTTATAATTGAAGAAATAGACGATTTGATGTCATGATTCTGGAAGAATTTATTTTATTCAGTTTAAAATATACCAGAATAACATACACAAAATGAAATAATACTTTACAAAGAAATACAAAGAAATAAAGAGAAATAAAAAAATTAAATTTGAATATGAAAACAGATTTAATCTGTTAGCCTTCTACAATTTTAATTTCAAAACATTTTTTTGAAGAAACTTCAAGAATTAAATTAAAAGGTTACAGGAGCAATGGAAAGGGTTGGATTATTTTTGGATTTATCTAAGGTATTCGATTATTAAAAAAACTCAATGCTTACAGAATAAAAGACAATCAACTTAAACTAATACAATAGTACCTTGAAGCTTGGAAACAGGAAGTACGTATTAGAGTAAATACTAAAATTTGTATTTCGGAAGATCAGCTGTGGTGTACCACAAGGCAGTATTTTGCGTCCATTTTTTTTATTTTATATATTAACGATCTTCCTGTAAATATTAGGGAGTTGCTGAATATGATCCTGTATGTTGATGATGTTAATATAGTTAAGACTATAAATGATATCCTTGGGAGAGTTAAGCAATGCATTCATTGCAGTAAAAAAATTGGTGTACAGAAAAGAGTTTAAAATTGAATTCCGAAAAAGCAGAATGTGTGATTGTTCATAATGCCAGGTCAAATACTGTGTTACCAGGTATGGTATTATTAGGTGCTACTAATGTGAAGATAAATATATCTACTCATTTCTTAGGTATTTATGTTGAATATGATCAACTTTTGTTTATGAGTTTATAGGTTTATGCCTCAACTCTTTTTGTATTTAATAAAAATAATAATAATAATAATGATTTGAAGTGGAGAAATCATTTTGTGCACTTGAACCAAAAATTAAATTCCACCTTGTATGCTATCAATGTGTTTAAGAAGTCTATAGATCTGTAAACCTTGAGAGTTGTTTATTTTTCCCGTTTCCAATCAAACCTGTCTTATGGCTTTGAATGCTGTGCTCTTTTTCTTCTAGCTTGTTTATAAAACAAAGGGTTGTAATGAGATCTATATTTAATATGAAATATAGGCAGACGTGTAGAGTGTTTTCCGGGCTAACAATATATATTCTTTGACAGGCCTTTACATTTTCAATTGCATAAAATTTTTGGTACAACATAAATCATTATTTGAAGAGCATAAAAACGATAATTTAAAAACAACACAAATTGTTAAATATTTATACCCGATTCACTCTTCAACTTCAATACAAAGTAATGTATATGTGTATAAAATTATTGATTAAGAAATTAAACAAATTCATAATGAAATGTGAACCGTGCAGTGTTGAAGAGTTTTTGGATTATTGTAAATTGAACAAAACTGTATCAATTAAAATTTTAATTCAATTTGACATTTATTCTTGTATATCTATCTGTACTATGAATTGTATAAACATTATTACTAATATTATTATATTCGTCTTGACAGTTGTACGTTTCTCGACGTTTTGGTAATGGACCCACTTTTCATCACTAGTCCTTATTCGATGCAAAAACCACTTTTTTCCATTGGAGCAGTTGTTCACACGTGGAAAAAACGTCGTTCGACATCTTTTGGCTTCAGTTTTTACAACACCCAATTTCCTACCTTTCCGAACTTACCCATTGTTTTCAAACTATGGCAAGTGACTGATTCAGTGACTCCAAGTGTGTTTGCGAGTTCCTCTTGCATTTGTGATGGATCTTCATCGAGCGTTGCCTCTAATTCTTCATCCTCAAACTTTTATGGCGCTCCGGGTCGTTTTTAGTTTGCCAAATCAAAATTGCCACTTTTTCGTCGGTCAAACCACTTCTAACACGTTCGTTCAGCTAGAGCATGGTCACCATAAATATCTACTAGAATACGATGATATTCAGCAGCCTTCTTCTTCATATTGAAGTGATGAAGTAAAACTCCGCCAAAACACACTATTCGGTACAAAAAATGACATTTTCAGAGCACACAAAATCTAGGTTGTTTACATTTCAGCGAAATGGAATAATACATATGGCGTTCGCAGCGTAAACACGTATTGGAACTGCTCCGCATATCTCCCGAATATAATTCTATATAAATATTTTAAAAGTAACTTAAAATCTCACACTAAATGCGTGGTACAAGGCGAAATCCTGTCAACCAGGACACTTCGAATACAGGCATCAACGATAGGATGTCGGAGATGGAAGCTAAATTCCAAGAAGGACTGGATAAACTACGTAGAGAATACTTTGAACAGAGTTCTTCTACCTCCAAACAGCGAAATCCTTCAAGCTTCGAAGAAAAATTGAAGCAATTCGAGATCGAAATCAAAAAGGAGATCAAGAACCTAAAAGATGAGTTATTGCAAATTCAATCTAAACTACAAAAAAGTGAACAAAATGTTACTAAAATCCTAAATATGAACAACAGCAAAAAACTCTTAGTGAGGGGCATTCCTGAGAAGAGTAATCCTAGTGATGTGACGACGGAATTATTGAATATTTTCAACAACAATATGAAACTAAACATCCAAAGAACTGAATTAATCACCTGTTATCGCCCGAGAAAAAATGATAACAAGCAGAACGGAACTAAACCGTCACCAGTGATAGTGGAATTCGTTACCCAGTGGCGGCGTGATGAAATCTTCTTCAATAAAAGTCGACTAAAGGGGTCCAAATTTCTAATCTCGGAAGTGCTACGAAAGGACAAAATACAATTGTTCCAGAGGGTGCGGGAGGCCTTCGAAAATAAATCCTGGACAAGAAGGGGTGAAGTATTCATATTTCATGATAATAAGAAAGTTCACATTTTGGACGAAAATCACTTAAGCTTACTAATAAACTAACTGCGGAGTGGGAAAATGTGCTTAGAAACTTTATCTGTGTTTGGGACTCAATTAAAATACTTTTGATTTTTTTTTTGTTTTCTAAGAAACTCAGGAATTACGTCTGTGTTCACCTCTTTTTTCGTTTAAACGCTTGATAAACGGCATTTATAGAACAGTTGTTGAAAACTATAATACCACCATCAAAATGTACTGTTTTCTCTGAATTGTATATATATAGGATTTCTTCTGTTTACATTGATGAAAATAAGCTCAAAAATTGGCCACATAAATATACGATCTTTAATTCCAAGTCTTGAAGACTTCAAACAATTTATCTCCTCAAATGAGTTCGATTTCGTAGGTGTATCGGAGACGTGGCTCAATAAAACGAATAACTATGAAAATGTCAAAGTCGATGGTTATGAGGGTGTCTATCAGGGTAGAGATGGCAGAGGTGGGGGTGTGGGGCTGTTTGTGAGGGGAGGTTATAGTTTTTCTCGTATTGAAAATGAATATACAAACAACCCATTTTTTGAACAAATCTGGATTCGAATTCGTTTAAATAAAATAGACTTCATACTGGGATGTGTTTACAAACCGCCCCAATACAATCAATCTGACTTTCTGAGAGATTTCGAAAACATACTGACTTCATTGATACCTCTGTGTGACAGGGTATGCTGTGTTGGAGACTTCAATCTAAATTACATGAATCTCTCATCTAGAGACGTAGTAGAATTCAACCACTTATTAAACTCCATGGGCTTGTCACAGGTCTTTACCCAACCTACCAGAATAACCTCGCAAACCGAAACTCTGATTGACCTTGTCATCCTATCCGATAATATAGATATACTAAAGTGCGATACTTTACCTTCGATATTTTCCGATCACGAGTTCATCTTCTGCGAAATTCAACTGCCGCCTTGTAAAAGAAGTGTAGAATATAGGGAATGCAGGAACTATAGAGATATTAACATAAAACAGTTCGATCAAGATTTACGCTCCATTCCATGGCGAAATATATACGACATAATAGATGCTGATGGTAAAGTGGCCTTTATAAACGAAAATTTAAACGCCTTGCTTGATCTACACGCTCCAAAGAAAATGATCAGACTGTCAAAATCGAAAAAACAACCCTGGCTTCGAAACGCTAAACACCTAATGAAGTTGCGTGATAAAGCATTAAGTAAATATAAAAAACATCGGACTGACGAAAATCGAGCATACTATAAATCATTGAGAAATTTAACCTCTTCGACAATCGAACGCGAAAAAAAAGCATTTCTACGTGAAAAATTTTCAACCAATAACAATCTCTGGCAAGATCTTAAATATTACTGCGGCCATAAAAACGGCAGTACCCAGTTACCGGACAATTTGAAAAACCCTGATGAAACTAATCGCTCTTTCATTTCATCGATCCCACAAACCCAAGTTGATCCACAGAATATAGTGAATTTCTACTCTAAAAACCGGAAAACATCGTTGACCACTCTCTTAAAGTTCTCTACTGTATCAGAAATGGATGTGCTCAAAATTATTTCACAGCTCAAATCGAAAGCCTGTGGCATTGACGGAATCAATATATACGTACTTCATATGTGCACTCCATTCATCCTTCCATTCATCACCCATCTCATCAATCACTGTATCTCCAACTCCGTCTATCCAACTGCATGGAAGAAAGCACTTATAATCCCTAAACCAAAAATATCGTCTCCTAAAGAGTACAAGGACCTAAGACCCATAAGCATCCTCCCATGCCTATCGAAAATACTCGAAAAAATCATAAACGAACAACTGGTAAATCACATAAAGACAAACAACATTCTTCCTGAAACGCAATCTGGCTTTCGAAAAAATCATAATTGTTCTACCACATTGACAGATATCACGGATGATATCCTTCGGACTACAGATAATAATAAATTCACCTTACTCGTCCTCTTAGACTATAGCCGAGCATTTGACACCCTTAATCGCTCTATATTGTTGGCAATCCTTCACTACATAGGTCTTGAAAAGAACGCAGTTGCCTTTTTCAGTAGTTATTTTCATGGGAGAACTCAAAAAGTTATGATAGATGGCACTTTCTCCGAAGAACTGCCTGTGACAAGTGGTGTTGCACAGGGATCAATTTTGGGTGGGACCCTCTATACAGTGTATACCTCTGAACAGGACTCCTCTTTCAATAGGTGCAAAGCCCATTACTACGCGGACGATACACAAGTATATATAAGCTTTCATAAGACTGAAGTTGCAGAGGCCTGCGGTGCGTTGAATCTGGAACTTGGGAAACTTATAGATTATTCAACTAAACATCACCTTCACATAAACCTAGAAAAGTGTAGTGTAATGCTTTTTGGTCCCGGAAACTATAGGGACGAGGTCGATGCAATGGTAGATGTAAGATTGGGCGATTACAACCTGAGAATTGAAAGGGGTAAACGAAACTTGGGAATCATATTCGATAATTCACTTAGATTTGATGATCATGTCTCGGACTGTGTCCGCCGCGCATACTTTAAGTTGAGACTACTATATAGTAACCGTCACTTTATCCCGGAGAAACAGAAGAAAATTTTATGTGATTCACTTGTCCTGTCTACCTTTGATTTCGGTGATGTTGTGTACGGAAGTGGCCTAACGGTCCTGACCCAGGCTAGAATTCAAAAGGTTCAAAACTCGTGTTTGCGTTTCGTATTTGGAATAAGAAAATTTGAAAAAATTTCCCATAAACTCAAAGAACTTGGTTGGTTAAACATGAGCCACCGGCGAAAGGTGCATTTAGCCTGTTTCTACCATAACATCCTCATGAATAAGTTACCAAATTATCTACATAGAAAAATAATATATAGAAGTCATGTTCATAATGTTAATATTAGGAGTAGAGGTCTTATCACATCACCTATCCATAAAACTGCCATTTTCGAAAGGAGCTTCACTTATAACATCGCTAAGGTCTACAATTTACTTCCAGATAAATTTAAAAATTTGAACTTAAAAAAATTCAAAACTAACATCCAAGAATACTACTTAAGTGAACAGAACATGTCCTAATATCTCCTGTGTAGTAAGATGGTAAACTGTATGAATGAGTGTCATCTTTTAAAACTCACACAAAGAGTGAACACAGAACGCCTGTAAAAAGCAAATCACAACAAATGTAAGTTTGTTTTTTTTTTCTCTTTCTTTCGTTTTCTTTTTGTTTTTGGGTTGAGTTGAGCAGCGTATGCTTGAGCATAACTGGACTCCGCCTTTTTTCACAATAAAGTAGATAATGGAGAATAACTATCAATATAACTACCTATATCTGAAGAAATGTATCGATCTATTGTGGAAATAAAGACATATTATTATTATTATTATTATTATAAATGACAGATACCGAAAAGAAAGCCTTATGATGTTATCAAAATTGCATGAACTTATTATACTCCAAATAATGAAAGAATTCAACAATTGAAGCAAATATGAACTAGGATGCTTAGTCATGAGAATAGACATAGTTGACTGGATAGTATTTGAAACGTTCTTGAAGGAATCAATTGAAATATTGAACTTAGAAAATCCAGAATAATTCCTTAAGCAGAATAAGGAGACAATTTGAGAAGAACATTAATTAAGTGTAAAATATACTCATAAGAGTATTGTCTGGTTCAGTTTATCTAACATCATTATCCTGAAAGTGGAACTGATAAGGAATAATTGTGAAAATATAAAGCTTTCCTCATTTCCAATATAGCAATAGAATTTGACTGGCGTCCAAATCATTCAATAAATTTTTTCTCATTTTCTCAAAAGAATTTTCCTCAAACAATATTTTATTATTAGGAGAACAAATAAGTTTCCGCTGTACGGAACCCAATTTCCTTGTTTATGAATCATTCCTAATGATTTTAAACGCTGTGGGACTGTTTGCTGAGTGACTTCTAATGTTAGAGCAAGTTCTTTTTTGTTTGAGATGAATCTTCCTCCAATAATTCCTCCAATTCGGCATCCTCGTAAATTTTTGGCCTTTCACTGCGATCTTTGTCTTCTACGTCGAAATCACCGTTTTCAAACTTTTGAAACCACTCTCGACACGTTCTCTCACTCAAAGCACCCTCACCATATGCTTCTACGAGCAATTGATGCGCCTCAGCAGCAGATTTCTTTAAATTAAAGAAGTAAACTAATATTTCCCGCAAATGACGCTTACTTGGCTAAAATTTTGACATATTCAACTTATGAAAATTATATTTTACCAATATAAAATCAATGATATTAATAGGTTATGTTGTTCTTGAATGTCTAAACTATTTTTTAAGCCGGTTATCATCTGCGAAAGCTAACCGAAACTCCGTGCCGCGCCATCTACAATAAAACGGCGGAAACTTATTTGTACTCCTAATATATCAAGTATATATTCGAAATTTCTTGACCAGTAATTCAATAATTTTCTTTTTTTGATAGCACAAAACACCTGGGCAGTCAAATCATCCTCTTCAAATATCAACTTATCGACATTCGTGACATATCAAATAATTACACATCGATCTAATCAAGACTGAACCAATGCACCTTGCCATATAAAAAACAATACACATTCCTAAGTAGATCTAATTTAATCCAATAAGACTGTGGTGCATTTGAAGCAGGTGATGCATGATTCTCCTATTCTTATGGCGCACGCTACAACGCTCACAAAAACTGGTAATTGTCCATTTCAATTAGGCTCTCTTAGTTGGTCTATAAAAAATAATTAGTCGTTACTTAGAGTGGTTCCAGTGATAAATAAGATTGTATTGATTGTCGGAAGCTTTCGTTGTCTTTCTTAGGACTTCAATATGGAATTCTTATGCTGGTGGTCCTTAATCTCTAAAATAATGCATAATACCAGAAGTACTGGCAGCTGGTGCAGCAATATCATTGAAATTTCATTCGATAAGCAATTGGTCTGGAACGCCAAATGTTCAATAATATAAACTGAGTCAAATTAACAATACAGAGAATAATGAAAAATAAATGTAACAGATGAATTAATAAATGTAACAAGGAAGAAAAAGTCTCTAATTACAGGTTTTTTAGTGATCCTTTCAAAAGGACCCTGCTATAAAGTGGGTTGCTACTTTATACCAGGGTCCTTTTGAGAGAAAGCAGGAGTTAATCGCCTTGCAAAAAGTTTCCCTCCAGACGTTAAAATAGATTATTTAAATATTTTAATATTTACAGATATATTCTGTTAGCCTTCTACATATTTAATTTCAAAAAACTATATTTAATATTATAACTTCAGGAATTAAATTATTGTCACATAAGCACTGCTTTTATCAAACGACATAAAATAAACATTCATTATAAAACATCTAAATGAGAAAACAAAATCCAATAAATATAAATTGTTAACAAAAGTCCTATAAATTAAATATTTTGAGTAGACAAAATTTTGTGTCTGCTCTCTGTCTGCCCTCTTATGAAATCTTTCAAAAATGTTCAACATAATCCTAAGAATTTCATAATAAAACAATCTTAGAGTATTCAATATTATTGAATATCTAAGTTACTTTTTAGAAAATCTCAAGATATCTAAAAACATTACTAAAAAACAAGTTTTACGAGAGACTTTGCTCGTCAGTACCCAGTCACATTCAATAAAATATAATATCAATCAACAAAAAATATTTACTCACCTTTAACAATCCAGAAAGGATCTTGGCAAATGAATATTGAACATTTGAATGGTGTCCAATGTGAACTCAAATAAATAGTTGTGTGGTTTACCATAGATCCTGAAGATTGACCGGCAATTTAACGGTCTCTGTTATAGCACAAGGACATCTGTATAAAGACGGAGATTAAAGGTGAGTAAATATTTTTTATTGATTGATATTATATTTTATTAAATGTGATTGGGTACTGACGAGCAAAGTCTCTCTTAAAACTTATTTTTTAGTAATGTTTTCACATATCTTGAGATTTTCAAAAAAGTAACTTAGTGAGATATTCAATAATATTGAATATTCTAAGTAACATAGTTTTATGATGAAATTCTTAGGATTATGTTGAACATTTTTGAAAGATATCTGTTTTCATAAGAGGGATGAATTTTGTCTACTCAAAATATTTCATTTATAGGATTTTTGTTATCTCATTTAGATGTCTTATAATGAAAAATGATTTGAAGTAAAACACTTTATTTCCGCTTATTTTCATTTTTCAACGACAATTGTTTCGTCAATTACATATTGACTTCGTCAGGTGAGTATGGTGACTAACTACTTTTACAAAATCTTTCTCCTTAAATACAAGTTTCACTAAAAATACGTGATGAAATGAAGTTTACAAGGAATTTATTAAAAAAGGTTCAACAACGGAGAACGGTTCACATCTGTTTGGTAGTTCAACAAAATATTCATTTTATGATGCCGGTTTATTTCCATTGCTTCTAAAAGGTCCAATCTATTGCATTTGTTCTCGAAATGGAGAACTTCAAAGTTATGGTCAAAATCATGTCCGGATTCTTGTAAAAGTCTGGCATGAGTGGAGTTCTATTTCAAAATTCAAGAGAATTTTGAAATAGAATTGAATATAATAAAACAAATAACAGTAAATAATGGGTATAACCCATCAATTATTGATCAACTATTGAATAAAATTAAACTGAAACAATCTACGTCATTAGTTTATCCACATATCAGAAAAAATGAAAAGTTTATTTGCTTACCATACAAAAATCTGCATAAATAGCTAGATATTTAAAGAAAAAACGAAATGTCAATATCTCATATAAAACAATAAATTCTTCAGGTAAATTAATAAAAAATAATAAAGATATCGTCAATAAGAACAAGAGATCAGGCGTATATAGGTTAAATTGTGGTACATGTCCATATGTATACATTGGTCAAACGGGTAGATCTTTTGAGAGTAGGATCCAGGAACACCGGAATTCATTCGTTAAGAATAAATCAAACTCCACTTATGCCAGACATCTACAAGAATCCGGACATGATTTTGACCATAACTTTGAAGTTCTCCATTTCGAGAACAAATGCAATAGATTGAACCTTTTAGAAGCAATGGAAATAAACCGGCATCATAAAATGAATATTTTGTTGAACGACCAAACAGATGTGAACCGTTCTCCGTTGTTGAACCTTTTTTAATAAATTCCTTGTAAACTTCATTTTATCACGTATTTTTAGTGAAACTTGTATTTAAGGAGAAAGATTTTGTAAAAGTAGTTAGTTACCATACTCACCTGACGAAGTCAATATGTAATTGACGAAACAATTGTCGTTGAAAAATAAAAATAAGCGGAAATAAAGTGTTTTACTTCAAATCATTTATGATGAATTTCCGTCAAGTAGAGACCGAAACAATCAAGAATCTTATAATGAATGTTTAGTTTATATGTCGTTTGATATAAACAGTGCTTTTATGACATAAATTCAATTCCTGAAGTTATAATATTAAATATAATTTTTTGAGATTAAATATGTAGAAGGCTAACAGAATATATCCGTAAATATTAAAATATTTAAATAATTTTATACACCTCCTATCAAGTATAAACCTCCATTGATTTTATGTTACAATAGATTCATAATTCTGGATGTAACTTATACTGCTAAGAGTAAATAAGAAAAAAAAATCATTGGAATTAATAATCCAGGAATAAGAAAAGGTTTGTAGATATATATTCTTTTTGAAGATCCCTCTGAAGTTTTTTCAGCTCATGCAAGTTAGGAGTTCACTTGTGTTCTGGTTAGGTTTTGTTACTGCGTTCTTACGCCACCTTAGGTCACAGCACTGTTAATTTTCGACCCAACAGTGGAATGGTGTTCGAAACCCGTCCAACTAGAAAATTTCTTTCCTTCTTGAACAGGATTTGAACCCTGGACTTGTCGGTTCCCAGCACAAAGCTCCAACTACTGAGCTATCGGCGCTCTATGAAACATGTATACACAAAATAATTTCTACTAATACTGCATATTCTTATTTTAATGTCAGTTTGTGATATGACTTATATGAATTTAAGATTTGAACCAAGAAAAGGCTCAAATCGCTCTTTGGTTGACAAAACTACTACAAGATTACTAGAAACCATTACCTATCCCCCAGATTCAGAAGAAGTGAAATTATAGAAAAATTATCACCTTTGTAGAGAAGTTATTCTCCTGGAACTACTATACAATAAATTACGAACGATTTAATTGGTGGCAATGCTAAATTATTTCCTATAGAAGAAGTCACAAGTCTGCTACACAAATTGATAACAATCTCTGTATCTTCTTATAATAATAATGATAATAATAATTTATTAATTACCCTCAAAACTTTACAGGGAATGTCATGTACATATATATGATAATATACATATATGTATAAATAAAAGAAATATATATGAATAAAATAATAGTTAATTAATAACAATAACTGATATTAGGTCAAATTTAAAATTTCATAAAGTCAAAATATAAAAATTATTAGACATTAATATAAACACGATTATAAACAATTACAAAAATTAATTGATGACTAGAATTGGTACGTTATAAATTCATCCATTGAATAAAAACTAGAATCAGCAAGAATCACCTTAACTTTCCTTTTGAATGCTGTACAATGCAGCGACTTCAGGTGCTGAGGAAGTTTATTATGCATTTTCATACCATTGAATATATGTGTTTTGTGTTCTATTCAGTCTATGACGTGGAGCCATGAAATTATTCCTTAATCTTGTTTCATGATTGTGAACCGCTGAGTGTTTTTGGAAAGTGTTCTTATTCTTGTGTATACATTCTGTCAAGAAAGTACCGGGAATTATCGATTTAAATCTGGCGGGGCAATGAGGCAGGTGAAAATTTTTTTTCCTAGGTTGGTACCACTGTCCTTAATTATTATGCCAAGCTTGAGCGGGATCTGTCAACTAGTGTGTTTGCAACAGCTGATTAAGTCAGTCGATGTCAGAGTGCGTGCCGATTTTTACTATGGGTGATTACGTTGAGCAAAGAATTTGTTTAAAGTTTTGTGTTGCAAATGAATTTTCGTGTGCCGATGCATTGAAAATGTTGCAAAAGGCCTTTGGTGATAATGCTCTATTGAAAACTCGTGCATATCAGTGGTACAGAGCCTTCAAGGACGGTCGTGAAGTGGTCGAAGACTTGCCTCGTTCCGGACGCCCATCGACGGCTTCGATCGAAGATAACGTCGATAAAATTAAGGACAGGGTGCTGGAAAACCATCGTACCAGCTTGAGAGAGATAGCACATGATCTTAAGATATCCCACGAGTCCGCACGTACGATTTTGATTGATATTTTGGGCATGAGAAAGGTGGCTTCACGACTCGTACCGAAAGACCTGAATTTTCTTCAAAAACGTCATCGCGAACAGGTTGCTTCAGACATGCTGGATCGCTGTAATTCCGATTCTACATTCATGGAACGCATTATAACTGGTGATGAGACCTGGGTCTACGAGTACGATATGCAAACAAGCCAGCAATCATCGGAATGGATGGCAAAAAATGAGCCGAAACCGAAAAAACCACGCCAAAGCCGCTCGAAAATGAAGGTGATGCTCATTGTTTTACTCGATATCCGTGGCGTGGTGCACTACGAATTCATTCCAGAGGGTCAGACGGTAAACAAGGAGTATTACCTAGGCGTTATGAAACGTTTGCTTGAGCGTATCCGTAAGAAGCGGCCAAATTTGTGGGCGAACAACCCATGGATTTTGCATGACGATAACGCGCCTTCTCACCGAGCTACGATTGTGACTGACTTTCTCGCCAAAAACTCAACAAACGTGCTTCAGCAACCATCTTATTCGCCGGATTTGGCTCCCTGCGACTTTTCCCTCTTCCCAAAACTAAAATTGCCCCTTCGTGGCACCCGTTTTGAGTCGATTGAAGCCATAAAACAAAATTCGGCGCGAGAGCTAAAGTCCATCCCGGAAAGCGCCCATAAAAAATGTTTCGATAATTGGAAGTGCCGTTGGCATAGATTTATTGGAGCAAATGGAGCCTATTTTGAAGGCGACCCAATAAATTTTGACGATTAAATGTAAAAATGTTGTTTTAATTGAAAATTCCCGGTACTTTCTTGACAGAGTAGTATACATAAGGCATTCAAGGATATAGCAGCATGTAAAAGGTAAGTATACCATATTGCTTGAAAAGAGGTCTACAGCTAGTGGTCTGCCCACTTCTGCTATCAATCTTATGGCCTTTTTCTGTTTCAGAAAAACTCCTCCAGCATCTGAAGATGCGCCCCATAGGATTATGCCGTAGGTCATTCTGCAGTGAAATTGTGCATAATAAGCAAGTACCGCCACTTTTTCTGTGAGTATGCTTTTTATTCGTACAGCGTGAGCAGTGATAAAGAAATAAACAGAATTTTCTCGTCACAGATATGACAAAATAGTAGGCATCTTTGAATAAAGATTAGGAAATGTATATTTTGTTGTGGAGTCTATTATCAAAAAACAAAACGAATAGACTGCATTGACATTGATATTCCCTTGAGAATATGTTGCGTCATAAGGAAGTCATTTGAAATAAAAACATTAAAATAAGATTCATCGTGATAGAAATATTCAAAAATTCACTTAAAAAAATAATTATAAAACGAAACTTTGAAGATATAGTTTTTTTGGAGCAAATATCGATTAAAAATCAGCTAAAATCAGAAAATCTTTTGCAAAATTTATATATAATGAAAAAAAAGCTTAGAGTTCACCATAATTTAATATGTTTAAAGACCCAAAGCTTCAAGATAAAATGGAATTTGAATTCAACTATCTTTCTTAAGTTACAAAAGAAAATTATTGAAAAGCCTGTTATAAAAATTATATTACATTTCAAAGAAATATGTAAGTTTAATCTATCGAAACAATTTTATTTTGACAAGAACTAAAATTCCATCATTATTAATTGTTTCTTAACTTTTCGAAAATTTATCGTATGTGATCTAAAGTGAAACATTTTATTTTCGCTAATATTTATTGTTTACGCAAATATTGTTTCGTCAGTTACATTTCGACTTCATCAGGTGAGTATAGTAACTAACTACACTTACAAAATCAGTCTCCTTAAATACAAATTTGAGCAAAAAAAAAACGTGATAACATGAATGATTGTTTTGGAATTTTCAGAATATATTCAAAGAGGTTCAGCAAAGAGAATCGGTTCAAATATCTATGGTCGTTAAGTAAATGTGTTTTTTATGATGCGGGTTTATTTCTAGTGCTTCTAAAAGGTCTAGTCTATTGTATTTATTCTCTATATGGAAAATTTCGAAATTGTGGTACAATTAATTTTAAAATCATTCAAGAATAGTTTATATAAAATTAAAATTTGTAGAGAGGTTACCAGAATTAATGTGTTTGATATTTAAGTTTTTACTCGTATTTTTCATGCTGAGTTAGTATTCTATACTTTTCAATAGCTTGTGTAATGTATAGTCAATAATTTATTTTTTAAATTTATGAACTAAGTATAAATATATAAAATGTGATTATTGCTCCACTTATATTCAGATACCTGGAGAGAACAGAATTAAAATTTTATTTTGACATTCAACACGTATGAAGTAATAAATATTGGAGAGTATTTCTACATTTTTTTAATGAACTCATCTCTGTTTCTCATTATTCTAATTGAAACATACATCGTTTCAGCTAAAGAAATATTAGAAAATTGAGATATATACCTTCGCCGTAATTAGGTATTGGAAACAAATGGTTTAGCAATCAGTCAAAAGGTCAACAACTTGAACCAACATCTTCATATGAATTAACAAATTCCAACTAAGAACTGGAGGTTAACTACCGTTCGAAGTGATTCAAACACATTAGTTTCTCTAAGGGGAATATGGATTTGAAGTTAAATCAGGAAAAAAGTTTTTCGAATAAAATAATTATGATGATTTGAAATTTTTCCTATTTAATAATGAACATCCTATAAAAAAATCTTTGAACTCATTGAATTATACATATTTCAATTGACACAAAACGATGAGATTGAACTGCTGCAGTTGGTATGCAGAAAATGTACTTCCTTCAAAATTTGGAATATTTTGTATTGAAATAAATTAATCGTAAGTGAATTGACAATATAAAAGTGGGCCATCTAGAGTTTGCATTTTGAAGTAGTGGTCATTTCGAGTCTGCCAACACTTCTATCATTAGTGTTTTGACAGAAAGTTAGTTTAATATTTGACATTTGACATATTAAAAACTGTTAGAAGTTTTCGTGGAAAACTCAACTGAAATAAAATGCCCCATGGCATCTTGGATCAATTTGCGAAGCGAGTTCGTGCAACTGCATCGTTAGTTGATAAAACAACCTGTTCACGTTCTCGTCCAGTGAGCACACCTGAAAATATCGTTCTCAAGAACTGAACATTTGTCGCACTTATCAGAGGAGAACGATCGTCACAAAATTTTGCACAAACATGCACGTTATTATTCTACTTTCAATCGGTAAATTATGATAATAAGCGTACAATACATGCAAGGGCTTCAATTTTGAATCAAAAATTATCGAAGTAAGCCTCTGATATGAAAAATAACCAGAATTTCGGAAATAGTAAATATTTAAGGAAAATATTGTGGATATTTAGACTCTATATGAATTTATTTCATAATTTAAAAATCAATTTGAATGTGAGTCAGTACTTGGTCGAAGTAATTTCAAATGACTTTAAATTCAGAATTATATATTCTAACCTCTACAATATATATTGAATCTATATAAAAAAAATTATCAAAATGATATCCTTATATATACCAGTATAAAATATTTTTCAATGTCTGGGAAAAAAAACTTGCGATATATTTGAATCTGAATTCAATACATTTCTGAAGAGATCTAAAGACCGAAACAGCAGCTATCAAATGTTGGAGTTCTAGTTCAATTATTTTGATTTGATCCTTTATTTTGAGAATTTTAGTTTATTTTGGAATAGTGGATTTTCTTGTATTTGTATGTTAACATAGATACTTGTATAGTTTTTGTTAATGTATAATATTTGTATTAATACGTTTCATGTCGGGATGTGAAAAGGTTTTTTTATATTGATTATATATAAGGATATCATTTTGATAGTTTTTGTATATGGTTTCAATATATATTGTAGAAGTTAGAATATATAATTCTGAAGTTGAAGTCATAATTGTATACAATATCCCTTAATGAAAATTAAACATTATTCTAGACAAGTATTCATTTTATATTAATCTCCCATACATTTTTGTTATATAAATAGTAGAAGTTTTTCAGAGTTTTGATTTTGAATTTTAACAAGAACTCTCATCAAGTAGGCCCAAAATTCATAATTTTTATAGAATTTTACAAAAGATTGAATTGAAAATTTCTCAGAAAAATTTATTTCCTTTACTGACGGACATGGAATTTACAAGAATTGTACAAAATGCTGAAACTTGAAAGGACTTCCTGTCAATAAAGAAATTGAACAACGTTGCTTTTATAGAAAATTTAGACCCGAGCCATGCAAAATCCAAATACAGCACACTTCTCTTCTTCAAACAATGGTGATTCTTAGAGTAAACGCCCAAAATAAAAAATTAACCTCAGACAGGTAGCCGTCGAAAATTGTACTCACCGCGCCATCTAGCCTCACGACTAGGAACTTAGTCGCTTTATCGACAGAGATCTGTAGTAAAAAATGAGTGAATTAGAAATAGGAATCTATACACTAAGTGTTTTTGAAAGTCATTATACACCATTGTAGAGATGGCACCACAAACTCCGAAAAAATTTTCATTGGACTACTAACAGGAACCTAATTTTGCCATGTTCCAATACTTTTAGTTCTTAGTAGTAGAAAAACTAACATATAATCAATTGTTTCTCCTTTATATGTCAAAAATATTTTCTTGAAGTGAGTTTTTTCCTCTGCTTACATTCAATAAAATATCTGAGAAACACTGTTTCATTTCAGAAGAAAATATAAAAATGGACCGTGACCATACAGCAAACATCATCCAAGAACACGACAGCCTGTTTCGATTGGATATGCAGAAAGTGTTTCTAAGACACTTTTTTCAAATTCCTAAAGCATTTTTTGGATTAAATTTGTAGAAGTTTCGGAGAATCGGTCCAGTCATTGCCAGTCATTCAGTTTATTATCAATAAAATAAGTAAAGAACCGCATGGTTTCACGTCTGAGAGGTACAGGCTTCATTTTGGCAATTCCTGTTCGAACTATTGCATGATTCTGGTCAAGTTGATGTTATATACACAGATTTCCAGAAAACTTTTGATAGAATGAGATATTAGCTTGAGGGATATACATATGAATTTAGTCAAGGTTTTTCAATCATTTCTATGCATATCCAATTCCGGTGTTCCCCAAGGCTCAAATGTGGGTCCATTTCTATTAGAGACGAACAGGTCTGGACTCAAATGACATCAATATCATTTAAAAACTGAACTGGAAACAAACAGCTACCCTTAGAACAGAAAGTGGCATATGTCAAGAAGTGGCAATACAAAGACTAATTAGACAGGGATATGTGTTGTCCCCGCTTTTGTTTAACTTATACTTAGAAGAAGTTTTCATTTAATTTGTAAATGATAGTAAAGAATGTATAAAGATTATTGGTGAGATCTTGAACAATATAAGATATGCTGATGATACTGTTATAATTGTTCAAGTTAAGAATTTTTGTGGTGTTTATTAAATGAAACCTATTCGCGAAATTAAGTCAACAAGTTTGAATAGGATGCTGGATTAGTGAAAATCTTGATCCAGACGTAGATGTATAAGGAAGGATAGAGTATGTCCGAAGTGTTTTCTCTAAAATAAAGCGACTGCACTGTAACAGAGAGCTGACACTGAACCGTATGATGGAGACCATAGAAAAATTGAGGCCTTTGAAACTTGGGTATTTCAAGGAATGCTGAAGATTTTCTGAACTGATCACATATAGATGCATAGATAGGTCTTATATCTTGTTAATAGAGACGTTCCAATATTGTTGAAACAAGAAAAACTACATAATTTAAACATATACTCAGAAACCCTAAATATGACGACAAATTTCCTGGATGAAGACTATTGAGGTTTGTACAGAAATAAACGTCTAAGCCCTGATAAGAACAGCTGAAAATATAGAAGGTTTTGCTGTAGTTACCACCAATCTTCGATGAGAAGAGGTTAAAGCAGAAGAAAAATTATTATAATTATTATCTAAGAAAATATTGTCCGGCTACATCAATTCATTTATTTGCTTTTATGCTTTCACTCTGATCCCGGTCATCTGACACACCTTACGTACAAGACAAGCAAATCATTCAATCGCACGTCAAGAGACATATTAGAAGCCAGTCTATGTTTCACATAGTCTTGGTATCTTACAAACTCATACTTGCCTGTGATGCTCAAGTAATCTATATATTCATACAACACGTTCCTTTCTTTCAAGACGGAGGTGACTCTTTACTTTTACAAGGGAGGGCGCCTCGTCCTGATATACTACAACCTCCTCTTCTCACAAGTTCTTCCAACATCTTATTTATAGTTGTATTCCATACTTTAGGGCTCAAAATGAAGACCTACGTGCATCCTCTTGAAGTCCAGCTTATTACCATTTCATGTTGATCAAACAATCTCTCCTGTCTCATAAAAATGCTCTACCAGAGTGGCATCTCACATCCTATGCATTTGAACGCTCCAAGATATTTCCCGAATAAAGATTGCCAAAGGCACCCTTGCAGAACAAACATGCATGAATTCTTCCTCACTTTAATGGATACAATAAAAACATAAGATGAATCGTTAGAAAAGTAATATACAGAAAACATACATCTCACGCTGTAACCGAAAGATACAGCAGTATTCTTTCACATTTTTAATACTCATTCGATTTCTTTTGTTACCTACTTTGCTATTCGCTACCAACAGATCTCCGTCATCACCGCTCTTGGATGTGAAGGAAAATGATCCCTCTCTGTTATTTTGAAAACCTACGCTCCGTTTTGAATTCATTCAGTAGGTAAAAACCACGCATACAATGCACTATTCAGCTACGGTGCATCCCACGCAATCAATATTGCTTGAGAAGTTTTCTATAGAAAACATTTAATTTTCTGTCAAATCGTCTCTTCAACTACCTTTCGGTCTGTATTCAATAAAGTCAGGCCTTTCATTGCACATTCAAGTGAAAACATAATTCGCTATCGGAAAAATTCCTCCTCAACAATTCTTGTTTGAAAACTATATGCATCTCTTTATTATGTCTTATTCTCTTCAGATTAATATAAACGTTCATATAGTTTCCTCATACATTCTTTTGTGTTTCCGTTTGTATACGCTTGAAAGCTTCACATAATTTTTATCTTCTTATTTTATTATCTTTGATGGTTTGTCAATATATCTTCCAGTGATATTTTACGTTTAAATGTTCATCTCAATCATTTCGGAGTTTTTTGTTGACTAGTTTTTCCGCTCGTTTCAGTATCACAACAGTTTCATCACAATATTGGTATTTTGAGTCAATAAGATTTTTGAATGATGAAAGTAGATATACAGATACCTATGCTCAAATTGAATAATATCCATTCGGTTGTTAGTTAGCACGAAAACTTCCAGGTTTCAAACCAAAATTTTCTATGGGCTACGGGAAAGTCCATTAGATATTGTCAAGTGTGAAAGAGGGATGTTGAATTCCATATTTTCGTAACTAATAGAAAGTAACCTAGGAGCGTACGTGCCGGCTCGCATTTCATTGGACTGGTATGTTCTACGAGTAGCTAGCACACATAACCTTTTCTTATATAGAACTTGTATTATAGATAAATCTTCAGATATATTTTGAGCTTAGTCTATTTGAGTAATGCTAATGGGAACCCAACTGAAGTGTTTCAGCGTAAACAGCGATGTTTGAAAGGAAATAGCTCCATAGTGAATCCTAGAAGTACAAATCTCTTGTTTGATGCTCATGGGATAGCTAGTGTTGTTGCAAGAACGCTTTATCCTTAAAATGAAATGTTCATTCTGATAGAAACTCTCATAATATCCTTGAACCTCAATTTGGCAATCAATTTCGAAAACATTTGAAATTTCTCTTACCTTCAGTTACAGGTATATGTGTTCAATGAAGAAAAGACTATAAAGACAAACAAAAACTAAACGAACCATAATACTACTTACATGATAAGAAATGGACGATATTTAATTACAGTCTATCTAGGAATTTATTATTTTTCACAATTTGGATATACCTCTTTTTTGTAACATTCTAAGACAAAAGTAATGTATGAAATAGGTTGAGCAGATAGTCGGCTATGGCCAAAGTTGCATGGCAACACTATTTGTCAAACATTGTTGATTTTCAGCAGGTATACAATTTATGAAATAATGTCGCAACTTGAAAAAAGAAAACAGGTTGAATATTTGTATATAAAAGGTTTTCGAAACGTTAAAAAATTAGTGCAATTGACTGAACTGGGAAAAAGTGCTGTATATGATACAATAAAGACGTAGAAAATGGCATGGATATGAGGCAGAGACCAGTTTCAGGAAGATCGGGTAAGATTGAAGGAAACAATTTAAATGCTTTATTGGCTTTAGAACGGGCATGGGGATTTGGAAATCAACGAAATATAAAAGTCCAAATGTCACTGAAAAAACAAGGCTTCGTTCGCATCAAGGAAACCAAAAAAATCTCTATAATGACTCCATTAATTTAATTTGATTTAATTCAGTCAGTTTTAGACTTCTGGACTACCATCACCGAAATTTATGAAGGTGATCTAGTTTCGGGTGTACCTCGATGTTTAGTTAAGTGTTTGCAGTTAAATGGAGGTTGTATAAGTAAATAAGATGACTATTTTGTTATAATTTTCTAATTCAAGAATCAAGAAAATATACTAAATAATAACAATTGAGTTTTATTCTTTCCGGACTATATTTATTCATTAACTGAATTGTTCATCAAAAGTGAAGGATATTCATGTTTTCCGAAGATGTAGAGATCAAGATTATGGCAAAAGATCTAGAAGCTGTTAAAGCGTTTCCGGCTTTGGTCCATGGGCATCAAGTGTTCTTTGTTATTGGTCCCATCCTAATCTTTGATACTTGTATTCGCAAGTTTTTGGAACTCTTCTTAGCCAGTGTCTCGATGTTAGATTGACTTCATGGAAACGTCATGACGATTAATTCCAGTGGGAAAGTAATATGCCAGTAAACGTGATATCACAGTTTGGCTAATATTGGAGAAATTGGTCTATAGCACTTTGTTCCTCAAGCCTGAAGGGCTCTATTGGCATCGTCTTACGATAGAACTTGTCTTTGCTTAATGGAAATTTGAGTTTTAGTTGCCTAGAATTGTTGATTGAATCGGTCCTTAATTGATGAAAATTCATTTTAATTGAATAGAATGATATATAGTCCGCCTAGAAAGAATCCAGAAATGACAAAGCTCAGTTGTAATTATTTAGTATATATTTTTAATCCTTGAATTAGAAAATTCTAACAAAATATTCTTGATTAAACTTCGAGGTACACCCGAAACTAGATCAACTCCATAATTTTCGGAGATGGTAGATCCAGGATTGTAAAACTGACTGAATTGAATTATCTTTGTTTCGTGGCGCTGCTCGTTCAACTTCAATATTCATTAGTCCCCATATGTTTTCAATGGGACTAACATCTGGTGAAGCTGAAGGTTGTCATGAAATGGTTGTCACTTGGTGTTCTTGCATCCAAGCTTGAGAACAGGCCGAAGTGTGGCATCTTGCATTATCCTGCTGAAAACGCCACCCCCTGGATATAAAGCATGCGCCGTTTCAAGGATAAAAACATTTAGAATGCCACAATACTTTTCATTATTAATGGTACCATCAACTTCAGAGAGGGGCGTAGCACCACGCTGAGATATTGCTCCCCAAACCATTATTTTGGTGAAAAGTTTGGAAATTTGAACGGTAACAGGTTGTTTTGATAGGATTTTCAAGTGATTACCACCAAATTGGAAAGGACTTTTATCAAATATGAAGATATTATTGAAATTATGTTCTTGAAAAGGTTGACAAAATCTTATCCTTCGTTCCTTTTGTGGAGGTGTCATTAAAGGTTTTTTTTTTAATTTCTTTGATATGTAGCCTTATCTTTTATTCTACCTGTTTTCTTTTTTCTAGTTGTGACATTATTTCATAAATTGTATACCTGTGGAAAATCAACAATATTGGACAAATAGTGTTACCATGCAACTTTGGCATTAGTCGACTATCTGCATAATCTATTTTATACATTACTTTTGTCTAAGAATGTTACAAAAAAGAAGTATACTAAAATTATGAAAAATACTAAATTCCCGATTCATTCTAGGCGGATATAATAAAAACATATATGATGTTAATAATATAACACCAATACTTGTCTAATTTTATTTTTCATCTTATTTCATGATATACATATACGTTTTCCGTTTGCTTATGAGCACCTTCTTTCGGAATAAGACCTTCCTTTGCACGTATTGTTTTAAATTTCAAATGTAAAAAAATCTGTCATATAAACAATTCTTTTTCCCTTTATTCACAGCACGAAAAAGTTTCTTTATTATGTTACCGTGAGGAGTGAACCTTATCAAGTTTCACACAGGAAGGTTATATTCTTATTAACATTTATTTCACTTCGAATTTCTTCACACTCCACTCTATTGTCTCGCACATCAATAACTAAACCTACAAAACGGCTCAATTCTTGAGTAGGAACACACTGTAAGAAATTTCCCTGCAATTTCAACCTCGCCAATAACATCAAACCGTTGAAAGCTCCATCGTCAAGATTTGCTATCTTGTTATAATTCAGATTGAGCGTTTCCAAGAACTGCAAGTTGGAGAAGGTACCAGTATCGATGGACTCGATGTAGTTCAAGGATAGATCCAGATATTTCAGCTTCGGTAAATATTGGAAATCATGTTTAGTTATGGTTCTGATGTAGTTGTGAACCACTCGTAAGTCTTTCAAGTTTCTCAAACCCCTGAAATTAATATTCTGTATTTTCGATATATCGTTGCCTGATAGGTCCAACGTGGTTAATTTTCGTAGAGGAAGGAATATGGGTTGATCTAGTTCAGTTATTCTGTTTCCATATAGACCAAGAGTTGTTAAGTTTTCTAATCTGTTGAAGGCTCCCTCGGATACCTTGATAACATTAGTGAGGTTTAAATAGAGATTTTGGATTTTTGTGAGTAGAATGAAAGCATTTCTAGGAATGTTACTATTCTCTCCATGCATGAAACAGATTTTGGTTAGGTTGGTTTCCACTTTTTCTGGTACTCCATTGATGAATTTATTTCCAACGCATACTGTGATATCGCGAACGTCCAAACACATTTCATGGCTGCTGCGAATGGCGACTATTAGGAAGACTATTTCTAAGCAAAACGAGTGTTTCCTCATATCTACTCGTTTTTTCTCACCTGAAAAATAATTTATTTTGTATTACTCAAGTTTCGTAACGAAAATATTTTATATTTCATCATACAGGGTTATCCATTTTCCGAAAGTTAACGTAAATAAAACACTCTTTCATTTGGAATATCGATCAAATTTTCATTTCAATATAATGCTTGAACCTTGTCATTATGTGTGAAATACAACATCATTCAAATGTTCCCCGCGTGATCTCTTACAGGACTCGATCCTTTGAGGTAATTTTCGATGACTCGTCGCATATTCAGGACAATATCCCACCGATAACTGGACGAATATTGGTTTTCAGATCGTTAATAGTCAAAAGGTTCGTGAATTTTACTAGTTAGGTTGCTAGTTCTTTTACCAGGTGACTACTCAGCTGCCTTCATCTGCCCAGGAAGCAGAAAGTGTGATAGAGTTACGCCTTATCATCGCGCATGGCGAGAACCACACCGAAGAGCTAAACCCACCAGCTTCCAGTTTCGGTTTCAGTCCGAGAACCTACACCATGACTGGTAGCAGCGAATCACCATCCAAACTCTTCTGGCTCTGCAGCGTCAGTGACGCCGAAGGGGCTTCTTATCCACCCACCGAACAAGGTTCCATGAACCAAGATTTAATGCCTCAATAGATCCTGGTAAGAGCATAAACGTCAAGACCCACGAACTCTTGAGATGTCTTTCAATGAATCCTGGCTTCATTCACAAACGATCTAACCGTATCGTGGAGATTCAAAAACCCCAGAAACATGTTGCAATCGATCCAGTTCTAACTAGAGAATCATTGTTTTTGTAGTAAATTTTCACAAATTCTCACACTATCAGCAGCAGATGAGTTATCCATATTGTTAAATGGCTAACCATTAGCTAAACATATAGAGCTTCGGATCACAGTTCAATGCGACATTTGTCATTGAAACAGGGCTGTGCAATCCGGACCACGAAATGGATAACCCGTTATAATATCAAAGTTGACTTCAGGGCATAATTTTTATGATTGTAATTAAATAAAATAATAAATATTATTTCCACAATTTATTGAGTTAACGACAATTGTCTCGCCAGCACTATGGTTTTGTCAATTTTACATTTTAATTCAATTTTTAACTTCCTTGAAAGAATTTTGATATACCAAAAAACTGGTTTCAGTTCCTAACAGAAATTTAATTGGATAGGTTTTTACTTGACAGAAATTCATTATGATTAAATAGAATAATTAAAAATTATTTCCACAATTTATTAATTATCATTAAACTCAAGAGTACAAAATGTAAACTGTGGAAATGATCTACATTTTTTATTTAATTAAAAAAAATTCCATCAAGTGAGGATACATTCAACTGAAATTTTTTTTTCTAGGATTGTGTTTCTTGAGATACACTAATAAACCAGACATATTAAAAGTTTGTAATCTACTTCCCCAATAAACTATGAAATATCTAATACAACTATTAGCTTTATTGTAAAAAATTGGTTATAGAATCAAAGTTCAAAGTATTTTCCGTCGCTAGCCCACTACTTTGGCCTATACTTCTGCCAATTGCAGGATCCCATCGCTAAAAAAAGACCTGGTCTTTAGCCGGTTCTGTAAACTTTGACATAGCTATTTTGACATAGTTTGGATGGTTTTTATACCGTTACTTTTTTTTTAGGTCATAGAATCAACCAATGTGTACTTTTCTAAACCAGTTGATACCTTGGCCACATTTCTACTAACGGCAACTTCTCAAAGTAATTAATGATATGGAAATTTGAATATAAAAACAGATTTAATCTGTCAGTCTTCTACAATTTTTCTCCAAGAATAGTTCCTATTCTGCATATAATCAGCAGGTGTTCAGTTTCAAATTGTTCCAATTAATCAGTAGGGCGTTGGGAACCAAGATAGTTCGGTAATAATATACTCCAAAGCCGGCACAAAGAAGGTATTAAGATAATCTTAGCAAAAAGGCACTCCAGCAAGATTGTTCAGTTCTTAGATCTTCCGGTAATAAGATTATCCGGTACTAAGATCTTCGGTACTACGATGGTTCGGTACTAAGTCGCCTTCTTATTAGACGTCTTATAGGAAACAATAGAAATTCAATATTCTTCGATTTTCATGGATTAGGTACGTTAATTCGATAAAAATACCACTATGTTTGTCTTCCTGTAACCTTACAATACGAAAGAAAGAAATCTGGAAAATTCTACGCTTCTTGAAAACAATGCAATTCTACAGCGCATGCGATAACAGCGTCGACTTTCAGTGCGAAACTCCAAACTTAATGGTCTTAGTTGAATCACATTATTGGGGCATATTTTAGCGAACATCATACTTAATTTGATAGATTCCTGATTCGGAAAAGTTGGGATTCCTTTTTTATTATTCACCAACACCTTAGCTAAATTATTTCTATTTACTGCTAAAGAATTCATTAAGCCATTGAAACCCATGTTTTCTTTTCTTCATTACGATAAGGATTATATAAATGATCCTTATGAATATAAGAAAATATGGTTTTTAATGGCTTACATAAAAGGTTTCAACAGTAGGATCTCTAATGGTCTTCATAAAATGGGAAATAATTCTTTAGCAGTAAATAGAAATAATTTAGCTAAGATGTTGGTAAACAATAAAGAAAGGAACTCCAAATCGAGGATTTATCAAATTAAATGTGGTGATTGTAAAGCTATATATATATATATATATATATATGACAGACAGGCCGATATTTACAACATAGGATATCTATTTTAATGTCTATTTTGAAAAACCAGAAAGCAACCAGTTCCGCAGAACATTGTTTAGAAAATAACCATTTTTTTAAAGAAGGAAAAGATGTCACTTTACTATATAATGTTAATAAGAGTAAATTGAAGGACTACTTGGAGATTCTTTCAATCAAAAAAGCCATTGAGAAAAAGCCGAATTGGATGCTGTTATTTCCATGCGCCATGAAAACACACAGATGTCGTAAGTGTAATAAAAAAAAGCCGGCACAAAGAAGGTATTAAGATAATCTAAGCAAAAAGGCACTCCAGCAAGATTGTCCAGTTCTTAGATCTTCCGGTAATAATAATATTCAATATTCTTCGATTTTCATGGATTAGGTACGTTAATTCGATAAAAATACCACTATGTGTGTCTTTGTGTAACCTCACAATAGGAAAGAAAAAAATCTGGGAAATTCTACGCTTCTTGAAAACAATGCAACTCTACAGCGCATGCGATAACAGCGTCCGACTTTCATTGCGAAAACTCCAAACTTATCGGTCTTAGTTGAATCACATTATTGGGGGATATTTTAGCGAACATCATACTTAATTTAATAGATTCCCGGTTCGGAAAAGTTGGGATTCCTTTTTTATTATTCACCAACACCTTAGCAAAATTATTTCTATTTACTGCTAAATAATTCATTAAGCCATTGAAACCCATGTTTTCTTTTCTTCATTACGATAAGGATTATATAAATGATCCTTATGAATATAAGAAAATATGGTTTTTAATGGCTTACATAAAAGGTTTCAACAGTAGGATCTCTAATGGTCTTCATAAAATGGGAAATAATTCTTTAGCAGTAAATAGAAATAATTTAGCTGAGATGTTGGTAAACAATAAAGAAAGGAACTCGAAATCGAGGATTTATCAAATTAAATGTGATGATTGTAAAGCTATATATATATATATATAGGACAGACAGGCCGATATTTACAACATAGGATATCTATTTTAATGTCTATTTTGAAAAACCAGAAAGCAACCGGTTCCGCAGAACATTGTTTAGAAAATAACCATTTTTTTAAAGAAGGAAAAGATGTCACTTTACTATATAATGTTAATAAGAGTAAATTGAAGGACTACTTGGAGATTCTTTCAATCAAAAAAGCCATTGAGAAAAAGCCGAATTGGATGCTGTTATTTCCATGCGCCATGAAAACACACAGATGTCGTAAGTGTAATAAAAAAAAGCAAGCACAAAGAAGGTATTAAGATAATCTAAGCAAAAAGGCACTCCAGCAAGATTGTTCAGTTCTTAGATCTTCCGGTAATAATATTATTCAATATTCTTCGATTTTCATGGATTAGGTACGTTAATTCGATAAAAATACCACTATGTGTGTCTTTGTGTAACCTCACAGTAGGAAAGAAAAAAATCTGGGAAATTCTACGCTTCTTGAAAACAATGCAACTCTACAGCGCATGCGATAACAGCGTCCGACTTTCATTGCGAAAACTCCAAACTTATCGGTCTTAGTTGAATCACATTATTGGGGGATATTTTAGCGAACATCATACTTAATTTAATAGATTCCCGATTCGGAAAAGTTGGGATTCCTTTTTTATTATTCACCAACACCTTAGCAAAATTATTTCTATTTACTGCTAAATAATTCATTAAGCCATTGAAACCCATGTTTTCTTTTCTTCATTACGATAAGGATTATATAAATGATCCTTATGAATATAAGAAAATATGGTTTTTAATGGCTTACATAAAAGGTTTCAACAGTAGGATCTCTAATGGTCTTTATAAAATGGGAAATAATTCTTTAGCAGTAAATAAAAATAATTTAGCTAAGATGTTGGTAAACAATAAAGAAAGGAACTCCAAATCGAGGATTTATCAAATTAAATGTGATGATTGTAAAGCTATATATATATATAGGACAGACAGGCCGAGATTTACAACATAGGATATCTATTTTAATGTCTATTTTGAAAAACCAGAAAGCAACCGGTTCCGCAGAACATTGTTTAGAAAATAACCATTTTTTTAAAGAAGGAAAAGATGTCACTTTACTATATAATGTTAATAAGAGTAAATTGAAGGACTACTTGGAGATTCTTTCAATCAAAAAAGCCATTGAGAAAAAGCCGAATTGGATGCTGTTATTTCCGTGCGCCATGAAAACACACAGATGTCGTAAGTGTAATAAAAAAAAGCCAGCACAAAGAAGGTATTAAGATAATCTAAGCAAAAAGGCACTCCAGCAAGATTGTTCAGTTCTTAGATCTTCCGGTAATAATATTATTCAATATTCTTCGATTTTCATGGATTAGGTACGTTAATTCGATAAAAATACCACTATGTGTGTCTTTGTGTAACCTCACAATAGGAAAGAAAAAAATCTGGGAAATTCTACGCTTCTTGAAAACAATGCAACTCTACAGCGCATGCGATAACAGCGTCCGACTTTCATTGCGAAAACTCCAAACTTATCGGTCTTAGTTGAATCACATTATTGGGGGATATTTTAGCGAACATCATACTTAATTTAATAGATTCCCGGTTCGGAAAAGTTGGGATTCCTTTTTTATTATTCACCAACACCTTAGCTAAATTATTTCTATTTACTGCTAAATAATTCATTAAGCCATTGAAACCCATGTTTTCTTTTCTTCATAACGATAAGGATTATAAAAATGATCCTTATGAAGATAAGAAAATATGGTTTTTAATGGCTTATATAAAAGGTTTCAACAGTAGGATCTCTAATGGTCTTCATAAAATGGGAAATAATTCTTTAGCAGTAAATAGAAATAATTTAGCTGAGATGTTGGTAAACAATAAAGAAAGGAACTCGAAATCGAGGATTTATCAAATTAAATGTGATGATTGTAAAGCTATATATATATATATATAGGACAGACAGGCCGATATTTACAACATAGGATATCTATTTTAATGTCTATTTTGAAAAACCAGAAAGCAACTAGTTCCGCAGAACATTGTTTAGAAAATAACCATTTTTTTAAAGAAGGAAAAGATGTCACTTTACTATATAATGTTAATAAGAGTAAATTGAAGGACTACTTGGAGATTCTTTCAATCAAAAAAGCCATTGAGAAAAAGCCGAATTGGATGCTGTTATTTCCATGCGCCATGAAAACACACAGATGTCGTAAGTGTAATAAAAAACAGCCAGCACAAAGAAGGTATTAAGATAATCTAAGCAAAAAGGCACTCCAGCAAGATTGTCCAGTTCTTAGATCTTCCGGTAATAATGATATTCAATATTCTTCGATTTTCATGGATAAGGTACGTTAATTCGATAAAAATACCACTATGTGTGTCTTTGTGTAACCTCACAATAGGAAAGAAAAAAATCTGGGAAATTCTACGCTTCTTGAAAACAATGCAACTCTACAGCGCATGCGATAACAGCGTCGACTTTCATTGCGAAAACTCCAAACTTAATGGTCTTAGTTGAATCATATTATTGGGGCATATATTAGCGATTGTAATTAAAATCAACAGTGGAGCGTTTTTTAACGTTACAGATCCAGAAAAAATGTTCCCTATCTTTACTTCCTGATCTAATTAATGCATTTGAATGTATAGGGTTCATTTTTGAGTTACCCTTCTGATAATGTTCAATATCGAATTGTTCAAAAAAAATCACCGAATAATAAAATTTCCACTGGGATGTTTGGAGAACAAAAAAAGCTTTTTAACTAAAATACATTGGCCATCTCGTCATAGGAATTCTTTCTCCCTAATACAGAACTTGAAAATTATTTTTGGATTCTTCAAAACTCTTAGGTTCTTGAGTTTAAGTGGTTCAATTGTCTGTTCAACATTACCTTTCGACAGTAAGTTCAAATTACATTATTTCGTGAATAGTGAACCGATTTTGAAAATTTTAACTGGGTGTACAGAACATAAATAACTTTCAAACTAACGGGTGGTTTCTTCGGAACAAACACATCATGGAAATTCGTCCCCCTCAAAACAGAAGTTGATCCGTCTTTTTTTAAATCTTCGAAATTTTTCGTTTCCGAGTTCTGAGGAGGGTGTAATTTTTATTGGGACAGCCTGTATGATTTGTTAATTCCCAGCATATATTTTCCTCAAGAATATTTGTGAAACAAATTGAACTTCAATTTGATTTATGGAGACATATAAAAACTCAAATGGGTAGAGTTTAGTTTCACCAGTCTTTAAGAGGTATTTTTCACTTTCATTTTCTTATATTCTCATATGCTTCTATGTTTTATGGTTATATCCAAAAAAAGGCGAAATTTGAAATCGAACAATATCTGAAGAAAATAATTACACTCATTTGCAACCGGACATTTAAAAGTTGAACTACCGGAGTAAGTATCTATTCATGACAAATGTTTATAAGATATTTTATTCATTAAATCACTTAGGTAATTGGTAACGAGATTATAATAGATAACAGAAAAGAAAAACACACTACGTGTTTTAAATCCGAGGACATGTGTTTCGATAAAATAATTTTACCCCAATTGTTCCTTCTCATGAAAAAAAATAGTATAGGCAGAAGTACAGTTACTAATTAAAATTAACTTCGCTAACGTGAAATATTCATGGAATTGAAATTATAGTAGGTAATTGAAATATCACTAACCTTATGAATGTTTTATTTATAACCTCACAACACTATTGCAAATATGTGAATTTTATTTGGCACAGTGGAAAGTGAAACTAGGATTATATGATAATAACTTCAGTATTTCAAAATAGAATGGTACACGAAATGACTCACATTCTATCGATATATAACAGAAAAACCCTCTGTGAGAATGGAAGAGAATCTTATCAGTAGTGATCTCAAAATTTTATAATCAAGAATAACACAAATCAGGGCATGGGTCAACGTTTGGTAATCTTCTACAGTGTTGGACTTACTTTTCACTCTTTCTTATCGTATTTTATTTCAGTTGGAAATGATAAATGTAGATAAGTACAATTTTGAACTAAGAAAATCTTAAACTTCAGCATTCAATCTGAGTGTTCATTTGCAGGAATGCTCTAAAGTATTAAACTCAACAAAATATCTATGAATAATCTAGAGAGTGCAATCTAAAATAACACATATATTTCATTTAATGTTAACTTTATATATGTGATATAATATAGTCTGTCTAGAAAGTATCCGGAATTTATCATTTTTCATAATTTTAATATGCTTTTTTTTTCTAACATTCTAAGAGAGAAGTAATTTATAAAATGGGTTGTGCAGATAGTCGGCTATGGCCAAAGTTGCATGGCAACACTGTTTGTCAAATACTGGTGATTGCCCTCAGGTGAATAATTTATGAAATAATGTCGCTAGTAGAAAAAAGAAAGCAGGTAACATTTTTGTATAGAAAAGGTTTTCGAAACATTACAAAATTAGTGCAATGACTGAACTGAAAAGAAGTGCTGTATATAAAACAACAAAGAGGATAAAAAATGGCATGTACTAGTTTCACGAAGACCGCGTAAGATTAAAGGGAACAATTTGAAGGCTTTATTGGCCTTAGGACGACACAATCCGCGCCTGGGGTTTCGCAAGTTGGCTTATAGATTTGAAAATCACCGAAATCTTAAAGTATGTCCCGAAACCGTCTGCATATCAATGAAAAGACAAGGCTACATATCAAAGAAACCAAAAATCCCTATAATGACACCTATACAAAAGGAACGAAGAATAGAATTCTGTTAACGTTTTCAAGAAGGTAATTTTAATAATGTCTTTATATGTGATGAAAGTTGTTTCCAACTTGGTGAAAATCACTTAAAAATCCTATGAAAACAACCTGTTACCGTTTAAATTTCCCACCAAAATAATGATATGGGAAGCAATATCTCAGCGTGGTGCTACACCTCTCTGTATAGTTGATGGTTCCAGTAATAGTGAAAAGTATTGTGGGATTCAAAACGATTTTCTCCTTGAAACTGCGCATGCTTTATATCTAGAGGGGTGGCGTTATCAGTAGGAAAACAAGATGCCGTACTTCGGTCTATCCAAGATGCCATACTTCGGCCTGTATTCAAGCTTGGATGCAAGAACACCAAGTGACAATAATTTCATGACCAGCAGCTTCACCAGATCTTAGTCCCATTGAAAACTTATGGGGACTAATGAAAACTGAAGTTGAAGGAGCAGCGACACGAAATAAAGATGATTTAATTCAGTCAGTTTTACAGCTTTTTCTGGAGAATATGCTATATATTTTTTTAAGAAGTGTGTTGATAATTTCATATGTTTATAAAGAAAACAATGTTTCAAGGATTTGTAAATTAATATAATTTTAAATTTTTAATTTTTTTTTAAGTTCTTGACAGATTTTTCAGGTTTCAGAGAATTGACCACCTAATGTCTAAAGTATTAAAATGGAAACTTTTCATCGAAACGAGCAGTGCAGAGCTTTGAACTCTGCAATTTATGCTTATTTACAATAAGAAAAATTAAAATAAATATTAAGTACTCGATCAAGCAGATTCAAATACTGCTAATTATTTCTATATCATATTATATTATTTGAAGAACATTTGGAAATTTCCCTGATGATTGTAAGCTTTTTTCTTCAACCTTCTAGTTTTTATTTATATTTTTTGAATGAATGGGGTATGCGGCTGGCTTTGGGTGAAACATTCTAACATTTTTATTTAATGAAAATCAAGCAGTTTTTATGTTTCGCTGTTCATTTAGAATCCTGATGTTTTTCATTCTTTCAATCATCTTCAAAGAAGTACAAGAAGTAATTTAGCTCAAAATTGAAAAGTTTCTTTTATTACACTTAGGACATCGGTGTATTTTTATGGCGCATGGAAATAACAGCATCGAATATAGAGGTGTTCCCAAAGAGTATTTGGAAATTTGTTAAATTTCCCTTTTTCTCAATAGCTTTATTGATTGAAAGAATCTCTAAATAGTCCATCAATTTACCCTTATTTACATTATATAGTGAAGTGACATATTTCTCATTAAAAAAATTATTATCTTCTATACAATGTTTTGCAAAACCGGTTTATTTCTGGTTTTTCAAAATGGACAACATATGTCCTTTGATTCTATGTTGTAAACGTCGGCCTATCTGTCCTATACTACTCTGTCAAGAAAGTACCGGGAACTTTCAATTAAAACAACATTTTTACATTTAATCGTCAAAATTTATTGGGTCGCCTTCAAAATAGGCTCCATTTGCTCCAATACATCTATGCCAACGGCACTTCCAATTATCGAAACATTTTTTATAGGCGCTTTCCGGGATGGACTTTAGCTCTGGCGCCGAATTTTGTTTTATGGCTTCAATCGACTCAAAACGGGTGCCACGAAGGGGCAATTTTAGTTTTAGGAAGAGGAAAAAGTCGCAGGGAGCCAAATCCGGCGAATACGGTGGTTGCTGAAGCATGTTTGTTGAGTTTTTGGCGAGAAAGTCAGTCACAATCGTAGCTCGGTGAGAAGGCGCGTTATCGTCATGCAAAATCCACGAGTTGTTCGCCCACAAATTTGGCCGCTTCTTACGGATATGCTCACGCAAACGTTTCATAACGCCTAGGTAATACTCCTTGTTTACCGTCTTACCCTCTGGAACGAATTCATAGTGCACCACGCCACGGATATCGAAGAAAACAATGAGCATCACCTTCATTTTCGAGCGGCTTTGGCGTGGTTTTTTCGGTTTCGGCTCATTTTTTGCCACCCATTCCGATGATTGCTGGCTTGTTTGCATATCCTCCTCGTAGACCCAGGTCTCATCACCAGTTATAATGCGTTCCATGAATGTAGAAGCGGAATTACAGCGATCCAGCATGTCTGAAGCAACCTGTTCGCGATGACGTTTTTGAAGAAAATTCAGGTCTTTCGGTACGAGTAGTGCGGCCACCTTTCTCATGCCCAAAATATCAATCAAAATCCTACGTGCGGACTCGTGGGATATCTTAAGATCATGTGCTATCTTTCTCAAGTTGGTACGACGGTTTTCCAGCACCCTTTCCTTAATTTTATCGACGTTATCTTCGATCGAAGCCGTCGATGGGCGTCCACTTCACGACCGTTCTTGAAGGCTCTGTACCACTGATATGCACGAGTTTTCGATAGAGCATTATCACCAAAGGCCTTTTGCAACATTTTCAATGCATCGGCACACGAAAATTCATTTGCAACACAAAACTTTGAACAAATTCTTTGCTCAACGTAATCACCCATAGTAAAAATCGGCACGCACTCTGACATCGACTGACTTAATCAGCTGTTGCAAACACACTAGTTGACAGATCCCGCTCAAGCTTGGCATAGTAATTAAGGACAGTGGTACCAACTAAGGAAAAAAATTTTTTACCTGCCTCATTGCCCCGCCAGATTTAAATCGATAATTCCCGGTACTTTCTTGACAGAATGTATATGTAGCATTACAATCATCATACTTAATTGGATAGATTCCCCATTCGGAACAGTTGGGATTCCTTTTTTTATTGTTCATCAACACCTTAGATAAATTAGTTCTATTTACTGCTAAAGAAGTAATTCCCATTTTATGAAGACCATAGGAAATCCTAATGCTGAAACTTTTTATAAAAGCCATTGAAAACCATATTTTCTTTTCTTCATAAGGATAAGGATTATATCAATATAAATGATCCTTATGAAGAAAAGAAAATATGGTTTTCAATAGCTTATGTAAAAGGTTTCAGTAGTAGAATCTATAATGGTCTTCATAAAATGGGAATTATTTCTGTAGCAGTAAATAGAAATAATTTAGCTAAAATGTTGGTGAACAATAAAGAATTTATTGTAATTTAATGGGAAAGATGTCACTTTACTATATAATGTTAATAAGAGTAAATTGAAGGACTACTTTCAATCAAAAAAGCCATTAAGAAAAAGGAGAATTTGATGCTGTTATTTCCATGTTCCATAAAAATGCACAGATGTCCCAAGTGTAATAAAAGAACCTTTTCAATTTTAAGTTTAGTTCCTTATTGTACCCCTTTGAAGATGCGAAACACGAGTCAATATTCTGCATTAACTGTGAAACATAAAAATTGTGTGAATTTTTTCAAAAGAAATTTTGATATTTTTTTGTTTATCGAACAGAGTTCAATAATTAGTAGAATTTCTGTAATTGAATTCTCAGTTCAAATATTCACCTGATAAAGTCACAGTATGATGAAACAATTGTTGCGCAATGAAAAAAATTTTGCCGAAGTTATAATTGTTTCTCGTGTATAATTTTCCAGTTGAACTGAGCAATTCGAAACACTTGGAAAGCATGCAAGTCTTGATGAAGTGGGCGGCAAATCTTTCCCAAAAATTAATTGCAACATTGGCTTAAAAAATTTGAATTTGCTCAATAATTTGAAATCTAAGAAATAAGTTCTTTTAGGAAGTGTTTTATGCATAAAGGTGTTATATGCATTCGATGTATGATGATTTACTACATTTTCAGAAAATAATGCGCTCCATTCGAAACTTCTACAGCTTCTGACGGGAGATATTTTACACAAACTCTCATAATTCTGAATGGAAAACCCAACAAATATTATAGGATTTATCGAAATTCCGAACGAATAGGAATAATTCCTCATAGAACATCGATTAAGGTGCAATTCAGCAGGAGAAACGTGAATTGGCAAATTCTATCGAAGAAAACTGCATAAATTGCCCGAAATAGACATCCCCAATGACCTCGGGTCGGATACGAAGACATAGAGGATAAGTTAAATGTACTTCCATTACGAAACGTGATCCGCATCCAGCCTCCTTCTTTGCATATTATAATAATCCTTTTTCAAAATAAGATAACTTCTTTCCTTCGGCTAATCAGCATTCCGGTCAAATTCCTATGCCCCCCGATATTTGACAATCCCTAAAATTCTCACGTAGTATCATTTAATCTGTTCGATGGTGTTTCCTACTCCGTTTTCTATCTTTTGCATCTTTCATTTGGGGCTATTATCGAGTTTTACTTTGCCCGAACGACGTCTGAGTGAGAAATGTTCGCTACTCCCTGTGCTGGAGACGGTTTATCCTGAAATGGATCTGCATGAGGGCAACGGCTGCACGAATGGAATTTCGTTTCCTGAAAACGTGGCCCTAGATTCGATTTCTTCCTTCTTCCAGTATCGTGGAAGACCCCTTCGCCTTTGGCTTTCATTTTGGTTCAATATGTCTTACCCTAACTATGTTATGAACCAATAATAATAGAGTTTTTTCGATAAAAGCTCAACCTAATGTCATTTGATAATATGAACCATCATTTGAATAGCGTCTTCCTAAATGGTAGATCTCCTAAACCAACATTTCTTCATTCGAAACACAGTACACTTTGAACAAATTTAGAATTCTTCGGTAATTTTATATTTTCAATTTCGTCTAAACTATCGGGTGTTTTTTTAGAGCGATAGAACTTTAAATTGAAATAAAACAAATTTAAATTAGGATAAAAGCCAAATTTGTATTTATTCGAAAGGTAATTTTATGACATTTATGTTTTAAAAATAATTTCCGGCATATTCCAACACGAATAGCTCTGAGGAAACGCATTTGACCAGACCAATTTTGGACCATTTTTTTCAGTAATCCAGGCCTTATTTCATCAATAACACGAGTTATGTTGGCTTGCAAAGCGTCTATTCTTTCTGGTTCATCAGCATAAACAAATGACTTGACAAAACCCCTAAGAAAATAATCCAGTGGAGTTATGTCGCAATTAATTAGACCATTTCTCTCAATAAATCAATTGTTACGGTAGCAGCATGAGGTGTAGCACCATCTTGTTGGAACCAAAACACTTCTGGGTCGATACCATTCAGAATTTCAAACAAATAATCAATGGTCATCGATCTGTAAAGAGCACCATTCACTGTAACATTAGCTCCAGCATCGTTTCTAAAGGAATATGGATCGACGATGCCTCCAGCGTGTAAAGTACACCATACAGTGCATTTTTCAGGATGCAATGGAACCTGCAGAACTTCTTGAGGATTGTTTTCTCTCCATATACGGCAATTTTGCTTGTTTACATAGCCGTTCCAGCAGAAATGAGCTCTAACACTAAACACAATTTTACGATAAAAAAGTGGATCAACTTCAAGCTATTCTAGGGCCCAATCAGCAAACAAAGCTCAAGTGGCTTTAGTTCATGAACCAGTTGGATCTTGTATGGGTGTAGACCAAGATCTTTACGCAAAATTTTCCATGTAGTGGATAACAGGGTCCAACTTGTTGTAAACGTCTACGAACAGACAAATCTGGATCATCATTAACACAATGACTTACAGCAGCGATATTTTCTTCTCTGCGTACAGTTCTTTGTCCTGTTGTTGTTGTTGTTGTTGCATCGAGTAGAGAAAATATTGTCCGAAGTCTATCGATAGTTCGACGAATAAACTGCTCCGATGGACGATTATGTGAACCATAAATTTCACGAAGTGCTCTATAAGTTTGGCGAATAGAACACTGATTTTGAAAATAAATTTCAATAGTTTGTAAACGTTGTTTCGCCGTGAGTCTTTCCATGATTATTTGTCAATGCTTAGTGATCAAAAATGTCGAAACAACATGGCTTCTACCTTCTGTCAAATCACATTTATCCCTATCGAAAGTTCTATCACTCAAAAAAAAGGACACGATATTTTCAATTGAATATTCATCAAGAAATATTGTTTCTGTTTTGGATAATTGAGATCAAAGACTTTGACTATTTAACGCTAGGCTGAGGAATATAAGAAACTACAGGTCTATCCTATAATTTTGGCATTAAATACGCCTAAATTCATCGTAACTAATCAATAGGGGAAAAATAAAACATAATTTCCAATTAACACTATACAAAATGTCCCAGAAATCAACGTCAAACCGGTACTGGGTGACGAGGCAAGTCGTACTGATTATCAGAAAAAAATCTATGTGACGTGCTTTCAAAATGAAAGGCATTTAAAAAAAAATTCTACACCCTTAAACCGTCTTTTTACTCCTGTTGCCACAAATCTTCACTTTTTCTAAATAATTTTTGTTGTTGTTTAACCCTGAATGATGCTTCTCCAAAGTGTTATCAAAATTTCAAAACCAGCTGCTCCAGCTTGAATGAAAAAGGGATATTAACAAAATGAAGATATTACCAAGTTTAAAGTGACTGTACTGGAAAAAAATTGTACTATGGGAGTTTGGCAAGTGACGTCAAAATTTGGCGCATTTAGCAAGAATTCCAAAATGGTATAACATTTGTTTAATTCTTACTCAAATTGTTGACAATTTGTTTGGAAATAATCCCGTTCTTAACAAATTCATCTACCACAGTTGAAAATTATTCTAATGTGCCATTTTAATGTGCATTTGAATTAAAAAACAGTGGATTCCTCAAGTTTTTAATTAAATTATGATTTACAAGAAAGTTCCACTGAACATTTACGGCAGCATGTGGTACCAACAAGATGGCTGCCCAGCGCATTATGCTGCCAAAATAGGAGAAACCTCTGTTCAAAATGTTTACCATCAGCTGCAATGCAAGCTCTACATCTCCTTAAAAATGATCTCGTAATAAGACGAGCGTATCTTCTTGATACCATGTCTTCAGCGGCTTCAGCAAGTCTTCGTCGCAGCTCGTCCAAATCTTGAATCAGTTTGGAATACACTTTCTTCTTTATCATACCCCGGTAAAAAAGTCTATTGGGTTCAGATCGGGTGAACGGAGAAGCCGCACAATCGTACCATTCCTCCCAATCCACCTATCAGGGTAAATGTTCAGTGAAACTTTCTTGTAAGTCTTAATTTAATTGAAAACTTAAGAAATCCACTGAATTTTATTTCAAACTCACCTTAAAATGGCACATTAAAATAATTTTTAAGCTAGGTAGATAACTGTTAAAAACGGGATTATTCCGAAAGAAAACATTGTCTATAATTTCAGCAAGAATTTGCTAAGTGTTATACCGTTTTGGAATTGTCACTAAATGCTCCAAATTTTAACGTCACTTGTCAAACTCGAGTAGTACAGTTGTTTTCCAGTACAGTCAGTTTAAACTTGGAAAAAGTTTTTTGGAAAAAATTCCTCTTTTTCATCCAAGCTGGATCAGCTGGTTTCGAAGTTCTGATAAAAAATTAGAGAAGCATTATTCAGGGTTACACAACAAAAAAATTCTTGAAAAAACTGAAGATTTGTGGCAACAGGAGTAAAAAGAATGTCACAGGGTGTGCAATTTTTAGAATTTTTTTAAATGCCGAACCTCACTACAAATTTTGTATTTATAAAAAAATTTTCTCGACAACTTTTTAAAATTGAATTAAATAGATGTCTTAGAAAACACAGTTTCAATTTAGTAGACATAGAGAACTAACAGTCATTACACGGCACCAGAAGGAATAAGAGAATCCAAAAAAAATATGGAATATTAATTAAAAATATTGAATAAATACTTGAAAGATACAAACGTTCATTTCTTACTGTTTTATGTTTATGTTTTATGAAAAACAAACTCTTCTCCAAAAATGCACAACCTGAAGAATTTCTTCAGAAATAACTCTTTTTAAAAAAGTTTAATTGAAAAAATTCCAAAAATATGCAGCACATTTTCAAAAAGCCATGTGCATACATTTACAAACGTTTATTTAAACGATATATCCTCAAATGCTCTTCAAATTTCTTGTAAGAACTGACATTTCTCCGAGAATATCGCTTTTCATTAATTTCCTTCTGTAGGGTAATTTTCCAGACTTTTTCTCCATTAAATTTTGGTCTGTGAATTTTTTAATTTATTCCATATGCATTTTATTGGGTACATTGGTACTCGTATTTTGTTTGTTCCATCAATCTCATTGAATTTTTTTCTTCTGAATTGAATTCAAATAATGTCTTTGATGATGCTCTCATGTTTTTGTTCGGAGTTTTTCTCTGATATTGCCAAGTAAATTTCTCCTTCAGATCCAAGATTAATAGGTTCTCCTCATTAAATATCTTACCCATGATGAAAATTCCTGATTAAATTTAAATTTCCATATAATTTTACGATTTTTATATAAGAAATGTGATTGAAACATGATATCTCACACATTTGAATACAATTATATGAGTTTTTACATTCAAGTCAATTTTTGTATCTTTTCATAACAAATTTCATATATCGGATTCTTCTTTGAGAAATTTACATATCAAATTCTAATAATTGGTCCTGAAATTAATTATATTCATTTTGCCTGAATGTTTTCAGATCCCTAGAATTCTTCGAAGATTGAGGTTAGTTGGCATTTCCAGTTTTAAATAAACTTTGCGATTTCTGTTTGGATTAAAAATTAGAGAAAAGATCAATATCATCTATTAGATTCTGAACATCTGAACAAATTATAAGTTAAATGAGTTATTCTTATTTTTTAGATAAATTTTGAAAATACTTGTATGTTGCATGTTGTTTCTTATTAAATTTTTTCTATTGAGAGTTTTTCCTCACTAAATATCATATAAATTTAATTTCTTCAATTTCAATGAAGTGTTCTTATAAAATTTGTCTATTTTTTTAAAATTGTTTGTTATGAGTGATTTCTTGTCGAGAGGTTCCATTTATGAAAATTTGAGTTTACATAATTCTTTTGAGTTGTACTCAAATTGCTTGCAAATTAGTTTCATTTCAATGATATAAGTAGAAATAGTTTTTGAAGAGTTATAATATATTTAACGATAGGTTTGAGTTGTCTGAGTTCAAAATAAAATAGGAGAAGGTGGTTTACTTGATAGAAGGGATATAACAAAATTTGAATATCAAAACTGATTTAATCTGTCAGTCTTCTACAATTTTAATTTCAAAAAATTTTTTTTATTCAAAAAACTTTTAGAATTAAATTAATGTCCTGTAAGCACGGCTTATATTTAATAGACGTATAAAATCAAAATGCAATATGCAATATCAAATGGAATAAATAAACCAACAAATATAAATTGTCAATTAAAATTAATAAATAATTATTTGAAGGAGACAAAATTTTGTTTCTAATCTTGCTATTATGAACACCAATTCCTTCTCAAAAATACAAAACATAATTTGAGGACTTCTCAAAAAATATAATTCATTTGAAGTATTCAATAAATTTAAATATTTAAATCAGTTAATTCCAAAATCTCTCAGAAGGTGCTTTATATCTTCAAAAAACAATTAGCATTCCGATAATCTCTTCATCGGTCCTAAATCATAAGTAAAAAATCAAAATCAACCAACAATAAATATAACTTACCTAAAGGTCGTCCCTGGATCATTGCTTGAACAACTAAATTTAAAATCAAGATATTCTATGTTCATCACAAAAAGCTGTACGGTATTATAAGGTTTTCTTTAAACCATTAATATTTCATAATAAGATAAAAAATAGGAAAAGGCTTTCTACTTGATAGAAGGGATATAACAACATTTGAATATCAAAACAGATTTAATCTGTCAGTCTTCTACAATTTTAATTTAAAAAATTTATTCAAAAAACTTTTAGAATTAAATTAACGTCTTATAAGCATGGCTTTTATTTAATAGACGTATAAAATCAAAACTCAATATTCGAAATCAATTAAATATAAGCCGTGCCAATAAGACAATAATTTGATTCTAAAAGTTTTTTGAATAAATAGACAATAATTTGATTCTAAAAGTTTTTTGAATAAATTTTTTTTTTTAATTAAAACTGTAGAAGACTGACAGTTTAAATCTGTTTTGATATTCAAATTTTGTTATATTCCTTCTATCAAGTAAAACGCCTTTTCCCATTTTATTTCATACATAATATATAATTATATTTAGGCTTGAATGAAAATCTCATTATGGAATATCAATGATTTAAAGAAAACCTTACAGCTTTCTGTGATTTTTGTGATGAACATACAATATCTTGATTTTAAAGTTTAAAGTTTAAAGTGATATTTATTGTCGGTTTATTCTGATTTTTTAAATATGATTTAGTACCGATGAAGAGATCATCGGAATTCTAATTGTTTCTTGAAGATATAATGCATGTTTTGAGAGATTTTTTTAATTAACTTACTTAAATATATTGAATATTTCAAATAGATTATATTTTTTGAGAAGGTCTTAAATAATGTTTTGTATTTGTAGGAAGGAATTGGTGCTCATAATGGTACGATCGGAAACATAATTTTGTCTCCTTCAAATATTAATTTATTAATTGTAATTGACAATTTATATTTTTTGGTTTATTTATCCCTTTGATATTGCATATTGAGTTTCAATTTTATACGTCTATTGAATATAAGCCGTGCTTATAAGCCATTAATTTAATTCCAAATGTTTTTTGGAAATTTAAATTGTAGACGACTGACTTATTAAATATGTTTTCATATTCAAATTTTGTTTGAGTTTAATTTATATATATATATAATTATACATATACAGAATAAATTATATATATATATATATATATATATATATATATATATATAATTAATTCTTTTGAATAAAAACGATAGGTTATTTTCAACTTATTATTGTTTTCTATTAGGAATCTCCTAACCGATCAGTTATATTATTTGATATGAAGAGTTTTATTATATCAAACCCATAACAGTACGTAGTCTTCAGTCCTAGAAAAGTAGTCCAATCTACCGGATTTTCAAAAAAATATAAAATCAATGGTCAAGGAGCTGTAATTTCATATATATATATATATATATATATATATATATATATATAATATATATATATATATATATATATAATTTGTAATAATATTGAAAAAATGTGGAAAATGCTGCGATTTCAGTGATCCCACATTTTTATCCGACTGTGTTTGTCTTCCGTAGAGATCAACGACAGTTGGCAACAAAGTTTGAGCTAACGAGATAATCATTGGCGAAATGGCGGTGCTCTAAATCAAAATATGTCACCGAATAGCAACTACGTTTTCATTGCTTGCTGCTCAGCGCGAATGACGAAACATCAAATCCATAATAACTTTCCACGGTGAAAATTCACCCTGGGTAACAAGAGAACCATCAAAATAATTATTGAGTAGTCAAGTTTTAATTGCAAACGTTCACAAGCCACTCTTGCTGAGGGTAGAAAACAGGGTTGGATCAAGGTGGTAAGTTATGAAGTGCCGTATTTCTGCATTATTTTTTTTTAATTCTTGGAATTAAAGCTATTCTTAGCTCTAAGTAGCTCCTGAAATCCTCGACGAATGTGGACTATATCGGGTATTAAAAAACAACGTTACAATATTGGGAGCTAATTTTAGACCTTAAAATAAGTAAAATGTTTCATATAAACATGGATCCGCAAATGATTTGGAGATATGAGCGATTTTCGGCTTTCAAAATATTAACTGCTATCACAATCAAATACGATAAATTACAGAAGATTTTCTATTTATTTTTGACTTCTAGTGTTTTACAGAAGATGTTCCATATGACCACCGTCCATTTGAATGCAGGAAGTACATCGTCGGATGAAGGAATTACGTACTCTTTCGAAAAGACCTTGTTGTGTTCGGATCGTTTGACAGGATAGTTCAATCCGATGTAGCAACTCTTCGATGTTATTCACTGACGTTGCATGCACTAAACTTTTCAAATAACCACAAATGCAAGAGTCCAAAGGATTCAAATCGGGAGATCCAGCGGGCCATGGTACTGGTCCTCCTCGTCCTATCCATTTTCTGGGAAATATTTGATCCAAATGTTCTAAATGTGGGGGCGCTCCATCTTGCATAACCAAATATTCATCCACTGGTTCAAAGGTACCTCGTCTAGAAAATCGGGCAAGGTATTTTGAAGAAAGTTAAGGTATGCGACTCCTGTTAAATTGCATGGTAAAACTATTGATCCTAACAAACGATCTCCTAAAATACCTAGCCAGATATTTATACTGAAACGTTGTTGATGCCTGGATTCATGAATGGCGTGTGGATTTTGATCCGCTCCAATATGGCTAATATGAAAGTTGAAAATTCCATCTTTAGCAAAGCAGGCTTCATCAGTGAAAATGATATTAAAAGTAAAATGCGGATGTTCAGCAATCTTTGTTAAAACTTATTGACAGAATGTTCTTCTGGCTTGATGATCAGGAGAATTAAGAGCTTGCACGCTTTGAATATAGATTGGATAGAGAAGTTGTTGATGCATAGTTCTCCAGACATGGGAGCCACTTATTCCCACTTCCCCTGAAATTCTTCTTTCACTTGTACCGGGATATTCAGTCAGAGTATTTAAAATTTGCTCTTCAACTTCTGGAGTACTGGATGTCCAGTATCACGTGCGTTTTTTTTAATGAACCAGTTTCTCCCAATCGTCTAAAACCTTGATTGAACGTCGCATAAGAAGGAAGTTGACGATCGGGATAAGTCTCTGCATAAAGGCGACATGCTTCCGGACCACTTCCGTTTGTACAGCCATACAGGAAAACCATATCACTCATAATATTAGAATGAGGCATTTCAAATTCGGGAATAATAACTTTTTCTTAACAACAAAGTAAAAGTAAGTAAACAACTCGAATCGGATGCAAACTACTCAATAAAAGTATGTAAATGTCATATGAAAACCAAATGTTTGATGCCAGCTGTGATTTCTTTTAATGAACCGACCAAAAACCATCTCCAAAACGGCTCATTTGCGGACCGTGTATCTGAAATTTTCTACTCATTTTGTGGTCTAGAATCAGCTCCTAAAATATTAAAACGTTGTTTTTCGACACCCGGTATAACCTCATATACTTCACAAACCTAGCAATTAAGTAGTTCTATTTTTTGTAACGCTATATATTCAGTCATTTCCACCATACCTAGCTCAATTGAAACTACAGATTATTGTTCCTCATGAAAATGACTTAGACGTTAAATAAATGAATGAAAATATGGATTGGCATCCTTTTAAAACGTATTATGTTTTGATTAATTTTGAAACCATATCGTCTTTATCAGCAAATCTTCTACAAATATGTTGCAAATAATAAGAAACGTTTTATATTCCATTTTAATGATATTGATCAGGTTCTTAAATAACGGATAACAGGTCCCAAATGAATCTATCTTTGTCAGTAGTATAATGAGAACAAAATGTTTTGTAAACTGCAGAAAGATCTTTCCTCGATAAGAGGTTGATGATGGTATTATAACAGGGATACTGTTTTTAATTTTGAGATGATGTGAGCTTTTTCAGATGGTCAAATATAAAGGTCAGACAGGCGTGATTAACGTACGATGAATCAAAAAACAAGCAAACCTACACAATTTCAACTCATTGCATAGAAATGGCCTCAATTGTGAGAATTTCACATGCAGAATCAAAAGCTAGGATGCGTAACTTTTTGGAGACTGTTGAAAATTTTCGAACAAGTTTATAATAAATATAATTTAAAGTAGCGAAAGACCACATGGACCTAAATAAATCTAAAATATTCATTATGTTAAAATAACTCCTGTTGACTACTTCTATTTTTGTGCTGACCATTTATAACACACGTATTCTTGCTACTATCATTTAACCTGATCTGCTTAAATACACTGCACCTATTGAAAGAGTTTTCATTTGTCCGATTAAGAGCTGATATCCCTAAACTGCAGTCACAAAAAATGTGTGACGTTTTAAATTTTTTGGTTTTAACACATGGTAATTTAATTTTGATTAATTTGATTTCTAACCAATTAATGAAATTAACGAAAAACGCAATGACAGTAAGTAGTAAAAATTCTTGAATACTCCCTAAAGAAACCAATAGGATTCCTCCTAATCCTTCATCAACAGAATCTCGGTCGAAGGGGAAATGAGCAGCGCGTCAGATGCATGCTTGCCCGTAACCCTCTTCTTCGACAAGGTTTCAATTCGGTCCTGACAATTATATTAGCCGAGAGATGACGTCGTTTTCACGTGTTATTATCAGCAACAGCAGCCAGGAAACAAAAGTTTAGATGCGAATTAACACTTTGGCATTTTCGCGAAACACATGTTGCTGTTTTAGGGTGCGAAATTATGGATGGAACGACAGCAGAGTTAATTTTTTATTAGGGGTTTAATTTATTGCGGGAAGTTCAGTGCACTGCTAGTTCATCAAAAGGCTATTTCTACTTTAGTAGAACCGTTTATTTAGATTTGGGCTGGCACGTAATTGTTTCGAAGAAATTAATATTCGATTTTTGAATGAAGTCTTTAAAGTAGTTTAAAACTAAATTAATTCAGTATGAGAAATAGCCATCTTATCTTAAGATCATGCATCGGAATTTTCTTGAGTTAATTCGTTATGATTGCCAAAACGTTTGTCGTGGACAATTATGGACAACCTGTAATTCCCCAAGTTGTATTTCGGGTTGAGTACTCTTCGAATGTTATGGTTTAAACATTTGTTTCTACGCACAACAAGAAGTGAATACTCTATGCTGGCGAATACTCTGTGATCGATTCAAACCTTATTCTTGGAAACCATTCGTTTGAATAGAGAACCAGATGTGCAAGATGTCATGCAGTTTAGGTAACATCTTCCCCCTGGTCTCCTCACCTTGTCGTGTCTTGTCAATAATAGGAGCCACCGATGTTAGTTGCAGCACAGTTCTTAAGCCCTTGAAACTGGTGTTATTCTACCTAATTGCAGATTTAGATTTTTCTATCCAAAGGCCATCCAATGGCATTGGTTTGACGGAGCAGGTGGAAGGTCTGCATGCTAGACTAGAAGATATTTCATTCATCTGGTAGCGCGTAATTCATGACTCAGGATTGCTCGAGAAGTGCTTCAGGGCTTTACCAGGACTTAACGATACACCCATCTCGTCCTGAATCAGGATTGTTTGCGAGACATTTCTGGGATTTTGGGTCTTGACGATACGGTTTTAGAACGTTGGTGCACGAAACAGTATCGATTGAAAGACTTTACAAGGGATCGTGGGTCTTGACGGTACGATCAGTTGTCAGTGGTCATACCAGAATCGATTGAAGCATCGATTTGCGGGATTCTTTCTTGAGTTCGCCACTGGGTGGGTGGATTTAAGAAGAGCCTTTGACGTGTGGGTAGTGACCCAGCAACTGCAGTGCCAGTAGCGGTTAGATAGTGTTTCGCATCTACAAGTCAAGGTGTGGTTTCTTGAACTAAAACCGAAACTGGTTGTTTTTATCATAAGCTTCAAACAGGAGGTTAGAATTTCATGCGAGAATATCAAAGCTATTTTAATGTTAGTTTCTTAAATCATTTGAGTGATATTCTGCGAGATTGGTCCAAAATATGTAAGCCTAATAATTTTTTTTTATTATTGGACTAATCTCCGTGAAATGCGGTCGGCTTGACTGCAAATTCGGTCCATGTAAGGCTGTATATACCTTTGCTTATGAACCCCTTGGTATCCTTCCATGTAAGGCTGTATATACCTTTGCTTATGAACACCTTGGTATCCTTCCATGTAAGGCTGTATATACCTTTGCTGTATAGTGTATATACCTTTGCTTATGAAACTTTGGTATCGTTCCATGGACCCCTGGTTAAGAACCCCTGTTCTAGATGACGCAGCTGCTCTAGGGATTGATATTGACTCTCACTGATGTCTCAAAACAATATTTGATTGAATCAGTTCCTACGACATTACACCGTAATTTGGACAAAGACTTAGGTCTTAAGGCTTTTAAAGTTCAGTTAACACAAGAACTCAAGCCAGTCGATCACCAACAAAGTTGTATCTTCGCTGATTGGGTTCTTGAAATGCATCAAAATGATATGGAAGCTCATCGAAAAATCATCTTCACCGATGAGGTCCATTTTCACCTCGGAGGCTACGTTAATCAGCAGAATTTTCGCATTTGGGGTTCGCCAAATCCAAGAATAATTGCTGAAAAGCCTCATAATCCTCAACGTACCACTGTTTGGTGCGGTTTTTGGGCTGGCGGTATGAATGGACCTCACTTATTCGAAAAAGAGGCTGGTGCAAATATTCTGGTGAATGAATTACGTTACCGAGGTAAATTAATGATTTCTTAAGGCCGGAATTGGAGAAATTTGACACTTGTCGTGATCACGAATGGCCACCGCGATTCTGTGATATAACACCTTCAGACTTTTTTTGGGGTCATATGGAAGATAAGGTCTACGCCAATTTTCCACATTCGATTCAAGAGATTGAAGATGGAATTAGTGAAGTTATCGAGAACATACGGCCGCAACCATGCGAAGTAGTGATGGAAAATTTCATGAAAAGGATATGGTGCTGCAACCGTAGGCGAGGCGGTCATTTGGCTTATATCGTTTTCCATTGTTAATGATATATCTAACTTTTTTCAATAAACATGCATTAATTTCTCTGAAAATATACTTCTTTTTTTTTACAGGGTGACAAGAAAAACCTCGGACAAACTTTTTTCATTGAACCTTATTAAACAAAAGAAATTGAACAAAACAACAACGAATAATAAAAACATAAACATTTGATAATAATATATTTCAGCGGTTTCGAAGTAGCTTCCTTTGGCGGCGATACATAGCTTCAGCGTAGGGATTGCTTCAGCGACTCCAAACTTTTGTGGTGTTTAGCACACGCCCTGAGCTCCAAAATCGACCACACGCTGTAGTCCATTGGGTTAAGATCCGGCGAATAGGGCGGCCATTCTGCAGATGTGATGAAACCCGGAAAATGGGTCTTACAGCATTCTTGCGTCATTTTGGTTTTGTGAGCCGGAGCGGAATCCTGTTGAAAGGTCTAATGCGTGTCGCGGAAGTGCTGCTAGGCCCACGGAAGTACTATGGCCTCGAGAATGTCGCAGCGGTAGACCTCTTATTGATTTTGACCCCTTGATCCACGTTTTGCCGCTGGCGCAATTTCCGCCCCAGACCATGACGGATTGCTGATTTTGACAATGTTCGTCGATGGCCGACGTACCGGGAGCCTCTGCGGACCAGACACTGTCATTTTGGTGGTTGTGGGATTGTTCTACGGTGAAAAGCTTCTCGTCTGTGAAGAGAAGCGCTCCCATTGCTGACTGGCGGTGAGACGAAGGAGTTGGAGGCACCTTTGGAGTCGTACGCGCTTGTTTTCATCCGTGAGGAGTTGAACATTTTGGAGCTTGTATGGCTTGAGGCTGAGCTCCTATTTGGAAATTTTACGAACTGATTCACGGTTGATCCCGGTCTCACGGGCTATTTTCCTCATGAAGACCCTCGGATTTCGATTGACTGGCTTCTTGACGATGTTGCGATTGCAAGGCGTATTGACAGTGCGTTTTTTCCCACTTCCTGTTCGACGACCTTCATGACCAAGCTCCTTGAAACGGCAAATTGCATCGGACACAGTTTGTTCAAGCACATTGAGCAAACGAACAATTTTGCAGCTCCAAAATAGCACTAGGATTGTTTGACATTCTAACACTCTGCAAAATAAAGTAGTATCAAACTGAAAATTCATTAGCACAAGTCCGAAGATCTTCTTGTCACCTTGTTATATCAAAATGAAACCTCTTATTAAAAAACTCTTTACTTAGCAATATTACGTAACTGTTACTCCCAGCGATGTATGGACAATTTCTTGCGGGACAATGTTAAGACAATTGACATATTTTGAATAGAAAATAATAGCAGCTTTTTCCCGATGTTGCTATTCAATAAAGCCATTATTGTCTTCTGACTTTGAAATTCGAGAGGAGTTAAGGATTCTTATAAGCGCTGGTAATCTTCAAAATCCGTTTTCTAAAGAAAACAGTGAGCGGTTAAAATTCATTCAATTTGAACGTCGATTCGAAACGCTCCCTTTCAGTTCTGTTGCGTTTCCAAAGCATCATCCCGGCCTGAATAGACAAAGTCATTTCGGTCGACGTCAATGAAAATTCCTATCCATCCTCACTTCGTTTCGAAGTTGTCGAAAAGACGGAGGGCAATAATGAATAAACTGCGAAATGAACTGTCCCAAGAAATAAGCAATGATATTTCTTTTAAAAAGGATTAATGACCCTTCGGGTTAATAGTGATTGGAATGAATGGTCGTCCTCTCTATTAACCCTGTGTTGATGCAAGGCTGAAGCTTCGCCCCCTCTCGGGAGTTGAGCGAACCAGCTTTATCTGCAGCTTTTCTCCTCGGTTGTTGGCGTCCTCCTTGCTCTGACGGACCGTGAAACAACTTGGGCTCTCCCGTCAGGAGCTGCCGAAGCGAGACTTTACTCGTCTAATAAACGTTGCAGCCCGATATCGGATTATCCGACTGATGGTTTTATTTCAACCACCCCAATATGAAGGGAAAGAAAGCCGTGGAAAATTCTCTCAAATCACTATGATTCCTCATGCATGGAATTTTATTGTGGAGTTGAATGGCCGCATAAGTGTAAGGGTTGATAAGGTAGGTAGGTATATGGACGGTTAGTTCAGTGCATATGAGACTCTCAGTCAATTAATTTTCATTCTTGCTGTGTGTGTGGATTATATTTCATTTAAATCGCTGTTGCTCTTAAAGAAGTAAATTCTTGTGTATACATTTCGTTCTGTTAAAATCGGGAATTTGTATGAGAAAATATATTAGGAGTAGAAATAAGTTATTGTGGTTTTGATAACAGATGGCGCTACTGGTTTGTTATTCATCTGTTTCATCTGGAAACACCTTCGCTTTGAAGTGTCATAATTAGGCTTTCTTGTCAATGTCTACCATTTCAAAGTGTAAATAACATAGTTTGTATCATCAATTTTGCGGGAAATTTCACTTCGTTACTTTTATATAGAGAAAAAGGCTGCAGAAAGTCATCATATGTTAGGGGATGTCATGATATATTTGAACGAACGTATCAGAAGATATTTTTCCGATTTAAAAGAGGCAATTTTGATTGGGAAGACGAAGGACGAACTCGAGTGCCAACAAAGTTTAAAGATGAAGAACTAGAGGCAAGGCTTGATGAATATTCATCATAAACGCAAAAGAAACTCGCAAACACACTTGGAATCATTCAACCAGCCAGTTGCCATCGTTTCGAAGCTCTTAAGGAATGCGGGTGTTATTCTACCTATTAATTCGGAGGCTGCGAGCATGTGCATCTGAACTCTTCAGATAGGCGTGGTGAGCATGTCTGCCCATGACGCCAGTGACCTTGTTCCACGTTGGAACGTCAGTAGTCGAATACGCTTGTACTCTGCTCTAATTATACTCGGCGAGGAAGGTGAGTTAGGTATTATCTTAGACCAGTCACGTCCTCCATATGCTACGCCGGAAACCTACAGCAGATCAGAGCAGAATTCAAGTCAAGTAGCGGCCATGCCACACATTCCCCTTCCAGTGAGCGTCGATAGAGTCATGGAATAAGGCGTTGGAATTTTGGCAGGAAACAGTCCGCCGCTGGGCTGGTGGTGATGCCATCTCCAGCGGGGATACTGTGAAACTAAAGGAAAGTAAGAATGGAGCAATTAGGTCCACCAATGGGTTCGTTGGCCTTTGAAGCAACCCCCCCCCCTCAATCAATTGGGGGTCACCAATGAAGCTCTTAAGGAATGCGGGGGTATAGAGGGAGCTTCTACCTCTATACCCCCGCTTCTACGGAGACAGTGTTTGGTTCCGAGCATGCAAACCTGGGCTTTTCAGATAGGCGTGGTGCACACGTTTACCTATGACGCCAGTGACCTTGTTTCACGTTGGAACGTCAGTCATCGAACGCTTGTACTCTGCTCTACTTATACCAGGCGAGGACGGTGTGTTTTGAATTGTCTGAGGCCGGTCATGTCCTCCATATGCTACGCCGGGAAGCTGCAGCAGATCAGAGCAGAATTCTAGTCAAGGAGCGGCCACGCCACAGTTTGAAAACATCGGAAATGATCCGAAGGGTTGGAATTTGGGTTCCGTATAAAGTGAGGACAAGGTTTTTTCACGTATAAACTGTTCCAACGGCAAAAAGAAGGACGTTTTTGCGTCGAATTATAACCGGTGATGAAATTACGATAATCCAAAACTTTGAGCAACGTAAGATGCCTCATCATCAACTATCAAACAGAATATTCATGGTGTGAAGATCATGTTATGTATTTCGTGGGATCAGCTGGGTGTGGTGTATTATGAGGTGCTACAATCGAAAGCAATGATCGCAAGCCGACAAAAATTGATGCGTTTAAGCCGAATATTGCAAGGAGAATGGCCGCAATACATACGTCAAAATTATTTTGCAGTATGTTGTGTCACCTGTTCTACCCCATTCACCGTACAGTCCAGACCTTGCTCTTTTCGATTACCATCTCTTCCAATCGATGCAACATGGCCTGGCCGACCAGCACGTATCCGATTACGATGAAGTCAACAAATGGATCAATGCATGAATAGCGGCCAAAGAGCTGGCGTTTTTTCGCAATGGCCACAAAACGAGAAAAAGTAGTGGTTAGCGTCGGACAATACTTTGAACTTTGAATGTATAACCAATTTTCCCAATAAATCTTCAAAGTTCGACAAAAAACCGCACGAACTCTTTATACTTCTAAGAATTGAGAAATTTTGTCATTTCAAGTGTAATCACAGAAGTTATGTTTTTATATTTAATCGTGCCTTTCAGTTTTTCTGAAAATAATCCTTTATACGCAAGTTCAGAAAAATTGATGTAGAATTTCATCAATTATTTAAAATATCAATGGATATGCAAACAGCAATGAGTTCAAGAATATAATTCATTGATGTTAAGTTGATTCTGCTCTATCTAATCTGTTTCTTCTAAAATGAACAAGATATCGACGATCTTTACGCAACAGGTATGATCCTTTGCAGTATCGTTACAATGATGTCACTTTTCACACATTGTCCGACCAGATTTCTAAGACTCCACTTTCTAAAATGCTGTCAATTTTCTCTGGCAACGGCTCTATCAGAACTCTCAGTTAGTTGAAGATAGGACCTACCACATCAACCAAAAAGACTTTGCTCCAGAAAGTCGCATCAACAGAAAACACACTCCAATAGAGTTGGTGAAGTATTTACTCGTAACAAAAAAAAAGTTGTTTACTCACCCAGAGAAAGAACATTAAACGCGTCCATTTTTAACTTCTCAAATTGAATTTCAAAGAGAATTTTCGTTCACCCTCTCATGATATACAAATTCCCAACTAAAAGATCTGAAAGTGAATGTATTATCAAATATATTTACACTTGTAATTGAGCTTAGTGAATTTGTACAGTCACCCCAGTGGACCCATGTGAACAAGAATGAAAAAACCTATCGATTTACTTTTCTACGAGTAATATAGTTTCACCACAACGATCGATAAAACTCATTCGCAATAATTCACTCAATTTTGAATAAAACATACCAAAATTGTACAATGTATTGTTTCAGTTTCAGTCTATTATTACATCTCTATATTCTTCTGTGACTATCCTGGCATTTGCATACTGAATGATTAACTCTCAATTATGATTGAAGTATTTGAAAAGGTATATCAACATAACAGGGAATTCTTCATCATCTATCTTGCACAAGAATTAGTAAAAATTGTGGTACTATTTGGTTGAATTTATACCTACTTGATGGAATTTCATTAAAATTGAATGAAATAATACGGAATATTGTGACAATTTATAAATTTACTATAGTTGTTAACCAACACTGTGGCTTCACCAAGTTTACATTTTGAATACAAATGTTATATAATGTCAGCATTATAAAGATAAGTGGACAACAGATGCTTTTCAAATATACTGGCGAGCAAAAAAAAAACGGGTCACTAAAATTTCACACTGTTTTTTCCAATAGACTCACGTGTTCAAATTGATTCAATAATATTTTGTTTATTATCTATCTTTCAGAAGAAAATCAACTGAATATGCGAAAAATGTTGACATATGGGTTAACAAACTTGATAAAAGAAACCATCTTCGAACAATTCTTCACGATAAATTCATCGTTTTTCAGTTGAGTTCAACATTGGTGATTTAGGAGATTGTTTTCTACTCTTTGAAATAATTAATTTCATAAAATGAGTTTACCAATTGGAGATTGTACAAGAATAGTGGCGCTTATTGCAAATGGGCTGAGCCAGAGATCTGTTGCTAGAAGAATGAATGCTATCATATCTTCAGTCCAATGAATATTGACAAGGTATCAGGAGACAGACAGGCTGACTAGAAGATCCGGATCTGGAAGAACATCGTTGAGGGATAACAGATTCATGGTGTTCACAAGTCTTCAAAATCGCCATCTTACTGCAGTTGAAGTTCGAAATCGACTGATGGAGGTATGTCAGGTAAACGTAAGCGAATGGACCGTGAGACGACGTCTCTAGGAATCGAATTTAAAACCATACAGACCTGCAACAGGTCCAGAACTTCTCAGAGAGCATCGATTTGCGCGTCTTCAATTTGCACGAGATCACATAAACTGGTTAATAGCTCAGTGGGCCCAGGTACTTTTCTCTGATGAATCCAGATTCAGCATTCGTGGAGCTGATGGTCGAAGACGCGTTTATAGACTTTCAAGAGAAAGATACACCGATGCCTGTATAGAGGAGCGAGTTCCATTCGGTGGAGGATCTGTTATGATCTGCGGAGGTGTTTCTTTAGAGGGTAGTACAGAATTGGTTTTTATAAATGAGTCTTTAACAGTAGTAAGATACATAGAGAAAATAATTACGGACCATGTTGAATAATATAAACCATTTCAGGAAGAGCAGAAAATTTTTATGCATGACAGTGTACGCCCACATACTGCTCGAATAGTGACAGCGTACTTGAATAAGGTTGGAATTTTAAGATTCAACTGGCCAGCATGAAGTGTTGACTTGAATCCCATCGAACATCTATGGGAGCAACTGGGAAGGCGAGTCAGAAGTATGGTTCCATCGCCCAATAATTCACAAGAGCTCTGTGAAGCTCTTCGTGGGAGAAATATTCCACAAGAGAATATTCGAAGGCTCATCACGAGCATGCGAAGACGTTTGGATGCTGTAATTAGAGTAAGGGGAGGTCACATGTCATACTGATACTGAAATTTTCACAGTTACGATACTAATTCAAATTTTTTTCTAAGTTTTTGATTTCTTCAAAAAAAGATTATTATTTTTATACAAATTGAATAAAAAGTTTCATTTTTCTTTGGGCAATTCTCTTTTCACCGCCATTTCAGAAATTGCATAATTATCGTAAAAACTCAAAATAGGAAAGTTATTTAAACAATAATGATCAAGTGAACCGTTTTTTTCTAGTCGCCAGTGTATATTGAATATTTCAGATTAACAAAGATTCATTATCAAATACACTTAAATGTAATGGTCCTAGACAATTTTCCACCCAAATCCACAAAATGCACAATTACAGTCTCATAAATATTCTTAATTTGATTGAAAGGAGTACGGAAAAGACAAATAGCAAATATTACGAAGAAGACAGATAGCTATAAATGATAACATAAAAAATCTTAAACTTTCATCATAAATGTCAGACCTCCATCAAGGAAATGTGGATCTCGGGCAGAACGCAAGTGAAAAATGAGTATAACCCACGGAATGTATTGCTGGTTGATCTCGTGTCGATTTCTCAACGATACAGTTGAAATCCTCGGCTGAAAGTATTGTCAGGAGGTCCTGAGCCTTATTGATGGATCGGACCACGCTCTGCCTGCTATATGGCATCCTCCTGAAGTATAAAAGATTTCCATAAGAAAGGAACAAGCTTACACGATCTTACACGTGATAAGCTCCTTATGTTTGTGAGCCGTGAAATTTAGAACACTTTGTAATTTTGAGTGTCCTTTCAGCATCAGATCTCGGGATCATTTTTGTTCTAGAGTACGTGCTATATATTTTCTAGATAGAAATAAAAGACTTTTTTATATCTATGTGAAACATTTTTTGGTGATGGAATTTGTCATTCATTAATATCCATTCCAAGATCTATCTTAATAAAAAGACGGCAATATTTCATATTTTTTCTTCTAAAAAAAACAACGATTCCAAGACTTAATATCAAAAAAAAATTTGAAGAGTGCATTACATAATCTTGATCAAATGTTATGCTCAACTATAGTCAGGTGTTGTTTATTATGGTGGTGTAAGCAAGTGAACAAAATAGCAACTTGAACTGATTCAAAATTTTTACTCAGTTATCCAACGAAGGAAATTATTGATCCGATTAAGGTCCAAGCTAAAAGACATTTTGAATCTAAAAGAAGATCTCATAAATAAATGTTCTCCTCAAGGTTTCAATTTTTGTCTTAACATCCAGGAATATTGTAATGTAATAGACCAATCTTCAATACATCTTAGGGTAAGTACAGTTCTTTATTCGATTTACTGCAATCTTTTTGCTTCGAAACATAATGATCCAAACTTTAAGAAAATTTAAGTTTTTCCAGATGTTTCATCATAAGTCTCATAATTTGGCAATATCAATTTCAAATGAGGAAACAGAACAAACCATCTTCTCGGTCAAGCACGAGGTAGAAAGTAGATCCTAACTCCTTCATAATGAATGTTTCCAGTACAACGAAACCGCATAACTTTTCACATGTTCCGTGAGCAGTGGCAACCCAAAGAGCTCCATTTCGTTTGTAGTCTCAGTTTATACTGGTTCAAACCAGTATCAATAGATCACAGCTGAGAAACAGGTTAGTTTGTGGTCAGGAGGCAATCTTTCAAAAGGGTAAATAAACACAATTCTAGGAGAAATGCGCATCTATCAGCGCACATTGTTTTAATGGGGATTGTGAGAGAAAGGGTTTATGAAGTTGAAACCGTGGCATCTCTCGAGGGAGATTAATCTCCTTGGAAATACCGCTGAGGGTGTTCGTAAACCTCCACTCTTTATTTTGAACTTAGTTAATCCTTCTGAACGAGATTGAGATTTCAGTATTCTACATTCCACGTTTATATCACTTGTTTGGGTAGTTTATCTATTTTGAAATTTCTTTCAAAAGAGCAATACATTTGTTTGCCCTCCCTAAATTATTTATTAGTTGTCCTTAATTTGCATTTTGAAAGTATAGAGAGTTTTTTTTTTAGAGTGATAAAACTCTAAATTGAAATAAAACACATTTAAATTAAGATTGAGACCAATTCTTTTTTATTTGAAAGATAATTCTATGACATTTATGTTTTAAAAATATTTTCCGGCATTCGTTCACTACCACTTGATTTGAGTGCATTTGTCCACCACGACCAGACCAATTTTGGAACACTTTTTAGAGTAATTCAGACCTTACTTCATTCAATAATACGACTTACGTTGGCTTCCAGAACGTTTTTGTTTCTGGTTTATCTGGCCAATATATTGGACCATTTCTCGAAATAATGTTATCGCTAAATCTTTATTTCAATAAATCAATTGTTACGGTAGCAGCATAAGGTGATGCACTATCTTGTTGGAACCAAAACACTTCTGGGTCGATACCATTCAAATTTTGAAACGAATAATCATTGATCACCGATCTGTAACGAGCACCATTCACTGTAACATTAGCTCCAGCATCGTTTTTAGAGAAATATGGACCGATGAAGCCTCCAGCGTGTAAAGCACACCATACAGTGCATTTTTCAGGATGCAATGGAACCTGCAGAATTTCTTGAGGATTGTTTTCACTCCATATACGACAATTTTTTTTGTTTACATAGCCGTTCAACCAGAAATGAGCTTCATTACTAAACAGAATTTTACGATAAAAAAGTGGATCAACTTCAAGCTGTTGTAGGGCTCAATCAGCAAACAAACGACGCTAATTATGGTCAAGTTGCTTTAGTTCTTGAACCAGTTGGATCTTGTATGGTTGTAGGCCAAGATATTCACGCAAAATTTTCCATGTGGAGTCCAACTTGTTGTGAACGCCGACGAATAGATAAATCTGGATCATCATTAACACTATGATTTACAGCAGCGCTATTTTATTATTATCGATAGATCGACGAATAAGCTGCTCTAATGGATGATTAGGTAAACCATAAATTTCACGAAGTGCTCTATAAATTTGGCGAATAGAACACTGATTTTGAAAATGAATTTCAACAATTTGTAATCGTTCTTGCGGCGTGAGTCTTTCCATGATAATTTGTCAATGCTCACTGAACAGAAATGTCAAAACAACATGTCTTCTACCTTCTGTCAAATCACAGTTATTCTTATCGAAAGTTCTATCTTTCTGAAAAAACACCCGATACTAATCAGCGAATTCAACAGAGCATAAACTGAAAAACTAACTCTATTCACTCATTCAGTTATAATCGTGATTGAATCCACCAAATTTTAAACCTCCGCATTATTTCATTTCAATAAATGCATTTATAATCTCAGATGATGTTCGCTTTCTTCGGAAAAGTATTGACAACTTTTACCTGGCTGATAGTAGCAGCTGCCGTTTTTCCGCCCTCAAGAACTGAACCTCCAAAAAAACGGTCATTGTGACATTAGTCGCAATAGAATTTTTAACTGACCCACTATATAACTCCGAGTTAGTCTTGAAACCAGTATTCAACATTCACTCAAGTCACAGTCATCAGTCACTCAAGTCACAGTCAACATTCACTCAAATCACAATCAACATTTTCTCAAGTCATAGTTAACGCACTAACCCGCTTCCATTCATTGAAGTCACATCCCTAGCACCGAACCGCATCTCTCTTACTACAACACTATGAATTTAAAAGCGTTCAGCTCTACTCGTACTCATTTGAACCTCCACAAATTGAATCTCAAAGAACATTTTCGTTCGTCCTCGCGTGATAATATAATACTGCAGTTAAAAAGCCTGCCAGTTTTATCTATAATATTAACGGTTTTAATTGAGTTTAGTCAATTTGGAAGTGAACCCAAGTGAACTCAGTGAAAGTGTACAATGTACTATGTAACATATAGACTGTAAATGAATGAATTGTAGACTCTTAATATATCTCTACGATTCCCTTGAAGTATGGTTACCTCAGAATTCGTATTCCTAAATATATTGCAGTATACAATTTTGAGTTGTTTCACTTAAAATTAAGGGCATTGGAGAGGTGGAGTTTTGATTTGTATTTGTGGTGAAAACACTATCTTTCTCGTTGAGTTCACTTAGATTCAGCTCACACGTACTCTACTTAATTATAAGAAAATATTACAGATAATACATTCACTCTCACGACTTTAATTGCGGAGTTGTATGATCATGAGAGGGTATATGAAAATGTTTCTTGAGATTCAATTTTTGGAGTGAATACAAATAGAGAGTTCTTCCAATAAATATGTGTACATTATCGAGAGAGATGAGACTGTGACTTGAGTGAATGTGAATTTAAGCTTGTTCAAGAACAGAGAGGGAACTCACTTGATCACTCTATTGAGTGAATGGGTAACAAGAGCCAGTCAATGGAAATTAATTGATCGAGGAGCAAAGAGTGACTGCTTGACCGAGACGCAACGACAGACTTTTTAGAAGTGACTAGGGCGAGTGCCAAATAGAGACTCCAGCGACATGATAAGGGTGGGTGGCGAAAAGAGACTGAGCTGGGAGTTATATTGTGGAACAGGTGAAATTCTACTGAGAAATATTGAAGCGACATTTATCTGATTGATTTTGGCTACAACCGAGCCATTAAGATTCCTACGAAAAACCAGGAATTTTGAGGTAGTTGAGATTTAGAGACCTAATGATGGTGATATCATTAGGTCCAAAGAAAATGGATCTCCATCTCCAAGTATAAGCCTTGTTCAAGGTCGAAGAAATCGAACAGTCCCATTCTAGACAAAAACATTTTTCTTTCACACTTGGATTAAATCCAGCACGAAAAATAAAGTTATTTCTGTAATAAGGATTTCATACTATATTCATCATCTGTCTCTTTCGGGTGCCACCCCTGACATCCAGGAAGTAGCTTACCCCTCTGAACAAATAACGGAGGTGTTCTCCATGCGCGGGTGGAGAGTTATTTGCCTCGCTGAATTAGTGTGCACTCTTGCCGTGCAAGAAGAATGGCCACCCGAAACAAACTACAACTTACTACATCGCCATCAACGGGGCTAATGGGCGTTACGGGCGGCCTCTGAAATATTGCTCATTTTAAACTGTTATGTGATGCTCTTAGGCAATCGAGCGATTTCAGAAGAGCGTCGACTTGGGTCTACTTATTTTTTTTTTTTGTTACCACAACGACTGGAAGGGAACATCTATCTCAATTTTCAGTGTTCACTAGGTTCACTAATATGTTTTTGCTTGGAAATTAATGATGAAATAATATTCTATGCAATTTAAAAAAAAATCAAGAGAGAAGTCGGGGACTTTTCTGCACTTACTCAAATGTCACTTTCTCCTGAAAATGCTAAATTTGTGGATTACATCTTAAAGAAACCGCATATAAAGAATAAAAACACAAAATAATGTGTTATGTCATCCAAAAGTCAAATGAACGTCAGTTTTGACAAATTTAGAAGTCCTCACCAGGAGAAACGGCAAATTTCGTGAAAATGAAAAATGTTAATTTGAGAAGCTCCATTTTTTACCTCTGGCCCTCATCGTTACACACGGGCATTTACTACTCTGTCAAGAAAGTACCGGGAATTTTCAATTAAAACAACATTTTTACATTTAATCGTCAAAATTTATTGGGTCGCCTTCAAAATAGGCTCCATTTGCTCCAATACATCTATGCCAACGGCACTTCCAATTATCGAAACATTTTTTATAGGCGCTTTCCGGGATGGACTTTAGCTCTCGCGCCGAATTTTGTTTTATGGCTTCAATCGACTCAAAACGGGTGCCACGAAGGGGCAATTTTAGTTTTGGGAAGAGGAAAAAGTCGCAGGGAGCCAAATCCGGCGAATACGGTGGTTGCTGAAGCACGTTTGTTGAGTTTTTGGCGAGAAAGTCAGTCACAATCGTAGCTCGGTGAGAAGGCGCGTTATCGTCACGCAAAATCCATGAGTTGTTCGCCCACAAATTTGGCCGTTTCTTACGGATACGCTCACGCAAACGTTTCATAACGCCTAGGTAATACTCCTTGTTTACTGTCTGACTCTCTGGAGCGAATTCGTAGTGCACCACGCCACGGATATCGAAGAAAACAATGAGCATCACCTTTATTTTCGAGCGGCTTTGGCGTGGTTTTTTCGGTTTCGGCTCATTTTTTGCCACCCATTCCGATGATTGCTGGCTTGTTTGCATATCATACTCGTAGACCCAGGTCTCATCACCAGTTATAATGCGTTCCATGAATGTAGAATTGGAATTACAGCGATCCAGCATGTCTGAAGCAACCTGTTCGCGATGACATTTTTGAAGAAAATTCAGGTCTTTCGGTACGAGTCGTGCGGCCACCTTTCTCATGCCCAAAATATCAATAAAAATCCTACGTGCGGACTCGTGGGATATCTTAAGATCATGTGCTATCTCTCTCAAGCTGGTACGACGGTTTTTCAGCACCCTTTCCTTAATTTTATCGACGTTATCTTCGATCGAAGCCGTCGATGGGCGTCCGGAACGAGGCAAGTCTTCGACCACTTCACGACCGTCCTTGAAGGTTCTGTACCACTGATATGCACGAGTTTTCGATAGAGCATTATCACCAAAGGCCTTTTGCAACATTTTCAATGCATCGGCACACGAAAATTTATTTGCAACACAAAACTTTAAACAAATTCTTTGCTCAACGTAATCACCCATAGTAAAAATCGGCACGCACTCTGACATCGACTGACTTAATCAGCTGTTGCAAACACACTAGTTGACAGATCCCGCTCAAACTTGGCATAGTAATTAAGGACAGTGGTACCAACCTAGGAAAAAAAAATTTACCTGCCTCATTGCCCCGCCAGATTTAAATCGATAATTCCCGCTACTTTCTTGACAGAATGTATATCTATACATACAGAATATATATCTATATTCACATATTGATTATTCTTGAGCTTTGGTTTCAATCTTTGTCATTCAATCATTATAATACTGTTCGATTGCTTCGAAATAAACAAGATACTTTGTACTTGGGGTAGTTTTAGCTTTTGTTCTTTACAACTAAGTCACCAGGTTCGACTGTTTAATCTGAACTTTTCAATAATCACTAATTTTTCCTGAAAAATTCACTAGGATAGTAGTCAAATGTTGTTGCAACATTAGGTAGTAGAATTTTTACCTGCCCCACTAATATAACTTCGAGTCAAAACAAAGTCATTTTTTGCTCTTAAAAAAAAAAGTATCTCTACAATCTCTCGTTGTGCTTTCATCAAGGCAGTTGCTAAAGTGGAAGAATAACTCGCTTTCCGTGGCCCACGTTACTGAAACAGTGTCTCTTTGCCCTTTGCTCAAGTTACAGTCACAGCAGAAACTCGCTTACATCTGCCAAATCCACATCTCTAAGTCCGTCATACAGAACAAGTGTTCATTCACATTCAATGCATTATTCCGATTCCATTCACTCAACCAGCAACAATACTTTCCGTGCCCCATGTCTCATTTATTTCGTTACATTAAAGTGTTTACACACATTCAAAGAAAGAACTCTATTCGCACTCATTCGTAACCTCACAATATCAATCTCAAGGAAGATTTTCGTTTACCGTCTCGTGATAGTAAAATACTGCAGTTTAAAGCCTGAATGTGAATATAATAGCAATATTATTGTAACTAACACTTTACACTTTACATTTGTAAAGTGAACCCAAATGATCTTAGTGAAAGTGAATAACGGAGAATTGTCTAGCGATCTACGAGCAAGATAGAGTTTTCATCGCAACTGCAGATCAAATCTCAACCGCACCTTAATTTTGTGCGAAACAAATTAAAATTGGATTTGCACTTTATAGCTGTGGTTTCGGCTCTCGCTTAATGATGCTCTGCACACAAATTATTTTTTTAATCTTCTACTTATACGACCCTCGAGAAATTTTGTATTAGCCTTTGTATCGTTATTTTACATCTGAGTACTGAACTCCGATCGTTTCGATAGGGATCAAAACTTTTCTGATCATAAAATATATATCAGAATCATTTAAATCTTCATGAAGAATAATTAACATTTTTGTATAAAAACATTTGTCTGTCAGACCGAGAAAGATCCCAACTTAATAATTGATCATAATCGAACTGTTATATTTTTTCATAAAGAATCTCCTAGCGTTTTCATCCTACGCATATTTGAAACACTCCAGGGCAGTTCAAACATCAGATCTGGCCAGGATATCGAAATACATATTGCAGTTCGGTATATCCTGGACGAACATCACGCCACTGGGTGTGATTTCCACAATATGTATGATGCATCGTGGCGTATGGGCCTGAGGCCTTGTTGTATAAACTGTCACAGAAGGATATATAAGTCTCTTGGTCGCATATAAAAAATGCATGGTAATTTGGAAGCCAATTCACTTGTATGATATGGGTTGTTTTATATGTCCCCACGCTCGTTTTCCCTATCAAATTTCGTCCTTTCAGACGGACCTTTTTTTTTGTCACGTGTACGTTGTTTTATTTTGGGAAAGTTCCATATGAAGAAAACCTTTTATATACGTGGGTAGAAAAATATTGAATTGACCGTTAATCATTCATATGAAAGATGGATACTAACTATATTTAAAAATTCGAAATCAAACCTGATGCCCTGAAATCACTTCAAGAATATAATTTATATAAAATAAGTATATAGTAATAGAGTAATGGAAACAGGGAACAATTCACAAGCTCTCAAAGAATCGTGGGTTAATCCCATTCACAAAAAGGGTGATCAGAACAATAATTAATTACAAATCAATCTCTCTACTCTCAAACATCAATATGATCTTCGAAAGATAAGTTTTTATTAAAACAATGAAATATTTTGAGGCTGACAATATCCTAATAAAACAGAAATGTGGTTTTATTGAAGGAAAACAAGCAATAGTGGCTGTATACCAGGAACTTAATTCAATAATGAAATCATTGAATAAAAACCATGTTACACCAGCACTCAGTCTCGATCTAACAAAGTCATCTGACAGGGTGAATCATGAAATCATAAGAAAAAATGGAAAGATACGGCATACGAGGTGTTGCTCGAATGCTTCCTATCTAAATGGAAGAATTCAAAGAACAACTGAAAAGTCAAAGGATGGAAAACAAATAATATCAGATGCCTTGTTTATAGAAATAGTTGTTCCTTAGGGCTCAATATTAGCTGTCCGTTTTGTGCATTATATGTACCAATGATCTGATTCAGGAAACATCTGGTTATACCATTATGTATGTTGACGATGTAACAGTGATTTATGATGGTACCACTACAGATGAATGTCAAAAAACACTGCAAGAAAATCTGCAAAAACTGGATAAATTTGTTACAAACTAATGACCCTCCAATAAACATCACCACTAAAACGAAAATACTGGTATTCAGAAAAAAAATCAACATGCTATTAATGTAATACTACTCTGTCAAGAAAGTACCGGGAATTTTCAATTAAATCAACATTTTTACATTTAATCGTCAAAATTTATTGGGTCGCCTTCAAAATAGGCTCCATTTGCTTCAATACATCTATGCCAACGGCACTTCCAATTATCGAAACATTTTTTATAGGCGCTTTCCGGGATGGACTTTAGCTCTCGCGCGGAATTTTGTTTTATGGCTTCAATCGACTCAAAACAGGTGCCACGAAGGGGCAATTTTAGTTTTGGGATATAATATTTAATGGAAATCCTATATGGGGGGCTGTTGCTATGGGAATACGATATATTAAAGGTGTCCATGTGTATGAGGGAGGCGTTTGCTGTCATTGCGTTTATTGAGACTTGCTAGCGTTTTTTCCACTGCAACTATCAAAGTCAATTTTGTAACCTGTATCTGCGTGATGTGTGAATAGGATAGAGGATGGATGAGGTTCCATCCTAAGTTAAGTGTATTCATTTCGACGTGATCGACACCTATGGGTTCCAGGATCAAATAATCAAAATACTATTATTATTTTTTAATCTACTACGAAGTGATTATGTGAAATTCAGAAAACAGATATTTTCTGGAAAGCTTTGACGTGTACTGTGATCATGCACCTCTTGGTTTGTCCTTTATTCATCTACATGTGACCTGACATATATTAAACATTGCAACATGTACACACAAGGAAGCGTAAGCATTTTATTCTCTCTGAAAGCAACTTTACAGTGGCCTTTGTAAACGAGGTGGCTTATCACCCTTATAGCTCTCCTCTGTAAACCGAATAGTCGCTTTGCATTAGCATCATGACCACAGCATAATATGATATGGAAGGAAATGAAACAGCTGATACTATAGCCAAAGACAACAGCTCAGAAACTCCACATCACCGGATCGAACGAGTGCCACATGAAGATTTGACGCCTAATATTCGAATTTTTTGCAGAAGCATATGGAGGGAAAGATGGCGAGTTTTAGAAAACAATAAACTAAGGATTATTAATCCCAACATGAACCCAGTCTGCTACGCAGGGACGCAACGGAAACAACAGGTCATATTAACTCGACTGAGAATCGGACATACTAGATATACCCACCAATATCTCCTCAAAAATGAAGACCCCAAAAGATGTATAACGTGTGATGAGGTGCTGACCGTAAGACACTTCATGACGGAGTGCCCCGACTTCCGGGAGAAGTGGAGATCCTCAGGACTACCAGAGAACCTTGAAGATGCCTTGGATCCAGGAAACCTTGATATGATAGTAAAATTTCTAAAGAGTATTCAGATATTTAATGAAATCTAATAATCCTATAATGTATATTATTTTATATTTTATATTGTTCCGCCGCTAATAACCTTTGTGGTTGATGCGGATCTTTTGAATAAAAAAAAAAAAAAAAAAAAAAAGGTCTATGTGAGCATTTCAAGATAATTTACTATCTATGTGGACACCGATGAATTTGACCAGTTCGGTTGAAGCAATTCCCTCCATATCCCTCATCGAAAAATAAATAAACTCCGTTTTGGATAAGTTTGAATTGAGCTAATTGCAATGAAACCACTCCGAAACAACACAAAATTTTTTCTCCATCATATCTACGAGAAGTTTTCTAGATATTGGACCATAACAAAATACATACCTACGGGTGTAATTCTGTTGCTTCTGTAGTTTTACTGTAGCGAATAACAGGAATTAGGGTGGTATTGAATATTCCTCTGAAAACATTGATAAAATATCTGAGAATAGACTTAGCGAGAGATTTATAGGTTATTGAGGCATCCATTTTCTCTAAGAAAAGCAACTTCCTTACTATCTACCTAGCAAATGAGAAACAACGCTCCAGAATACTTTATGAAGCGTTTCTCTTTGCATAATAAAATCAGTATAAAAACGCACCATCTCAATATATTCACTATAAATGCCACCAATGAAAATAATTGAAATTTATGAAATTTCCATTTCTTATGAAGTCCTGAAATCGAGACAACGGCATTTTGTACATCACTCTCCGATATAATTAGTTTAGGATAATAAATTATTTAGACAAATAGCAATATCGCCTGGAATAATAGTTCCTAACGTTTTACGATGGCAATAAAATTTACATACAAATTTTACGAGCAGTGAAATCTCCCGGAATATTTTTATTATGGCCGTGTGCTTTCGGGATATGCACGTTTTGCATTATTTTTGTTATGATTCCGTCGAATGTCAAGTTGGAAACGTCTTGGGAATAAAGAAGTTGAATGTCATTGATTTTTAGTTTTATCTCAATCTTTTCATGAATCTGTGGATACTCCATCGGATTTTAGATACTTGTATCGTCACTGCACTGATTTTCTACGAGTTCAATTGTTTCATTAGATCAAATGGCCAGAAATAAATTTTGGACATCGAATGAAATGAATTTAGCATTATGTGGTAGGCACATAGCCTACATATATTGTATCTACTGTATTAGCAATAATAATTTGTGGAAATCAGAATAACCTTATTTAATATTATTGAATATTATATTATATAAAATTGTTTTTATTTAGAAATGTTTAATTTCTAAATCACCTTCTTCAAACCACTACCTGTGAGGTAAACATTTAACTGAAAAAATACAGATAATTAGAGGGTTTCATTGATCAGTAACAATCAGCTATTAGTGGAGAAAATACAGGAAACTATTCCACCGAACCAAATTTCATTTCCATTGGAAAAGAGATATTTTCTGCTATTTCAACGTGAAATTAACTAAATGAAGTTAATTGAATTGTCACTGAATAAATCAAGCAACCATTTTCATGGGAATTAATGAAAGAAATACTCGTGCATTTTTTGTTTTGATCTGGAAAGCCGAATCAAATATTAAAGCCCTATCACCTTCATTCTTTTTCCATCAGAATACATTGAGATACACCAGCCGTGACAGAAAAATATCCCCAGTGCAATCTTCTCGCTGGCTTTTATTCAGCGGTTAAAATTCCCCCACATTTCCACAAATTAACCCACACATTTGTCGGTTACACTGAAATACTTCGTATGGTTCATGTGCTGAATATACTAAAATTTATTACGCCTTTGTTCGCGATGGCCTTTGTTTTTGCTAATCGTCATAAAAACCTTATATTTCATGGTGACTCTTGTGTGAAATGATGTAAGGACCCTATCGCGTGATTTTTGCTCATTCGAATTTGCTCCTGAATACCTTCGCTACATCTGAGTGTACCTTTGCTAATTGATGCTTAACGGAGAACCAATTAAACTTCCACATGGCCTTAACTGTTATCTGCAAAAGCGTACCTGTGGAAATTACCAAATTTTTCTCCTCGTGAGGTCTTTTCACCTCCATTTATTCCAATTAACACTTTCTCAGTTGTTCATATCGTATTATTATATAAATATTTGTTCCATTTTTTGAATGATGGGTTTTTTCAAAACTGCCCTGTTTTATGCGTAGGATATAATATTCAATCATTTTTGAATCCTTGCGATTCTAATATTGTAAATATTTATGTCTTCATACAGAGATTCTGAATTTGATTCAGAATCAACAAACTTGACAAAAATTTCGACCATTTCAGTAAAATTCAAAGCATTATTCAAATATTGCACGCCAATCAGCCTGAAATAACAGAATTGAAAAAATCGGAGAGGCGGAGCTCGAGAATCGACAATATCAAATAATTGCGAAGGCAAGGACAGTTTTAGGAAAGGCTATTGTTAGAAACGGACCTTAAAACATCGACCCATGCACAGATAGAAATTCAGACAATTCAATGAGGGTTTTTCCCTCAGAATTGAGTCACTCCCATGGGCCGAGCGAAAGGTGGTTAGAAATCCAGGATATTATTCGGTCATCATTTGGAGAAAATGACGATTTTGATAAAGAGAGGTATCTGAATTAAATAAATGAAAAGAAATTTTTTATTTGATAGAAGGTTTATCTAATAATTTATTAACAGATTTATTCTCCTAAAAATTTTAATTTCAAAAAAATTTTTATTCAAAAACTTCAAGAATTAAATAAAATAAATGTCTGAGAAAACACCGTGCTAATTTAGTAGACATATAGAATTAAACACTTATCACACAGTACCAAAGGGAAAAAAAGAATTAAAAGAAATATGAATTATCAATTAAATCCATCGAGCAAATAATTTTAGGGTAAAAAATTTTGTTTCATTCCTTGTTTTATTGAAACCAAATTCCTTTCCAAAAATGCGAAACATGAAATTAAAATTTTTTTATTTTGGAGAAATATTTTTATCATATGTTATATTATTATGTTTCGGTTATGTGTCTATTGTTGTCGCAAAAACGAAATCAACTGCTGCATCACATTGAATTTTGTGCAGCATTTTCATTATGAATTCTTCGTTCCATTCACAGTGTGTTGAAACGCAGCACAGCTAAAATTGCTCTATAAAGAATGTAAATCAACTATTGTTTGTCACATCTTGGATATGAATTTACATCAAATAAAATGCAATGACAATGAAAAGAGAGATCCTGTTTCACGCCTGTCAAAACTATTCGTTGATTTTAATGTTCATTTACTATGAGTTGCTTCCATACGGCTAAACACTGAATTCGTATTTCAGAATTGACTAATAACTATAACTGAAGAGGTGATATTAGAAGCTCTGATTCTCAAGGTTCGTTCTTTTAGTACTCTTAGGATATATTGAAATTTAATATCATTATTGTTTTATTTCTTAATAATTGACACGTGCTTTGGTTTGAATATGTGGATACTTTAGTTGGGTTACAGCCTGTTAGTATCCCTTCTTTGTGAACAATTAACTGAATAAATAAAAGAATGAATTATTGAATGAATGAATGAATGAAGGAAGGAATGAATGAATGAGGGAATGAATGAATGAATCAATGAAGGAATGAAAGAATCAATGAATGAATGAATGAAAGTACGAAAGAACGACTGAAGGAATGAACGAATGAATGAATAAAAATGAATGAATAAATAAATAAATGAGTAAATAAATAAATAAATAGATCAATAAATAAATGAATGAATAAATAAATGAATAAATAAACAACTGAACAAATAAATAAATAAATGAATAAATAAATGAATAAATAAATGAATAAATAAATGAATGAATAAATGAATAAATAAATGAATAAATAAATAAATGAATAAATAAATGAATATATATACATATATTTATATATATAAATAAATAAATGAAGTTACCTTCAAAATGGCAACAAATCATAGAACAAGTGCATATTTGATCCAAATCGGGCAATCCGAAACATGTTAAATAAAGTCACGCATAAATAATGGATTTTTTCACAACCTATTATGTCTTGATGAAGTCTGAAAAATTCTATTGACCACAGTGTTGTCCATCAAATGTAGAAGTGCGAAAAGTAGTTCTTTATAATCTGAGTATGCGTTGAAGTTCCTGACTTTAAGCCAGCACTTGAATTCTTTTGAATTTTAAGACAGTGTAAGCGATGATACTGATTCTATAATTAGAGTAATCTCCTATACAAATTTTAAGCTTGTAATTGTTTCGACTGTTTATGAAAATTTTCGAACCAGAATTCAATGTAATCGGTGTTGTTTTTTCAAACACTCTTACATGGATGAAGGACGCCACTGCGTGAGAGGCCCTAGGCAAATTTCAAATCATAAACTACCCCGGAATGATATCCTCTATGTGACAATGTCAGGATTCTTTTTTGATATCGGTTTCAAATGTTGGTAACAATCTCTGCTAGTCCGCGATTTCCTTTCTCATTTTCTTTTGATGTCTTATTCCGCTCTTGATTCAGATCGTTGCTCGGAATCGTGAGTTTCAGTTGAACTGATTTGCTAAGGTTTGGATCGTATATGATTTTTATTTTGAGTGCGAGAAAACAAATGAATACGAAGAGTCATATGTAGACGAATATAATTTTTTTTATTCAAATAAATCCTAGCTGACGAGACGTGGGTAAGAATTTTTCAGTTTTTTTTCTGGAGAATGTGCTATCTATTATTAAAAAGAGAAATAAAAAAGACCTTTTTGAATTCTGTCTGGAACATTATGTGGTGATTTAATTTGTTATTCCTCAACATCCACGCCAAACAGTTGTATTAGGTGATGATTGAATAATTTTTGTCGAAAATTTATAAAATTTCAAAAATCATTCAGATCTGTTTTGTTAACCTCCTATAAATTTTAATTTCGAAAAAAAATTTCATTCAAAAACAATTAGAATTAAATTAAATTAATGTGTTAGAAAATTATTGTGTCAATTAAGTTGACATATAGAATTAACACTCATTACACAGTACCAAAAAGAAATAAAAGAAATGAATAAGAAAAATGGAGAAGAATGAATAAAGAATGAATTAATTGAAATTACTAAATAAATACTTGAAGGATACCAACTTTTTTTTCGTACCTTGTATTATGAAAACCGAATTCTATTCCAAAAATGCAAAACATAGCCTCAAGAGCTTCTTCAAAAACAACTTGCTTAAAATAAGTTCCATAAAAAAATTCCTAACATATGCAGAACATATTCAAAAAGCAATTTGAAATTCTGACAACGGAGAACTCATCAGCCCCACTTATATAATAAAAATAATTAACAAAAAATATCTTGCCAGACCAGCTGAGTGTATTCATCTGAACAGAACACTAGAATGAAGTGAACTCTTAAAATTCCTACGTATTCTATGTTTCTTTCTAGTGTTTTGTTCAGATAAATACACCCAGCTTACTCTTCCGTCTTTGCATTTTCATTTGGTTTATTCTTCAAAGAAAAAACTTGATTAAAACAAGATATTCTGGGTATATTTTCAAATATTATCACTAATCCCAGTAAGACAATTTCTCCGTTCTGCTCAAAAACATCATTCAGGACTGTAACCCAAATCTAATTAATATAATGACGAAGACGACATCTCGGCTTTGATATATTCAAATTTGTACCCAAGGTCTCCTTGCCCGAATGATTTGATTGTGCACCGATAACACCTGCCTAATCTCTTTCAGTAATCTACGTTGGGGGAAAACTACTTCAATATTATCAGATTTCCAGACGCGGACCGTCTGACACGCTTATTTGTGCTTATCCTGATTAATTTTATATGCTGATTCTTCTTTTCTTTTCATTTCGCTAAGGATTACGGAAAATTGGAGTGCCAACTATTTAACACTGATGATCAACAAGCTGGAGGAATTTGACAACACGGATTGAATGAAGCGAACAGTTTATAGGAGCGTATTCCATGTTTTTACATTTCATAAACATGAATAAGCCCAACTAGCTTCATGGTCAGTATTATTTTCGATGCTTGTTCGTATCTCAATAATGTGTAAATGTTGAGTCTTAACTTTCGCGTTTCTATATGGGGTGAATATAGATGTGACGTAGTGGGCATTAGAACAATGCACTGATGCCAAAAAACATCAAAACATGAATGACTGATTCTCATATCCTGACAATTAAAAAGGAGAATTATTATTGTACCATAAATAGAGGTTAATACTTGATAGAAGGTATATAAAATCATTTAAACATTTTAATATAAGCCTTCTACATATTTAATTTGAAAAAATTATGTTCAATAATTATAACTTCAAGAATTAAATTGAAATAATTTCATATAAGTACCACTTATATCAAACGACATATAAAATAAACATTCATTATAAGACATCCAAATGATATAACAAAATAAAAAAATACAATAAATAAAATTGTTAACTAAGATCCTATGAATTGAATATTTTGAATAGACAAAATTTTGTTTCTGCTGATCAATTTTATGAAAACAAATATCTTTCAAAAATGTTTGACATAATCTTAAGAATTTCATATATTCAATATTATTGGATATCTAACTAAGTTACTTTCTATAAAATCTCAAGATATTAAAAAACATTACTGAAAAACAAGTTTTAAGAGAGACTTTGCTTCGTCAGTATTCAAATAATTCGTATTCAATAAAATATAGCATCAATCAACAACAAATATTTACTCATCCTTCAACAATTTAGAAGATATGAAAATATTTGAATAATTTTATATACCATTTATCAAATATTAACCTCTATTTATGTTATTTTATTTATAAATAATATATAATCATTTGGTTTCCTTAACATTCTTTATACAGATAGTCCTTGTGCTATAACAGAGGCTGTTAAATTGTCTTTCAATCTTTTAGATCAAGGGTAAAATACAGAGTTATTTATTTGTAAGTTAACCTCACACTACATTAAAAAATTTTTCAGTATTCAGTTACCAGAAGTTTTCTTATTTGTTGAAGGGTGAGTAAATATTTGTTTTTGGTTGATGTTATATTTTATTGAATATGAATTATTTGAATACTGACGAAGCAAAGTCTCTCTTACAACTTATTTTTCAGTAATGTTTTTACATATCTTGAGATTTTATAGAAAGTAACTTAGTTAGATATCCAATAATATTGAATATTCTAAGTAAGATTGTTTTATGATGAAATTCTTAAGATTATGACAAACATTTTTGAAACATATTTGTTTTCATAAGATTGATCAGCAGAAACAAAATTTCATCTACTCAAAATATTTGATTTATAGGATTTTGATTAACAATTTTCATTTATTGTATTTTGTTATATCATTTGGATGTCCTATAATGAATGTTTATTTTATATGTTGTTTGAGTTAAGTGGTACTTATATGACATTATTTTAATTTAATTCTTGAAGTTATAATTATTAAAAATGATTTTTTGAAATTAAATATGTAGGAGGCTAATATTAAAATATTTGATAACATAAATAGAGGTTAATTCTTGATAGAAGGTATATAAAATTATATAAATATTTTAAAAATTTTTAAAAAATTTTAAAAATTAGCCATCATAAGATTGATCAGCAGAAACAAAATTTTGTCTATTCAAAATATTTAATTTATTGGATTTTGGTTAATAATTTTTATTTATTGGATTTTGTTATAGCATTCGGATGTCTTATAATGAATGTTTATTTTATGTCATGATATAAGTTGTACTTATACGACATCATTTCAATTTATTTTCAGAAGTTATAATCATTAAATATAATCTTTTGGAATTACATATGTAGAAGGCTAATTTTTAAAATTTAAAAAAAAAAAGTTTTTTAAAAATTTTTAAAATATTTATATAATTAAAATATTTGAATAATATTATTGTACCGCTTCGAAGAACTTTCCTATATTTCCTAGATTTTTAGACAATAAATATATTGTTATAGAATTCACGGGTAAAATGAACAATTATACAAAAATATCGAGGAAAAGACTCCCCGATGTATATAAATTGACTCGTTAGAGTGTAATCAGATCAAAATACATTAAATAAGATCAATTCTGATGGCAATATTAATAATTCAACTCATAAAAATACTCACAAGCCAAAATTAAGAAGAAAAAGTCACTAGTCGAGTGAAAATTCTTTGAACGTTGGTAAAAAATCTGAAATCTTGTTGAAAAATTTTAAACAGAACTCACAGGGAGAATTCAATGTACAATTATTCAATGTGAAGACAGCAAAAGTTGCAAGAAATAGAAGTAATTTGAATTTAGATATCTAGTTTGAAATTGGTAAAGAAAACGATGAAAATATTTATTATTATCATGAATCCTATATTAACTTTAGTGATCTTCCACCAAAATGATGAATAAAGGGCAAAATTAATCAAAATTCAATTAATTAATGGAAACATAGTGTCTAAGTCAGAAATATTGAAAATATGTATGTAAGAAATATCCTCGAAGATGCTTAAGCATATAAGCTAAAGAACTGTAATCAATTTCATTGGCAATTTTAAGTTAGAAGTATTTGAAGTTCAATTTTGTAAACTATTTACATTTGAAATACTTCACGGTTCTGTATAATATGAAACAGGTATCAAAAGTTCCATAAATGATTTCTAGAATACCAAGAACCAAGAAATACCGTGAATTTTGTATAATCATTGACAGCATCATATTTCAATAATAATAACAAATGCTAGTAAGCTTTGGGATTAAATTTTTCATGAAAACTATAAAAGGAAGCGGCACGGAAAAACGTCATCCAGTATGCAATACTCTAGAGCCGAGACTCCATCGCTTTGTTTTAAAAATTTTACTGTTTTGAATTATACGGTTCCATAACCTAGGAAGAAGGTAACATTATCATTATAACTTAAAGTTGAATCCAGAAATACGTTACCTGAAAGTTTGATGGATATATTCAACATATAAATCAAGAATCAAACAATTTAAATATAATAGAAGAAAATCGACGAAGTTGGCTGTGAGTGGAGAACCTTTCAGAGAAACCATTCTTAATGAATCCAGTACAAATTCCTGAAACAGAGAAAGGTCATTATGAAAAGGAACTTTGAAAGTGATAAACAAATTTACCATAGGTAGAAATAATTTTAATTCTGTAAAACATTCAAGTCAACTTCAAAAAATTTCTTGTTTATATACAGATTACGGAATAGACATAAGATAAGCATAGGAACATATAGTTTAGATATAAGATTAGTTTAGAGTTCACAGATTTATAGTTCAGATTAATCTGCTTCAATATATATTATATATAAAAATTAAATTATTACAAATTCAAATTGAACCTCTCCTATAAAAGCAAATCAAACTTAATTATATTCAATTTCAATTTTCAATCATATAATTGAAATATAACCAGTTAGCCGGCAACATACGATACACCTAACTGGATACAAGGATGATCCAACAAGTATTCAAACTAAAATTATAGAACTAAACTTCATAATAAAAAATCAACTCATAAAAAGGCAAATAAAATAGAAAGGCCTTTTACTTGATAGAAGAAATATAACAAAATTTGAATATTAAAACAAATTGAAATATGTTTATCTTCTACAATTTTAATTTCAAAAAAATTTTTATTCAAAAAACTTTTAGAAATAAATTTATGTCTGCACAAGCACCGCTTATATTTAATAGACGTATGTAATCAAAACTCAATATATAATGTCAAATGGAATAAATAACCCAATAGATATACGAAAGTAATTAAAATTAATAAATAAATAGTAAAGGAGACAAAATTTTGTTTCTGGTCTTACCTTTAAGAACACCAATTGCCTTTTAATATTAGAATAGAAATTAGAATATAATTTATTTGAAATATTTAATATATTTAAATGATCGAATAAATTATTTCAAAAATCTCTAAAAAATGTGCATTATATCTTCAAAAAACAAATATAATTCTAGACAAACAGTTTTTTGAATAAAAATTTTTTTGAAATTAAAATTGTAGAAGATAAACATATTTCAATTTGTTTTAATATTCAAATTTTGTCATAAAAAGGCGTTCAAACCAAAAATTTCTAATTAATGCTTCTAATTCTAATCGTGTGGACAGCTCAGTGTTAGAGCATTGAGTTCGTAGCCGGAAGGTCCGGGTTCGAATCCTGTTCAAGTGGAAAATAAATTTTCTAGGTAGAAGAATGTCAGCCACCATTTCACTGTTTGGTCAAAAATTAACAGTGCTATGAACTAAAGTAGCGCAAGATCGCGGTAACAAAGCCTACCCAGAACATAACTGAACTCCCAAATCGCACAAGCTGAAAAAGGTAGGAGTATCAGGATAATGATAATAATAATTAATAAAAATTTAATCATTAATTTCATGAAAAATTGGCACCCATAACGTGTGACTTGTAAGTAATCACATTAATGGTGAAAAATTTCATTATATCATATGAAGTACATTTTTTCTTAGTGTAGTCAATTTAAATTAGGCGAAAGTTTTATTTTCAGAATTTTTTTGGGAAAAATATCTCATTTTCATCCAAGCTGGAGGAGCTGGTTTTGAAAGTTTGATAGCAGTTTGGAGATGCAATATTCAGGGTTATATACCAAAAAATTTTTTTGGAAAAGTGAAGATTTGTGGCAACATGAGTGAAAAGACCGTTACGAAATTCAACAAATGCGTTGACTTAACTAAATGATAATCAAAATATTACAGCAAAGATACAACAGTAGATATACTATTTTTTCTCAATTAATTTTATATCTTTCGATATATTCAATCAAATTTCATTTATCCTTTTTCGTGCAGTTTTGATAAAAAATTCAATAAAGCCTTAAAATAGAAAATAAAAAACAATGTTTCCCTAGTCTTTACAATTTTATATTTCAATTTTGAGAAACTGAGATTCATATGAACATTTTTGTCAGAAATTTCATTTTTACATCAACTGTGCTACTCTGCTACATTTTTGATTGAGTACTTTATGAAGTTCGCCAAATACAGGCGAACCTAACAGTAGAATAGTTAACAAATTTTAAATAGAAACATGTGCATCATTGATGACACAAATATAAATAATTTCTTAAGAACATCGGCCAAAACAATGCAGTAATAACATTGAAAATATAGAATATAGAACAATCATCGCAAGTAAGAGATAGGAATTTTTTCTGTACAAAAATATCGAACAAATTAATCAAAAATTATAAAAAATTTCGGCTATGCAAAAAGTATTATATACTTTGTATAATAACTGGTAAAAAATTTAAACAGTTATTCAGATATTTCAAATAAAAAAATATTCACACAGATATAATATAAACTACTATTGGACTCACCTATTGTTAACATTATACCAATTTGACATAATTTATAAATAAATTCTACAAGAAGAATCTAGTTGATGATTTATAGTAGAACAAATCGTAATTTTTTGTATCTGAATTAATTTGAAACCTGATTGTTTGAAAAAGGGAAACTCTGATTTCTATTCAGGAAATCATTTCCACCAACAATTACACGAACATTAGCGAAATGCTGAAAAGTTATTTGGAGAAGTTCAACTCAATAACACGGTTGGCTCTGTTGACATGCCTTCTATTTTCAACTTCAGCCATCAACAGAACTCAACCAAAACACGAAACTTGGGCTGATACGGCAAGCTAGATAAAATTTAATTATTTTCTTGATTGCCTGAGATAAGAAAAACTTAATTGGTTCTCTAGTAAGTTTCCATTTTCACGATCATTACGCTAGATTCCTCGAGGTTGGATTAATTGATTTCGCAAAATAATGTTGCAAGAACCAATTAAACAATTTAAATTAGTAGTTCTGATCGCAACTGAGATTCGAAACTTGGGCTCAGGCGAAAAGCTGCTCGGTAATCCCCATTAGAAAATGTTTTTGGTCAAAGGTGAAGAAGAAATGTAGTAATATTTTATAATGCAGATTTTAATTGGAAAAAAATAAAAAACCTGAAATAAATAGAGGTTAATACTTGATAGAAGGTAATAAAATTATTTAAATTTTTTAATATTAGCCTTCTACATATTTAATTCCAAAAAATTCTATTGAATTAAATTGAATTAATGTTATATAAGTACCACTTATATCAAAAGACGTATAAAATAAACATTCATTATAAGACATCCAAGTGATAAAACAAAATACAATAAATAAAAATTGTTAACCAAAATCCTATAAATTGAATATTTTTAGTAGACGAAATTTTGTTTCTGCTCATCAATCTTATGAAAAGAGATATCTTTCAAGAATGTTAATATAATCTTAAGAATTTCATCCTAAAACTATATTACTTACAATAATCAATATTATTGGATATCTAACTAAGTTAGTTTTTATAAAATCTCAAGATTTGTGAAAACATTACTAAAAAACAAGTTTTAAGAGAGATTAAGCTTCGTCAGTACTCAATAATATTTATATTCAATAAAATTTAACATCAGTCAACAAAAAATATTTTTAAAATAGAAAAAGGCTTTTTACTTGATAGAAGAAATATAACAAAATTTGAATATCAAAACAAATTAAAATATGTTTGTCTTCTACAATTTTAATTTAAAAAAAATTTTTTATTCAAAAAACTTTCAGAATCAAATTAATCTCAAATAAGCACCGCTTACGTTTAATAGACGTATAAAATCAAAACTCAATATATAATGTCAAATGGAATAAATAAACCAACAGATATAAGAAAGTCATTAAAATTAATAAATAAATATTTAAAGGGGATAAAATTTTGTTTCTGGTCTTACCTTTAAGAACACCAATTGCCTTTTGTCTCCTTCAAATATTTATTTATTCATTTTAATCACTTTCGTATATCTGTTGGTTTATTTATTCCATTTGACATTATATATTGAGTTTTGATTATATACGTCTATTAAACGTAAGCGGTGCTTATTTTAGACAAATTTTGTTATATTTCTTCTATCAAGTAAAAAGCCTTTTTCTATTTTATTTTATATATAATATATAATTATATTTTGGCTTCAATAAATCTCATTATGGAATGTCAATGAATTTAAATAGCCTTAAAAATAACTTACACTGTTCTTTGATTTTGTTAGAACATAGATCAATCTTGAATTATATAGTTGATCTGTATTTCGAAGCTTTAGTCTTTTAACACGTGGAGAAATATAGGTTAGTTTTTTGATTTTGATATTTGGAATATTAAATGAGGACTGAACACGGGATTGTCTAGAATTATATTTGTTTTTTGAAGATATAGTGCATGTTTTGAGAGATTTCTGAATTAACTTATTCGAAAATTCAAATATATTAAATATTTCAAAAAAATTATATTCTTTGAGAAGTCCTTAAGGTGTGTTCATGTATTTGAAAGGCAATTGGTGTTCTTAAAGGTAAGACCAGAAACAAAATTTTGCCTCCTTTAAATATTTATTCATTAATTTTAATGACTTTCGTATATCTGTTGGTTTATTTATTCCATTTGACATTATATATTGAACTTTGATTATATACGTCTATGAAACGTAAGCGGTGCTTATTTTAGACATTAATTTAATTATAAAAGTTTTTGAATGGAAAATTTTTTTGAAATTAAAATTGTAGAAGACAAACAAATTGTAGAAGACAAATTTGTTTTGATATTCAAATTTAAAAAAATATTTTTTCACCTTTTAACAATTCAGAAAGCTTCTGGTAAATGAATACAGAAAATTTAAATGGAGTGTAATGTTAACTCAAGTAAATAATTCTGTGGTGTAACATTGATCTCAAAGATTGGAATGTAATTTAACGGCCTTTGTTATAGCACAAGGACTATTTGTATAAAAACTGTTAAGGAAACCAAATAATTATATGTTATGAATAAAATAAAATGAATAGAGGTTTATACTTGATAGAAGGTATATAAAATTATTTAAATATTCTAATTTAATTTAATTCCTGACGTTATTATTATTAAATATAATTTTTTGAAATTAAATATGTAGAAGGCTAATATTAAAATATTTAAATAATTTGAAAACTTTTTATAATTGAATAGAATAAATGCCTTAGAATACACAGTTTCAATTTTTTTTACTTGACGGAAATTCATCTTCAATATAAGAAAAACAAAATCCTTTCCAAAAACAAAAATTTTGGATATAAGAAAAAAAATGTTAACTTCCGCTATTTTATTGATTTACACGACAATTGTTTCGTCGTAACATGACTCCATCAGGTGATTATTAAATCTGAGGTATACAATGCAAAATATGACCTTAAATACACAGCTCTGGTACATAATATAAAGGGGTGGAAAGAGATGATTTACAATCAATGAAAAATATTAGGTAAGGGAGATCTGTTGTAAAAAAAGAAATATTAGATGCCTTGAACGTTTGCCTAGATCAAAATTACTTAATGTTCAACGGCACGTTTTATCTAGAAGAAGAAAGTATAACAATGGGTAACTCATTAAACCCCATATTATCAGAAATATTCATGGATTACGTAGAAACCAATATCCAAAAACACCCAAATTTTAAACATTTCGTTTATTGGTATCGCTGTGCAGATGACATAATTTGTTCATTTGATGGCATAAATAGACAACTTTGTTCATTTTTGGAATCTATCAATTAATTATATCCAACAATTGAATTCACACATGAAGAAGAAGTGAATAATATCATCAGTTTCTTAGATTTAAAAATCACTAAAATTAATAATAGACACGACTTTTCCATATACCGGAAACCTACACATACAGATGGTAGGATTCATTCTACTTCAAACCATCCATTTTCACAAGAATTATCAGCTTTTAATAGTATGCTTTATAGATTGGTTAACATACCATGATAAAAAAAAATTTGACAAAGAATATAAAACCATTAAACAAAAAGCTTCCAATAATGATTTTAATCGGTTAATTTCAGATAATTTACTTGATAAAATAAATTACAAGAAAGCAATATCACTTGTATATCCAAAATTTTAAAACTCAAACGAAACGAAATTTATTTTATTAACTTACATAGGCGAAAAATCTGAACAGATTGCTAGATATTTAAAGAAAAAAGAAAATTATAACATCTCTTTCAAAACCATTAATTCTTCAGGCAGCTTAATACAAAATAATAAAGACGTCATTCCTAAAAACAAAAAATCAGGAGTTTACTAGTTAACATGTAGTGATTGCCTATTTGTATATGTGGGACAGACAGACCGTTCATTCCAAACAAGGATACGAGAACATGGAAAATATTATATTAATAATAAACCAAATTAAACTTATGCCAACCATTTGTTAGAGACTGGTTATAATTTTAATATAAACTATGGAAAATTAATTATCAATAAAATAGTGGAAGTTAACATTTTTTTTCTTATATCCAAAATTTTTGTTTTTGGAAAGGATTTTGGTTTTTATAATACAAGAATTGAAACAAAATTTTGAATCCTTCAAGTGTTTATTAATTATTTTCGATTAATAATTTATATTTCTTGAAATTCTTTTATTCCTTTTGGTACTGTGTAAAGAGTGTTAAATTCCACCAAATTGAAACTGTGTTTTCTCAGACATTTATTTAATTAAATTCTGAAAAGTTTTTGATTAATATTTTTTTGAAATTAAAATCTGTAGGAGGTTAGTAGAATAAATCTGTATGATATTTAAAATATTTCAAGAATTCTTCTATCAAGTAAAAACCCCCTTTATTATATTTTTGTATATATAAGAAATATAATACTTAATCTGTGGTTTCGATATAAGTGATTCGAGTTATCTTCCATTCAAGAAACCATAAGAAAAAGTAAATTAAGAAATCTGGAATCGTTTCAAGAGCGTCAGATTAAGGCAATAATTATCTACCATGCCGAAGTGAAAAAAAAATCAAATGTCCACTGAATCTACTTATATATTTATTCCAATTCCTCCAGTACCTTCGTCGAAATTGATTTATAGCGAAAAAAACTTTCAATTATTGGGCAATCATAAGAAATTGTCAACCCATAAGTTCTTGAATCTTTATAGTCAGTTGACCCATTTTTCAGTTTCAATTCGAGTTTCTTGGAAACTTTTTCTTCAAAAGGATTATAAGAGCATTTACTTGACGTAAGGTTAAATAGTTGAATAGATTACACATACTTAAATGATTTATTATTTTATGAATTCCATTGAAAGATTCGGAGCATACTTTATTTAACCGAAATCATCAATTTCAAGTAAGACTTTTCAAAAGATATCCTCCATGCACTATGGTCTAATAATCAGAGTACTGATTTCATTTATATTAGAAGTAGAAATAAGTTCGCGCGGTTTCACTAGCAGATGTCGCTACTAGTTTATTATTGCACTGTTTCATCTGGAAACATCTTCATTTTGAAGTGTCACTATTAGGCTTTGTTTTCAGTATCTGTCCTTTCGCTGAAGTGTAAACAACATAGTTTTCGTCTGCTTTAACGATGTCACCTAATAATGCGTTTTTAGGGCGTCATTATAATGAAAAGAGGCAGAAAAAAGTGAAAAGGGAACCAAAGGGTCTTTTAATGAAAACGCTCCATTTTTGAATTGACATTACTCACGCATGACAGTAATTTTTTATTTGTGACATTGACAGTTGTATTTGTCAATGCCTCCCATTTAACCATGGAAAGGCATACACTCAAACAACGTTTATAAATAATCCAAATTTATTATGAAAAATCGCGATCTGTTACTCTAACTTCACGTGCTATAACTCCAACTTCTGCTCGTTATATCGTCCGGATAAAAGAACAGTTGAACTTTTAGTGAAGAAGTTTGAAACAAATTTTACACTTCCTGATGTTACAGTGCCAGTGAGATAAAGAAATGCAAGAAGTGAAGAGAATATTGTTGCTGTACGTCAAAGTATTCGTGAAGACCAAAATTTATCGATTTCTCGACGTTGACAAGAACTAGGAATTTTCCAGACGTCTTTATGGAGAATTTTCCGAAAAGACTTCTGTTTACATCCATACAAAATTGTTTTAACCTAAAAACTCCAACCAAAAGACCATTTAAAGCATCGTGTATTCAGTGATTGGTGCTTAGAAAAAATCGGAAATGATGCAGATTTTCATAAGAAAATTATTCTCAGCGAGGAGGCTCATTTCTTCGGGGTTATATTAAGTCATTGGTTCACAGCAATCATCCAGCCAATTTAGAAGATTTACAGATCAATATTGAATATTCAATTGAATAATGTGTTTAATTTACAAAACACAATGGGGCGCTGTTAATGAGAGACCCTTTACTTGGCCGAAAGAAGGTTGAGAAAATTTTTTCAACTTCGAAAAAGTTGAAAAAATCTTAGATTACGAAAATTATGTTTATTTTACTTTACTCAAAATTTTTTGGTTTTGGAAATGACTACATCTCTTTTTGAAATTTTACTTGCATTCATCAAAAATTGTTCACAAAAAATATATGAACCCAATTATTTGATGACAAAATGTGTTTAATTCCTTAACAGTCTTCAATTACGATTCTTTAATTTTTTCTATCGCGAAAGTGGGACTGTAAAAGTTGAGGGTGTAATTGAAATACTTTGCAGCAACACAGTTTCATACCTTCATCCTTTTTGATTTTTTTCTAACAGAACTTCAACATATCAGGTGACTTGTACACTCCGTATAGGGTTCGATGCAATTTTCCTACTGCAAACACGTTATTTATCAGGGCAATTAGTGTCTTATGATATCAAAATTCATCAACATTGAGAGGTACACTGTTATCAGTCGATTAGGTCTGTGTATGAACTTGGAGTAAACAGATCAAGTTCCTAATCATATTAAAACAAACCAGGAATATAATTAATTAGGAGCCGCAGAGTTAGGACTTTCGGAAATTCAGAAGTTTCTTCCCTTGGCCTCGGGTTCCAAGATGCAGAGCTGACATGGGTTCATTTCCTTAACGCCCGTAAATAATCTAAGACGGTGTACTTTGGAGTTGGGGAGTTTTTTGTAAGAACATGAACGGTCTATGTAAGTAGGGTACTCTGAACTATCAAAAAGGCGGAACTTAGTGAACAAGGTGAGCGTTTTGAAGTAACGTATCCTATTATGGCGAAGATAATACATAAATTGGAAGTTGAGATTGAAAACGTAAACGAGTTATTCCTACATTATGAGGGATTTTATCGGCAGCTGAGCGTCGGAGTGCTTATGTTCAAAAGTATCGATATTTCAATCTACTGTGATATTTGAGTGAAAAATTTTAACCCGCGGAGAAGAACATGGGATTGCTCATTAAGTTTTGAGACTAACGTGATTATGTCAAATTTGAAATTGTCATCGTAATAAAGTTTGCATTTTGAAGTAGTGGTTAGTTCTAGACTGAGAACACCTCTGTCATTCGTGTTTTGACAGAACTGGTCTAATATCTTATATTGAACGAAATGGGTCGATTTACGCTTGAACAAAACTGGGAAATATTGAAAACTCCTTTCCAAAGTATCAAAACTGTTAGAAATTTACGTGGAAAAGTCATCAGAAATTAAATGCACTCACCGCAATTTGTGGAGCGAATTCGTGAAAGTGGATCGCTATTTGATTGAACAACCTGATCAAGTCCTTGTCCAGTGAGCAAACCTGAAAACATTGCTGCTGTACCTCAGAATAAGGCTGAACATCCATCAGTATCAACTTGTTATCGTGCCCAAGAACTGAACATTTCTCGCATTTCTCCGACTAGAATTTTGCATGAAGGTATGAAGGCTTACAAAGTTCAACTAGTGTAGGAAGTGATGCTTCGTAACTATCCGATGCGTTCCCACTTCGCTCAATGGGCTAAAGGCCGGAGTTGAGTATTTTCCCACAAAAATCAACGCTGGAGCCTCAATCTGCTCACTCCTGTCATCACCAGTATTCTAGATTACCATATGTCGGGCAGGGGTTGGCTATTATCGCGTTTGTTCACGAATAATGCGACGTGTGAGCTTTTTTCCGTTGCAATAGTTTTGCAGCTGTCAAAGTCAATTTTGTGACCTGTATCTGATTGATGTGTAAATAGGACAGGGGATGGATCTTCTTTACGGACTTGCCTTATTTACACATCACGCAGATACATGTGACAAAATTGACTTTGATAGCTGCAAAACTATTGCAATGGCAAAAATGCTTTCTGAAGAGCAAGTTTTGCCAAGGACTACTGACGGTTTAGCACGATATCATTATTGCCGTTCCAGATCCCAAATCATTCGACATGCCAAGAGTTCAGACGTTGGACAGCATCAGCGGCGAAAGAAGAAACCGCCAAGAAATTGACTCTAACCCGGCAGAAGTCGGATAAGATGAGATCAGATAGATCGCCCAGAGAAAACACGCGAATCCGCAGATCCTGAAATAGAGGACAGACGCGCAGTATGTGGTCACTAGTTTGTGAGTGACCACATGGACAGGAATCATCCCCGACAAGACCCAGCCTGAAGAGGTTTGCCCTGAATGGGCCATGACCTGAAATAAAGCAAGCCAGTGGAAAAGCTGGTCTGAACCAGGAGTTGTTCTGGACAACCCTGACGAGTGGGATCGGGCCGAAGGTGCAACGACCGGTTTCGGACTCCTCCCAGTCCAACTGCCAACGAGACAATAACGCCTCAAAGTACGACCCGGAGCAGCGGCGCACCACTAGATACCGATCCTCTGAACCAATAGAAATAGCAGGAAGAGAAGTGTCTTCAAAATTGAAAGAGCAAGAGCAAAAAGTGCCTCTGTGTAGACAGGATAACCCGTCTGACATGAGAATGCTCAACTCGATGGAATCAAGCCGCAGCACAATAGGAGATAATGCGGAGAAATAGACTGAGGAGTACGTGAATTCTACCAGAATAGTTATTGGCTATTTGAGGATACCTCTTTTCCAAGTGACTATACAGCAGTCTACACAGTCCACCCCTAGAGTTAGAAAGTGTGATAAGGATTACGCCATACCATCGCGCGTGGCGAGAACCCCTCCGAAGAGATGAACCCTCGTCGAGATCCACAAACCCTTAATTGTTACACATAGATCCAGGGGCCAGGACAGGCCGGTCGAACCGCTAAACCCCGAGTCGTTTCATGAGAATATCCCGAACATGGGGGTCTGCGAACAGATAAATGAAATACCCCCCTAGTCCAGCATGCGAACTTTCAACCACTGCCCCCTCGAGTCCAACACCAATGGGGTGGCCAGGTGGTACAAGTAACACCTGTGGGCAAACCACTTCCCGGAGGTAACGCAGTATGCTACATAACGCACTCGGCCATTACACAGAATCCGGAGATTCATACTGCGATAGGGTAGAGTGCGCCAGTTTTAAGGGAGAAGCCCTGTGCTGCGACAGACTCCCTGAGACTGAGGAGTACTCAGAATTGTACAAGTTAAAATATGAGCAGAGCTCTCTAATAACATTAATGTACCATTGTCATCATTGTTGTCCCGGGTTTCTGCTCAAGTTTTGACACTCCAGCAGACCCCCGAAAGCTGAAAGAGAAAGAAAGGAGTTTTTTTGGAGAAAGGATTATAGAACACTCCGCGCCAGCACAACTAGGTGAGGGACCCCCACAAGTCACCTCTCCCATGTCTAAGAGGATCGCCGTAGCGATCCCACCACTCAATCATTTGGGCAGAGTGCCTATGGATTATGAAAGACTGAAGCAACGAATCAACACAGATAACGGCCTGTCAGCATGGACCCCACGCGCCACAGGGTCGCTGTTGCTGTTCGCCGCCAAAAGCGAGGTTCCGAAGCATCATAGGATTGGGCCTTAGGATCAAAAGGGCGCTAGAGTTTGGGGGAGAGCAGAGCATATCTTAAAGGACCCTCAAACCTTGTCGAAACGTCGTAGTCTCCCTTTTTCTCCAGCGGACCACTTCCGAACCCGCAGCGGAAAAAGTTAAGCTTAAGGATCCACGAATGGGGCCGGAGTTAGGAGAGAGCGCAGCGAATATCCCAAGGTCCCACACTTGTTCAAAACGTCGCAGTCTCCCTTTATCCTCCAACGGACCAATCAGGACCCCGCAGCAAGAGCTTCAGGAACTAAAAATGGAGCCAAATTTGGGGGCGAGCAGAGCGAATCTCCCAAGGTCCCACACTTGTTCGAAACGTGTAGTCTCCCTTTTTCATTCAGCAACCATTTAAGATCCTTCAGCGGGCTAAGAGGACGAAGGTTGGAAACCCACGCTAAGGACTAGCAGGGATCGCCTTCGCCAATGAAAGGGAAAACAGAACTCTAATCGATCGCAGGGTCGCAGATTCTGGTCGTCAATCAGAGCCAGCTTCCCCGTACGATTCCAAGTCCTGCGGTAGGAAAAGGTAGGTTTGGGACAACATGATGGAAAGGTATTATGCAAGAAATAAACAAAGAAAGGGAATTAGGATTGCGAGTCTCTGCTTTAGGCATCATAACCATATCCTCCATCTCATAAATGAAACTAGGACACTCGTTATGACAAGCTCCCCCACCACGACAAGGTACAGAGACAGGGGGGGAGAGACTGAGGAGTAGTCTGATTGAGGTTCCGGCAGTGAAACACAAAATTCAACAATTGTTCTTGATAATAGCTCCAAAATCGGAGCCAAGGCGCGAACCGCCGAGGTAAACTATATCTCCAGATAGTAATCAAACTTTCCATCGTGGTTTGTATATTATTTTGTTTGCAACCATGAAATTTTTTCTTCGATTCACATTAAAACGAAAAAATACGAAAAATATTTCTAAAGTTCGCTAAATTTTCAATTCCGATTAGTGACGCAGCGGCTGCTACGGAAAATAAAGGTCACTTAACGTGTGCAGATGAAATTTGGTGAAAATAATGTCTCACGATTCTCATTGCGACTCAAATGATATTCCACTTGAATTGAAGGAAATAGCCGATAAAATAGAAATGACTTTATTGCCGGATAAAAGCAAGGGTCGCTACGAAAAAACGTTTGACATCTATAAAAACTGGTGCATTGAAAAAAGGTGAAGAACAATATGGCTTCGGAAACTGTTTTATTGGCTTTTTTTGGGGAAGTAAGTACAGAAAAGAAACCGTCATTAGAGAAAAAGTAGATATTTCAAAATTCGGTAGGCTCCTCGCATTTCTAAAAAAAAACATAGGCTTTAGGTCAACGAAATCGAACACTTTCACAAAAGAGAACAATTTTATGGAAAAAGTGCCAAAGGAATTTCACTGAATCGATCGAGGTATTCTTATTTTTTCCTCATATTATTGAACTATCTGGTGTTTTTTTAGAGTGATAAAACTTTAAATTGAAATAAAACACATTCGAATTAAGATTGAAGCCAAATCTTTTTTTATTTGAAAGATAATTTCATAACATTTCCGTTTTTAAAATAATTTCTGGCTTATGTCCACCACGACTAGCTCTGAGGAACCGCATTCCACCATACCAATTTTGGACCACTTTTTCGAGTAATTCAGGCCTTATTTAATCAATGATACGAGTTATGTTGGCTTCCAAAGCGTCTATTGTTTCCGGTTTATCGGCATGAACCAATTACATAACTCAAAAAAAAAATAATCCAGTGGAATTCTGCCGCATGATCTTGAAGGCCAATTAATTGGACCATATCTCGAAATAATATCATATTATCGCCAAATCTTTCTTTAAATAGATCAATTGTTACGGTAGCAGCATGAGGTGTAACACCATATTGTTGGAACCAAAACACTGCTGGGTCGATACCATTCAAATTTTGAAACAAATAATCATTGATTATCGATCTGTAACGAGCACCACTCACTGTAACATTAGCTCCAGCATCATTTTTAACGAAATATGGACCGATGATGCCTCTAGCTGCTCTGATGCACGATTATGTAAACCAAGTGTTCCATAAGTTTGGCGAACAGAACACTGAATTTTATGATAAATTTCAACAATTTGTAAACGTTGTTGCGGCGTGAGTCTTTCCTTACCTTCTGTCAAATCACAGTTATACCTATCAAAAGTTGTGTCACTCTAAAAAAAAACCCGATATATCCATCTATTTCAGCATAATTTCAGGTGGCTCTTGTGATTAGGAATATTAGGTGCCCGCAGAAGTGACGAATTATTCAACATGAAAACTTCGGACGCCAGTAGAAGTATCAATTGAGATTCCAGATATAAAAACTTATCGAAGCAGAGTTTTTCTAATTACAGAGGAAATTTGGATACTGATCAATATCAGTATCCATCAATCCATCAATATGGATTCCACGAATTTTAGAAAGGACATCCAAAATGAGAGATTTTTTGATCAATGCGGATTCGGAAAGGCAACCTTATGAATATAACACGGTAGCGTAATTTCCAAGAAAAATAGCTTCATATTTAAGTCTTGCTCAACCAGAGAAATACACTGGACACTACTTCAGAAGAACCCTGGCAATATTACTTGCTGACAGTGACGCAGACATTTTAATGCTAAAGTGATGCAGACATTTTAATGCTAAAACGTCTAGGAGGTTGGAGGTCCATTGCAGTAGCCAAAGGATATGTAGATAGTTCTATAGAAAACCAGTTCAAAATGTCTGTTTTCCTCTCAAAACCTTCTACATACAGTTCTACATCCTCTGGTGTGTCCTGTAACCTCAAAAGTTTTCCAAACCATACAACAATAAGTGACAAACACCAGTACATTAACATTCCAAAACCTAGCTTGACTAAAGAAACAGGTTTATCTATTTCAATTTCAAGTTAAGGAAGTGACATTTTGCAACCTTCAAAAGGTCAGAAAATGTCACATGATATATATGGTTGCAAATACAACATTATTCCTGGAACCTGCTGTCATCTCTGCTTACCAAGAGCCAGTCATCCTGTTCACATATAATCAGAAAATTTCTGCAAGGATTCTTAGCACCGATTTGGATCTCAACAATTTGTCTGATTAAGTTCAGGTAATACACAAATCATGGCGAAAAAGAAATATATTTATATGATAATAATAAGTGCCGACAAATCAGTGGTAAAGCATAGAGCTCATAACCGGAAGGTCGCGGGTTCGAATCATGTTCATGTGGGAAAGAAATCTTTTAGTTGGATGGGTGTTCGCCACCATTTCACTGTTTGGTCGAAAATTAACAGTACTATGAACTTAAGTGGCGCAAAATCGCAAGAACAAAGCCTACCCAGAACTCCTAACTCGCACAAGCTGAAGAAGCTTCTGAGGGATCTCCACACAAGATACTAGGAGTATCAGGATAATAATAATAACAAGAAAAATAAATATCTCATTTTAATGTCTAAACTTTCAAACCGAACTGATGCTTCTTTGTTCTAGGAATCATTATATTCTTCCCCCTCTATCATCCTACTTTCGAACGTGCCATTCATCATCTCGTGTACATGTAATAATGGAGTCTGAATCACTGGAGTGAAAATTTATCGTATCATCAGTGGGGATTATTTGTCCCCATTCAGCCATGTTGGAACTACAATGATTAAACTACTACCTGTGGGACCATTGCATGAACGCCATTTCTCCAAATTCGATTGTTCGCAGTAATGAATATTTTCCTAGCTGTTCATTCGTTGTCATATGGCCGTGATAGTCCTGAAATTTATATTCGAATCTTGTCACGGTTCGACCGTGATTATCCGGATCAATCGCATATTCCAAAAATGAATGTAGTTACGCCCTCAACTTGACAAGCAAACGCTCGAGCCATTCCACGTTTTCATGCCTTTTCACGTATTGTTTCATTTTTTTTGTCGAAATTGAAATCGCTCATCGTTCGGACATTATTGATATTTGGATTGATGAATGAAATCGAACGACGTTCCGCTATGTAATAGAAAACGAACATTGTATTTGACGGTTGTGATATAGTAGATATCCAATATGAACGCTCGAGTAGAATGAATATATTATTTAAGCATGTTGAAAAATACTTAATCCCTCCCTTCGTCGTAATAGTTTAGTTTAGGGAGAAAAAGACTTCACCTATTGTAGGCAACCTCAGTTACACATAAAGAAGGACAATAAAATAGTGGAGGGGAAGTACAGAATTCAAAGTTAATTTTTTTGTAACATTCTTTTGAAATTTACAATCTCGTTTTAATAAGTATTAAGTCAATGTGATGTATTGTGAAACGACATGTAGAAGTTATCAAACATTAATGATACTCTTTTGCAATACTCCAATACAAGTGAATTGATCAGGTCTTCTGTAATCTTCATGCTTTGAACGGGTTTTCTGCCAGCTGATCTATAATTCTGTTTGCACATCCTTCCAGATTTTAATGGTATTCTCTTGAACGTTTTCTAATTTCATCACTAACGAAAGAGATATTCAAAACATTATGTATTGTCGAATTAGAAACAAACTATGGTGCATTTGTTAATGAACGTATTGGGTGTTTTTCAGAGTGATAGAACTTTCGATAGGGATAACTGTGATTTGACAGAAGGTAGAAACCGTGTTGTTTTGACATTATGTTCAGTAAGCATTTAAAAATTATTATGGGAAGACTCACGCCGCAACAACCTGCAAACTGTTGAAATTTTTTTTTCAAAATCAGTGTTCTATTCGCCAAACTTATAGAGCACTTCGTTAAATATATGGTTTACAGAATCGTCCATCAGAGTAGCTTATTCGTCGAACTATCGATAGATTTCGGACAACATTTTCTCTACTCGATGCAACAATAATAAGAATAATAAGAATAAGAGAATTACTTCCTGTAGCTCAATACCTCACCGAAACATCACGGCTTACCTTCATATTTGAGGAACAGTAGTTCTTCTTGAAGCCTATCTTTTATAATTTATGGTTCCTCAAATCATCGATTCGATGATCTCGGTCTCTCTAGAAAATTTGTCTTCTCTGATTAAGTGTGGTACGCCATGTTGCCTTCTTCTCAATTCTTTCTTAACACGAAGTAGTTTTCTATTCATATTCATTGAAACATTCACATTTACAAACAGTCGCTTGTAAAGAGAGTCCTTGAAGTTATGGATGAATCATCATTGAATTTGTGGACTATTTGTAATAAATTACCCTCTTGCTGATCAGTAGTGTATTTCCTGTGAACTTTTTCTGGTGTTTTCAAGGTTTATAAGCCCTTGGGCTTTTCATATTGCAATAAATAGAACTTCCACTACAAAACAAATGATGAAATCACTACCGCATGAAATAATGGTATTATATTATATGAACCCAATAATTTTTATCTTCAAAAGTGACAACATTCATTAATTCATATCCAACTCAATCTTTTTAGTGAGATAATGTTAGTGGAAGACATGGGGGTCATTTCATTCTAGTTTAGTAATATGTATAAACTATTTAAGAGCCGCCGAATATGTTCATAAATAGCAGGTGGGCAAGCTGTTATTTTATGAATCAATTCAAATTCATTTCAAATTCATTAAAAAACAATAGGAACGCAGGGGAATTCAGATAAGGTGGAAAATTCCAGGTATCTGATTGCAGTTGACGGGAAGGAGGTATATCGATGCATTTATTTCACAGTGTTTATGTAACATGTAATACACAACCAAGAACAACAATGTTATACCAGTCTCTGATTATTCCTGACACGCATATACCGATTCCCATTTTCATGGATAAGTTTCACCCCAACTTGTGAAGGAGGGTTATTTCGGAGAAAATTAAACAACAGTTTCGTGCATGGGTTCCCTTCTCTCCTCTTACTTAAATTTATCCTCATTAAATTTTGAATTTGAAAGTAGTATTAGTATTCGAAATGTATAATTTGAAATATGGAGAATGTAATAGACCGCTATTGTTAAATATTGGGACGGGTGTTCTGAATAAATTTTCTATAATTTAGTATATTGAGGTAAACAATATGAGCGAGTGTCCTTGTGGGAAAACAAAACTTTCCGATATTGAAAGAATTGCGAATAAAATGGGCCGAGACTTAAAATTTTTTCATTTTCATTCATTATCACATACACACAAGTAAGTGATTAAATAATAAAAAGAGATTTTTTCTTGATAGAAGGATTGTTATAAAATTTTAAATATGATACAGATTTGAAATAGAAAGGCCTTCTACTTGATAGAAGAAATATAACAAAATTTGAATATCAAAATAAATTAAAATATGTTTATCTTCTACAATTTTAATTTCAAAAAATTTTCATTCAAAAAAACTTTTAGAATTAACTTAATGTCTAAAACAAGCACCGCTTACATTTAATAGACGTATATAATCAAAACTCAATATACAATGTCAAATGGAATAAATAAACCAAAAGATATACGAAAGTCATTAAAATTAATAAATAAATATTTAAAGGAGACAAAATTTGTTTCTGGTCTTACCTTCAAGAACGCCAATTGCCTTTTAAAAACATGAACACACTTAAAGGAGCTCTCAAAGAATATAATTTATTTGAAATATTTAATATATTTAAATATTCGAATAAGTAAATTCAGAAATCTTTCAAAGCATGCACTATATCTTCAAAAAACAAATATAATTCTAAGCAATTCCGTCTTCAGTCCTGAAATATATTCAAAATATCAAAATCAAAAAACTAACCTATATCAAACAACGTACCACGTGTAAATGAATAATGTTTAGAGACATAGATCATCTTTATAATTCAAGATTGATCTATGCTCTAACAGAATCAAATAAGCCTTAAAAATAACTCACACTGTTCTTTGATTCTGTTAGAGCATAGATCAATCTTGAATTATAAAGATGATCTATGTCTCTAAATATTATTCATTTACACGTGGTACGTTGTTTGATATAGGTTAGTTTTTTGATTTTGATATTTTGAATATATTTCAGGACTGAAGACGGAATTGCTTAGAATTATATTTATTTTTTGAAGATATAGTGCATGCTTTGAGAGATTTCTGAATTTACTTATTCGAATATCCAAATATATTAAATATTTCAAATAAATTATATTCTTTGAGAAGTCCTTTGAGTGTGTTCATGTTTTTAAAAGGCAATTGGCGTTCTTGAAGGTAAGACCAGAAACAAATTTTGTCTCCTTTAAATATTTATTTATTAATTTTAATGACTTTCGTATATCTTTTGGTTTATTTATTCCATTTGACATTGTATATTGAGTTTTGATTATATACGTCTATTAAATGTAATCGGTGCTTGTTTTAGACATTAATTTAATTCTAAAAGTTTTTTTGAATACAAATTTTTTGAAATTAAAATTGTAGAAGATTAACATATTTTAATTTGTTTTGATATTCAAATTTTGATACAGATTTATTCATTTAACCCCCTACAAATTTCAATCTCAAAAAATTTGTATTCAAAAACTTTTAGAATTAATTTGAATATCATTTGGTTTTAAAGGAGTCCATAAAATACCTTGCAAACTTTATGTAATTTCTGTGACTTACATTATTCCGGCCGTTCGTCAATTTTGAGGATATTTGGTTTAAACAGGATGATTTCCAAAGTCATAACTGACGAGAAGTGACACAGTTTCTCCAAATCACATTTCTAGATCGAGTAATATCTACGAATGGTACAAGTTCGTGGCCTCTCAGATCACCAGATTTATCTCCAAATGATTTTTTTCTATGGGGATATCTGAAATTATCTATCTATTGACATGAGTTCGGCAGGGCTTCAAATATTGATGAATTGAGGTTAAAAATTATTCATCTTTGTTGCAACATTGAGTTATTTAAATATTTAAAAATTTACAGATATATTCTGTTAGCCCTCTACATATTTAATTTGAAGAAATTATATTTAATAATATAACTTCAGGAATTAAATGTGTTAAATATTTTTGAAAGATAACTGTTTTCATATGAGGGATGAGCAGAAACAAAATTTTGTCTACTTAAACTATTTAATTTATGAAATTTTTGTCAACAATTTATATTTATTGGATTTTTTCATCTCATTTGGATGTCTTATAATGAATTTTTATTTTATATCTTGTTTGATATAAGCGGTGCTTATATGACATTAATTTAATTTCTGTAGTTATGATATTAAATATAATTTTTTGAAATTAAATATGTAGACGGCTAACAGAATATATCTGTAAATATTAAAATAATTTTATATACCTTCTATCAAGTATGAACCTCCATTTATTTTTTATTCATAATATCATCATTTATTATTTTATTCATAATATATAATTATTTGGTTTCCTTAACATTCATTATAAAGATGACCTTGTGTCATCTGTCAATCTTTAAGATCTATGGTAAACCACAGAACTATTTATTTGAGGTCACATGGGACACCATTTAAATGTATTCAGTATTCATTTACCAAGATGCTTTCTGGATTGTTAAGGTGAGTAAATATTTTTTGTTGATTAATGTTTTATTTTTTTAAATGTGATTGGGTACCGACGAGCAAAGTTTCTCAGAAAACGTGGTTTTTAGTAATGTTTTTACATATCTTGAGATTTTCTAAAAGTAAAGTTAAGTGAAGTCAGATATCCAATAATATCAAATATTCCGAGTAAGATAGTTTTATGATAAAATTCATAGGATTATGTTTATTATTTTTGAAAGATATCGGTTTCCATAAGAGGGATAGGCCGAAACAAAATTTTGTCTACTCGAAATATTTAATTTATAGGATTTTTGTTTGCAAATTATATTTATTGGATTTTTTATCTCATTTGGATGTCTTATAATGAATGTTTATTTTATATGTCGTTTGATATAAGCGATGCTCATATGACATTAATTGAATTCCTGAAGTAATATATATAATATTTTGAAATTAAATATGTAGAAGGCTAATAGAATATATCTGTGAATATTAAAATATTTAAATAATTTTATATACCTTCTATAAAGTATAAACCTTCATTTATTTTATTTTGCAGCACTGAGCCATATCTACGCAGAGATATAAGATTTTCTTTGTATAATATGTATAATAGCTATTGTTTAGCTCAACAAAGTGGATTATTTGAATTCTTAACATATTGAATTTGTGAGCTTCTGTTCCGAAGTCAGTGGTTTTCTCATGATTTTTAGAATTTATTTTATTTAATCAGAATTTATTTTGTGTTCGTAGAATTTATTTCATTTTCAAAGTCGTTATGACAAAAAAATGGAAACAATTATTTATTATTATGAAAAAATCGCAAAATCTATAAAATGTTTGCATCTAATCACATATATAGACCACAGTATTATAACTCAGAACAGCAATTATAATTAAGACCAGAAACAAATCCTCCCACTCGAAACTTTATATTATTTATGCCTTTAATGAACCTAAAAGAGCAAGCCACATATCCAATTTCGCTAAAGAGCTTCCATATGTAGATATGAATATAAACCTTGAGCGATTTTCCACACCTGCGTCTCAGGATGATGCCAACGTTTGCCGTCATCTAAAAATATGGAACCGTTCTGTACGGCGCTTATAAGTTTATCATTGGAAAAACATCGAACAAAAGATGCAATTCTGTGATTCCACGTGGAAACCTTCTTCCTATTGTTGCAATGTGCTCTTTTTTATTGCTCATTCATATAAATATGTCTAATCTTGATGGGTAGCATGGGATGGAAATCGGAACTTTGTATTCATCTCTACTGGCGACAATGTTAATACCACAGAATCTGCAATTAATTGAGTTCGAGAATCGAAATTGAGAAGGTAATTCATACTTCATTTATCTTGGTTGTATCCAGTGGATATTTAAATGAGTTCTTAAAGGGATTTTCAATAAGAGGTTTCACTTTGAATAGCCCCCTATCAATATCTGATATGTCCTAGGCACTGAGAATATTACTTTATTACTTACTTTTTTTTTGAAATATGGATATGTGAGTTATTCAAAACGTTTACTTAGGATTTATTCTACCTCAGAAAACACAATGGTTACCTATTTCAAAAGATTTAATCTGATTAATAATAAATAATCAAATGATAAGTAGAGAATTTTGACTTGATAGAAGAATTATTACAAAATTTAAATATCAAAAAAGATTTTTTCTACCGTGATAGCGAAACAATTTTTGTAAACATAAGAATAAAAATCGTGAAAATCAGAACAACCTTATTTAAATATTATTTGATATGGATTTTCACCAAGTAATGACTGATTCAATTCAATATTTAAGATTTATTCTGTTAGCCTCCAACAAATTTTAATCAAAAAAGTTTTATTCAGAAATTTTCACAGTTAAATCAATGTCTTATAAGCACTGCTCATCGAAACCAATTAATATAATATCAAATGGAATAAAAAAAACCAACGGAATATAAATTTTCAATGAAAATCACTGAATTAATAAAGTGAATAAAAAAATTTGTTGCCTGTAAAGTCGGTATACGGGCGAAAGTTTTACGGGACAACGACTTTGAGTGGTAAAATAATTTTAATGTGAATATTCATTCGTATAGTAGGAAGAAGGATGAAATAATAGTAACAATTTAAAACATTTATTTATACGAAGAATTATATTTAAAACATTAATTTATACAAAGAATCTCGCACTGAATTTCATATTAACAAAATTTTATTTATCAATCAGTTGTTATAAGTTATTAATAAATTTAACTTGTTTTACATTGTTATAAATATAAAAACTAAATTTAAAAGTTAGAACATTTATTTAAATCACATTAATTGTTAATATCAATCGATTTTAATTCAAAGTGTATTTTCTAAAAGGAGAAAACTAATTCACATTTGATCTTTGAATTTGTAAATCGCGCGCTTACGACCTTGCGCAGTGATTAGTCGTCTCGGTTTGAATGTTTGAAAGTTTCGATTTGACAGGTTGGAGGTTAAACATTGTTATTTCAATTTTTTACATAGCAAGTCGCGCTCATTTTTTCAAGTTAAACAAATTATTATTGGTTGAGAAACGATTTCTACTACTTTTTTGATTGAAAACTACCACAACATTGTGATTACTACAACATAACCTATTCACTTATGTCTTAGTCATTTATTTCATCATGTTATATTATCAGTCTGAAATTATTTACCTTTGCTGTTTGAATTGTTGCGATGGACGAAACTACCTTCACATTATCACTACACAATCGTTTTACAATTAACTGGCAACGTGTAAACTTGTATGCAGGCGCCTAAGCGAAATAGAAGCGCAAGACATGAACCGGTGTGTATGCCTATCTCTCTCACTCTCTCTCTCTCTCGCTCTGTCTCTCTTGCTCTTAGGCGGGCTAACTGTGCTCGAGTGGAAGGGACGCGTGCTTTTCACTTTTTATGTCTGTCTCTCTCGCTCTTAGGCGGGCTAACCATGCCCGAGTGGAAGGGACGCGTGCCTCTCACTCGCTCTCATTGTGAGCGCATAACGTGAGCGGAGCGTAACGCAGTTTCTTGAAGTGTCACCCGGCAAACCAATTTATAAGACGTTGTCACGTCAACAAGTTGGCTCAAGTTTCACTCTTTATTTGATGTCTGTTGACATATATGTTTCGGGTTTTTAGCCCATTCTGAAGAGAATAGAACTTTTACGCCTTTGTACATAGGTTACTTCCAATCTCCTCTCCTAATAGAAAACTTTAACATAGAAAATTTTGAAGTCATTAGCGTCGAACAGTGATTACAATACGAACGTAATCGATGAATTAATTTAAAAAAAACAGCATAAAAAGGCTCTAGCTTCTCTTTACCCTATTCTTCAGGACAAAGAAAAAGAGAAATTCCATATCATAAAATACATACCACAAATAAGTTACAAAATTTGCAATAGACTAAAACAGAATAATATCAATATTATTTGTATAAATAAGAAAACTTAGGTTCACTCTTAATCAATAGCAAAGACTGTCGTGAAACGTGTGACAAAAGCGGTATATACAAATTATATTGTAATGAATGCCCTGCATTTTACATAGGTCAGACAGGACGATCTATAAATATAAGGTTAAAAGAACATAAAAAAGTATATTACATAATAAAATAAAATCTGGCTTTTCGGAACATTGTATAAATAACAACCATTTCATAGATTTCAGTAGAACTGAGATTTTACACGTAGGTAATAAAAGCAGACTAATGGAGCTTTTAGAAAGTTTGGAAATTTCTTTAGCACATGGAAAGAAGCTGTCATTCACAAATGAACAAGTTCAATTCAATTTATCACCATTGCTTTTATCTGTAAAAAATTAGGACCGAACCAACACCATATTTTTACACACTTCAAAATTGTACCTGTGATCTACCCTACCATTATAAATAGGATTTTAAGTTTTGTTCCCTTCAGTTTTTAAAAAGGGCTGAAAAGTCGAAACATATATGTCAACAGACATCAAATAAACAATGAAACTTAAGCCAAGTTGTTTTTATTTACTTTATTGATTTAAAAATGTTTCACTAAGTGATATGCGAGAAATCAATATCATTTAAAATTACTAACTAAATACTTGAAGGAGACAAAATTTTGTCTTGGATCTTATATTTATGAAAACAAAATCTTTTTCAAAAATGTAAAACATAATTTCAAGTACTTCTCCAAAACTAATTTGTTTGAAATATTTAATATATTTGAATAAGTTACTTCAAAAATCTCTCAAAAATGTGATAGATCCTCAAAAAACAATTTAAAAAAATTAGATATTCATCAGATCTACTTCACATTTAAAAAATGAAATCAATTAACAAAAATTGACTTATAGTAGAAAACAAAAATCCAAGTTATTTTATGTTCATCACAAAAATCAAACAAGGTTTGTAAGGTATTGGTTAAAACCAAATGACATTTATATAATGAGTCAGAAAAACCTAAATATAATTATATATTATATGTACAATAAAATAATAAGAAGAGGTTTTTACTTGATAGAAGGATTATTACAAAATGTAAATATCCAAACAGATTTATTCTGTTTGGATATTTTATTGTTTATTCTGTAAATTAATGTCTTATGGGCACTGCTTAAGTTTATTAGACATATAAAATCAAAACTCATTATATAATATCAAATGGAATAAAAAAAGCCTATGAAATATAAATTATCAATTAAAATTACTAAATGAATACTTGAAGGAGAGAGAAAGTTTGTTTCTGATCTTATATTTATGAAAACCAAATCTTTTTCAAAAATTCAAATCAAATTTTAAGAACTTCTCCAAAACTAAATTATTTGAAATATTCACTATATTTAAATATTTAAATAACTGACTACAAAAATCTTTCAAAACATGTAGTACATCATCAAAAATCAATTTGAAATTAAATGGTATCTTCATCACTCCCACTTCACATTTAAAAAATAAGATCAATTAACAAAAAATATCCTACCAGACAGACCTACAAACAACTATTTGCAAGCATCTGAAGAAGTTAACTCTGTTAACGAAACGCGTTATATGAACAACTTAAGCTAATTAATAGAAATCTACATATACAGCTATGGGAAACACAGTCGGAAACATAGGAAATTTAGTGTTAATCAAGAATGCAGTGGAGTAGTGGAAGAATCAAAAAATCAGCGCGATGCGATGACGAATAAAGGACTGTTCTCTCTCAATGGTAGTGGGGAGTGAAAGCAGACTACACAGCCTTTCGATCGAAGCATCAACACTGCGCACTGCCATTGAGAGAGAACAATCATTTATTCGCCATCGCACTGCGCTTAGGTTTTGATTCTTCCACTGTTCCACTCCATTCTTGATCAAAGCTGAATTTCCTATGTTTCGGATTGTCTTTTCCATACCTGTATATGTGTTTCATTTAACTAAAGTGTGCAATGGATTTCTATCAAGTAAAGGCCATCACGATACGAAGTTACTAATTGTAGTCCACTAAAGGCATCTGAAAAACTACTTTTGATGAGGTTAGTCTGAAAATTGTCAGATTTTATTCAATGGAAGCCACAGTGTGCAACGGGGATTATTTTAAATGACAAGCTTGCGTGTTTCATGTCTGTGAAAATGATGAATTTTATGTCCTCTCGCCTCTAAGAATGGATAGGGTGAAATGCTTTCACGAGTTAGCAGAGAAGATGGAACCCGAATGGACATTCTTCCTAATTTGCGAATATGATGCAATTTGCATAATGCGAAAACCATGATTCAGGTTTTGTGTGGGAATAAAGTGGCTCATGGATGCTATTTCTGTTCTGGCTTCGATAGTGAAGACGCCTTTTACGAGCAAAGTATGAAATAGGGTTGATAACCCCTGATATGAAAACGGGAAATATGGATCACCGCCATATTTATTTTATCAGGTTCTCTCCTCTCAACAGGTTAACAATTCAGTTCTATTCTGATAGGAGGAATTCTGTTTCATAAGTTAATGGTGTAATAGTATTGTGTTGTTTCCAAATCATTAATACTAAATAGATTTCCCGAAAGCGCTGAAGCGAGATGGAGTTGCACCGAAATATAATAAATATTTTTGAATAAGACGGACAAATCAGACTGCAATAAAAAACAGTACATTGGTGTACAAAAACGAACAATTTCTCAATTGAAGATATCATTTGATTTATTACAATTGAAATGACGTAATCGTTCTGATTGCGGCAAAAACGAGGCAGTTGGGATCTAACCCATTCTATTTATTTCCCTCGACATAATGAACCTGTCATTATAAAATAAAACACTTGTTTACATTTTCTACTTTATTTTTGGTATTGACGTACGTTTCGTCTTTGCTAGAAAGACTTCATCAGAATACGAAGTAACAGTTGTTGTACAATGAATTTATAAGATTATTTACAGAAGGTGTACATGTGTTTTTAAATTGTTCGTCGGGTTGGTTTTCTCAAAGAATATTCCCTTCAGAATCGTGTTCACTCGATCCCTTGTAAATATTGAATAGAGGGGTGTAATAAAAATCTATTTGTTCATTTACTAGGTTATTGCTGTTTTTATGTTTATTTATTTCGTAAATTTCCCATAAGTTCAATTTTAGACCTCTATTTTCAACATGTAGAATTTCTATTTCTTTTGTGAAAGAATGGTTATTTTCAAGAAGGTGTTTAGCATAATGTGAATCTTTTTTATTTTTATCGAAACTTCTTTTATGTTCGGTTAGGCGTGTACCGAAATTTCTACCTGTTCTACCAATATAAATCTTTGGGCAATCTGGGCAAGTGAGTTTGTATACACCTGATAATTGAAGTTTATCCATACTGTTTTTATTGTTTTTGATGTATTTGCTAATAGGATTGTTTGTCTTGAAAGAGACTTTAATATTTTCTTTTTTGAGTAGGTTTTTCAGTTGAATACTAATGTTTCCGAGATATGTGAGGCTAACGTATTTGTGTTCAGATAGATCAGATGTTACTGGATAAATTTCTTTTATTGTGTTTTTGTGTATACGTTGGTTAATTAAATTATCTATTAGAGATGTATTATATCCATTGTTGTAAGCTATTTGTTTAATTATACATTTTTCTTTTTGGAAATTGACTTGGTTTAGTGGAATGTTCAATAAACGGTATATCATACTATGGAGAGCTGCTAGTTTGTGTTGGAATGGATGAAAAGAATTACGGTGTATAATGGTATCTGTTTGTGATGGTTTATGATAAATTGCGAAGTTATGTTTATTGTTTTCTCTAGTTATCGTGAGGTCAAGAAAGTTGATGGATTTATTATGTTCTATTTCTGAAGTGAAAACTATTTTTGGGTGGAGATTATTTATAAAGTTCTCAAATGTTGATATTTGTCTGTTAGTACCTACGAAACATGCAATTATATCATCCACATACCTATACCAATAAAGGATGTATTTTTTGAACGGATGTTTATGAATTTTGTTTTCTAGGAAATCCATGAAGATTTCCGCGAGTAAAGAGCTTAGTGGATTTTTCATGATTAAACCTTCTTCGCTAGTATATAAAGTATTGTTAAATTTGAAGAAATTTTGGTTTATACAAATATTTAATAAGTGTATTATTTCTGATTTTATGACGGGGTTTACTTTGTTATAATTTAAAAGTTCTTCTATCAGTTTTAATGTTTCCATTGGGGGGGACACTAGGAAAAAGGTTTTTAACATCCCACGAAATCCCACCTTTTTCCTAGTGTCCCCCCAATGGAAACATTAAAACTGATAGAAGAACTTTTAAATTATAACAAAGTAAACCCCGTCATAAAATCAGAAATAATACACTTATTAAATATTTGCATAAACCAAAATTTCTTCAAATTTAACAATACTTTATATACTAGCGAAGAAGGTTAATCATGGGAAATCCACTAAGCTCTTTACTCGCGGAAATCTTCATGGATTTCCTAGAAAACAAAATTCATAAACATCCGTTCAAAAAATACATCCTTTATTGGTATAGGTATGTGGATGATATAATTGCATGTTTCGTAGGTACTAACAGACAAATATCAACATTTGAGAATTTTATAAATAATCTCCACCCAAAAATAGTTTTCACTTCAGAAATAGAACATAATAAATCCATCAACTTTCTTGACCTCACGATAACTAGAGAAAACAATAAACATAACTTCGCAATTTATCATAAACCATCACAAACAGATACCATTATACACCGTAATTCTTTTCATCCATTCCAACACAAACTAGCAGCTCTCCATAGTATGATATACCGTTTATTGAACATTCCACTAAACCAAGTCAATTTCCAAAAAGAAAAATGTATAATTAAACAAATAGCTTACAACAATGGATATAATACATCTCTAATAGATAATTTAATTAACCAACGTATACACAAAAACTCATTAAAAGAAATTTATCCAGTAACATCTGATCTATCTGAACACAAATACGTTAGCCTCACATATCTCGGAAACATTAGTATTCAACTAAAAAACCTACTCAAAAAAGAAAATATTAAAGTCTCTTTCAAGACAAACAATCCTATTAGCAAATACATCAAAAACAATAAAAACAGTATGGATAAACTTCAATTATCAGGTGTATACAAACTCACTTGCCCAGATTGCCCAAAGATTCATATTGGTAGAACAGGTAGAAATTTCGGTACACGCCTAACAGAACATAAAAGAAGTTTCGATAAAAATAAAAAAGATTCACATTATGCTAAACACCTTCTTGAAAATAACCATTCTTTCACAAAAGAAATAGAAATTCTACATGTTGAAAATAGAGGTCTAAAATTGAACTTATGGGAAATTTACGAAATAAATAAACATAAAAACAGCAATAACCTAGTAAATGAACAAATAGATTTTTATTACACCCCTCTATTCAATATTTACAAGGGATCGAGTGAACACGATTCTGAAGGGAATATTCTTTGAGAAAACCAACCCGACGAACAATTAAAAACACATGTACACCTTCTGTAAAAAATCTTATAAATTCATTGTACAACAACTGTTACTTCGTATTCTGATGAAGTCTTTCTAGCGAAGATGAAACGTACGTCAATACCAAAAATAAAGTAGAAAATGTAAACAAGTGTTTTATTTTATAATGACAATTACAACTGATTTCTACCAAGCAACGGCCCAATCTATCATAAATAATGAACCTGTCCCCTGCTTCAGATTCCTTAATGAAAACGAACATGTGAACACCTCTTAACAATTTCTACATATTTATAAATTGCGTATTCTATTGTCGCAATACCTCTATAATACTATGAATTTTGGTTTTTATTTTTCTATGTTATGAGACAAGGTTGTCTGGCTAGCGAAGTCAGTCCACCTTCGTCTTTCGTTTTTACTTTGGCTGAGCTAAAGCTACGTGTTTTCACAATGTGAGTAGAATGTGAAAGTTCATATTATAGCAGGATCGACTTCATTTCTATCGTTGTGAATAAAAGTCAAACTAATTTCCTATTTTCGATATTTCAAATAGGAAATTAATTGTCGCATAATTTGAATACGAAAGAGAATATCCACCAAATAATAAACTGCTCCAGCGGCATGTCAATTTTTCTATGACATCTCGACATAAATACTTCTCAATCTCCTTTATGCGCCATGACATCTCGTCTTTGAGTTACTTAATGGTTGTTGGCTAGTATAGACTTAACTTCTCAGCTGATCTGAAAGAAAAGAGCCAACGGTGTCATATCGGAAAATCCGAAGGACAACTATTTGGGGAGATTATCGGCGGAGGAAATTTCTCCGGCAGTACAGCTATTCTGGTATGGCTGTGTGACATGTAGCGGCGTCTTCTTGAAACCATACATTTTCATAACATTCCAGAACAAAAACATAAGAATTTGTACAATAATGCACGCTATCGCTCGTCACTTCTGACTGAATTCGCAGCATCATGAAAAAAAATTGTCTAATGAAAACAAAGATTGAACTTTTCACCATCAGTTTTTGTGGATGTATTGTTCTGTCGACGCTTTTCCTTAGATATTCATGTAAAAAATTTAAACCTAGATTCAATTCTGATCAACTTCCAGATAGTAGCTAGCTGTGAAGAAATTGATTAAACGTGAATCAATGCAAACTTTGGGATAAGCATACTTCATGGGGCAGTAGAGGTATACTATACCTTAACTGGTTTATTGATAGCCTAAATACATATATCGGGTGTTTTTTTAGAGTGATAAAACTTTCGATAGGGATAACTGTGATTTGACAGTAGGTAGAAGCCATGTTGTTTTGACATTTCTGTTCAGTAAGCATTGACAAATTATCATGAAAAGACTCACGCCACAACAACGTTTACAAATTGTTGAAATTTATTCTCCAAATCAGTGTTCTATTCGCCAAACTCATAGAGCACTTCGTGAAATTTATGGTTTACATAATTGTCCATCAGAGCAGTTTATTCGTCGAACTATCGTTAGATTTCGAACAACATTTTCTCTACTCGATGCAACAACAACAAGAAAACAAAGAACTGTACGTACAGAAGAAAATATCGCTACTGTAAGTTATAGCGTTAATGATGATCTAGATTTGTCTATTCGTCGACATTCACAACAAGTTGGACTCTGTGCATCCACCACATGGAAAATTTTGCGAAGATATTTCTTTAAAATCAATGCTGGAGCTAATGTTACAGTAAATGGTGCTCGTTACAGATCGATGATCAATGATTATTTGTTTCAAACCTTGAATGGTATCGACCCAGAAGTGTTTTGGTTCGAACAAGATGGTGCTTTACCTCATGCTCCTACCGTAGCAATTGATTTATTGAAAGAAAGAAATGGCAATAACATTATTTCGAGAAATGATCCAATTAATTGGCCTCCAAGATCATGCGACATAACTCCACTGGATTATTTTCCTTGATGTTATGTCAAGGCATTGGTTTATGCTGATTAACCAGAAACAATAGAGGCTTTGGAAGCCAACATTACTCGTGTTATTGATGAAATTAGGCCCGAATTACTCGAAAAGTGGTTCAAAATTGTTCTGGTCGAATGCGGTTCCTCAGAGCTAGTCCTAGTGGACATATGCCGGAAATTATTTTTAAAACATAAAGGCCATAAAATCATCTTTCAAATAAAAAAAATTTGGCTTCAATCTTAATTTGAATGTGTTTCATTTCAATTTAAAGTTCTATCACTCTAAAAAATACCCGATATTACATTTTACAATTTTGAGTTGTTTTACCGAAAACTTTAGTGAATTGATGCGGTGTAGTTTCGAATTTTAATTGCGGTGATAACATTATCTTGCTCGTAGAGGAGTAGATCGATGAGCTTTTACACCGTTGTTCACTTTCACTCGGTACTACTGTACTACCTAATTACAAGTAAACAATGCAGATAATACATTCACCTCTAGGTCTTTTAATGCGTCATTGTATTATCAGGAGAGATTGTTTCTTGAGAAGTTAAAAGTGAATGTAAATATGAACTTGAGAGAGAACTTGTTCAAAGAGCAGAGAGAGAGAATGTTCAGTGAATAGGACTTAATTGTTCGAGGAGTAAATAATGTTGCGTGACCATTTCATCGAAATAGAACGAGAGAGTGTGCGTCGATGTATCTTGGCCGAGTGACAAAGAAATACTGCTAAATGCAAAGCTCAGATAAAAACTGACCTTGTTAGGAGTGAAATTTTTGGTTGGTAGAAAATCTACCCCCATATCTCGAAACGACATTGGTTTGAATGCGTTTCTGGGTTTGATTTCAAGGGTTCTACGGAAAGTATGAAAAATAAAAATATGACACTATTTTAATTTATTTTCAAAAGTTATAATCATTAAATAAAACTTTTTGAAATTAAATATGTAGAAGGCTAATATTAAAATATTTAAATAATTTTATATACCTTCTTTCAAGAATTAACCTCTATTTATATTATTTAATTCATAATATATAATAATTTGGTTTCCTTAACATTCTTTGTACAGATAGTCCTTGTGCTATAACAGAGGCCGTTAAATTGTCTTTCAATCCTTTAGATCAAGGGTAAACCACAGAAATATTTACATATAGTTAACCGTTACACTACATTTAAAGATTTTTCAGTTTACCAGAAGTTTTCTAAATGGTTGAAAGGTGAGTAAATATTTATTGTTGTTTGATGTTATATTTATTGAATGTGAATTATTTGAATAGCGACGACGCAAAGTCTCCCTTAAAACTTGTTTTTCAGTAATGTTTTTACATATCTTGAGTTGTTATATAAAGTAACTTAGATATCCAATAATACTGAATATTCTAAGTAAGATAGTTTTATGATGAAATTCTTAAGATTATGTCAAATATTTTTGAAAGATATTTGTTTTCATAAGATCGATCAGTAGAAACAAAATTTTGTCTATTCAAAATATTTAATTTATAGGATTTTGGTTAACAATTTTTATTTATTGGATTTTGTTATACTATTTGGATGTCTTATAATGAATGTTTATTTTATATGTCATTTGATATAAGTGGTACTTATATGACATTATTTTAATTTATTTTAAGAATTTATAATCATTAAATATAATTTTGGAAATTAAATATGTGAAAGGCTAATATTAAAATATTTAAATAATTTTATATACCTTCTATCAAGAATTAACCTCTATTTATGTTATTTTATTCATAATATATAATTATTTGGTTTCCTTAACATTCTTTATAGAGATAGTCCTTGTGCTATTACAGAGCTGTTAAATTCTCTGTCAATCATTTAGATCAGGGGTAAACCACAGAAATATTTACATATAATTAACCGTTACACTACATTTAAAGATTTTTCAGTTTACCAGAAGTTTTCTAAATGGTTGAAATGTGAGTAAATATTTGTTGTTGATTGATGTTATATTTATTGAATATGAAATACTTGAATACGGACGAATCAAAGTCTCTCTTAAAACTTGTTTTTCAGTTATTTTTTTACATATCTTGAGTTTTTATATAAAGTAACTTAGATGTCCAATAATATCGAATATTCTAAGTAAGATAGTTTTATGATGAAATTATTAGGATTATGATAGACATTTTTGAAAGATATTTGTTTTCATAAGATTGATCAGCAGAAATAAAATTTTGTCTATTCAAAATATTTAATTTATAGGATTTTTGTTAACAATTTTTATTTATTGGATTTTCTTATACGATTTGGATGTCTTATAATGAATGTTTATTTTATATGTCATTTGATATAAGTGGTAATTATATGACATTATTTTAATTTATTTTCAGAAGTTATAATCATTAAATATAATTTTTTTAAATTAAATATGTAGAAGGCTAATAATGAAATATTTAAATAAAAATACTTTCGATCCTTAGATGGTGCGCAGACCCAAAAGTCTATTTGTAATACCATACATTATTCAATTTCGAAGAAATCGAACAAATAGCGTCTTCAGCGATTAAGTAATTTCCTCATTCAATTAGAATTAATTTTTCCATTCCTCATTTTGCAGATGTCCCAATATCCCTTTTAATGGAGAACTTTTCAAACCTTATGCTGCCATCAGTTTTAGGGAATTGAATCTTCTTTTATGTGATGCTCGTTCAATTCTTAAATATAAATTAAAATGAGCTTTCCTAAAAAAACAGCTGATTTGTTCGAAGAAATTTCTCCGATTTTCGATCGTATTGGGAAATTTCAGAATCATGAAAAATTTTGTGGCGAACAGCCGATACAAACAACAAGTTCTTGGGCGCATTTAAAAGACTTCCACTTTTTCTCGGGGTTTCATACCAAAATTTATGTACTCCTCAATAAAATCTTTATCAGAAATATTAAGCGAAACAGTAGAAATACGCGCAGAATTGAAGGTGATCTCTAGAGAAAAATTCCTGTTTGTTTCTCTCCGAAAAATAAAATTCATTACTCTTAATTGAGGGCATGAATAACAGTAATTTTCGCGATATCTGTTGTCCCGATCATGACCTGTTGATGTCACCTCGTTCAAGGTTTGTAGAATAGAACACATCTCCTCGAGGGCATATTACCCATCTATACACCATTAACAAGGGCGGTTAATAACACGCTTCGAAAATTTCATAATAATATACATATACTCTCAATATAGCTCTCGAAGAGGAATCATATATGAGCCAAAGCATATCCATGCGTTAGTTGATAGGAAACTCTCTGTGATAACATTGTTCATAGTTGAATTACGGACGCTTAGTAGTCCCCACTTAATCAAGACCACCCTTGTTGTTGCGCGATCGTACCACGGCGTTATCAGATATGTTTATTTTCTGGAAATAGATCCTAAAATGGCCTCAAACGAAGAATTTGTGTTTAAATTTAATTCTGGTCTTCTGTAAAACAATCTGCAGCATGATTTCATACGCCTTACAGATGTAGGCTTTTTATTTACTTAGTGCATCTTTAATATTCATGAAATACTTCGAGTACTTGATGAGCTGCTAAACAACGATGATGCAGGTATGCTTTTATCACTAAATTTCTGAATAAATGTGGAAATTTCTAGTTAAATGTTCTTGCATTTGTCATTTTGAGGGTCTTTCAATGGCAACGCCCCATTTTCAAATTGACATTACTAACGCATGGCAGCTACTGTTCATTTGTGACACTGACAATTGTATTTGTTAATGTCTACCATTTAATTATGGAAAGGTACACACCCCAACAGAAGAAGTTTGAAACAAATTTTACACTTCATGATGTTACACTGCCAGTGAAACGAAGAAATGCAAGAAGTGAAGAGAATATTCCCGCCGTATGTGAACACTAAAAATTGTCGATTTCTCGACGTTCATAAGAACAAAGCATCTCCCTGAAGTCTTAGTGGCGAATTTTACGAAAAAAACTTCGTTTCCATCTACACAAAATTGTTTCAACCCAAGAACTCGAACGAACAGATCATTTAAAGCATCGTGTATTCAGTATTGGTGCTTAGAAAAAATCGGAAATGATGCAGATTTTCATAAGGAAATCCTTCTCAGCGATGAGGTTCATTTCTTTGGGGTTAAATTAACTCATTGGTTTGCAGCAATCATGAAGCAAATTTAGATGATTTACAGATCAATATTGAATGAGCAATTGCTAACATATGACCTGATTTGTGTGAGAGTCATGAAAAATTGGGTTCAACCACTTCATTCCTGCCAGTTTTTCCGTGGTGGATATTTAAATAATGTTTCAGTTCTTAGAAAATGGTATTCATTGTTCTTTATGATGAAATAAAAATTTAAATAATTTTCAAATAAAAAATGTGTTTTATTCATGAAACAAAACGGGGCGCTGTTAATGAAAGACCCTTTAGATTGCTTCACGAACGTTGAGGAAGTTATCCCTTAATATATTCAAACCATGCCTGGTGTTGTTCAATAAATGATAAATTATGATGAGGTGAAATTTTCTTGCTGTAAATTTGATAACTTTTTGGGTTAAGAAGAATTTTTTCTTTTGTGTTTCTGATGGACTGAGGTTCATTAATTTATATTCATAAAAATTCCGCTTCGGCTACTAGGTCATTAGCGGTATGAGTTTTGTGTACTATTATTTTGAAGTGTAAACACAATGCCCAGAAAATTAAGTGGATAATTTGCGTACATATAATAATATATAAAGGGAAATAAAAAAAGTGATTTTGTATATGTACTGATGCATTAGGTTAGGTGTCAACGTATGGCTAACCTCCATGAAATGGCCATAATAAGCAAGACTACTTTAGGCGACCACATAGTACAGAAATAAACAAAATACAGATTGGTACCTATTGCAACCTGGAGGCTTAAAAATGTTTCTTCTGATATAAACACCTCAAAATCACGGTTTGATATCTGGTGCAGCCTCCTTAAACTTAACGTAGTGCTAATCGCCATTGTATTAATGAGGTTATCAAGGTTTGAGAAATGTTTTATCAATTGTCCCTCAAAATATTGGCGAGTTCTTGTTATATCTTAGATGGATCAGGTGAGCTGACATTGCAGTCAAGACATGTTTAGTACAATTTTAGTGTGATAATTACGGACCAGAATGGCGTGGTTCTACCCGATTGAGTGTCTTCTGTTCTTAAGGGCGAATGCGTCAGAATAAGATTTGTGCTAGCTTTAAGGGGAAGGACACTATGACGTATTAATTTCTCCGAGTTTGTGGATTCTGGCATCGAGTTGAACTTATCTTGGCGACCGTTAGACCTCACTGGCTCCACGGGTGGGTGGTTTGGCCCGCAGGAGTATTAGTACTTCGGACCACCCAAATTGGTGTTGGGGGCAGTGGCTGAATGTTTGCATGCTAGGCTAGAAGGGTAATCTGCCTTACAAGGTTGTGGTTCTTGTGCCTGGATAACTGGAACTGGCCCGGAAATTTACGGGCCTCGATCACGCTTTATGCTGGGCTTGAACCTCGATCGACTGGAATAGCTACGGGCTACGGCGAGTCCAGGCCTCGAGCGGTCGAATGGAGGCAATGGAGGCAAATGGGGGCAAGTGGAGACAAGAAGCCTCTTTTGGCACAATCTATACAAGGAGGACTACCGTTTCGTTTTGCGTGCTGATTGGGCGTACCCCCATCCCATGGTGGTACAATGACTGTAGATTCTACGGCAGGTAGGACACTTTAATCAAAACTGCGGAATATGAAGAACAGAATGATCCATACAAATTTGTCTGGAGAGACAGCGGGCCAATCCATTCGGTCAATGCCATATGCTAATTCTTGCTTGGTGTGGTTGAGCATAATCATCGGTTCATGTAAAATTGTCGTGAGTGGCTGCCGTAAAAAGAACAATAATTGATTCTGCAATGAAATCATGATACCATACCACTGTCATGGTTGCCTTAATAAGATCTATGCGTCCATTAAAACGAATGCCTTCCCAAACTTACACTGAGCCGCCACAGGAATGAGTTCTTCGTGTCACGAAATGTTCATTACACCGTTGAGCCCGTTATCGTCACACCAAACATTGGCCTATTAGACTAATAAAGACGAAATGTGGACTCATCCGTGAACAGGCAGGATTTCCAACCATGCGCTGAAGCTCTAATGTGTGCGGTGTTATGAGGGAGCTTCTACCGGTTTGTCCTATATATATATATATATATATTAAAATGAATTAATCCGGCTGATCTGCACCAAAAATCATTAATAAGGAATATGAGCTATGGTAATAGAAAGTTCTAGAAATCGAGACAGTGTAACATACATCTGTATACTATTGTTTTATCTTTTGCATAAAAAAAGAGGTTGAAACTTTTATGTGAGGGTATAAAAGCTGTATTATGTTAGTTTTTGGAAAAACGTGAGCTATTTTTTGCGAGATTGGTCCAAAAGATGTTAGTTTCATAAATTTTTTGTCATTATTATCTGTTTTGGAAAATATTTGTTTCCGAATGAGTTGATTTTGTTTTTTATTTATGAGAGAATTTGTGGTTTTTGTTTCGAATTGATTGTTTGTGGATATTTGTTTGATGGTAATCAGTTCACTTTTTAACGTTATTTTGTTCAAAAGAATTAAAAATGCTCTATGTATCATTGATCTGAATTTATTTGTTTTCTATCACTTTTTATTAACTGAATATGTAGTGAGTCGTAGTGTTTACTACATTTTCAAACTGAATAAAACAAATTATAGATCAATGAAACATTGAGCATTTTCAATTCCTTCAGTAAAAAGGGAACTGAATACAATCAAACAAATAGCCACAAACAATCAATTCGATACAAAAACCATAAATTCTCTCATAAATGGAAAACAAAAACAACTAATATTTAATGAAGACCAATAGCCATTGAAAACCATATTCTATTTTCTTCATAGGGATCATTTATATCGACATTGAAATAGAACAATTAAATATCAATATAAACTATCCTTATGAAGAAAAGAGGCTTATGTAAAAGGTTTCAGCAGTAGGATCTCTAATGGTCTTCATAAAATGAAAATTAATTCTCAAGCACTAAATAGAAATAATTTAGCTAACATGTTGGTGAACAATAAAGAAAGGAACCCCAATTTCTTCGAATCGGGGATTTATCAAATTAAATGTGATGATTGTAATGCTACATACATATATAGGACAGACAGGCCGATGTTTACAACATAGAATCAAAGAATATAGGATGTCTATTTTGAAAAACCAGAAATCAACCGGTTTTGCAGAACATTGTAATAGAAAATAATAATTTTTTTAATGAGAAATATGTCACTTTACTATATAATGTTAGAAAGGGTGATTTGATGGATTATTTGAAGATTCCTTCAATCGAAACAGTCATTGGGAAAAACGAGAATTCAACAAATTCCCAAATATTCTTTGGGAACACCCGAAATGCTAATAGCAACGGATTTCGGAAACAAGCTTAGTTATTCAAAATGTAATCTTGCCTGATGGCTACTGTGATAGCGAAACGATTGTTGTAAACATAACAATAAAAGTTTCTGAAAATCAGAATAACCTTATTTAAATATTATGAAACATTATTATTATTCGAAATCCTGACACGGTTTCGGTCTTTCATCGATCTTCGAATGGGTACAAAAATATCATTTTTGTCACAGTAGCCATCAGGCAAGATTACATTTCGAATAACTAAGCTTGTTCCCGAAATCCGTTGCTATTTATATTACAGTAAGCACAATAAATTTTTATTGAGCACTAAAAACCCAAAAAGGGTCTTTGCAAATTCCAGCTTATCTGAATATATTTAACAGAGGTGAGTTATTTAAATCTATTTGTTCGTTAAGTAATATTCCAATTTTATTATGTTTATTTATCTCTAGGGATTCTAACAGATTTAAGGCATAAGTTTTACTTTCTATATGTAGAATTTCAAAGTTATGGTTGAAAGTATGTCCTGTTTCTAACAAATGGTTGGAATATGTAGAATTACTTTTATTATTGGGGAAACTCTTCAAATGTTCACAAATTCTATGTCGGAAAGTTCTTCCAGTCTGTCCTATGTAAACTTAAGGGCAATCACCGCAGGTTAACTTATAAACCCCTGATTTATCATCTTTATGTGTACAGTCTTTATTTTTGTTAATAAGTTTGTGAAAATCAGAATAACCTCATTTAATATGGATTTTCAAGTAAGGACTGACTCAATTCAATAATGTTTCACCTACAGCCAACTGTATACTTCATTCATTTAATGAAGTCAAAAAATGGATCGATGAATGGATAGCGGCCAAAGAGCTCTAGCCTTTATTTTGCTAGGATGGAATTGATCAATTGCCAGAAAGATGGGAAAATGTAGTGGCCAGTTACGCAAAATAATTTGAACTTTGAATGTATAACCAATTTTTCACAATAGAGCTTCAATTTTCGACTCTGAAAACTGAACGAATTTATTCATACTGAACGAATTTATTCATACTCTAATTCAAAAATTCAAATTCAATCCTTAATTACTTCGGTGACTATAAGTACAAAAAAATTTCTCAAAAACTAAAGAAACCTAGGGCACAAGTTTCGATAAACAAGCATCAAAAATTAATAGCAAACTTGAATCGAAAATCTTTCATTAGTTTCAGTCCTCCTGAAACCTGCCATAGGACAATATCTACATGATTTATATTCTACCACGAAACTTGAATTTATGTCCAAATTGAAATTCATAGAAAGACATCCACACAGATTATTCGGAACCCTATCGAACGTCTAGGTCATGTGTAAAAAACTTCGACAATTCAGTTTTATTTCTTCAGACGCTCCTGTAATTGCTCCAAACTCGAGACCATTCCGATTCCACTGGTATAACCTACCTGAATATTATTTCAAACGACTTTGCTATGCATGAACTACATGAACCGTGAACCGACCTCCATTCCTGCTGACCTCTTTCCTTCTCGAACACGTATTCCGCACGAATTTGTCTCTATTATTCTATCTGGAAGAGTGAAAATAAGAGTGCAATCAAACGGAATGATCTCCACGGTCCTGAAGGACTACATGATATATTCATGTAGACTGTTGAATTGTAAACGAGCGATGGTGAATTGTCCGCAGTGGTAAAACTTCGATAGGATGAATGAAGAATAAGCTCGTTCTGTTGGAAAAACTGAATATTAAAGATGACTACGAATTTATGAGGTTAAGGATACTTGGTTTACATGATATTCGTAATAGGTTATTCTTTCAATTCCTGCTAATATTCATCTTTTAGGAACCACTGTTTTTTACGTAACTATTGGGTTGTCGGTGTGTTTTTTCTGGGAAAATGTATAACGAATGAATATTTTATTAAATTATATAATATATTGGTCATTCTAGTCCAACACCTTTTGCCATCTTTCTGGTAATAGCATTATTCCGCGCTCAGAAAATTTTTGATCTTTGCTGACAAGAAACTGATCCAGGTGATTTTTGACCTCTCCAGTTGACGTTAAGGTTTTACCGTCCAAAAGATACAGCAAGGACCGAAACAAATAATAATCCGAAGGCGCCAGATCTTGAGAATATGGTGGTTGTGGCAGTGTATCCCATTCAAGCTGTAAAAGTTTTTGGCGAGTGACCAAACTTATATGAAGTCTCACATTATCTTGGTGGAACACTACACCTTTTCTATTGATTAATTCTGGCCTTTTCTGTTGAAGTCCATCATTCAGTTTATCCAGTGGTTAAAGCTCAAAATGAAATGATTCCCTTGAAAACCTACCAAACAGACCATCTTTTTTGCTCTATGCTCTCTTGCTTTTGACATTGTCATATACAACCCTTTTTTTGTCCCCAGTAATAATGCGCTTCAAATATGGATCATTTTCGTGACGGTTGAGAAGCGAATGGCAGACGTCAACAGGACGACTCAAATTTCTCTCCGTAAGAACGTGGGGAACCCATATATCGCGCTTCGAAGTCAAACCCAGGTGTTTCAAGTGGTCATAAATAGTTGAATTCCATGAATATAACCTCTCACCGACCTCACGTGTTTTATTCGCTGATTTGCATCAACTAATGCCCTTATCATGTTTTTATCAACACCATCCGGTCTTTCGGAACGAGGTGCATCTTTAACATCAAAATTTCCGGATAGAAATTTTGCAAACTAGTTCTGGCATTGGCGTTCTGTCAACACATCTTCTCCAAACACATGGCTTAATTTCTTTCTGGCTCGAACAACAATTTCACCTTTTCTATAGTAAAAAAGTAACGAAAAGTGACGAAAATGCTGCTTGTTGCTTTCCATATTCAAAAGGGTACCAACCAAAATCTACTGCTTAGAATTAATTGAACTTTTTCACACACAAGACTTGCTATATCAGCTCTCAAAACATATAATGATTATTTGAATATCAAAACAGATTTAATCTGTTGTCTTCTACAATTTTAATTTCAGAAAATTCTTTGAAGAAACTTTAAAAATTAAACTAATGTCTTTATAAGCACTGCTGAATTTTGATTTTATACGTCTATTAAATATGAGCAGTGCTTATAAAAACATTAATTTAATTCTTAAAGTTTCTTCAAAGAATTTTTTGAAATTAAAATTGTAGAAGACAACAGATTAAATCTGTTTTGATATTCAAAATTTGTAATAATCCTTCTATCAAGTAAAAAACCGTTCCTTCTTATTTTATTATATAATGATTATGTGGCTTAAGTGTGAAGTTGGATTCGAAAAAATACAAAAAACAAATCCTCTATCGGAAAAAACGAATCTTTGCGAACAACCTTATTACATAATATTATGGAGTTGGTGAACCCTTCTAGAAACTAATTTAATAAAATATATATTTCCACAATTCAATAATTAACGATTCCTACGACTAACTCTCTATTCACTTATTATGCAGCTGAAAACTCTGGGTCGTTCTTCGTCTTCTACATCAAAATTGCCACTTTTAAATCGGACAAACTGTTTCTGTCAGAAGTGGTTTGTCACAAAACACGAATTTTTCAACACAATTGCCTACTCGCTCTTAAAATATTATCAAAACTAGAAACGAGATCTCAGAAGGAAGAATTTCAATATAACCGAAAACTCACAAGTTGTGAATCAACTTATTACGGTTTCAAAATGAAATCTTTCTCGAAAACCGTTATTTTCTTCCGAAAAACGACGAGTTATGGGATATATTGAATTAACCGTAATATTATCCACGGTGAATCCGCCAGAGATTTTCAGTTTCAAATGAGCAGATGAAAAAACAGACAAGAAACAGAAGACTAGGTTTGCGATCGACTGAGCAGAGCTTTCCATATATACCAAAATTATGAAAATTTTCTAACTAAAAACAAAGTAGAACGGATAAATCCAAATACAACCCCTCCGAAGGGTTTTAATCTATATGGGTCATCATCACTTAGGTAAATTACCCAAAGAAACCTACAAAATTTGACTTGCTGAATCAAATGAGCTTGGAACTGAATTCTTTTCCTATTCAGGTTTATGACTTAATTTCAGAAACATTCAAACTAGTACAAACCTTCTTTTGAATAAATACTAATAAAAAACAAAAATTCACCAAAAAGATCATTTGATGTTACTACCATTTTGCGACCATCAATTTGAATGTGAGCCAATACTTGAAAGAAGTGAAATTTGAATGAATTTAAATTCAGAATTATATATTCTAACTTCTACAATAAATATTGAAACTACATACAAAAACTATCGAAATGATATCCTTATATCAGAAAAAACCTTTTCACACCCCGACATGAAACGTATTAATACAAATGAATTAACAAAAACTATATTATAATGTATATTATCATACAAATACAAGAAAATCCATTATTCCAAAATTATCTAAAATAAAGGATTAGCTAAAAATAATTGAACGAAAATTCCAACATTTGATAGCTATTTCGGTGTCTACACCTCTTCAGAAATGTATGGAATTCAGATTCAAGCATATCGCAAGATCAAAATTTAACTCACGAAATAAAATAAAGCCTGGAACTAATAAACTCGAAGGAAGCTGATGTATATTATCGTTTAAATTCAGCAAATAAATGAATAATGCTCTATTTTTCTGGTACAGAGTCTTGATTAAACTTATCTAACAAAGCTTTCGTTTGAAAGCTTTTGAAGGTTTTTTTTTATCTAAATCACTGTAACTTTTGAACCAAACGTCAGAGTTTGGGGAAATTCTTACAGTTCTTTTTGAAAGTTGATACTATCTAACTAAAATATTAGTTTTGTATTTGTGGCACTATTTGTATGTTGTTCAACCAGAAACTTATCAACGTACGTAATTTATCAATTATGGAATCTGTTCTATCTTATTCGAGTATTCCAATGTACTTATCAAAAATATGATAAAATATGAGTATTATCAATTATCATCATCATTCGAAATATTATCAATTATATCATTTCAACCAAGAATCTTGAAGAAGAAGAAAATTTCATGATAGATTAATCAATATTTTTTTATTATTTCTTATTATTTAAATAGAAGAATTGGACTAATAGAACATGAAATCCTTAACATCCCAATTAATGATTTTCTTATTCTGCTAGCTATCTACTCAATTTGGAAATATTTGAAAATATCCCATAATTCAACCCATTACTACGCAAACTAATCAATTAACTGTTACTCCGTTCTCTGTTACTTTTATTGTATTAATGCTTATGTCATCATCCTCTCCTTTCTTCCTTTCATTTTGTTCAATTGATAAGATTTCTGCTTATTTTCGTGGCATGTGTATGAGCCCTAATCCTTTACTCTTCTTCATCCTATACCTTTTTTCCACCTGTTGTGGTCTATCACATGCAATTTTTTTTTCGTCAATCCATTCAGACTATGTTTGCATTCCATTGACTCTCTTGCCAGGATTCATTCATTAAAATCTTCCACCCCACACATTCGTCACATTTTGCCAAATTAAATTCTAGCACGTTTTGAAAAAGCATTCCCATAAAGCTTACTATTAGATTTATGTATCTTTAAAGAGTTTCTCAATTTTTCTCAGCACAATTAGTTAACTTATATAAATATTATGGTAATTTCATGCAATATCTTGTTTATGCATTTCTCCAACAAACATGTGTTTCAAAGAGCAGTACGAAACACATTGTGTAATCCCTCGAACAGGAAACAGCCATATTCCATCATGTCCCACGTACATCGTTAACTGACTTCACATTACTTATCCATGAAGTAGTATGTTGTAGTTTAATACAATATTCATCTAGCTATGCCCTAAGTTGCTCAATTACACCATCTGTTTGTTGGTCTTTTCGGAACAAAGTGAACAGGCCAACGAGAATCTTAACATATTCGCTATTATGTGGACTCACAATTGTAATTAACACTGAACAAGGAAAATATTTCATTCAGGATGGTGCTGCAGCAACACCATACCTTTATGACAAAACTATAAGTCAACTTCTCGACTGAAGCATATTCTCATTTACAGATAACGCTGGGTGAATTTTGTGCTCACTACTTCAAAACAATATCAGACTTTGAATGTAGCGAGAAACTTCGCGCCCATGGAAAAAGGCATATCTGTTTTAAATAATTCAGGTGTAGAATTTAAGGAAAAATTGCCATTATGGACAATTGAACCAAGATTCTCAGATTCGTTCGAAAATTCTCTGCTTTGAGTTTTGGAAGCAATTTTTTTTCAAATGATTCTATGGAACATATACATGAAAATTTTTCATAAGAGAATTATAAACAGAGAATTATGTATCATCTACAAGTCAAATCAACGTGATTTTTTGCAACTTTAGAACTCTTCTCCCGACGAAATGGAAAATCTCCTGAAAATGGCAAATGCATGGTAAAAGACTCCATCCTCCTCCTTTTTATCTGCATACTGGCAAGAAATAGCGGAAAAAGAATATTATCACAGCAGTGTAGAAGGCTTAATTATGGAGAGTCCCATGAGCCCACTTTCATGGATAGTTTGGAAAACAATTCATGAAATTAAAAGTATAATCGCCAATAAAAAAGTTTATTGGTACAGATATGTAGATGATATCATAGTATGCTTTGAAGGTATCAATAGACAGCTTGAAGGTTTTATTCATTACATAAAAGAATTGAGTTTACAATTTAAATTCATACAGATATACCAGTTGCCGAAAACTCGTTTCATCCAATTACACATAACTTATTAGCATATCATATCTACACATATATTTTAAAAAACTTCTGCATCTTCAGATAATGTTAATTAAGAATTGAATTTAGCAACTAACAACGGTTTTTCGTCATCAATAATAGACAGTATGATAGCCAAGAAACAATATGAAAATGCTGTTTACGAAGTATACCCTTTGCACAAAACCCAAGAAAAATATGTACACTAGCCCCTCACCTGATATTGTAACCAATCTCTATAAGTAAAATAATTCCTCAATAACATAAAAAATCTTTCAGAATTGATTGAATTGAATTATATAATTATTGGATTGAATTATATAATTATTGAATTGAATTCATTAGGAATAATTTGAAAAAACTGAAAAATCTAAAATGAACAAATCACATTGGTCGGGTGTTTACGAATCATCTTGGAGTACTTACTCAAAAAATTATATTGGGCAAACTGAAAGATCCTTTGATACCAGAATAAAGGAACAGATGCCTTTTATTCAATAATAACTAGGCGGAACATCTTAAAAAAGAAAAAGATGATTCTAACGAACTGAAAATAAAGGTCTGAAACTTATTTAAAAGTTAAGAAATAAACCATTTGAGATATTCGGGGAATATATTGAGTGAACAAACTGAGTTATCTAATTCGCTCTTCTTAGATATGTGCACCTAGGAACCCAGTGATTTTACCAGAAGTAATAAAAAAATTTCTTATACCCTCATCTCACAACAGGAACCATTTTAATACAGTAGATTATCAACACTGATCTCCTAAGAAAATCTGTCACTGAATATTGAGTCTACAGGTTCTTGATAACTTAGATTCAGTTTAAAAATGATTTTTGAATTGTTAGTAAGTGGATAAACAAACGAACAGAACGTAACGAAACCGAGTTCAAGTAAATATGAAAAAATCATTAATTCAGGGACAATGAATCTAATTCGGTCTAAATCTAATCTTCATCATTTACTTTCTTTAACATCCACATCACTAATTTACCGACACAAATTCTTACGGCGCTTATGGCTTTTGATCTCGTATTCCTTCTCAAGCTCAGTTCGCCTCTGGCATGCTTCGACTCCCTGTTGCATATATGTATTGTTCTCGAATTGAATGTTTACATCAAACAGTCAAATACAAGTTGATGTGGTACTGAATTTGGAATATATTCCGCATTTATGACTGATTTATGCGGGTGTATCGTTTGTAGGCAACAGTGTTTTCTTTGAAATATCACCAGATCAATGTTCATAGTATAGAATATAGCGATAGTACAAAAAGAGAAATAAATAAATAATATTGATGACCTATTTATGTTATGAGAATGCAGAAAACACCATGTTTTATAAAATTTTTACAACTTGTTCAATGAGAATGTGATACATAAACACTAACATTTGTGGCATTATTGTCAAGTGAGAAGGACTAGGAAATGCTTTGAGATATATAAGGTATCACTTTTTGTTCGGGGTGTGGAGATTTCACATTTTAAGGAATGGGAATCATTCATTTCGAATTGTTTATTCAGTGATGAGGTTGTTAATATCTACATAGTGATTGGCTGCTTTAATATATATTCGAATTCTACGGAATCGAATAAGGTGGTTTTGATTTTTACTAGGCCGGTACATTTCAACTTTCCAAGAAACATCCCCTCGTGATAACACAGCAGCGCATTTAAAGGCCTGAAAGTGAATTAATTAATCTCCAACAAGTTCTTATATAATTCACTGGTCGACAAGATTTATATGACACAAAGCAGATCTTTATTTTTTTGATGGAAATATCCTTCTTATAATAGGAAAAATATTCCTAAGCACCTAACATGTACCCCTTTTCCATAGCTCAATGAGACCGTTTCACATTAGCAAGTAGTCAATTTAATGAGGGGACGGTTAAAATGGATGCCTTTTATAACAGAAAAAGTACCTTAACTGTGTTGTTTTCAATTTTAGTCATAAAATTAAGATTAAAAATGAGTCTTCTGTTGAATTTGGAAGTGAGTGCTTCCGTGTCTGTAGATAAGAAGGAGGAAAATGTTGAGACAGACGCACCGCAGTTCCAAAATCTCATTTGACAAACTTTGTTACATTTGTGGAGAATTTATGGTGAAATGTGGAGAATTTATGGTGCATTTTTCTGAAAATTTTAAAAAAGCCCATGTGTGCTGTGTTAGTTATAGCAAGTTATGGAGAAAAAGCATTCCTTTTGCAGTCTACGGTATGGCGAAAACTCACTTATCATTAAGACGATTGCTACTTTTGCCTGACAAAAACTGAAGATAATTCCAAAAAGGGAAAGCCACAAGAGCGACTATCCAAATTTGCAGTCTGCAATACGACCTGTTCCTCATAATGTATATTCACCGTTGATGATTGCACCTTTAGATATGCAAAATGTTGTTTTGGAAGATATTGGGGACAACGCTCCGAATAACAGTGCACCGATCCTACTTTTACTCAAGGCCTAGCTCTGGCGAGCCACATTTAATTGTTCAAAGTGAGTTAAATGATTTATAACGTGATTTATAGTTATCAAATCAACAGTCAGAACTTCTTGGTTCCCGTCTTATGGAATGTAACTTATTAGGCAACGAAACGAAAATTACGAATTTCAGAAAAATTAATTCTCCGTTTTCTGCATTCTACAGTATGAAAAATTCGTTATGTGTTTGTATAATATTGGTGGTTTCATGCAGGAACTTGATATTGAGCATTCCCCCTCTGAGTGGCGTGTATTTGTAGATTCGTCTAAATACAGTTTGAAAGCTGTGTTACTGCATAATGGAAATTTAAAACGCTCTATATCAGTTGCGTACTATTTTAGATGAAATAAGTTACAACACGTATAAATGGCAGATATGTGGGTACTAAAAAGTTATAGGAATTTTAGTACTTCAGGAAAGATTTATAAAATATTGGTGTTTTCTGTGTCTATGGGACAGCCGTGCAGTAAATCAGCATTATTTAACAAAAAGTTGGCCAGAAAAAAGTGTAGTTCAAACGGGATCTCAAAATGTTAAGTTTAGACCTCTTGAAGACCCCAAAAAAGTCCTTCATCCTCCTCTTCACATTACACTTGGGCTGATGAAGAACTTTGTGATGGATATGAATAAAGATGGTGATGGATTCAGATACTTAAAACAAGTATTTCCCAAGTTAGTACCAGATCAAGGGAAGGAATTATTATTGGACCACAAATCAGAAAATTGTCGGACGAAGTTAATTTTACAGAGAAGCTTAACAGGCAGGAATACAGAGCATGAAACTCATTCGTTAGTTTAGTAAGAAGATTTTTGGGCAACAATATGGATGCAAACTACTAACAATTGGTTAATGGACTATTAGATACCTACAAAGCGCTTGGCGCCCGAATGTCATTAAAAATTCATGTCCTCCATTCACATCTGTCATTTTTTCCTGAAAATTTGGGAGCTGTCAGTGGCGAACAGAATGAAAGATTCCACCAAGATTTTAGGACTATGGAAATTCGCTATCAAGGACGATGAGATTCAGCCATGATGGGTGATTATTGCTGGTTTTTGAAGAGAAGAATTTCATAAATATTTTAAGTCAATAGTTTTACCCTTTGTGTTTTTCTCAAATGTAAGGTACGTTTAATAGGTGTAAAACTAAATAAAGTCGAAATATACGGTTAAAAAATTCTTAAATCATTTTTTTCAATACACATCACATGTTGTTACATCAAATGTTGTTCTATAAATTTAACACGAAAACCCTACGTGTTACAACTTTTCTTCTCATTTTTGTATTTGGATACGTTCATTCTATCCTAATTTTGCATTTATGTTACAACCAAAACAAAATTTTGTCGACCAGCGTAATCAACAAAACTTGGAACTCAATAAAATGAAAGTGTGACAAAAAATACATCTCTGGATATCTTCGATATTATTATCGTTCAATCAAACGTTCATTTGTTTAGAACCCAGATAAGCATCCACCGTCACACTCAGCAACATCCCTGCAGAGTCTCCGTTCTCCAGAAATTACACATTTTCAATGAAGCTCGCCATTGTTTGATCCCCACATCGAAACGAGAAACACCGAAATATTCTGTTGCAGCAGCGTCGGCATCGAAGCTTTATCTAAACCTATACACTCAGCCGAATTTATAAATTTAACGCTACAAGATAGGACAATAGTAAACTGTTGTAGCTGATTCAGCATCAGGTTCAAAAGAGTCCTTTGAATCGGACCCGCTGATTGGTAGATGGTTGCGATACTCCTGGAACAATAGCATACTTTCATTGTGTCAGAAGTGTTCCATAATGTGTATAGTCTGATACGCTGATTCACTTTCAAAACGTTAGGAAGGACGAATCTCGCCTGGATGACTCAACCATTTTTCCGGATAATTCCACAGATTATCTCTATTGCATATGAGGATGAGCTTTCTTGTTTTTTATTTATAAAATCATTATTTATCCTGAAATAATGACCAATCTAGAATGGAAATAAAATAGTAAATAATAACAGGTACGTTGCTAAAAGAGTTTCACTGGACGGGAACATTTGTTTTTTATAATTTGGAGAATGTGCCAGTTTAGTTAACTGAAATGAATATATATGAAGATTTCTATTTATTATCTTGAGTTGTTCAGACGAAGCGTTTCGTTAACACACGATGGGCGTACAATGTATTCACGGTGTAGGCATGAAAGAAAACTCAGAAAATTTTGCAAAATTTCTGGATGCAGTTCCTTCAATACATTTATTAGATCGAGAAATAAGCTTCTCTTAACATTATAAAAAATATTCGTCCGGCTTCTCCTCAAATAGGTTTTAATTGCTACCTTCAGTTCTTCATCGTTGAAAAAACGCTTTCAACGAAGATATTTTTTCAATTTTGGAAATAGGTAGTAGTTACTGGGGGCCAAGTCTGGACTGTACGGAGGATGAGTAATTTCTTCGAAGCCACATTCCTGCACAGCAGTGAACCAGTAATACCCCTGCTGTGACTTTTTCTCGCCTTCTTTCCTTAATTGCTTCTCTTAAATTACGCAAAGTGGTTGCGGAAGCTGCTGCTGTGATACTTTCACCCTTTTTCGTGTATTCTATAAATAAAATATCTTTAGAATCCCAAAAGATCCAGCGGATGGGGGACTTCAAACTTTGGGGGCTGTACACCCTTTTCAATCTACTGCATCGACTCTTGTTTACCCTCAGGGTCATAGTGATGCACCCACATCTCATCCCCGTTAACCATACAGTTGAAAATAGTCGATGAGTCTTCTCCACAGAGCTCTAAAAACTCCTTACAGCACTCGACTCGCATTTGCTTTTGAGATGGAGTAAGCATTCTCGATACCCATCTTATACTGATTGACCTTTGAGAAATTAAAATGGTCTGGTCAAAAAGGATAGCATGCATGTTACCCATGGATCATGGCATGGCATCTTCGAGTATCAGCTCTTCTACATTTCCTTCAGTTGTGCCGCTAACGAGACCGCCCGAGGCTTTCTCTGCCTCTTTGAATTCACTTGACCACTTTTGAACGGTGGATACCGATGAGACACAGTCTTGGTGAACAGTAAGCATCTCTTCATGAATGATTTTCTGACTTTTTCCTGCTTAGTGAGGAACCTTATAACCTTACGATAATTGATTTACTTCATCATTGTGGCGTCAGTCATTCTGGTCGTCTTTCATTATTATTGTTACTATTATTTTTATTATCCTGATACTCCTAGATCTTCTGTGGAGATTCCTCAGAAGCTTTTTCAGCTTGTGCGAGTTAGGAGTTCAGTTGTGTTCTGGGTATGGTTTGTTTCTGCGATCTTGCGCCACTTTAGGTCACAGTACTGTTAATTTTTGACCCAACAGTGAAATGGTGGCCTACATCCGTCCAACTAGAAAATTTCTTTTCCACCTGAACAGGATTCGAACTCAAACCTTTCGGTCACGAAACCAATGCTCTACCACTAAGCTGTCTACACTATCTTTGTCTGGGACCTTTAATTATTTATTTGACCATATTTCTTTTTCATTACTTTCCCAATATACCTTGATTCATATGAAAATCATTTGATACACAATGTGTTTTTCTATGATATTTAGATTATCTTTAATGTCATTATTAATCGATTTGAAAAAGTTTTTATAAGTGTACTAATCATCTGATTCTAAAAAACTCTGTTCAGAGCATCTGCGTTATTCCTTTTATTTTTCTTATACATAATATCGTAGTCATATATTCATTAAGGATATCTAGAAAACTAATGATCGTTAATGAGAGAAATTTTACATTTTTCACCCTCAGATAGTGTAATTAGTAAATGAGACAATTAGATTACTCACATTATTAGCTAATCACCACTATACCGAGTATACATTGAACACCCCTCGTAGTTAACTTCTTAAGATACTTCAAACAACTAGTCTGAAATTTTGTAACATGCAGTATATAAATATTTTCTGTTTAGAGATGAGGGTACAATAAAATATTTTATTACTTCTGGTAAAACCACCGGGCTCTTAGTTGAATACATCCCATAAAGGCGAATTAGATAACTCAGTTTGTTCGTTTAATGAATTCCCTGAATTTCTGAATCAGTTTATTTCCAAACTTTCCAATAGGTTAAATTTAAGACCGCTATTTTCTTCATACAAAATCCCAAAACGCCCATTTACGACCATCATAGAATTGAATTTCTTCCTTTCTGCTTCATCTGTGCTAAGGGCTCCATGATGAAGATAGAGCTGAGTAATTCTATTGTTTTGTCATATTCAACCATACAAAATGTATTCCTAATCTACTATAGGATTCTCAACCTTTTCAATTTTATCTCCTAGCGTATGTCTACTACCCGACAATTTTCAAATCAAAGGGGTGGGCCATTTGAAATATGCATTTTTGATCGGCTACAAATAAGAAACGAATGAATTCTTTTTTGGAGTTATGATTGTTTTTAAATGATTCAAATTTTATATTTACAAATAAAACATAATATCATTCAAATGACCGCCACAACTTGCTACAGTACCCCATCCGATCAATCCAATTTTTCATTGTATTCTCGATTGTTTGAGATTCAATCTCATCATTGGAAAATTCGATTTCCTGTTTCAAGGCATCATCGTAAATTCTACCGGGTTAATTAACTGGCATATGAGCGTGGCTTTTCCACCAGGTGACTACTCAGCAGTCTCCACAATTTACTCAAAAGCAAGTTGTGTGCTAAGGGTACGCCCTGTCATCGCGCAAAGCGAGCACCACTTCAAAGGGTTGAACCTACCCTGCTTTCAGTTTCATCTTCAGTTCGAAAACCTACACCGTGACTTGCAGCAGAGAAGCACTATCCAACCGCTACTGGCTCTGCAGTGTCAGTACCCGAGTTGTTCGGAACTCAACTCACACGCCGAAGGGGCTTCTATTTTCCATCCACCTGAACGAAGACCCAAGAAACAGAAAAATCCCAGAGAAGACCCACGAACTCTTGTGAAGTCTTTCAATTGATCCTGGCTTCAAGCACCAACGGTCCAGGCCCTATCTTCGAGATCCAAAAACCCCTGAAACGTCTCGCGAATGATCCTGGTTCAGGATGAGGCCGGTCGAACCGTCAAGTCCCCTTAACCCTGAAGCACTTATCGATAAATCCAGAATCATGAGTTACTGTGGCCCTATAGATGAATACCCTCCTTGTCTAGCATGCAGACTTTCAACCACTGCCCCCTCCAGTCCAACGCCAAATTGGGTGGGCAAGAGGTACAAATACTTTCTGAGAGCCGACCCACCCTCCCGAGGTAACGCAATATATACAAAACGTACTCGAGCTTCTGACAGATAAATCCGGAGATTTACTGCAATACCCTATTGCTAAAGAAGATTTTTCTGGGAAAATGCTCATCTTCAGCCATGTGACCATTAACCCATTAAGTGAAGTGAAAACGCATCGGATTGTGACGAGGCTCCTTTTCTGGCAGTAGTTAAACTTTATAAGCCTTCATACCAAGGTCTTCAAGCAAATTCTCTTCAGAGCAATGCAAGGAATTTTAAGTTGATGTTGATGGATGTTTAGCCATATTCTGGGTTACACCAACAATGTTTTCAGGTATGCTCACTAGACGAAAACGTGAACGGGTTTTTTCATTAGATAAAGATTCAGTTTTCACTAATAAATTGCTCAACGAAATGCCGTGAGGCCATTTCTATTTCACCGAATTTTTCACTTAAATTTCTAACAGATTGGATAAAATATTCACCACTTCGGAAATGAATAAAAATGCAAACTCTAGATGGCTGACCCTTTATGATGAAAACTAAGTTGAGTAATTCCATCGATATGTCATATTCAACCATCCAAATTGCACTCTCAATCTACTATAGGATTCCCCCAACCTCATCAATTTCATCTTCTAGCGTATGTCTACCATCCGACAATTTCAAAGGACTGCTCCTTTTCGCCTTTTTCAGAGCGGAGAAGTTAATTCACAGCGCGTAATGAAAAAATCGATGCACCTATATTCATCGGTTATCCGACCGGTCTATACAAGACTCAGACTGATTGGAAAACTCTGCGCATATTTCCGATGAAAGATTCAAGATGTGCTTTTTTAATATCCGAGGGCCTCCATGAAAGAGAAATGTCTTTTGTTGTTATTGAAAATATTTTCGGAAACAATGATTCCAGGGAAATGGAGGCTGGTGTGTTTACTTTTCAGAGCGTGATTGCTGTATATTTCTTGGGGCGCGCCTTGGATACAGCTGTGGGGCAGGTTGCAACTCTTTTTGTTTGATCAAGAATGTGGACGTACTGGCGGCAATGGAAAATATGAATGGTTTCTAGTTTCTTGTTAACTATTTGTTCGTGAATATATTCAAAGGAACACTTATCAATGTTGGGGATTAGTTTGTATTTCCTCGAGACACATAATGAAGAATTTGACAGAGAACTAGCACTTCATTAGTAGTTGTTACTCCTTTTGTGCACTTCTGCAAGGCTGCTACGATTTTGTATATATCGGGTGTTTTTTTAGAGAGATAGAAATATCGATAGGGATAACTGTGATTTGACAGAAGATAGAAGCCATGTTGCTTTGACATTTCTGTTAAGTAAGAATTGACATGTTATCATGGAAAGACTCACGCCGCAACAACGTTTACAAATTGTTGAAATTTATTATCAAAATCAGTGTTCTATTCGCCAAACTTATACAGCACTTCGTGAAATTTATGGTTTACATAATCGTCCATCAGAGCATCTTATTTGTCAAACTATCGCTAGATTTTGGACAACATTTTCTCTACTCGATGCTACAATAAGACAAAGAACTGTATGTACAGAAGAAAATATCGCTGCTGTAAGTCATAGTGTTAATGATGATCCAGATTTGTCTATTCAACGACGTTCACAACAAGTTGGACTCTGTGCATCCACCACATGAAAAATTTTGCGTAAAGATCTTGGTCTACACCCATACAAGATCCAACTGGTTCAAGAACTAAAGCCACTTGACCATAATAAGCGTCGTTTGTTGGCTGATTGGGCCCTAGAACAGCTTGAAGTCGATCCACTTTTTTATTGTAAAATTGTATCTAGTGATGAAGCTCATTTCTGGTTTAACGGCTATGTGAACAAGCAAAATTGCCCTATATAGAGTGAAAAGAATCCTCAAGAAGTTCTGCAGGTTCCATTGCATCCTGAAAAATGCACTGTATGGTGTGCTTTAGACGATGGAGGCATCGTCGGTCCATATTTCTTTGAAAACCATGCTGGAGCTAATGTTACAATGAATGGTGCCCGTTACAGATCGATGATCAATGAATATTTGTTTCAAAATTTGAATGGTATCGACCCAGAAGTGTTTTGGTTCCAATAAGATCGTGCTACACCCATTGCTGCTACCGTAACAATTAATTTATTGAAAGAAAGATTTGGCGATAACATTATTTCGCGAAATGGTCCAATTAATTGGCCTGCGAGATCATGCGATATAATTCCACTGGATTAATTTCTTTGGAGTTATGTCAAGTCATTGGTTTATGCTGATAAACCAGAAAAAATAGACGCTTTGGAAGCCAACATAATTCGTGTTATTGATGAAGTAAGATCTGAATTACTAGAAAAAGTGGTCCAAAATTGGTCTGGTCGAATGCGGTTCCTCAGAGATAGGTGGAGGACATATGCCGGAAATTATTTTTGAAACATAAATATCATAAAATTATCTTTAAAATTATCAATATTATGGATCTTATGCACTTCAGAAAATTTGAGTTTATATAATACTATATAAAGAGGAATAAAAAAGCCATTTTGTAATAAGTAAGGTGACTACATACAGTCAACTTACCTGAAATGGCAGGGCTAAGCAAGACTGCCTTAGAGTTACAACTTGGGAGAAAAATGTACAAAATGAAGATTCTGACCTGGTAGAGTTTGCAGGCTTAAAAAAGGTTCCTTCTGTTAGAAACAACTTGGAGTCGCGGCTTAATATCGGTTGGGACCTCCTCTAGTTCTTCATAGTGCTCTTACTCTATTGTGTCAATGAGGCTATCAATGAAAGCTGGAGGAATGCTTTGCCAAATGTCCGTCAAAACATTAACGAGCTGTTGTAATATCTGAGGTGGGTCACGTGAGCTGTGTAATTGCTGTGACATTGCAGACCAGACATGTTCAATACGATTTTGGTCTGGAGATATATTCGGTTGATGCCATGAATTTCTATGAGGTCTTTGATAATATTTGCCCGGTGTGGTTGAGCATTATCGTCGATTAATGCAAAATTATCACCAATGGCTGCTGCAAAGGTAACAATAATTGGTTCTAAACTCAAATTACGATTCCTCAACTCTATCATGGTTGCATTAATGAGGATAATAATACCTGTGCGCCTATTTAAACAAAAGCTTCCTCGAACACTCACTGAGCCGCCACCGAAAAGGCGTTATGAAATGTTCATCATATCACCAACATTCGCCCATCAGACTGAAACTGACAAAATCTGGACTCATCAGTGAACAGACAAGATCTCCCTGTGTGCGCTATCCTGTTTTCACGTTCAAGAGCCCAACAATATATTGCAGCTCGATGCTCCCTACTCAATTTCGGGTGCCTGGCGGATTTGCCGACATGAAATAATTACAATAAAAATTTCAGATTGAAAATCAACTACTCATAAAGGCTGCGAAAGCACACAAATGCCGTCGTATGAGTAAAACTCAATAGTCAAATTACCCTCAAAACCCTCTCAAGCCATCTTACGAGTTATCTAATCTGTAAAATTGAAGAAATGAAGTGCGTTTTCGAAGCAGCAAAAAAATGGTGAAAAGTACCGAGGTAGACTCGCTTTTGACATATGGTTCAACAGTCCGTTTCCTTTGAACCGTTTTCATCTAGTTATAGAGTTTATGGATGGCTGGGTTAGATTGGACGATCGGACAGAGTTACTTTTGACCATGGATTCTTCGTCCGTCCAACGTAGTCGTTTGGGACCATTTTTGCTCGAAATTCGAAAAGTTCAGATAGATATTTGGCCGAAACAATACCACACTATACTTCAGCTATTGAGATCTACGAAGAATGTAGAACATTTGCTCTGGACTCATCAAAGGCTTTCGATTGCGTCTGTCAGGCTTTTCTGAACAAACTTCGTATGGTTTTCCTGACAGTATCTGCAATTGACTGAAGAGTTTACTCACGAAAAGGAACATTCTGATGAAATTAATTTATTTTACTTTAGTCATCAAGGTGCATTTCCGACAAATAGAGACCGATACAATCAAACAAAAGGAACATTCATTTGGTCGTGGATGCTGTCAGTTCAACGTAAACGCTGGAGTGCCCCAAGGCTCAATTTCGTCACCTCCTCTTTTCCTGATCCATATATACGATCATCTTAGAGATGATCGAGAATCACATTGTGAGCTTTACGGATAATATCACGGTGTCCTCTTTCACCAGTGGCAAAGCCTTGAGCATCGTTGAGTCTCACCTCCATTGATGCCACCAAATCGATTTCCTGCACGAAGATCTTAAAAAGATAAGCAAATGGGGTCAACGGAATTTGGTGCAATTCAATGCCTCGAAGACCCAAACTACAACTTTTTCTCGGAAAACTTAGGTCGTGACTTCTGACTTGATGATAGAAAAATGGCTTCAGATGAGTGATTTCATGCATCTTCTTGCTGGGACTGTCAATTATCCAGCCTGTTGGAGGAACATGTTACTAATATTGCGAAGTCTGCTGCAAATAAGCTGGTATATTTCTGCAAGGCTAGAAAATATTCCTCTGCAGATCAGGTCTGATATAAGTACTGTATAAGTCCAGATCAGATCGAATACTGCTCTCAGCACCAAAGCCTTCGTAACAACTTTTGATTTCTGTACAAAAAAGAATAGTACGACTGCTCGACTATAATATCCAGTTTGCAATCGTTGGAACATAGATGGAGAATTGCCGACTTGTCCTCGTTCTATACATATTATCACGGTTGATGCTTCACGCAACTGAAGGGAATGATGAAGCTGCCGCCAGATTCGCACGCAGAACTAGGATTGCGCATCTGGCACATCCATATGCAATTGAATTAACAACTTCAGAAATTCTTCTTCCATCGAACTGGCCAGTTATGGAAGAGGCTTCCAACTGATATGTTTCGTCCAGTGTATAGTCTCCAACCGTTCAAGACGAAAGTAAAGAGGACACAAAGTTCCGTTCGGGGCACCAACTAGATGACATAGGGTTTCCTTTTTTCGGGGGGAAAAAATTTAAGAAAAAACTCTGTTCTATGACGCTCAAGCTCAAGCGCGCAGAAATGAGAGGAAGCTCCAAAACATTATTTCCATATGCGACCTAACATTTCCCGATACGCTGCATTCTAACCGCAAACTTGAAGTGCATGGCATTCTTCAATAAATCGCACACAGCCCCCGCAATCTGAAGCTCTTACCTCTTAGGTGGAGAGATCATCCCACCGCAAGCGCCATGACGGCGTCGGTCTAGCGCCGCCGTTCCCCGTGGTTTTAAGCCGGTGGGACGGCGAGCGTCACATGTTCTTCGGACATCGGCGACGAAGCGTCGGGTAGTCGCTTGAGTATCGCACGCGGTTTTCACGCGATTTTTTCGGAGAGATCGAATAAGTTTGTTAAAAAGTATCGGAACTGGATGTGGATATTATAAGAACTGTAAGTTGAAAGTTATCCATTTATTCGTTACTTTCAAAACAGTTCGAGTGATGTCGAAAGTTTTGTAAAAATAAGTCGATGCTCAATATCGCATTAATTATAAGCTTGGGGTAACAAACGCTCTTTATGGTTCAAAATGATTTTCTCTGGTCTTGGAGCTTGAGAAAGATAATATGAAATATGTAAATGCTAAAACGTGTATTTTAAGATTGATCTTTCTTTTCACCTTGCTCCTCAAGAATTGATGGATGGATACCGTTTGAATTATTTTATCCCGTTACTTAGAATATGCTCAAAAATCTATTAAATCCTTTATGGAGTAAGCGACACCACATTTAATTCCAAAAAAAATTCTAATGTTCACTTGAAGTTCACCTATATTTTAGGAAAAACAAATCACTCTTTCTATCCAATGCCAAAAAGTGGAAACTATTGGAAAATAATGTATTACTCCTAAGTTAAGTGAATTTCACATCCAGAAAAATAATTACAAATATTTTCATTTCAGTGTTCGGAACTAAAGTCCTGCATTCTGACTAAATTGTAGGATAGAAGAGAAATTTATATTTATTATACTTCCAGAAAGATTTGATAACAATCATGGAAGAATAAAAACAGTGATAACTTTTTTTACTCACGTGCAATACGCGTTGGTTTGGAACTGTTCTTGTATTTGCATAAATGCTTCCGTTTCAGTAGAAGTTTTATGAATGAAGCTTCTTTTACAAGTTGAGATGTATTTAACTGGCTACAATGAGACTGAAACTGAATTTTCAATCAATATTTTCTTTTGAAGTGCCATTTGAAGATGTGTTTTGTATGAAGCACCAAAAGTTATTTATTGATTTGACTTATTTTCAATAGTCTTTGGCCAGGCTTTTATAGCCCACAGCGAACTGAAGAAATTACCCCTGAACAAGATTATTGGTTTTATCCAAAAACTGGATCTCGTCGGGAAGATATAAATTAGGGTTGAACCACAATAGTCCGTGCCGACGCAGTGCTATGGTGGACAGACGCCCGCTCATCATAAATAATAATAATAATATTTTCAATAAATTCTCTGCATCTCTTCTCGAGATTAAATTATAATGACACATTCCTTTGATTGTTTTAATCAAAATCGTATGTTTCTACTGATATTTCCTGAAATGAATCTATTGAAACCGGGAAGCGAAAATATATCAAAATTCTTTTCGGAAATTTCCTCACTTCATGTCCGAAGTATATAGAAATGAAATCCCATATAAAGAAAACTATTCGAGATAGAACTTCATTCATTCAAATTCAAAACATCTCTATTTATAGCTAGACGTACAAACTCTTCTCAATATTACATTTATATAATCATTTCATCATTTTTATAGAATATTTGTGTATAAGTGTGACAAGGAGGGGTATGAAAATCTAATTTTATTGTTTGATTTTTTTTCTAATTTGAATTTAATTTTTTGGTGAATATTATTTAAGAAATTGAAAAATTGACTCAGTTGTCTGGATATTCCGGAAATGCACGTGAGTATATCGTCTACGTATCTGTACCAAAAATGAATATTCACGGATGTTCACCGTACCTGTGAACATTTTTAGACCTCTCGATATCACACTCGAATAGTAAAATAGAATTTAACGTGTTCAGAAAACCCACATCCATTCTTATATATATTCCTATTGACTCCAATCGCCCATATTCACAAAAAATTTCAGCGTATCGAGTCTAAACTATAAAATCAATTCTGATATTTTACATGTTGAAAACAGAAGCCTAAAATTAAATTTATGAGAAATATCTGAAATACATTCGCAACATTCCTTCAAACAACCAGACCTATTTTTTTCAATATTTTTAAGGGATCAGTCAGAAACCTGATTATGAGTAGAATAACTTTCTCTTATAAACCACTAAAAATAACGTCTGTTTCAAAATTATAAATCCTTACACCTTATACTGTAACGAAGTTCCCTAAGATGAACGAAACGTACGTTAGTACAATTAAAATGAATCAGAAATCGAAACACATGTTTCATTAATGAATCATCCATAAATCATTTCTATTAAGCATCAGAAAATCAATACAATCATTCAATACTGTTAAGCAATTAATAATACAGCATATTCAAGATATGTATGTGATTTTTATTTTGAAATGTGTGTATGAGTGAACCCATAGGAGGAAGATTATTTAATCAGAACCATAATATTTTTCGCTTAGTTATAATATCTGGATTCAAGATTCTAATAGCTACATTCAGTCAAAAAACACTCAAAAACTTAAAAATCAAGGATATAAATAATCTCCGACTATTTTTATTTTATAGGAAAAAATCCAAAGTTACATACCATTTATTACGAATTTTTTGAAAGAAGATAATGTTCTTCACACAGTACCTTCTGGAATTCTCTATTGTCGGAAATATGGCTCGCCCAAAATTACGTTAAATTGGATTCGTAATTTCAATATCGAAAATTAGGTTTTTATCGCTTAGCCTCCTTCTTGCAAATATTTCTATGGACTATTCGAAGGAAATAATATTTTTATACAGTAGTTCGCTAGAAAGTATATTTGCTAATGTTTTAAATAACTTTGGATATTCCGGAAATGCACGTGAGTATATCGTCTACGTATCAGTACCAAAAATGCATATTCACGGATGTTCACCGTACCCGTGAACATTTTTAGACCTCTCGATATCACACTCGAATAGTAAAATAGAATTTAACGTGTTCAGAAAACCCACATCCATTCTTATATATATTCCTATTGACTTCAATCGCCCATATTCACAAAAAATGTCAGCGTATCGAGTCCAAACTATAAAATCAATAGCCGCGAACAACTGTTTCAACCCAAATATAATAGATAATTTAATTCGACAGAAACAAAATAGCTATAAGGCAAATTTATTCCATCATAAAAACTAAAGAAAACAAAAATTCATTTCTTTATCGTACTTCGGTAGCATAAGTCAAAAAGTGGCCAATAGTTTTTCAAAATAAGATGTTAATATTGCTTTCAGAACACAAAACAAATTACTATCTGTATTATTCAATAAAAAGGACCCAACTCCAAACATACACAAATCGGGAGTTTATGAGTTATCTTGTTAGTCTTGTTAGTAATAAATATATAGAACAGACGGGACATTCCTTAAAGTCAAGGTTCAACGAACATGAAATGAATTTCATGAAAAATAAACAAACTTCTTCCTTTGCCACTCATTGCTTAGAAAACGGACATCCTTCTCCGACAATAAATAATCTTAAAATTTTACGTGTAAAAACAAAAGGAAAGAAACTTGATTATTTAGAATCTGTTGAAATTTTCAAATTATTTCACAATAAAAATAATGAATGACTGTACGGATCTATGTAAATCGATAATATTTGAGGTATTTAAATAAGCAACATCTGTTTACCAATCTTCGTTGGCATGCCGACATTCTTATAGTTGTTAGGCGACCCCCCTTTTTTTTTAACCTGTTTTCATCACGTCTTCTACCGCTGTATATGCATAAATACCCTGTCTTGCTTGTTAAGTCTCCAGTTGACTTAAGATGAAATAGTTAATTTCCGAAACTCGAGGTACAATCAAATGTGTAAAATATCAATTTTTTGGTAGTAAAACAGTAATTTCTGCAACTTGTTTTTAAGACAGAAATTAATTGATGTTCCCATATGGTACACTGATTTTTAAATAATTCAAAAGATCATTAAAATAAAGGAAAAAATAAAACAAGTAGCATATAACAATGAATATCATACATCTCTGGTGGAAAAAATGATGAAACAATGTGAAACAAACAATACCCTCAGAGAAAATTATTAATTCGGTTATGATTTTTCCAAAAATATGTTAGTCTAACTCATTTATGATACAAGTGAAACTATTTTCCTCAAAATAAAATATTGAAGTCGCCTCCAAAACCAAATACAATTATAGAAGGTTCATCAAAAATTATAAAACGAAAATAGAAAAAATTTCAATTATCGGGTAGTTATAAGCTCAATTGCTAAGATGGCCCAAAAATCTATATTGGTAGAACAGGCAGAAAATTTGGAATCCATTTATCTAAACACGAAAGTTTTCATAAATATAAGAAAGATTCCAATCATGTGAAACACAGAATAATTCTGATATTTTACATGTTGAAAACAGAAGCCTAAAATTAAATTTATGAGAAATATCTGAAATACATTCGCAACATTCCTTCAAACAACCAGACCTATTTTTTTTCAATATTTTTAAGGGATCAGTCAGAAACCTGATTATGAGTAGAATAACTTTCTCTTATAAACCACTAAAAATAACGTCTGTTTCAAAATTATAAATCCTTACACCTTATACTGTAACGAAGTTCCCTAAGATGAACGAAACCTACGTTAGTACAATTAAAATGAATCAGAAATCGAAACACATGTTTCATTAATGAATCATCCATAAATCATTTCTATTAAGCATCAGAAAATCAATACAATCATTCAATACTGTTAAGCAATTAATAATACAGCATATTCAAGATATGTATGTGATTTTTATTTTGAAATGTGTGTATGAGTGAACCCATAGGAGGAAGATTATTTAATCAGAACCATAATATTTTTCGCTTAGTTATAATATCTGGATTCAAGATTCTAATAGCTACATTCAGTCAAAAAACACTCAAAAACTTAAAAATCAAGGATATAAATAATCTCCGACTATTTTTATTTTATAGGAAAAACTCCAAAGTTACATTCCATTTATTACGAATTTTTTGAAAGAAGATAATGTTCTTCACACAGTACCTTCTGGAATTCTCTATTGTTGGAAATATCGCTCGCCCAAAATTACGTTAAATTGGATTCGTAATTTCAATATCGAAAATTAGGTTTTTATCGCTTAGCCTCCTTCTTGCAAATATTTCTATGGACTATTCGAAGGAAATAATATTTTTATACAGTAGTTCGCTAGAAAGTATATTTGCTAATGTTTTAAATAACTTTGGATATTCCGGAAATGCACGTGAGTATATCTTCTACGTATCTGTACCAAAAATGAATATTCACGGATGTTCACCGTACCCGTGAACATTTTTAGACCTCTCGATATCACACTCGAATAGTCAAATAGAATTTAACGTGTTCAGAAAACCCACATCCATTCTTATATATATTTCTATCGACTCCAATCGCCCATATTCACAAAAAATGTCAGCGTATCGAGTCCAAACTATAAAATCAATAGCCGCGAACAACGGTTTCAACCCAAATATAATAGATAATTTAATTCGACAGAAACAAAATAGCTATAAGGCAAATTTATTCCATCATAAAAACTAAAGAAAACAAAAATTCATTTCTTTATCGCACTTCGGTAGCATAAGTCAAAAAGTGGCCAATAGTTTTTCAAAATAAGATGTTAATATTGCTTTCAGAACACAAAACAAATTACTATCTGTATTATTCAACAAAAAGGACCCAACTCCAAACATACACAAATCGGGAGTTTATGAGTTATCTTGTTAGTCTTGTTAGTAATAAATATATAGAACAGACGGAACATTCCTTAAAGTCAAGGTTCAACGAACATGAAATGAATTTCATGAAAAATAAACAAACTTCTTCCTTTGCCACTCATTGCTTAGAAAACGGACATCCTTCTCCGACAATAGATAATCTTAAAATTTTACGTGTAAAAACAAAAGGAAAGAAACTTGATTATTTAGAATCTGTTGAAATTTTCAAATTATTTCACAATAAAAATAATGAATGACTGTACGGATCTATGTAAATCGATAATATTTGAGGTATTTAAATAAGCAACATCTGTTTACCAATCTTCGTTGGCATGCCGACATTCTAATAGTTGTTAGGCGACCCCCCTTTTTTAACCTGTTTTCATCACGTCTTCTACCGCTGTATATGCATAAATACCCTGTCTTGCTTGTTAAGTCTCCAGTTGACTTAAGATGAAATAGTTAATTTCCGAAACTCGAGGTACAATCAAATGTGTAAAATATCAATTTTTTGGTAGTAAAACAGTAATTTCTGCAACTTGTTTTTAAGACAGAAATTAATTGATGTTCCCATATGGTACACTGATTTTTAAATAATTCAAAAGATCATTAAAATAAAGGAAAAAATAAAACAAGTAGCATATAACAATGAATATCATACATCTCTGGTGGAAAAAATGATGAAACAATGTGAAACAAACAATACCCTCAGAGAAAATTATTAATTCGGTTATGATTTTTCCAAAAATATGTTAGTCTAACTCATTTATGATACAAGTGAAACTATTTTCCTCAAAATAAAATATTGAAGTCGCCTCCAAAACCAAATACAATTATAGAAGGTTCATCAAAAATTATAAAACGAAAATAGAAAAAATTTCAATTATAGGGTAGTTATAAGCTCAATTGCTAAGATGGCCCAAAAATCTATATTGGTAGAACAGGCAGAAAATTTGGAGTCCATTTATCTAAACACGAAAGTTTTCATAAATATAAGAAAGATTCCAATCATGTGAAACACAGAATAATTCTGATATTTTGCATGTTGAAAACAGAAGCCTAAAATTAAATTTATGAGAAATATCTGAAATACATTCGCAACATTCCTTCAAACAACCAGACCTATTTTTTTTTCAATATTTTTAAGGGATCAGTCAGAAACCTGATTATGAGTAGAATAACTTTCTCTTATAAACCACTAAAAATAACGTCTGTTTCAAAATTATAAATCCTTACACCTTATACTGTAACGAAGTTCCCTAAGATGAACGAAACGTACGTTAGTACAATTAAAATGAATCAGAAATCGAAACACATGTTTCATTAATGAATCATCCATAAATCATTTCTATTAAGCATCAGAAAATCAATACAATCATTCAATACTGTTAAGCAATTAATAATACAGCATATTCAAGATTTTATGTGATTTTTATTTTGAAATGTGTGTATGAGTGAACCCATAGGAGGAAGATTATTTAATCAGAACCATAATATTTTTCGCTTAGTTATAATATCTGGATTCAAGATTCTAATAGCTATATTCAGTCAAAAAACACTTAAAAACTTAAAAATCAAGGATGTAAATAATCTCCGACTATTTTTATTTTATATGAAGAAATCCAAAGTTACATACCATTTATTAAGAATTTTTTGAAAGAAGATAATGTTCTTCACTCAGTACCTTCTGGAATTCTCTATTGTTGGAAATATCGCTCGCCCAAAATTACGTTAAATTGGATTCGTAATTTCAATATCGAAAATTAGGTTTTTATCGCTTAGCCACCTTCTTGCATATATTTCTATGGACTATTCAAAGGAAATAATATTTTTATACAGTAGTTCGCTAGAAAGTATATTTGCTAATGTTTTAAATAACTTTGGTTTCGGTTATTATGAAATTGATAGACAGATTCCTAAACTTTTGAAAATTTCTGATACTATATTTCGAAATGCAAATACACAGCTGGAGTTGAGCTGAGCAATAAAATTTCTCTGATTTGATTACACGAAAATCAACAAAAAGATAAATTCAAATATGAATAAAAAAGTACCTGTTGAGAAGCAGTAATTCCTTTCCATTCGACCTGATAATTACAAACTAACAATGCCCTATTTAATGATTCACAGAGCCTTTACAATTCCTACGTCTTGTAAATACTTAATCCTTTGTAATCAGTACAATTACGTAAATTGCATTAAACAATACATTTCTAATTAAGTTCACGTACCGAAATAATACTAAGTTAAAAACATGAATAATAATTGCTATGATTCACTTTTTGTTTTAATGAAATCTGTAAACCTGTAAAAGTGGAAACCAGCCGTGTTTATGAGAATAAATTTCGTGCAAGTGTGACGAAATATTTTGTTTCGTTTCAATCATAAAAAACATACATCAATATAATTTGTGGAATTTACTCTGTGATATCCACAAGGAATTTCTTCAACTTGATATTCTAGCAATATGATAATCTCAGAAAAAGAAAACTATAACATACGCAAGAAATATAACATATAATTCGAAAGAGATTGATGATGTGTTTATCGACCTAGTAGCTGGGTTCACTTCTGTACACATCTGGGCATGAACAAAATGTAATGGTCGATGTTTACGTGTGGTATTTTGAAATCAAGATATTTAATCAATATCAACTCGTCATTGTGCTCAAGAAATTGAACATTTTTCGCACTTCTCTGAGGAGAATTGCATTGCAGACCTCGGTAAGAAGTTTAAGAAGTGAAGCCTCGTGACTATCTGATTCTTTTCCACGTCACTCAATGAGCTAATTATCGCATGGCCGAAGATGAGCATATTCCTAGAAAAATCATCTTTAGTGATGAAGCTCATTTACACCGCGGAGGACAATTTTTCTGTGAGGATTCGTTGAGGATAAGTATTACGCTAACGATCCAGAAACACGAATTCGAAGTTGCCAGTTCTCAGATTAAGCCCAAAATAATCGACAATGTACTTAAAAATTAGGATGATCTGATGATGTAATATAGGTAGTCGTGGCGGTCATTTGAATGATATTGATTTTCGTTCGTAAATGTTAAGGTTCAAACTTTTTAATAAACTCACACTATCGGAAAAATATTTTTTAGTTTTTTATTTATAACCGATCTAAAATGCAAATTATAAATGGTCCACCGCTCACATGATAAAAGCTGTTGGGATAAAAGTACAAGAAATTGTTGTGGAATTTAAAATGCTACCTATTAATGATGAATAACTAATTCGTACAATAATAGCGAAAGAGTATCTATATTTAATTCTTAATATAAAATGGCACTTATACAGGGTGTCTACGTTTGAAAGGACAAAACTTCAAGGGGGATCATACAAGTTATTTGCAACAAAAAATGTCAAATATCACATGGTCGAAATGTTGACTGTTATTCTTCAATTTAAAATTTCTTGATTTCACGAAATATTTGGAGTTTTGCCATAAAATCAATTAGACTTCAGTTATTCTTGTAGACTCATCAAATTTGATCACCTATCTGGAAACGGCATTAAATTTGCAACAAGATAAGAAGTTCTCTGTGTTAAAAAAATTCTTATTGCGGGGTGAACAAAATCAGTCATATTTTTCCAATGGTTTTATCGATGTAAAATTATCAATTATGGACTAGTTTTCTTTTCAGGAATAATATCTTATTTAGTGTGCTTTCGAATGACATAAAAACTTTTGTGCTACCTGCTTGTCCTCTGCCATAATATCATGGTTGAGAACATAACAAAAAGTTGAAATATTCTAAACCTAAATTTGCTCTATATTGAAGCTGCTTGTGATTGAATATCAAAGTAAACATTGAATTTAAAATCGGATAGTTTCTGTCGCTTAATAATTTTGGGTATTAGTACGTTTTCTTGAATATAAGGAATTGACCTAATTTATAATAAGTATCCTAGAAAAAATCAGGAAAATTATGTCTGTTATATCAAATATCTCGATATGTTTGCGTTTTCCCAACAGACAACAAATAGAAAGACATTTGCACAAGTGGTCAGGCGATTAGGTGAAACAGGCTCATTGGGAGGTTTCCGAATTGGAGAAGGTGGTCGAAATACTATAGTACAACAAGTACTCGTCGAATTGGTTGTACATTTATCATTGTACAGTATACAGAGAACTAAAAAAAAAAGTTATATCATATCTTTGAAAAAGGTGCAGGATCTATTACCTGTAGATGCTGAGACGAGACTAACATTTTGTAGGTGGTACCTGAATAAGTTAGGAGAGTGCTACTCTTGTTTCTCATTTACAACATGGGTTAAGGGTCAACGTGTGATTTGGAGTCATAAGAGGTAAACTTTTCGGAGAAGTAATACTTCCTGATCGCCTCAACGCTGAAGGGTTCATTACATGAATCCAAAGCAGCTTAACAGACAAATTGGATGAAATGCCCCTAGTTAACAGACAAAATGTCTAGTTTCATTTGGAAGGCTGCCTAACTCATAATAGCCGGAATGTACGGACTTAATTATTATTATTATTATTATTATTATTATTATTATTATTATTATTATTATTATTATCCTGATACTCCTAGATCTTCTGTGAAGATCCCTCAGAAGCTTTTTCAGCTTGTACGAGTTAGGAGTTCAGTTGTGTTCTGTGTAGGCTTTGTTACTGCGATCTTGCGCCACTTTAGGTCACAGCACTGTTAATTTTTGACCCAACAGTGAAATGGTGGCAGATACCCGTCCAACTAGAAAATTTCTTTTCTACCTGAATAGGATTCGAACCCTGGACCTCCCGGTCACGAGTCCGATGCTCTCCCGCTGAGCTATCCACACTCATTATCATTATCATAATGAATGAATACTTTGGGGTGCAATGGATTGGAAGGTACGGTCCGGTAAGATGGCCACCAAGAAGCCCCGACCTTACGTCTTTGGATTTTTATATCTGGAACACCTTGAGAGAAAAAGTATATCATATTCGCGTTCAGACTCGAGAGGATCTGATCGAAAGAATAAAATTGTGTTGTGCAGGAATGCGTCAGAAACTTTGTGAACTTTGGAGTGTTGTAGATTATGTGCGAAAATGATGTGTGCAATGTATTCAACAAGGCGGAAGCCATTTCAAACAATTGTTATAAGTAGTAGTAGTGCTAAGATCTATCTCGAAAATACATTTGGATAAAGATTTGCATAAATATAATATCTTATCCATTAATCAGTTCGGGTTCAGACAGGGAAAGTCAACTGTAGATGCGATCACAATGTTGACAAATCGATTAAGTAAATATATCGATGAAAAGTTACAAAACCTCTGTATATTTGTTGACTTGAGGAAAGCTTTTCATACTGTTAGTCACGAACAACTGCTGGAGGTGCTCGAGGGTATTGGCGTCAGGGATGTGTTGCATCGGCTGCTAGGTAGTTATCTGGGTGAGAGGAGGCAGGCCGTTAAGGTCAAGAATACCCTGAGTGATTATCGAACAGTTGAGTATGGGGTGCCTCAGGGAACCGTCTTGGGTCCAATCCTCTTCAACATATAATTGAATAATCTGATTTCGTTAGATGTCGATGGATAAATACTTGGATTTGCGGACGATACGGTGTTGGTGTATAAAGCAGAATCATGAGATTCTCTAAAAGAAAAAGTTGAACAAAACTTCAAAGCTGTGACTAAATGGTTCGAGAGTAGGTTGTTGAGGATTAACGAGGACAAAACTAGTTATGTCGCTTTCACTTCATATTCAAGTAATTTGCCTGAGTTCGGTTCACTCACGATAGATGATGAGGACGTCAGTTTCTCCATTTTACGAAGAAATGGGGTGAAATATCTTGATGTATATATAGATTCACATCTGAGATGGAATGTACATGTCGACTTCTTGATAAAGAAGCTTCGTAGTGTAATATGTAGGTTAAAATATATAAGACCATACTTACGTGAGACACAGACGCGCATGCTATACCACACATTGTTTGAGCCCCATCTCACTTACAGAAATCAGTGTTGAAGATAATTTTCAAGAAGAAAAGAACTTACTCGACTGAAACTCCATTTGGAGAAACATTGATCTTGGACGTCAGACAGCTTTACTTTCTTAAAACCGTAATCAGACAACATATGAATAAGCACAAACTCGAAATAATAGATCACCTTTATAAAACTCGTCACAAAATAAAATCTCACGTTCTAAAGTCACATAAAAATATCCTGCAGAGGTCTAGTTCTTATTTGGCTCCTAGGTTCTATAACTTGATACTGGTAGAGATCAGAAATACTAGTAGTATTTGTGTATTCAGGAGAAAACTTAAGGAGTGGATACTGGGGCTTACCGAGACTACAGATACATCAGTACGTTGATAAAAAGAATATGTATTATTTCTGAGAGATGTGTTGTGGTTCTGCCATGGTTAAAATCTTTTGGTCTTTTCGCACTGCGATTTTCGGAGTTGTAGATTATGAGGACGTGTCCTTTTCGTTCATTTGACATTTTGGAATGCTTTTTTGTTCCTCATTGTACATAATTTTATCTGTCATACAGATGTTGCTATTGTTCATAGTGATGCTCATTACGTTACTATTTGGTTTGTGTATGGTTGCATATGTGAATATTGTGTTCCACGTTCAGGTTTCATCCTTCTGTGGGAGCTATATTTGTCATTAACTATTAAACTGTAAAATATTTTTGTATTTGTGGATTTTTTGACCAAATAAATATTATTATTATTATCATAAAGAGCTTCAAGATAGAGCAAATTTAGGTTTGGAATATTTTAACTTCTCGTTGTTATCTTGTTAGCCATGACATGAGGGCAGAAAACAAGCACCAAACGTTGATATGTCATTCGAAAGTATACTAAATGAGGTATTTTCTGCTGAAAAGAAAACATATCCATAGTAAATAATTCTTCATCGATAAAACCAATTGGAGAAGTATGAGTGATTTTGTTCACTTTCTTCATGTTCGTACCACGCCCGCAATAAGAATTTTTTGCACACAAGGATAACTGAAGTATAATTGATTTTATGGAAAAACTTGAATATTTCGTGAAATCAAGAAATATTTAATTTGAATAATAACCATCAACATTTCGACCATGTGTTATGTGCCATTTTTTGTTGCAAATAACTTGTATGATATTCCCTTGAAGTTTGGCCTTTTTGAAAGTGTATAATGAGATATTCTGGAAAATATCAATAAAATACCAGATCATATCGAAGAGTCATAAATTATTACTTGAATTTTCCATTCAACCCTTCAGTTATGAACTTCGTTTCATTGTTTCAGATAATTATAGAGGATAATGAATAAGGTGAACGTCCCGATGTCATCCATATTATTCTAGGATCGTTAATTGGTTTTTAATGACTGATCCGCCATCGAAATGCACCAAGCGAAGTGACTTTTAAGTTCCTCGAAAATGTTGCTACCCTTATTGACTGGCGTTTTGGCCCTTAACTTCCTCTTCCATCCAGGTAAGTTTTCTATCGTGTTTATGCAGAAGTGATAAAAGTTTACTTTGGTTATGATGTATTATATATCTCGAGGTTCTACTGGAATGAAAATACTTGGAGGTTGAAGTGGCTTCATCAATAATAAAGCGATTTCGAGGTTCCGTAAGACAAGAAATCGAATTATGAAAGAAAATAAAGAGCTCGTATACTGAAATCTCTTGGAGCACAAATTTCTCATATTTATGTAAAATATGATGGATGCTTCTGACGATAGAAAGAATGATATAAAAAAATAGAAATATGGACATTACCCATTATACTGAATTTCCCTCTCGTCTTTTAATTTTTTTTAATTAAGTTATTGATACATTGAAAGTATTAGGAGATTAGTGAATGTTGTATTTCATATTGCTATTATCATGAAAAAATAATTGATAATATTTTTACATAACCTTTGTCGAAGATGTTAATTTTGAATCAATTGTCATTATATTATGTCAGCATTTGAAATTGTTGTTGAATCTTTCCTTGTTCGAGATGCCTTGAAATCGATTGAAAATCACAAATATAAATAGCTTTAGTATTTTTCAATAATTTCCTGTTGGAAAAGGAGTTTGTTTAATTTGAGATGTTATCGATTAAGTAGTGTTATTTTTTTTTACTAAACAGAAAAAAGTAGTGAACTACTATTTGGAATATAAAAATTTGAACAGAGTTTATGCACAAATATTTTAAAATTCTAATAAAATTATTACTGTACAAAGATTCTGTTCAGGCAAGGTAATATCAGGTGTTTTTTTTAGAGTGATAAAACTTCAAATTTAAACAGAACACATTTAAATTAAGATTAAAGCCAAATTCTTTTTATTTGAAAGATAATTTTATGACATTTAGGTTTTAAAAATAATTTCCGGCATATGTTCACGCCTAGCTCTGAGGAACCGCATTCGACCAGACCAATTTTGAACCACTTTTTCGAGTAATTTAGGCCTTATTTAAAATCAATAACACTAGTTATGTTGGCTTCTAGAGCGTCTATTGTTTCTAGTTTATCAGCGTAAACCAATGACTTGACTTATACCCAAAGAATATAATCCAGTGGAGTTATGTCGCCTGATCGCGGAGGGCAATTAATTGGACCATTTCTCGAAATAATGTTATCGCCAAATCTTTCTTTCAATAAATAAATTGTTACAGTAGCAGCATGAGGTGAAGCACCATCTTGTTGGAACCAAAACACTTCTGGGTCGACACCATTCAAATTTTGAAACAAATAATCATTGATCATCGATCTGTAACGAGCACCATTCACTGTAACATTAGCTCCAGCATCGTTTTTAAAGAAATCTGGTCCGAAGATGCCTCCAGCGTCTACAGCACACCATACAGTGCATTTTTCAGGATGCAATAGAACCTGCAGAACTCCTTGAGGATTGTTTTCACTCCATATACGGCAATTTTGCTTGTTTACATAGCCGTTCAACCAGAAGTGGATCAACTTCAAGCTGTTCTAGAGCCCAATCAGCAAACAAACGACATTTATTATGGTCAAGTGTGGCTTTAGTTCTTTAACCAGTTGGATCTTGTATGGGTGTAGACCAAGATCTTCACGCAACATTTTCCATGTGGTGGAAGCACAGAGTCCAACTTGTTGTGAACGTCGACGAATAGACAAATCTGGATCATCATTAACACTATGATTTACAGCAGCGATATTTTCTTCTGAACGTACAGTTCTTTTTCTTGTTGTTGTTGTTGCATCGAGTAGAGAAAATTCTCTCCGGAATCTATCGATAGTTCAACGAATAATCTGCTCTGATGGATAATTATGTGAACCATAAATTTCACGAAGTGCTCTATAATTTTGGCGAATAGAACACTGATTTTTAAAATGAATTTCAACAATTTGTAAACGTTGTTGCGGCGTGAGTCTTTCCATGATAATTTGTCAATGATTACTAAACAGAAATTTCAAAACAACATGGCTTCTACCTTCTGTCAAATCACAGTTATCCCTATCGAAAGTTCTATCATTCTAAAAAAACACCCGGTAGATAAAGTAACTATACAGATGAATGAAAGTTCGAACTGGTCTGAATATGCAGATGAAAACTTCCACCTATGTAATAAGAATTGCTACGACAGATTGATCTGAACTGTTATCTACATTGTACAAAAATTCTCTCTACATGAAGTGATATCCAAAGTAACTGTAGTGTAAAAATGAATTCTGAATATGTTCAAGTTTACAGATTAAATCTTTTATTTGATATGAAAGGTTACTGGAATCTGATCAAAACCATAATTTACACTGTACGATGTCAATGGCAGGCAATACAATAGTATGGAAACGGAAAACAATTAATTCCAGTCTGTCTATGTGGTTTGAAATGAACAAGATGTCGCACGTTAAGTACAGAAAGTCGCGAGTGTGCAGAATAATGCAGCACAAAAATGTAACAATGATTATTGAATATAGACAAAAATAAAATAATCACATAGTTATAGAATAAGGTGGCCAAAAAGGGTGAGAAAATAGCTAGTATACGTCTTATTAGAACTACAATACCATCTCGCGCTCCAAAAATTTCCTAGAAACCAAGTCAGTAGGCGTATCCTATGTTCTGGTGAAGCCGGCCGGCCAAGGCATAGTTACTCGCCTTCTAAGTCAGGTAATTTAATCTCAGCAAAATTAATGGAATAAAAGTATAGTATAAAATAAAGAAAACGCCAGACGCAGTACAAATATGGTATTACCAAGTTGAACATCACTTGCACTCACTAATTTTCTCGAAATCGAATCTGATAATGCAGCTGGAATTAAAAAAAAATTTCCAATCAATTTGTCAGTTCTCCACAGAAAATAACAAAAAATTCTGAAATGTATCTCACAGTAATATTTCCAATCAATGTAACTACCGTGATAAAAAATGTACAACGGACTGACCACTACAAACACTCGGTTTATAAGCAACTTTGAAAACTATAAACAATCAAATTTCTACAAAGAATTCTTATCACAGAATGGCTCTCTAGGTTCGTCCCGCCCTTTTTGAAATCTTTGGTGTAATCTAATTTGTCCGTTCTTGCTAGGACAAAATTGATCACATTTGGTGCATCGTTCGATCTAAGAAAAACACCAAAATGTGCAGGTAAAATCTATCTATCCGTTAAAAAGATGAACTAATTATATTCATCGAATGGAAATATATAGCTTCAATGGAAATAAAATGCGAACAGATAATACAATAACTTCGTTACAAGGTAAGAGCACTAAACCTTTCGTTTGACTAAAATCTTCAGTTCTTCTTTTGAATCACAGAATTATTATTCATCAAAAACATAGTGAATTAAAAAATGAATATTAAATGATCGTGTAATGTAGCAATTCATCAGTGTATGGAAAACATCGTGACATTAACAAAACTTTTCAAGCTGTACAAGTCTGCACCATAAGCTGATTGAATTCGACAAAAAGCGCAGGATTTCCATTGTTTTCACCCTCTCATCAAACTTTTCCACTGATTGTCGATCGAACAAAATGTCGATATATCATGGTGATGTAAAATTAATTCCAGTAATGGATTACTTCTCAGTGATGAGTTTTCACATTATATGGATTTCTCTATTCAAATACTGATACATTCAATGAAAATATAATTCATTATTGTTGAAAGAGCTGCAGTTGTGAAATATTCAGGCTAGGTCTAGTCGTTAAACATGATGTTATCTTTATATATATATATTATATATTTAGTATTTTTCCCACAAATTCACTTTCCAACCTTTGGTTCTAACATGTAAAATATCAAAATTATTCGAAGCGGAATGATTATTTTCTAAAAGTTGTATGGTACATCCTCATCAAATCTCTTTTGATTTCAGATAAAGATTCTAAAATTTCTACCCTTTTTTTAGCAATCCCAGCAATTGAATTTTTGTATAGATGATAATTGAGATTTATCAATTTTCATATATTTGACAAATCTGTTAATATTACTGTTGGTTTTGTAGGTGACTTTATTTTTTCTACCTAGTGTTCTATTTCTATATTAATATTCTCCATAGAACGACATATTTAGTGTGTCATGAAACATAACCGAATGGATGAATTTCTCTTAGGGCTTTCTTTATTTCACATTGTTTTTAATGAAATAAATAAATAAAAGAGACAACTCTTTTATCAGAGACATAACGATAAAGAAATAGAAATTTATCGATTCCTTTATGATATTAAAAAAACAATTCAAATTATGAATTTTTTATTGGATCTTAACGAACAGAAAAACACCAAAAGTTATTAAAAATATTTAAAAGCTTTTATGTTATGTTTAACCTCAAAAAAAATCACCATTTTTGTTACTCTTGCCTCCTGCTGCTCTATGAATTCGAGCAATAATATCAAGCAGACCTAAGAAAAGCTTAGTTAAATTCTGTTACTGTAACTTTTTGTGATAGCTTGCAAAAATGTATTCACGGAGATTGAGGGTTAACATAATCTTGAAAGTTCTTTGTTTTTCATATTTGTGATATTGATTTGTCGCATATCACTTGGTGAATCATTTTTAAATTAATAAAGTAAATAGAAACAACTTGGCCTAAATTTCACTGTTTATTTCATTCTGTTGACATACATGTTTCGGGTTTTTCACCCATTTTCAAAACTATAGAGAACAGAAATTGAAGTCCTATCTATAATAGTTGGGTAGATAACAGCTACAATTTTGAAGAATGTAAAAATATGGAGTTAGTTCGGTCCTAACCTTTTACTGATAACAGCAATTGTGATAAATTAAATTCAAGTTATTCATTTGTGATTGGTAGCTTCTTACCATTATCTAAACAAATTTCCAAACTTTCTAAGAGGTCCATTCTTCTGCTTTCATTACCTCACGTGTAAAATCTCAGTTCTACTGAAATCTATAAAATGGTTGTTATTTATTCAATGTTCCGAAAAACCAGATGTTATGTTTATATGCAATATATCTTTTTTATGTTCTTCTACCCTTATGTTTATAGATTGCCCTGTCTGACCTATGTAAAATGCAGGGCATTCATTACAATATAATTTGTATATACTGCTTTGCTATTGATTAAGAAGACTAAGTTTTTCTTATTTGTACAAAAAGTATTAATATTTTTTTGTTTTAGTTTATTGCAAATTTTGTTTCTAATTTGTGGTATGAAGTTTATGCTATTTCAGCATAATAATAATTTCATTTGAATATTAGCTTCAGTTGTTATCCTGGACAAAAACGCTGCTTTCTTCAGCGAGTTGAAAGAGTCTATTACTTTGACAGTTTATTTCAATACCTTGAACACTAAGTAGAATAATTCTGTCCTACCTTTACAAATTTTAATTTTGAAAAAATTTGTTGACAATTTTTAAGAATAACATTTAATACTAACGTCTAAGAAACACTGTTTCTTTTAAGTAGACATAAAGAATTATCAAATATTGCACGACACACTAGAGAAATAAAAGAATCGGAAGAAAATATAGAATATTGACTGGATTTACCTAGCAAACTTAAGCCGATACAGCTGTTTCTTATCGATCTTATGAATAACAAATTCTATTCCAAAATTTCTCAACACAAACTTAAAAATCCATTGAAGAATCCTCTATCGAAAAAGCTCATTCAACAATATGCAGCCTATCTCCAGACCAGCGTTTGAAACTCCCAGGGCATTCATTACAATATAATTTGTATATATCGCTTTTTTCACACGTTTCATGACAGTCTTTGCTATTGACTAAGAGTGAACCTAAGTTTTCCTATAAATAAACAACATTTTCTCATAGTCATAGTGTTAATGATGTTCCAGAATTGTGTATTCGTCGACGTTCACAACAAGTTGAACTCTGTGCATCCACCATATGGAAAATTTTGCGTAAAGATTTTGGTCTACACCCATACAAGATCCAACTGGTTCAAGAGCCAGTTGACCACAATAAGCGTCGTTTTTTTGCTGATTGGGCCCTAGAACAGCTTGAAGTTAATCCCCTTTGTTATCGTAAAATTGTGTTTAGTGATGAAGCTCATTTCTGGTTGAACGGCTATGTAAACAAGCAAAATTGCCGTATATGGAGTGAAAATAATCCTCAAGAAGTTCTGCAGGTTCCATTGCATCCTGAAAAATGCACTGTATGATGTGCTTTACACACTGGAGGCATCATCGGTCCATATTTCTTTAAAAACGATGCTGGAGCGAATGTTTCAAAATTTGAATGGTTTCGACCCAAAAGTGTTTTGTGTCCAACAAGAATTTCTAATGAGTGTATTTTTAACTTGCCAAAGATTCAGAGATGTATGTCTCTAGTTTTCCAAATCAACAGTCAAAGTAGGATCCAGAAGAGTGGAACTTTGGAAAGAAAAGCGTAAAAATATTTTTGATCCAAATTTCGGTTTAAAGATAATCCGTACAAATTGTATATCTTCAACTTATTTTCAACTGAATATAGAGAAAATAACTAACTAACTGATTAACTAACTAACTATCTAACTGACTAACTAACTAACTAACTAACTAACTAACTAACTAATTAACTAACTAACTAACTGATTTACTCCAAAAAATGGTCCAAAATTGGTCTGATCGAATGCGGTTCCTTAAAGCTAGTCGTGGTGGACATATATGAGTGTGGATAGCTCAGCGGGAGAGCATCGGACTCGTGACCGGGAGGTCCAGGGTTCGAATCCTATTCAGGTAGAAAAGAAATTTTCTAGTTGGACGGGTATCTGCCACCATTTCACTGTTGGGTCAAAAATTAACAGTGCTGTGACCTAAAGTGGCGCAAGATCGCAGTAACAAAGCCTACACAGAACACAACTGAACTCCTAACTCGTACAAGCTGAAAAAGCTTCTGAGGGATCTTCACAGAAGATCTAGGAGTATCAGGATAATAATAATAATAATAATAATAATATAAGGGAAATTATTTTTAAAACATAAATGTCATAAAATTTTCTTTCAAATTAAAAAAAATGGATTCAATCTTTATTTAAATGTGTTTTATTTCGATTTAAAGTTTTATCACTCAAAAAAAACAACCGATTGCACTGTGGATTTTTAAATTTTCGTTCAGATACGCATTTATAGTCTGTCTTGTTTTATGTGATATTGAAACTGTTTTTATATACATTGTTTCACCTATGAGTTCATATGCCGATAGTATTCAATCTGAAATGAACTTTAGTTTGAATTCTAGGAAAAACGACGTACCATTTCATTTCCAACGAATACATCACATCCGGATGCATCGCAATCAATTTCCATATCGAAACCCTCGGATGGCAAGAGTCCCAACTTGATGCTGAGTTTAATTCTCATGGAGGGGTATTGGCGTTGATGAAGCGATATGAAAGGGAACGTACTGTTAACGAGTAAAACCTTTGAACCTCGGGGAAATTTCCATCAAGGTAAATTTAAAAGTGTATCAGCTCGTTGTAATATGCACTGACGGCTTTATTCTCCTTGTGGACTGTTCCATTCGGTTATGCGGAATACTATGGAAAAACCATGGTTATGCGTTACCAAGCACTGCTCGGAATGTATCTCGCAATTTCAGCCATCACTTGAATTTATATTTTCATGAAGTGTTAAGTTATCAACCAGTATCTTTTTGATGCAGAATTTAAAGTTGGCCACACTGCAGTTTTTGTTGACGAACACATCTATTTTGAATATAGGATTAAACGAAAAAGGACTGCAAGAGAAAGTTAAGGAAACCTTGATCCTAATGGGATGAAAATCAATACTAGAAAGACTCAACAGAACAACATTGAACATATGCCTCAAGTTTCATGGAATAATACTGCAGCCAATTATAAAATGCTTGACGCATATAGACTATCTGATCCGAAAATTATCAAGAACAACTTATACAGATAGAATAGTTATACAAATGGAAGACAGTGCTCGCTACTGTCGACCGCTGACATACCAACACATCTTGCTATGAGCTGCGTGAAATGCTCATAAGAAATTGTGGTAATTTTTCAAAAGCTGGCAGGGGGTCTGGTTTGAAATGGAAGTTTCAATCAAGATGTCACTTCAGGGATTAATATATTCTGGAGGTAAACCTGCCTCCGTTACTATTACAGCTAATTAAGTGCAATTTATCTTTCTTCAATTCCGTTTGGGTTATTTCGATGTTAAGATAATCAGAAGTAATTTTACTGGCATGTTAGTAGTCTAGGAGCTAAAGATCGACCATGAAACAGTTTTAAACCATTTGCTAATAGTGGATTCAAAAAGAAGCTCGATGTTTCGATGCCACACCAATCTACACCAAAGAACATGATAGATTGAATTCCAATCTTCGAAGCCTCGGCCAAACGGAATTGAATCGGCCCGTTTAATAAACAGATAAGGACTGGGGATGAGAAGTGTGAATCATGGTGTGAAAATGATCGTTGTTGGAGTGCGGTGAAGCAGTTTAAACGGTGGCCAAACCAGGACTAACGGCCAAGAAGGTTCTACTGTGCATTTGGTGGGACTAGAAAGGAATCATCATTTATGAGTTGCTTCCATATGGCCAAACACTAAATTCGTATTTCTAATCTCAACAAATGAAGCTAGAGATTGACAAGAAACTGCCAGAATTGCCTAACAGAAGAGGTTTTGTGTTTCATCAGGGCAACGTCAAGTCAAACTTATCTGTACTGATTGGCCAGAAACTCCGAGGGCTTAGTTGGAAATTGTTAATGCATCAACTGTATGGTCCGCACCTGGCACCAAGCGATTAACATCCTATTATCGCATTTCAGAACGTCCTGAGCAATAAGAAATTGGCATCAAGATAAGATTATGAAAATCAAGTTTAGAGTTTTTCGCCAATAAGAACCAAGACTTTTTTGAGAGATATATCGTGAATCTACCTTTAAAATGACACCAAATTATAGAACAAAACGGTGCATATTTGACCCAAATCGTATATACTCAGAATCGTAGTTGTTGACACAGAAGCCTAGTGCTTTATCAACGTTGATATACCATTATAATCATTGTTGTCCCGAGATTTGACTCTCCAGCAGACCTTCAGAGCTGAAAGAGAAAGAGGAAGAAGTTTTGGAAGAAAGAATAGAGAACCTGCGCCATTGCCACCAAGGAAGAACCAGTATGTATCCTCCTTCCAAAAGGGGCCGCCATGTCGGTCCCTGTTCTCAGCTGCATGGACCAAGTGTCCTTATTTGGAAGTCGAATGGCCGAAGCTGAAAAGCAACACCAGCAGGGATTCCATCCCTAAAGAGATCGCCGTTACTGTTCAACTGCCAAGAGTGAAGAATCTAAGGATCGTAGAGGGATGCTGAGGATCCAAAAATAGGGCCAGAGCTGGGGGCGAGCAGAGAGCGAGTCTTCCTACTAAGGAGAGAATCGTTGTAAATCTCTCTTTTTCCTCCAGCGCACGCTGCTACTAAGCCAAGAATGGGATACAGTGACTTGGGGGTGAGCAGAAGACAGAACTTTGGCTAAGAACCATCGTAAGTCTCCCTTTTTCCTCCCATAGCACACGTTACTCCAGGGTTGGAACAGTGGTGGCATAGAGTTCGGGGAGAGCAGAGGGCGAATTAACCTAGGTTTAAACGCCGTAAGTCTTCCTTTTTCCTCCAGCCAGCCATTCAAGATCCCGCAGCGGATAAGTGAGGGTCAAAAGTCCGTCCTGACACTCAGCAGGGTTTCAAATCTGGCCTGTCTGGATGACGGCTTAGTACCCAGTTCGCACAATGAGACAGCAAAAGCAAGCCCTCCTACCTCAATCCATATAGAGCCGCATGGTTTCCTTCCAGGAACGCTACGAAGAGTATGATATTAAAGCTTTGTTTGCTTAGGATAGGTAAAAGGTTATGTAACTAGATGATGACCTATGCGATAAAGATAGAAGGAAAAAGAAAATAAAGAGTCTCTGCTTTAGGCGTCACGACTTAATCCTCCATTTCAACAGGTAAAACTTGGACCCTTGAAGTTCACGCAGTAATTATGAATTTTTTCCCCAACCTATTATTAATCAAAAATTTAGCCAATTTTGTCACAGTTTGTATAAAAACTGAATAAATCCCATGGTCAAATCCACATTCATTTGGATTAAACAAGATAGAAAAATACCTATACATTCATATATAATTTCAGTCTACAAATTTTTTTTTCAGTAACTCCGATAGTGTGCTTTATAGGTTAGGGTTGTTTCACACCGAATAACATATACCGGTGATCAAAAGCTTTATGTAATGGACTCTGATGCTTTTATGCATCTTGATGATTGCACTCCTACGGTTATGCATGTAAAATCCATAAAAATGGGGCATTTCCCGCGTCGACAATATCTCATGTTCGGCGGTTAGTTTACTACGTTTACGAATTTGCGATTTTTCCCCTACGCCCATGTTGCCAATTCGAATTTACATTCCGGCATGATTGACGATAACGGTTCTCGTGTCAAAACTGTGGATTTATCCTCAGATGTAGTCGTATTTCAGAGAATGTGTCCTCTCTGAACCCTGCGATGTTCTGAACCATTTGATGTATTGAATATGAGAGCACCTTAAAAACTATACGAGAAATCAACAGAAATGATCTTTTATAAAGGGAAAATATTTAAGCAGTAATGATAATAGATGAGAAACACGGTATTGGTTCTTTGTTAACAGACTGTTTCAAGTTTCTCAGGAAAAGATAATTACAAGTTTCATTAAACAAGAAATATTGGTGTACCATTAAACTATACCTCTTAAAAATTTTAGTTGATATTGTAAAAATATTTAAACTATCAAAGTCCGTATTTGTATCAGTTCATCAGATAATTGGTCAAGAAATTTTGTTCATTTGGATTATTTGACTTCAGTTATATATAAACTGAAGCCATAAGGTTGGTGCATATCGAGCCAGCTACAAAAATCAACGAATTGTCATTGTATTTTTAACTTGATCTTCTGCAATATTCGACCTTTAAACATGTACAAACTCGTTTGAAGAGGATCAGATACTGAAAATTCGAAATTCCAAAATTGAAAATCATTTAAAAAAATGACACAAATTCGTTCAAATTCTTATGTTCGCAAAGGGCATATCTGTAACCTTCTGACAGATTGATTAGAAATCACTTTTGAAAACAGTGCTAAAAGACGCTTTCCAAACAATCGGGTGTTTTTTTTTAGAGTGATAGAATTTTAAATTGAAATAAAACACATTTAAATTAAGACTGAAGCTAAATTTATTTTTTATTTGAAAGATAATTTTATGACATTTATGTTTTAAAAATAATTTCCGGTATATGTCAACCACGACTAGCTCTGAGGAACCGCATTAGACCAGACAAATTTTGGACCATTTGTTTATGTCAAACCCCAAAGCAAATAATCCGGTGGAATTATCTCGCTTGATCTTGGAGGCCAATTAATTGGACCATTTCTCGAAATAATGTTATCGCCAAATCTTTCTTTCAATAAATCAATTGTTACGGTAGCTGCATGAGGTGTAGCACCTACTTGTTGGAATCAAAACACTTCTGGATCGATACCATTTAAATTTTGAAACAAATAATCATTGATCATCGATCTGTAACGAGCACCATTAACTGTAACATTAGATCCAGCATCGTTTTTAAAGAAATATGGACCGATGATGCCTCCAGCGTGGAAAGCACACCATACAGTGAATTTTTCAGGATGCAATGGAACCGGCAGAACTTCTTGAGGATTGTTTTCACTCCATATACGGCAGTTTTGCTTATTTACATAGCCGTTCAACAAAAAATGAGCTTCATCATTAAACACAATTTCACGATAAAAAAGTGGATCAACTTCAAGCTGTTCTAGGGCCCAATCAGCAAACAAACGACGCTTATTATGATCAAGCGGCCTTAGTTCTTGAATCAGTTGGATCTTGTATGGATGTAGACCAAGATCTTTACGGAAAATTTTCGATGTAGTGGATGCACAGAGTCTAACTTGTTGTGGACGTCAACGAATAGACAACTCTGGATCATCTGGATCATTAACACTATGACTTACAGCAGCGATATTTACGTACAGTTCCTGGTCTTGTTGTTGTGGTTACATCGAGTAGAGAAAATGTTGTCCGAAATCTATCGATAGTTCGACGAATAAGCTGCTCTCATGGACGATTATGTAAACTATAAATTTCACGAAGTGCTCTATAAGTTTGTCGAATAGAACACTGAGTTCGAAAATAAATTTCAACAATTTGTAAACTTTGTTGCGACGTGAGTCTTTCCATGATAATTTGTCAATACTTACTGAGCAGAAATGTCAAATAACATGGCGTCTACCTTCTCTCAAATCACAGTTATCGAAAATTTTATCACTCAAAAAAAAAAACCTGATAGAATATTATTTAAGGTAGGAAATAATCAACTCAGGCATGAATCTTAGAGTCTTTTCACGATCTTGAACATTTGAGAGTAGATCCCTTAATTATGCTAAGTCTATTGCTTGTCCAATTAGACATTAGAAGAGGCGTTGTCTACCTTCAGTAGTAGAGGGTGTAACAGAATTCAGGCAAGAGTTGACAGTCAGCCAATTAAGAGTCGGTCATACAGACGTAGCGAGGCAAAGGGACGATAAGCGTTACTTAGAGGATGTAAACGCTAAAGACGAAAGCTTCCGAAGGAAGAGTAGTGGAATTTCAGTAATCGTACCACCAATTTGTGGTGTACAGTTGAGCTGTTCAGCTGTAAAGTATTTTAGTTGATAGAAGTGAGAATGAGAAACAAATGCTAGGCGTTTAAAAATCAATCAAACCCTTAGGAGATGGATAATAAGCCTAAATTTATGATAAAATGAAAGAAAAAGTATTAAAGTTAAACATCTTTGATGAATACATTCTAGTATATATTCATTAAATGAATAACTGCAAAAAGAAATGAGAAATCGCAAAAAATATTCGCTTCAAATAAGCGTTCAAGTGAGGGACGCAGCCATTTCAAAAATAATTTTTCATGATATTTTTATATGCAATATATATGAATTTCGATAGTTGAATAGTGTATCCTGGCTCATTAGTTCCTGAAGGACAGTGCAGATTTATAGTGGTACTGGGAGAATGCTAATTAAAGTGAGAATAAATCAAGTATCAACAAAATAGTAATAGCCCATTGAGCGAAGTAGAAACGCATTAGATGTTCACGAGGCTTCACTTTTTGCATTAGTTGAACTTTGTAAGCTTTCATACCGAGGTCTTCATGCCAAATTCTCCTCAGAGAAGTGCAAGAAATGTTCAATTCTTGAGCACCATGACGAGTTGATATTGATGGATGTTCAGCCACATTCTGGACTACAGGAGCATTGTTTTCAGGTGTACTCACTGGATGAAAATGGAAACGAGTTTTATTATCAAATGACAATCCAGATTTCACGAACAAATTGATCCACAAATTATCGTGAGGGCATATAATTTTAATTGAATTTTTCACGTAAATTTCTAACAGTTTGGACAGAACATTCACCACTTTGGAAACGATTTTGTAACATTTCCCAGCTTGGTTGAAGCGTAAATCGACTCATTTCGTTGATGTCAAATATTAAACTAACTTTCTGTCTAAGCACCAATGACAGACTCGAAATAACCACTACTTCAGAATGCAAACTCTAGATGGCCTACTCTTCACGTGCAAAACTGCATATAAATAGGCAACATTTGTCCATGGTTCGATCAGGTTGACAAAGTTGTTGTTCAACAGACGCTTCCCATTTTTCAAGCGACTCCTATATATTGCATGTGACTCGACAATAAGAACCGATATGAAGAGAGCATTTATATTGAAATATCAAGCGTCACAAAGTAGATTTATTTAATATTAAGCGTCAAATCAAAGAGATAGCAGACAAGAAGCGAATACTATGTGACAGATCCAGATCGCAGGCCCCGTTCGTAACATTCTGAACACAAAAAGATGTGGGAAAAATGCTTACTGTCACCCCAAGAATATCAGAGAATTCGAGAAATGAAATCCCTAGAACTGCGAGTAGATTATATGTGAGAAAAGTTTAACTTTTATTAAATGTGTTGACTTTTGTCGTTCTCGTCTCGATTTATTCGGCATGAAATTCAGAATCCTTTGTGCTTCATGTTTTTATCGAGAAAGGAGAGTTTCTTCACAACAAGGGAGGCAATATTTTCAACATATCAGTGAGTTCGAAGATCGTCATTTGCTATTGACTTCTCGACTCCTAGCAAGTCTTTGTTAAATCGCTAGAGGTTATAGAAGAGATATTCTCTATCTTGTAATACTCACCTGAAGAAGTCATGGTATGACGTAACGATCATAGTGTTAATAAAATATTAGCGGAAATTAGAATATTGTTTTCATTCATATTTTGAAGAGAATAGTATTGTACACTTTTACCCATTTATACTTAGAACACAGAAAAAACAACAACAGATATTATTCCTCCAAAACACTGTCTCATGATATGAGAAATAACCAGAATTTCAAAAATAATAGTTAAACGAGAAATGAACATCTGCATCATTTCCGATTTTTTCCAAGCACCAATTACTGAATACACGACGCTTTGAATGGTCTCTTGGTTTGAGTTCTTGGGTTAAAACAATTTTGTATGGATGTAAACAGCGCTCTTTCAGTTAAATTCGCCACAAAGACGACCGGGAGATGCCTAGTTCTTGTGAACGTCGAGAAATCGATAAATTTTGGTCTTCAAGAACACTCTCACGTACGGTAGCAATATTATCTTCACTTCTTGCATTTCTTTATCTCACTGGCACTCTAAAATGACGAAGTGTTAAATTTGTTTCAAACTTCTTCACTAAACGTTCAATGGTTCTTCATCCGGACGATAATAAAGAACAAACATTAGAGTTGAAGCACGCAAAGTTATAATACCAAATTGCGATATTCATAATGAATTTGGGCTATTTGTAAAAGTTCTTGGAGTGTGTAATTTCATGATTAGATGCTAGATATTGACACATACGACTGTCAATGTCACAAATAAACAATGGCTGGTATGAGTGAGTAACGTCAATTTAAAAATGGGGCGCTCCCATTGAAAAACCCTGTACCTGACTGTATCAATTTTCTGGTTCATCCTTCATGTCTCATTCCTTAATAGAGTGTGAAAATTTGATTGAATTTCCACTTCAATATTTTCAAGTTATATTAGTTCTAACGGAACATTGGACTGATGAATCGAAATATGAATTTCCATGCAGACTAAAAATAGGAATGAAAGTTCGGCTTAGACATAAAAATTTCGAAATTTATTTTATCGCGAAATAAAGTAGTATTTTGTAAAATTGCATTGCTGTAATACCCTGAAATTTTGATGAGTACCAATCAGACGGAATTGAATTCAAGTCCTTTCCAATTTGATATTGCCGAGAAGTCTTTTATGGTCCCAGTCTATAATAACACCTCGGAGGTTTGACGATAGCTACTTTCAAGTTTTCGTTTGAAGTATTAACACCTACCGAAACGAGTCCGTGGAAACGAGATATCGGAAAGTAGTTTAAAGAAGAATTAAAGTCTAAGTTGCGCCGATAGAATGGTTGTAGAGATATTTAATTGTTGTGCCAACTTCTAATTCGCTCGATCTCGGAAAATTACTTCATGGCTTATTTTACTTGGGCTCTTACAGGAGAACTCGCACAAAGGGACCATCCTGGCAGAATTAATTGCACTCTGGAGGGCCCTGAGGATCCCTCAATATTTTCACGACGTGGAAAGTTACAGTCGGACGGTTCGATGTGTATTTAGGTTTTTGATGTGTTTCACCGCGTTCCGAAACGTATCTCAGTTCCTTAGATCGCACGTGGAAAATATTTTATCTTTAAGAAATACACGGTGTCCAAAGAGTGAATGCTTTTTCTTCTTCAAATTACAGAATGGTGAAGGAGAGGTGGGAGACGTGCTAATTTTGTGTAAATTCAGCTGCAAATCATGTGTTTTATCTGTATCCATATATGTTTAACACTGTATATGTATATACATTCTGTCAAGAAAGTACCGGGAATTATCGATTTAAATCTGGCGGGGCAATGAGGCAGGTAAAAATTTTTTTTCCTAGGTTGGTACCACTGTCCTTAATTACTATGCCAAGCTTGAGCGGGATCTGTCAACTAGTGTGTTTTCAACAGCTGATTAAGTTAGTCGATGTCGGAGTGCGTGCCGATTTTTACTATGGGTGATTACGTTGAGCAAAGAATTTGTTTAAAGTTTTGTGTTGCAAATGAATTTTCGTGTGCCGATGCATTGAAAATGTTGCAAAAGGCCTTTGGTGATAATGCTCTATCGAAAACTCGTGCATATCAGTGGTACAGAGCCTTCAAGGACGGTCGTGAAGTGGTCGAAGACTTGCCTCGTTCGATCGAAGATACCGTCGATGAAATTAAGGAAAGGGTGCTGGAAAACCGTCGTACCAGCTTGAGAGAGATAGCACATGATCTTAAGATATCCCACGAGTCCGCACGTACGATTTTGATTGATATTTTGGGCATGAGAAAGGTGGCCGCACGACTCGTACCGAAAGACCTGAATTTTCTTCAAAAACGTCATCGCGAACAGGTTGCTTCAGACATGCTGGATCGCTGTAATTCCGTTTCTACATTCATGGAACGCATTATAACTGGTGATGAGACCTAGGTCTACAAGTACGATATGCAAACAAGCCAACAATCATCGGAATGGGTGGCAAAAAATGAGCCGAAACCGAAAAAACCACGCCAAAGCCGCTCGAAAATGAAGGTGATGCTCATTGTTTTCTTCGATATCCGTGGCGTGGTGCACTACGAATTCGTTCCAGAGGGTCAGACGGTAAACAAGGAGTATTACCTAGGCGTAATGAAACGTTTGCGTGAGCGTATCCGCAAAAAGCGGCCAAATTTGTGGGCGAACAACTCATGGATTTTGCATGACGATAACGCGCCTTCCCACCGAGCTACGATTGTGACTGACTTTCTCGCCAAAAACTCAACAAACGTGCTTCAGCAACCACCGTATTCGCCGGATTTGGCTCCCTGCGACTTTTTCCTCTTCCCAAAACTAAAATTGCCCCTTCGTGGCACCCGTTTTGAGTCGATTGAAGCCATAAAACAAAATTCGGCGCGAGAGCTAAAGTCCATCCCGGAAAGCGCCTATAAAAAATGTTTCGATAATTGGAAGTGCCGTTGGCATAGATGTATTGGAGCAAATGGAGCCTATTTTGAAGGCGACCCAATAAATTTTGACGATTAAATGTAAAAATGTTGTTTTAATTGAAAATTCCCGGTACTTTCTTGACAGAGTAGTATATTTGAAGGATTTGTTTCTGATCAAATATCCGGTGATTTTTTTAGAGTGATAGACCTTTAAATTTGAATAAAACACATTTAAATTAAGATTGAAGCCAATTTTTTTTTATTTGAAAGATAATTTTATGCTATTTATGTTTTAGAAATAATTTCCGCCTACCATACAGTGCATTTTTCAGAACGCAACGGAACCTGCAGAACTTCTTGAGGATTTTTTTCACTCCATACACAGCAATTTTGTTTGTTTACATAGCCGTTCAACCAGAAATGAGCTTCATCACTAAACACAATTTTACGATAAAAAAGTGGATCAACTTCAAACTGTTTTAGGGCCCAATCAGCAAACAAACGACGCTTATGATGGTCAAGTGGCTTCAGTTCTTGAACCAGTTGGATCTTGTATGGGTGAAGACCAAGATCTTCACGCAAAATTTTTCATGTGGTGGATGCACAGAGTCCAACTTGTTGTGAACTTCGTCGAGTAGACAAATCTGGATCGAGTAGAGAAAATGTTGTCCGAAATCTATCGATAGTTCGACGAATAAGCTGTTCTGATGGAAGATTATGTAAACCATAAATTTCTCAAAGTGCTCTATGAGTTTGGCGAATAGAACACTGATTTTGAAAATAAATTTCAACAATTTGTAAACGTTGTTGCGGCGTGGGTCTTTCCATAATAATTTTTCAATGCTTACTGAACAGAAATGTCAAAAAAACATGGCTTCTATCTTCTGTCAGATCACAGTTATCCCTATTGAAAGTTCTATCACTCTAAGAAAACACCCGATATTTATGAAAACCAAATCTTTGTCGAAAATAAAAAAAAATTTAAGAACCTCTCCGAAACTAATTTATTTGAAATATTCAATGTATTTGAATAAGTTATTTCAAAAATCTTTCAAAACATGTAGCACATCATCAAAAAACAATTTGAAATTAAATAAGGTCTTCATCAGTCCTACTTCACATTCAAAAAATAAAACCAATTAACAAGAAATAACTTACCAAACCTCGTTATGTTTTGCATTTTTGAAAAGGGTTTGGTTTTCATAAATATAATATCAGAAACAAAATTTTGTCTTCTTCGTATATTCAATTAGTAATTCTAATTGACAATGAATATTTCGTTGGTTTTTTTATTTCGTTTGATATTCAATAATAACATTTGATTTTATATGTCCACTCGATTTAAACAGTGCTTATAAGATATTAATATAATTCAAAAAGTTTTTGAATGAAAATTTTTGATAGTAGAATTTATAGGAGGCTAATAGCATCTATTTTGATATTTAAATTCTCTAATAATCGTTCTATCAAGTAGAACACCTTTTCTTATTATTTTATGGTATATATAATATGTAATTATATGTTGGTTTTCCTAATTCATTGTATAAATGTCATTTGGTTTTAACTATGGCCATAAAATACCTTACAATTTTTGTGTGACTTTTATGATGAACATAAAATACGTTGGATTTTTAAAGTTCTCTAATTTTAGTGTTTATTCAACAAGGATACCACGAGGTCTGTCCAGTTAGTTATTTCTTGATTTTATTTCTTAAATGTGAAGTAGGACTGACTAAGATCTTATTCAATTTCATATTGTTTTTTGAGGATGTGTCATATGTTTTGAGAGATGTTTGAAGTAACTTGTTGAAATATTTGAATATTTTAAATATTTCAGATTACTTAGTTTTGGAGGAGTTCTGTTCTGCATTTTTGAACAAGATATGGTTTTTATAAATATAAGATCAGAAACAAAATTTTGTCTGCTTCAAATATTTGTTTAGTAATTTCAATTGAAAATTTATATTTCGTTGAAGTTTTTTTATTCCATTTGATATTATATAATGAGATTTGATTTTATATGTCTACTCGATTGAAGCAGTGCTCATAAGACATTAATCTAATTATAAAAAAATTTGAATAGAATTTTTCGAAATTACAATTCATAGGAGGCTAACAGAATAAATCTGTTCTTATATTTAAATTTTGATTGTTGAATAACGAAATGTATGAGGTCTCGCATTATCTTATTTGAACACTACACCTTTTCTGTGGATTAACTTTGGCCTTTTCTGTTGGAACATGCAGTTTGTCCAGGCTTCCGAAGTAATTTTTGCGTTATCCGGTGAAAGCTCAAAAGAATATTCCTTCAAAATCCCACCAAACAGGCAGCATCACCTTTTTTTGATGTATATTGGCTTACGAAATGCTTTGAGCCGCTTCATCTTTTTTGCTCCATGTTCTCTTGCATTTATATTGTTTTGTTATTCACAACCTAGTTTTTTCCCCAGTAATGATGCGCTTCAAAAATGGATCATTTTCGTGATGTTTGGGAAGCGAATCAGAGACGTCAACGCGACGACAATTTCTGTCCGTGAGAACCTGGAGAACCTGGAAAGCCCATATATCGAGCTTCGAGGTTAATCCTAGGCTTTCAAGTCGTCATTAACATTTGAATTCGATAAATCCGCTGCCATCTGTTTGAACTCAGCGATCAACATAACCTATTGGGCTTTATTTGAGTGTCGAACTGTAATTCAGATGCAAGTTGCACTGCCCTGAGTCGGATAACTTCCTGTTTACCATACTCAAATTCGTATCCGCCGATCAAATTGAACACATGTGAGTGAAAACTGAAGAGCTTCAATTTAAATTGATATAAAAAAGAATACTAAGTACAGTAAGTCACAAGTTGTAACAAAATTCATACAATATATGTCTACCCATCAAGTGAACTTCTGTCAATTCTGTATGCAATGTGTTAATCAAGCGCTCTGCGGACAGATTGCCAATTTTGCCAGATACCTGTAAACAGAAAGCTAATCATCAATGGTCGATCGGTTTTCGAAGTACGTTTCCATATCTGCCCCACACGGAAACCACATTATTCCATAATAACCTGCCCGGATCAAAGATGCCTCCAGCAGAAGCGCTATTATCGAATATACAAAAATCTAACATAAACAGCACCAAATTCGCATCCCGGCAGGCTGATAAGGCTGCTAATACAACCGTTGGATCGGTTACAATGAAAGGATGGCATTGTAATGGATATTTCTGTTAATTGTCAATTGTTTGCAAAATCCGCTCTATGAGAATGGATATTTTCATTCAATCAAAATTCATAACTCAATTTCGTGACTATCGACAGGATGCCAGACGAACGAATGAAATTTTCGATGTGCGTCTGTCACTACATAGAAAATTACATAACCTCGCTGTGATGAGAAATTGATTGAAGCTCGGCTTGATTGAGGTGGATCCCTATACGATCATTCTGAATTGACCAAATAGAAGTATGTGGCACTTGGAAAAGTCCAAGTGCCACATACACATGTTATTCTTAATCAGGCATCACGTGTTACACAGACGTCAAGTAATTGCATTGACAACATTTTCACTAATTTGAATCGTTCCTTCTATAAAGCCGCAACAATTAATTACCACTTGTCGGATGATCTGTCGCAGAGACTGGACATACTGCAGGCAAACATCCCTAAAAAACAAAAGTATAAGATGCTGCGCATTATAAATGAGGATAATATTAGCCGCTTTCGTGAACAGCTGCGGAACGTAGATTGGGGAAGTATTTGTTTGAGCTCAGCCCAATATTCTTTCAGGACAAATTAGATGCATCATACACAATATATGAGGTAAAAAGAGATGATGGTTCAAGGAAATCATACATGAGATTGAAAAATGAATATAAACAGCTTTTGAATGATACCGTCAAACATAAAAGTTCAAAATTCGTCAATGAAGCAGAAAAAAAGAGTCGTGGGATATGGCAGGTAATAAATTCAAAATTAAAATCAGAGACAGAAAAAGTATACCCCTCATCACTATCAGAAGAAACATTCAACCGGTATTTTGCAACGGTTGCGGAAAAGTTAACTGGAGCTAACACCATTCCAGAATCGAGTGAAAAAATGTTGAAAAATAAAAATGAAAGTAAAACTTCACGCTCATTTTTTTTGACCCCCACAACAGCAGAGGAAATTTTGAGGGTTGTATCAGAAATGAAAAATAAAGCTTCCCAAGATGTATATGGCTTCTCCGTGAAATGTTGAAAGAGGTCATCTATTGTCTTGCTGATCCTATCTCTTACCTCATTAACGATTGCTTCCAGCAGGGCTACTTTCTGGAAGAACTGAAGATTGCGAGGGTGATACCGGTCCACAAAAAAGGTAATCAAGAGCTATACGAGAACTATAGGCCAATATCTATCCTGCCAGTTGTCTCAAAAATCTATGAGAATCTCCTCAAAACTAGAGTTGTCGCATTTTTAGAAAAAAAATCGTTACTTGGCAGTTTCCACTATGGTTTCAGAGACGGAAAATCTACAACCATAGCTTTGGCCCACATTATTGAGTACATCATGACGGCATTGGATGATGCAGATGATGTGATGCTGACCTGCATGGATCTAAGTCCAGCGTTTGATTGTGTCAACCATGAAAAGCTTCTGCATAAGTTTGAGTACACTGGCATAAGAGGGCCAGTTTTGAATCTGTTGGAGTCGTTCCTTAAGAATAGGTACCAAATTGTAGATTTGGAAGGTAAAAGGTCCTCCAAGATGAAAATTACTGCAGGAGTTCCCCAGGGATCTGTGCTCGGGCCTATTCTTTTCCTCCTATATATCGATGACCTGATATATAACGTTGGTGCTGATGATGAAACCCTCTTCGCTGACGATACAACATTTTTGAATAGAGCCAAGGGCAGAAATCTACTCCTAAATAAATCTCATGAAACATTCAAAGATGATTTAGTTCAAATGACATGAAAGTGAACGAAGAGAAAACTCAGGAGTTGATTGTGAGCACAAAACGTCAAGAACGAAAAAGTATTTCTCTGCTTGGGGTTTCAATCAGCGGAAATTTAACTTGGCGGAAGCACATAAATGAATTGTGCCAAAGACTCTCAAAAGCATTATTTTCAATAAGAAGAATAAAGAACTTGCTCACAGAAAAAGAAGCGTTACTTACATATCACGCATATTTCCACAGCAGGATGAGCTAAAGCATCATTTTATGGGGTGCATCTTCAGAGGCAGAAAGAGTGTTCCTGAAACAGAAAAAAGCTTTAAGATTAGTAGCGGGAGTAAACCAGGTCACTAGCTGTAGACCACTCTTTAATAAATATGGAATACTTACTTTAACAGGCTATTATATCCTAGAGTGTCTTATGTATGTGCACAAAAATCGGGATAATTTCCAGACACACTCAACGATTCACAGTCATGGCACCAGGTATAGGAACAACTTTGTTGCACCAAGACATAGACTGCAGAGGACACAGAACACCCATAATATTCAATGGAATGAAAATCTATAACCGACTTCCACAATCTCTAACAACACTGCATTCTACAACATTTAAGTGAAAAGTTAAAGCGATTCTAACTGAATGTGCATTTTATTCAATAGACGAGTTTATGAAGTACCAGTTCTAGTCATCTACTTGCTGTGTTTCAGTTCGTATCTTGGTGTAATAGTTTGTTTTTTATTGATTGTTGTAGGTTTTAAAGTTGAAATATTTTAGTATGACATATTTACAATTTTTTATTTTATGACATTATCATATATTTCTTTGACAATCCCTGTAAAATTTTGAGTGTAACTAATAAATTTGAATTTGAATTACATTATACTGTACGGAATGTACCAGGTCAAGTGATAGTATTCAACAGTAACACCAATTAAAATGAAAATGATACAGTATAATTTTACTTAGGAATAAGAAAAAAGTTCACTTTAGTTGAATGAAATACATATACACACATCGTCAAAAGTCTTGCGTTTGGTGACTCAAGTCGAAGCATTAAACATTATTGTTAGAGAGAGCCTCATCCTACGAAAATCACACAAAAATCGAAAACCATGACCAATATCCTACACATCTCATATGTCTTTCGATATAATTGACCACGTGTGCAATTTTGAGCAACAAATTACCCAAATTCCACAACTTTGTTTGTTGATCTCTCCCTCTGGCATATATTACAGAGGACGACTATTTCATTTCCACAAGAAAACCATTGTCGCGAGTCATAATTGCCGTCGTTCAAAAATAAAAGGCAATTTTGTATACGCAGATTAAAATGAAAACAATAAAAACGATGAAAATTAACTTCCTTTTCAAACATTGTACTTACCCAGCTGGAGCATTCCGCATCGTTCTATTCGAGCCAGCCTAACAGTCCTGTTTAATTTACACACTCATTTTTCATTTTGAATTATTAAGTAATCCAGCGTTAGGAGGTCATATGATTCGAATGAGGAATATAAAGTTTTGATGAATATCATGAAACTATGGGGGGCACTTTCAAATAAAACAATATAGTTGTAATCAGATGAAGCTCCAGTGTACTCTTTGGTATCATTTATTATTCCCATCGTGAACCTTAAATTTTTGACAACCTTTATCTGCTAGGTGGGATCAGTGGCCTATATTCTTTGACCTTATTCATACTGGCAATTTTCTACAATTCAAATTCATTGCGGAAATGCATGAAAACGGGTTTTAAGTTGATTCACAGTTTTTTCTCAACAAGCAGTGGGGATTTGTCTATTTGACCATTTAGAAGAATCTGTTTTTAATTGTATCTATTGACTTCTAGGAGTTGATTTTAATTCTCAACATTTAATATTTTCAAATTGTTATTAAAATTATGTATTGTCTCCAGGTAGAGATTCGCATAGGCTGAATAGTTTTTATTCAATTTAACATTTTAATGTTAATATATATATATATATATATATATATATATATATATATATATATATATTATAATGTTAGGCAACTTGATAAATAATAAAATATATATATATAATAAATATATATATAATAATATATATAATAATATATATATAATAAATATAATATATATATATATATATATATATATATATATATATATATATATATATATATATATATATATATATATAATAGAACTAATCCATTTGCGTAATGAATCATTAGTTTTATTTGATTAATTAAATTGTTATTTATCATTAATTATTTAGATGCCCTTTTAGTCTTCTGTCTCATGTAAGCCAAAGAATATTTTGCTTCATACGAATTCTTGAATGCATTGCTATGCTAGTGCTATTTATATTTTGTGTTTGATTATATGGAATTAAAAAATTAAAATCACTATTCAAAGCTTTTTATTCACCAATATACAATGAAAAAATCTGTAGAGGTTCTGGTGAATTAATTCCAGCTATTATTCTGTAATATGTAAATACTTCTTCATAGTTATTTTCAATTAAGATACAATGAACTTTTCATAAAATGAATAAATCATCAATATTATATTTTATACCACATATTTTTGTCTCAGTTTCTTTTTGAAATTTGAAGGTTCAATTAATAGTAGTATTGATTTATTTAAGTTAGTAGTAGTAGTTGATTCATTTAGTTTAGTAGTACTGGCTAGGTAACAATATTTTGTTGAATTTATGAATCACTCACAGGCTCAAACTTCCGTGATTTTTGTTTATGTCAGATAGCTTCTCAGAATAAACTATATTATTATTATATACCGTAAACTGACAAGCGCACATAGCAACAAAATATATTTCTTTGTCTTATATAGTACAGAAAACTGAAATGATTGCTGAATATTTGAAGAGAAAACAAAATTACAATCTATCATATGATAATAATCCATTGAACAATTTGATAAAAATTACAACCTTTCACTTTTAAAAACAGGAAATCAGGGTTTTACGAGTTATCCTCTAGTAATTGCGATTATGTAACTATTGAACAATTATTCCAAACAAAAATAGGGGAACAAAGAAAATATTATATTAATGAAAAAAAATTCAACATATGCAAATCACTTAGTGGACCCAGGATATAATTTCGATAAAAATTTTGGAATATAACATTGAAAATCAAAGTTATAGAATCAAAAAGCCGCTTCTTATTATTTTATAGACTTAATCTTTCGAAAATCATAGAAAGTAATAGATACAGTAAGAATAAATAAATTCTGTGAAAGTATTAAGTAGACCTAAAAAAATCCACACTGCTTAGAATTTTTGAATATTATTCTAGAATCTCCTAATGATTGTTAACCTTTTTATCTTCGCCCTTCTTCTTTAACTCGCCCCTCTATATGTTTTGTGAAGAGATTTAAGTACTTGAGAACACTTTTTGGGTTGTATAGTTAGTTTAAATACTCACCTGATGAAGTAGTGTTATGACGAAACAATTTTGTTGATAGGGTAAATATTAACTACGTGCCTTACTGGCTAAAAAATATATCCCCTCATCACGATGCGAACACTGCGCCACCGATGTTATAAATGGCATAATGAAGTATCTGGATACAAATCTCGGTATTTAATTTTTTCGACCAATGAAACAATTCATGGAATGTCATTTGACAACCTACCTGGCTAACGGCTCCTTCTTTAGCCAAATATATAACTGCTTTCGTCATCTAGCGAACTACGAAATGAAAAAACTAAGTCACTAAATATAAACATGACGAATCCAACATCTTATCTCAATGCAGGGCCACATACAGGGTATCCCAACGAAAATTTGACCCCCCACCCAGAAATCAGACACGAAGAATTTTCGAAGATTTAAAAAAAAACAGGTCGGCTTCTGTTTTGAGAGGAACGAATTTCCATTATGAGTTTGTTCCAAGAAACCACCCTCATGAGGGTGGAATCACCCCCAACATTTTTTGAATAGGAAAGAGAGAACGATTGTTGGTTATAGATTATAGTTTTTACTAAATGTTATTTTATCTCAATCCTTAAGCACCCATTCATAAATTTTATTTTACAGTTTTGATGAATTTATGAGATTCTATGATACTGTCATTCAAACGGGAGTATTTTGACGCCTACTTCGTTTTCACGTGTATTCGGTTTAACTGAAATGAGTCACCTTTCATTTCAACATCACAATCCTGTGTCACGCAAGGGGAGTTTAAATGAAATTTTTAGTCTTTTATTGAGGTGATCGCTGAGTTGAGTCTCGAAATAATATTCCGTACCCTAAATTCGCACCCAAATATTTGTTATTATTTATGTTTTGAAAGTTCCGTTATCCATGTTTAAATCAGTCGACATTTACACAATTGTTCTGAATTGTTGGCTGAATTTTCCTATTTCTCGATAATGTGAGGTTCTTGAAACTGAGTTTGCATAGATGGCTTTATTAGCCGCTTACTTACCTCAGTTTTTTGCTTTTAAACCTACCATATTCCCAGATCTGGCGCCTTCGGATTATTATTTGTTCCGTTCATTGCAAAATTTTTTGGACGGTAAAACCTTTACTTCAAATGAAGAGGTCAAAATAACCTGGATCATTTTTTTGCCAAAAATTTTATGAGCGTAGAATCATGTTACTACCAGAAAGATGGCAAAAGATGTTGGACCAGAACAGCCAATACATAATTTAATTAAACATTTATTCATTATACGAAAATTGTCTTTCATTTTCCAAAAAAAACGAAATTTCTTTCCGAACAACCCAATATATAAAAATAGGGTTTCGAAGAAGCCGAAAATTGGTTTCCTGCGATGACAGTTTCGAGGTTTCTGTACTCAGTAGCGGCACGTATTCCAAGGCGTAGTTACTAGAGTTATACTGAAGTTTTTATATTAAAAAAGGTAGGATAGGTCCAATTATTCTACTAATTTCCAGAATTATTTATTGCTGGTTTCTGTTTTTTGCATAATCTACGGATACATAATTCAATGAAAAAAAAGTAATAGGCACAACACTGGCGACTCTTTCACGTCACACCCAATAAAGGAATCACAGCTCTACATCATTAGTTTGCTTATGTTTTCTGAATAACAAAACCACATATCCTGGTGTCCTGGATAACATTTAATTGATTAGGAAACATCTCCCTCATACCTAAATAATACATGTTATTCACACAACTCCAGCTAGTCAATATTTGGTGTCAACCGCGTAGCATGAAAAATTGATTTATGAGAGGGAAATTGTTCGGTGAAACGATATCAATTATTCAAGTCTCTCTTTCTGTATTTGAGCTTCGATCGAAATCCGTTTCTAATAAATTGTGGGAGATATTAAGAGAAGCATTTGATTCTCAGTTTTGAATGGAATGATTGAGTGGTTATCTATAATGTTCATAATGATGTGGTTGTTGAAAGCGTGAACTTCATTTATCCATGCTATATGCAGTGTTTATTTACAAGAATGATGGTCCTAATATAGGAGAGAGGATACTAGATCACAGTATGGATGAAGTACCATCAATTATAGAATCGGAAGTAAGCATCGCACTCAAAGATCTCAGAAACGGAAAATGCCCAGGTGAGGTTGGAATATCAAACGAATTGTTGAAGTTTATAGCAGAAGAACTAACAGTACCTCTGACTCATATATTTGATAAAATCATCCAGAGCCAAAACCTACCAGAAGAGTGGACTACTTGCGAAATCCTACTTTTACATAAAAAAGGACAAAAACAAACATTGAAAATTGTCGCCCAATCAGCTTAATGTCAACTGTCTATAAAGTGTTCTCAAAAATCATCTGGAGAAAAATAACCAACATTATGGATGAAAATCAACCACCTGAGCAAGAAGGATTCAGAACTGGCTACTCAACCATGGACCACGAATTCACTGTAACCCATGTCACTGAAAAATACAAAGAATACAACAAAACATTTTACCCATAATAGCATTTGTAGATTACAACAAAAACTTTGGTATGGTGAATCATACCTATCTTATAAATGCTCTAATCAATAAAGATATACCAGAACCATACCTTCAATTCCTACAACAAATTTATCACAATTGCTCAGCAAAAATCAAACTTGAAAACGTGGGAAAGCCCTTTAAAATCAAAAAAGGTGTATGTCAAAGAGACCTCATTTCCCCAAAGCTATTTACAGCATCGTTAGATCAAATATTCACAACCATTGATTGGGGACATGAACAAGGCATCAAAATCAATGGGAAGTATTTATCTAATCTTAGATTCGCGGATAATATTGTCCTCATTTCAGAAAGCCAAGAATAACTTCAACAAATGCTGAATGATCCGAATACCCATAGTAGAGAAGCTGAACTGACGATAAATGAAACCAAAATTGGAGTTATGACAAACAGTGAAGAAAAAGAAATAAAAATGAATGATAAAACCATTGACTATGCTCAGGAGTATTATTATCTTGACCAGGTCGTTTCTTTTGCAAATCATACGAACAAAGAGATTAAGAGAAGAATAGAAAACGCTTTATGTCAATACTGGTCATTTACGTTTATCCTGAAGAGTGACTTTTCCATGAATATCAAGAGAGAAGTCATGGATATGTGTGCACTACGCTGAAGTTTGGTCCCTGACTGAAAAACAAATACAAAAGTTAAAAGTATGTCAAAGAAAAATGGAAAAGAGTTTATTAGGAATTAAATTAAAAGACCGAATAAGAAATGTAGATATCAAAAGAAAAATACAAATAAAAGATGTAGACAAAGAACTGTTCAAGAACAAGTGGACTTGGGCTGGCCATGTAGGTAAGAATGTCAACTGAAAAATGGACCAAGTTGGTGCAGGAATGGTATCCAAGAGATGGTAGAAGAAGCCGTGATCGTCCAGCAACAAGATGGCAAAGATGATCGCAAGAATATTTCCAACTATTGGTCGATATCGCTGATAAGTACAATAGCGAAACTTGTGGAAAAAGTTATGAAAGTAGCACTGGTTAAAATTTTGGAAAAGAACAATTTACTCTCCAAAAGGCAGTTCGGATTCAGACCGGAAAGATACACAGAGTATGCTGTTGTTTATCAAATACTATCTATCGAGCACTCGATGAGGGAAAATGCGTCGTGGGAGTCCTCCCAGATTTGGCTGAGGTTTTTGACACGGTTAACCACCATTTTGGACGTCATGGAGGACCTTGGAATAAGAGGAGTTGCTGGCGATTTGTTCCGATCATATCTAGGGGATAGGAACCAATGTGTGCAAATCGACGGAGATATATGTTATGTTATGTTATTTATGGCGAGCGGACGTCTGTCCACCCTACCACTGCGTCCGCACGGACTATTGTGGTTCACCCCTAATTTATATCTCCCCGACGAGATCCAGTTTTTGGATAAAATCGATAATCTTCTTCAGGGGTAATTTTTTCAGTCCGCTATGGGCTATAAAAGCCTGGCCAAAGACCTTGAATCTGATGCGACTCACCGCTGGGCACTCTGAGACGATGTGCATGGCTGTTCACTGTCCTCAAGACACAGCCTGCATTCATTGTCTTCAGCCAGAGACGGAGATATAAGTGAACTACTAAAAATTTCAACCGGCGTACCTCAAGAGACAGTCCTAGGTCCTATTTTATTTTTGTTATATATTGATGGATTACTGTTTTTGAGGGTAGATGCCGACACGTCATCTTTCGCAGATGATACTGTGGTTCTTTTCACTGGTTCTAGTTGGGACGAAGTTATGAGCAAGGCGCAGGAGAATATGAAGTTGATAAGGGGTTGACTGAGTTAAGTTGACCTGAAACACGGAGAAGTCTAAATGCATGGTATTCTCCTGTAGAACTAGTATTGATGATGAGTCAATAAATAGCGAAAGCGCTGAACATGGAAATATCCCTGAAAAAAAAACGCCAATGTAGCTAGAGAACCACGGAGATGTAAACTCGCTATTTACGACCAGAGTGTAGAACAAGTGATGTCATTCAAATATCTAGGGGCGAATATTACAAGAGACAGGAATCTGAAAGAGGAAGTCAAAGCCCAAACAACATTAATATCAGGCTACGTAAGAGATATAGTTTGGTGTAATAAACACATAAGTACAAGGAGCAAAGTCAGAATTTACAAGACGTGCGTGAGACCGATTATGACTTATGCAATGACACAATGACTTCATTGAAAACAAAATTCGGTGATTCGAAGACTTGAAAAAAATGGACCGATAAATTATCCGCCTCGTTTCTTCCATTTAACTCCATTGGACTCCTTTCTTTGGAGTTACATTGAGTCATTAGTTTACAGCAATCACCCAGCAAATTTAAACGATTTACAGATCAATATTGAACAAGTAATTGCTAACATACGACCTGATTTGTGTGAGAGAGTCATGGAAAATTGGGTTCAACGACTTCATTCCTGCTAGCGTTTCTGTGGAGGACATTTAAATGATGTTTCCTTTCATAACTAATGGTATCCATTGTACTTTAATATGAAATAAAAATCTCAAGAATTTTCAAATAAATAATGTATTTTATTTACAAAACAAAATGAGGCGCTGTTAATGATCTCCTATATTTTTTCTTCCTCATCCCTGATAAGTCAAATCACCTCGTATGATCGATGTATGATAATCGAATTATTCAACAAATTCTATTAAGTTTTGTCTGTCAGCTCGTGTGTTCCAATAAGCGTAGGTCGAAATTATATTTCGTGCCGTCGTTATATTGTGTGGGGCAGGTGAACTAATTTGCACATCTCTGAGGAGAACCACCATGCCTCGACCGTTTTCACATGATCCTATCTAATCATGAACTCACGCACTCTCAAATAGCCATAAATAAACCGACGACAGGGGTGAACCCAGGTATATGGGATCTGGCACGTCCTGGATGACCATGTTGGACGATTTCATAAATAATTAAAATTAGTAATGAATTGATTCGGAACCTCCCATAATACCAAATATGTACGAAAAATTCTATAACTGTCTGAGCATTCTATGAATGGATTCGGTATTGCAAAAGCTGATTAGATGATATGGCAATTTCATTACTTAAGGAAAGCTTGAAAAGCAAGTTTCAACCGCCATTTTGTTTTTTCATGTGACAAAAGAAAACACTTGTTTCTTTCTGTAGCAAGGTGGCGTAAAGATAGAGTAGCAAAGTCTTGCAGAAATACAGCTGAACTTCTAACTCGTAGAAGCTCATATGAAGCATATGAGAGGTCTTCACAGAAGATCTAGGAGTAACAGATAATAATTAATTAAGATAAGACCTATGTATACCACAATTCAATAATTCTTCAACAGGTTGTAGGTCTAGGGTTACAATAATACCAACTTCTTGAGAAAAACGCCAACTAGTTTCGATTTTATTATAAAAACTTCATCAAAGCTATTTCTCCCTCGTTTGGTTTTTGTCGTATGGAAAATGTAAAGTTTTGGAAATAACAACTACTGGTCCCATGGGAGCCTGTCCAAAGACTGTCTTTCGGCTCAAATTGTTCTGCCATTCAATAAACAAATTTGAAAATGTCAATTGCGATGTTTAGAGAACAGAAAAAACTTCTCAACTAAATAGGAAAAAATAGGAATTCTTTCACCCTAATACAGAATTTGAAAATTATTTTTGGATTCTCTTAGGTTCTTGAGTTTGGGCGGTTCAACTGTCTGTTCAACATCATCTTTTGACGGTTTGTTCAATATTTCATTATTTCGTGAATAATGAACCGATTTTGAACATTTTAACTGGGTTAAAGGCATAAATAACTTTCAAACTTACCAACACTCTACATCTCTTCCTCATTCAATAAAAGTGGAGGGTTGATTCCACCTACATGGGGGTGGTTTTTTCGGAACGAACTCATGATGAAATTTCGTCCCCCTTAAAACAGAAGTTGACCTGCTTTTTAAAATCTCCGAAAATTCTTCGTTTCTGAGTTCGGGAGGGTTCAAATTTTCAATGGGACATCCTGTATATGCGCTACTGTACTATTGATACTATAACTTATAAATTCCCGATTTATTCAGTTGTTTTTGTATTTTGCATTAAAAACCAGGACGGAAATTTTATGTGTGGATATGAAAGCTGTTTAATGTGAGTTTTTGATAATATTTGAGCTATTTTTTGCGTTAGTTTCACAAATATTTAGTATTTATTTTCTGTTCGAAGTGGGGCATATTTTTTTCAGAATGAGTTGTCTTTCTTTTTTGGTTATGATTTTTGTTTCGAATCGATTGTTTGTAGCTATTTGGTTGATTGGATTTAGTTCCCTTTTCAACGCAATTTAAGGGAATTGTTGCGATACACGATCGAAGGACCTGCTGGAATCCGTATACACTGCAACGACTTAACTTTGAGTCGTGCTTCTACTTAGATATCGACGTCTGAACGTGATCATAAATTTGGTCCAAAAAGATTAAAAAGTTATAAAAAAAAATTCACACAGTTTTTATGTTTCACAGTTCATTCAGAATCCTGACACGTTTTTCGGTCTTTCGACCATATTCAATGGAGTACAAAAAACAACTGAACTTAGAATTTAAAAGGTTTTTTTTTTAGACTTAGGACATCTATGAATTTTTATGGCGCATGAAAATACCAGCATCCAATATAGGGGTGTTCCAAAAGAGTATTTGTGAATTTGTCAAATTCTCCTTTTTCTCAATAGCTTTTTAGATTTAAAGAAACTCCAAATAGTTCATCAATTCACCCTTTTCAACATTATATAGTGAAGTGATATCTTCCTCATTGACAAAATGATTATTTTCTATACAATGTTCTGCAAAACCAATTGATTTCTTGTCTTTAAAAATTTTTTCAAGGAGAAAGAAGTTACTTTACTATATAATGTTAAAAAGGGGAAATTGATGGACTATTTGGAGATTCTTTGAATCAAAAACGCCATTGAGAAAAAGGAGAATTCAACAAATTCCTGAATAACTTTTGGGAATACTCCTATATTGAATGCTGTTATTTCCATTCGCCAGAAAAATACACAGATGTCCTAAGTGTAATAAAATGACTTTTTCAAGTTTAAGTTTAGTTGTACTTTGTACTCCTTTGAAGATGATCGAGAGACCGAAACACGTGGATTCTGAATAAAGTGTGAAGCATAAAACCGTGTGAATTTTTTTTCAATAAAATTCTTATGTTTCACCTAAAGCCAACCGCATACTAAATTCATTTAAAAAGAAGATAAACTCAACCAATTAGGAGAAAACTGATATCAGACTAATTGAAAATTTCACAATTCTTTACCGATATTCTAGATATTCAGAAATATCTCTGAACACATCAAATTAAATACCATGCATAGAAGGCGGACGAAAAATTTTATATGAGGCTTGATAATTTTAACCGGAATACCACCTGGTGTCACGAAAAATTCTTTAGCTTTTCAGATGTTGATGTAATAAGGGCTGTCTGAGGAGTTCAGGTGCGCATGTTTGGAACGAAACATTGAATATAACTCATTTTTTAATTTTAATTAACAATTTCATTTGTTGGATTTTTTTATTCCATTTGATATTGTATAATGAATTTCGATTTTATACGTCTATTAAATATAGGCAGTGCTTATTATAATACATTAATTTAATTCTAAAAGTTAAAAAAAAATTTTTGAACCATAAATTGTAGAAGACTAACAGATTAAATCTGTTTTGATATTCAAAGTATGTAATTATCCTTCTATCAAGTGAAAAAAACCGCTTTTTATTATTTTTTAGTATTATAACAGTCTGAGCGTTGCTGTATTAATTACGCCACTGAAATACGTACCGCTACTGAGTCGAGTGACCTCGAAACCGTTACCGTGGAAAGTTTGTTTTCGGCTTCTTATTTCCAACCGACATTGATGGATAATTCTTGCATGACTTTGACGTTAAGAAGAGTACATCGTTCTCAATGTATTCAAAGAAAGTGTTTGTCAGGTAAGTGGATGCCGAAAATTTTCATTTGAAAGCTCTTTTGAATCGATTTTGGCACTGTTGAATCTGATCAAATACTAGTTTATTTCAGTTGATTTTTCGAGATTCATTTGGATAAGATCTCCTTTGTAAGCATGCGTCCATTTTGTTCCTTGCATATCTGATCCAAAACAATTCTGAAGTCGTGTATTGCCCTGATCGATTAGACGCATGAATTGCTCTGCTTGAGTTTGAATTTGCTCTAATGATTTCGTAATTTTTCTTTTTGCGATGGAACTACTAAAATAAATTAAGTCATGAATGGAAACTTCGATTTCTTGTTTCAACGCATCTATCGTTTCTGCATGATTAGCGTAACAAAATGCAAACTCCCGATGTGTCACCCTTTATATTGTTTTTACCAACTTAGTGTACTGCTGCTGTAAAAGAAGTCACTGATTGTGCTTTCTTGCACTAATATGAACAAATTATAAACAAAATATTTTAAATTGAGACTGGAAGAGCTTTTGGACCGATTCGAGTGCAGTTGACAGATTTGGTTTGAAGAAGCTGGAGATTAGGATTTTAAGTCAAGCATTTTTCTTGTTGTAAAAGTATTTCATTTATTCAATCCAAGTGGACATTTGTCAAGTACAAATTTATTTGCCAATAAAGTGTGTAAGCCGATTACTTGTTTTTACTAGTATCCAGATAAAATCCTGACTATTGATACGAGCTAGCTAAGGTCATTGTGATCCCGTATAAGACTAATCTTGAATATGAATGAACTAAGTTTAGTTATAACATCATATAACATCACATAACAGTTTTGGAATAATTTTTCCGAAATCGCTATCACCTAATTTTCTTTATAAATTTCTTTGTATGTAAAATTTTACGCAGTTCATGAGTAAATGGAGATGAAGATGAATACGCTGAAAATATGCCAATTTCACCATTACAAGATCATTATTTCTTCATGAAAGAAGAAACATTGTTTTCGATATGTGATGTGAATTTAATTTTTTCTATTATTTTCAACAGTTTTTTGCAACAGAAGCATTACGTCTCTACACGTGGTCCTTGAAGATTCATACTTGTTTCTGGAAGAAATTGAAATGTCCAGTTTTTCACATCAAAAACCGTGGGACGTGAAATATGGAGTCCCAAAGAAAAATTCTGGAAACACATTTTCTACTTCCACCCTAAAACCGAACCTGTCACCCGTGGCTGAAGAATGTTTTCGTGACCTGATGAGCTTAACTGCCTCTGAAAAATAGCCTCCAGAAGGTGTGGACTAGAAATAATTACCAAATGGAAAAGCTTCGGACTGTGGAAGACATAAACTACGATGTGATAAAATCAATACAAAGATAGATTCGTGCAATGCGTCCACCATATTTTATTAAGCGCTGCATAATAAATTATGTCGAAAATCCAATTCCATCTGCATTATAAATATCGGACTTAGATTTCTTTTCCATTTGGAAAGATATATGAGTAATTTCAGACTTTAGCCGACAATGGAAAAACTCCATTTATTTCCATTCATATTCTTCGATTTTCATTGAACATTTAAGGTTGTGAAAATTGTTTAGATCCTACAGATTGAATGGAGACACTGACGTTTTTCTAGAAAATTCATTCACAAATTACCTAAGCAAAGAGAAATCCTAGGGTAATTACTTCTCCAAATGGGGTACCCACACCACAGAAATATAATAATTCAAGCTAAAAACGTATAAGGAGAACGTTATAAACGGTTTTCCAATAAGTGTTTTTTTTAAATTTGAATATCAAAACAAATTGAAATATGTTTATCTTCTACAATTTTAATTTCCAAAAGAATTTTTTAATAAAAAATTCTTTTGGAAATTAAAATTGTAGAAGATAAACATATTTCAATTTGTTTTGATATTCAAATTTTGTTATATTTCTTCTATCAAGTAAAAAGCCTTTCTATTTTATTTTATAGTGTTTTTTTATTTTAAATATCCTGTTATGTGGACATCTGTCACTTTTGAAGCTATCATCTTTTGACAGTTGACAAGTAAAAACTACGCAATTACTAAAAATGGAACGATACATGCATCAATAATGCACTAAAATTGTTTAAACTCAATAAAAAATGGTGAAAATTTTGTAATTACAGTTTGAAGAACTACAGTACATTTGGGTTGTCGTGAAGGCCTTCTCGGCCGGAAATAGTGAAACTGAAGACTAGCAACGTATTATCTTCGCTGATTTGCTCCTTGAAAAGCATTAAAAAGATCCGGAATTTCATCGAAAAATCAAGTTCAGTGATGGGGTCTATTTTGACCCCGGAAGCTGCGTTAATAAGCAGAATTGTCGCATTTGGGGGCTCGAAAAATCCATGAATGATTGTTGAAAAGCCTCTCCATCTTCAACGTGTCACAGTTTGGTGCGGTTTTTATATAAAATTTTGTTGGAGTATGTTGTGAAACAGAAGCAATTATCATTAATGATTTAATCTGAAACCAGAAAATAATTAAATATAATCAAGATATTATCGAAGTTAGTTCCGCGAAAAAACTTGTAAAACGAAATTATAAAGTGAACTTCACGACGTCTCGATCAGGAGCGTTTTCAGGTGAATGCTGATGGTCTTTGTTGCTTTGTGTGTTAATTATCTGTACGTGAGTACGATGTAGGGGGTTTAATCATAGGTAATTTATGGGTAATATGTGTAATTCAATAAGAGCGCAAGATTTGAATTGCGCGCCATGTTTGACAGTCATAATGTCACATGATTATGACATGACAGATCGAAAGTTGACAGATGGGAGTTATTAAACATGGAGCATTTAATGGTAGAACAACGCTTCCTGATTGTCAAAAATTATTATCAAAATGGTGAAAGTGTGATTACCGCTATTCGTAAAGTGCGTCCGCTGTTCGTTCCAAATAATGTGCCTAATTCATCTACTGTGGAAAAAATAAACTAAAAATTCATAAGTACTGGTCCGGTTAGTGATGTGAAACACTGATACGAGCTTGTAGAGGTCGTTCAGAACAGAACATCACTGCAGTTTGAGAGAGTGTGACAGAAAGGCGAGAGACGTCAATTCGCCATCGGGCACAAGAATTGGGCATTTCAACAGGCACTTTTCAGCGAATTCTCACTGAAAATTTACCGCCCGTGAAATATTGACGATCTTGCAGGAGTTTGCTCCTGGTCGTGTCAACTTCAAGAATATCTGCCAGTAGACCATGAACAGCGAAGAGAACTCACCAATTGGATCCTGGAGCAAACTGCTGTTTTTGCAATTTCAGCTCGATGGCTTCTTTAATAGACAAAACTGTCGCATTTGGGGCTTAGAAAATCGACGACTGATTCATCAGAAATCCAGAGCGGGTCACTGTATGGTGTGTATTATGGTCTGGAGCAATAATTGGACCGCTTTTCTTCGAAAAAGAAGAAGGTGAATGGCGAACGTGATCGTACTGAAATAACAAAGTTTCTTGTGCCTCATTTGGAAGCTATTGATCTTGACGACATGTGGTTTCAGCAGGACGGTGCCACATGTCATACCGCCCGTGAAACATCGACGATATTGCACGAGTTTGCGCCTTGTTGTGTCATTTCCCGATTTGGTGAGCAGAATTGGCCTGCACGCTCTTGCGATTTGACGACTTTAGACTTCTGGCTGTGGGGTTATTTGAAGTCACAGATTCATTCCAATAATCCTGCAACCATCGAAGCAGTGAAAGCCGAAATTAGACGCTGTATCAATGAAATACCACCACATGTATTCACTAACATTATTGAAAATTTTGTCAAAAAAGTACGCATATGCCAGCAAAACCTTGACGATCGTTTACAATATATTTTATTTCATACATAAATCCCAAATGTATATTTTCTAAATCGATAAATATTTCAATACTTTGCTTCAGAAAACCATATTTTGTTGAACACTGAAATCATGCGCTCTTGTTGAAACACCCTTCAGTAGAGTGCGCTGAATTTGGGGGACTTCTTTGCTTAGATGGCTGTAGAACTGTGGATTTTATCACATGAAGACAGGTTCTTTCAACATGCACTTTTTTGTGGAACGACCTGGAAACTTCACTCGATAATGGAAAAAATATTAGTCGAATTTAACCAGCCATTCTCGAAATCTGCGTTTAGCAATACATTAATTTCATTTTATGTACAAATTCTTAACATTTATAGACAAAATTCAAATTATTCAACATCCTTAATGTTTTTGTCAATAAAGAGAGGGCTTTCTGTAGACATTTAATTAATTACCTTTCTCAGTAAGCCTTTGCGTTGTCATCGACACATCCAAGTATACCGAAATATAAATATTTCGTGCGGTTTAGATGACAGATGTCGTTACTAGTTTATTATTCTTTTGTTTCATGTCGCAACACTTTCATTTTGAAGTGTTATAATTAGGACTCCTTTTCAGTGTGTTTCATTTCGATGAAATGTAAACGAACTAGTTTCTATGAGCTTTTGAAAAAGACTACTTTTATACCGACTAATTTGTTTTTGCGGGGAGTTATACTTGATTACTTTAATATGATATAATTATAAAGATATGTAGTTGTCGGTCGGTGCCTTTGAAATAAGAAAAAATGTCATCTAGATATCTATACAACTACATATCTTCACGAATTTCATTAATAAACTCCACCCAAAAATCAAATCCACAATCGAAAAAGAAAAGAACCAAAGTATTAATTTTCTTGACCTCACAATGACAAGACCAGATAATTTACATAATTTCAGTATTTTTCGCAAACCCACACATACAGACATCACAATACATAAAACTTCAAATAACCCCACCAACCAAAAGGGTCAGCATATAATAGTTTTATTCATAGATTATTGAATGTCCCTTTTAATTCAGATAACTTTTTGAGAGAATTAAATATTATTAAAAAAAAGCGTCAAACAACCATTACAACCCCTTTCTTATAGACAAAATGGTATCCAATAAACAAAAGAAAATGGCATTAAATCTCGTGTACCCAATCATAGAAGAGGACAAAAAGCAGAAATATTTTTCGTTATCGTATGTCAATGGATTATCTGAAAATATTGCTAAATATTTCAAAAATTGTTCCAATTATAACGCCGCTTTTAAGACAATCATTAATAACATTAGTACCTTCATAAAAAATGATGAAGATCGAACAAATAAAGAAAATAAATCTGGAGTCTACAAGTTGACTTGCAAAAAATGCCCTTTAGTATACATTGGCCAGACAGGTAGATCATTCAAGAAACTTGTCCAAGAACATCAATGCAGTTATATATCCGATTCTATACATTCAAAATATGCTAATCATCTTAAGGAATTCAGGCATAATTTGAACAATAATTATGAAGTTATCCACGTTGAAAGCAAAAGTTCTAGATCAACACTTTTAGAATTTCTTGAAATTAACAGGTACAATACTCGTAAAATCTTTTTGAACGAACAAACAGATGTTGATAAGTCTCCATTACTGAATATCTTTTCTTATTGGCATTTTAGCGTCAAACTCCATTAAACACCTTGAGTTTTTATTACTTGTCCTTCCATTATTTGGTCACGTATCTAACAATGTATTTAAACTCGGCTACACCGAATACCATCAGCCAGTACAATGTAAATACCTGATGAAGCCACATCGTGGTGAAACAATTTTTGTAGTACAAACATTTTTGTGGAAATAAAATACTATCTCCTATATATTTTTTAATCTTCCTAATTTAATCAATCTAAAATAATCGTGAGTTTGTTTTTCAAATAATGGCGCAACTAAAATATCAAACCTACTGTAGGGCAGAGGTAAAAAAAACTAGCGAACCTACCAGCATCTCTCTAAATTAGGCTGTAAATTCCGGCCAATTATATCGGGAGAAAAAGTTTGCAGAGCACCGTTGGCTGATCCTGATCCGAACTTTGTTAGAAACAAAGTTTAATTGTATTGCTATCAGATATCCTACCTTGTACAAGGAAAGTGACCAGTAAACCGAGTCGAAGCTTCATGACCAGAATAATATTCGCTAATTTCATTAGATTCCGGGGAATAAGAACTCGAAAAGCTTTTGTTTTCTCCCTCCTTGATAAGAACACGTCCAGAGACTTCATCGGATCATCGAGTTAGGAAAAAGGGAGGAAAAATTTAAATTGATCTTTCTGATTATAGGTAGGATTGTGATTCTATACGGGTATTTTTCTAATTTTATTTGGGCGAATCTGAACGAGTAGGGGAAAACGAATTTATATGGAAATTTATGAAAAATAATCTGAATGGGAATTAATAAATGAGTGCCTCGATGTCTGCTGCACTCAGTATAATACGGTGCGATATTGAAAGGCTGAAACATCCTTACTTTTTTTTTGATTTTAACAAATTTTATTATTATTATAAAACAACGATTTGCGCTATACAAAATTACTTTCAATTCGAAGATGAAATATCAAAAAAAGTTTGATTATGGGAAATCCTTCAAGTGCTTTATTAGCCGAAATATTCATGAGCAATATTGAATCTAAAATTCACCAAAATCGCGCCTTATGAAAAATAAATTGAAATTTACTATGAAGAAGTATTTGCATATTATAGAATAATAGCTGGAATTAAATCTCCAGAACCTCTACAGATTCCAATCTAAATAAATCTCATGAAATTATTTTGGAATTAAATTTTGAAACATGTCCTAAATACACTGTATCACTTTAAAGACATATATATTATCATTACATGTGGTGGACATCAACTAATAAAGAATCGAAAGAAATATAAAGTAATGACCATATTATTAAGACACCACCTTATATATATATATATATATATCACAAGTTTAATCACCAAAAAATGTTCAACATATAATTCAAAAAGGTTGTTTTTAAATTCCTTTTTTAAAGAGTCTAAGTCGTATCTTGTTTCATAATATATTTCTGTGATATAACCTAATATTCATATAGGCCATGCTTATTCAAAAATTGGTAAGTTCTTGCAGAAATGTTTAGTGACAAAAACAAAAAGGGATTTTTATATATTTTCAAATGATTATTTTGTTTATTCGAATAACTCCTTACTGAAGAGATTTGGGTCCGAATTTATTAGGTTCTCTTTTTGGATATGAGCTATATATTCTTTGAAAGAGGAAAATAAAAGAAGATCTTTTCCAATTATATGTTCAACATTTTTTGGTGATGGAACTTGTGATTCTTTAACATCCAATCGAAACATATATGAATAAGGTGACGTCTAAATAATTTTGTCATTTTTTCATATCTCTTTTGATTTTTTTACTTAATTTCCACCACTGGTGATGATGATATATATGTCTGTAAAGTGATAGAGTGTATTTAGGACATGTTTGGTTATCAAAACAGATTTAATCTGTTAGTCTCCTACAATTTGAATTTAAAAAAATTTATTCAAGAAACTTTAAAAATTAAATAAATGTCTTATAAGCTCAGCTTATATTAATAGATGGATCAAATTAAAACTCATTATACAATATCAAATGGAATTAAGAAAAAACCCAACGAATATGAATTATCAATTAAAATTAATAAATAAATAAATGTTTTTTGTTTCGTTTCAAACATGCGTACTGATCTTTCATGAAATTTATTTAGATTTAAATCTGTAGAGGCCCCTTATGCAATATTTTTTATATTGGTATACATATGTAGACGATATTTTCTATTGCTTTATAGGTGCAGATATACACTTTTAAAAAATAGTTTTTCGATTATCAACGAAATACATCCTCCAATATACACACTATGGAAATGGGGCAAATAATTGTATTAATTTTCATGATTTGACAGTCAATCCATAATTCACATGAATTTTCAATATTTCATTAACCAACATATACAGATAATTATTATACAGAATAAGGGTAATCATCCTGTCAATCAAAAATTATCAGCATTCAATTGTACAATCCACAGATTAGTAAACATACCCACGAGTCGAGAAATTTATCTTTTAGAGCTCAACATCATTAAACAATCGAAACCATCGTTGTATTATACTGATAATAAAACTTGTAGAAATCAGAATAACCTTATTTAATATGGATTTTCATCAGGTGAAGACTGATTCAATCAAATACTGTTTTCACATTTCGACCTGAGAAAAACTGACACTCTTAGTACTTTCGGTCTATATCTCGATACGTAATGATTTAATGAAATAATGTTCGAAATTGAACTTCTTTTCGTTCCACTTTCGAAAAGACTACAACTCCTGTTTCTATGGGTGGTGGCACATCAGAAACTCATGACTTCACAAACAATTCTTGAGCACGAAAGGCCGAGTAGAAAAGTAACCACTGCTATTCCTTTATTCAAATGAAGACTTGTTATTTTATTGCTTACATAAATTTAGCAATACAAAAGGCGTTTATTGTATTCTCGGTATCGGGTGATTTGTTGATAATGTTAGTAATCTAATTACCTCATTTACTAATGACACTATCTGAGGGTATAAATATAAAATTTCACTAATTTACGATCATTAGTTTCCTAGGTATCTTCAGAGAAAGACGACCAGAATGACTGACGCCACAATGATGCAGAAAATCGAACATCACGCCTTTATGAAGTTTCTCACTACGCAGAAAAAAAGTCAAAAAATCATTCATGAAGACATGGTTCCTGTTGACCAAGACAGCGCCCCGTCGTTATCCACCGTTCAAAAGTGGTGAAGTGAATTCAAAAGAAGCAGAAAAAGTGTTTAAGACGACCCTCGCTCGGGCATGCCCGTTAGCGACACCACTGAAGAAAATGTGTGTATTCTGCCTCGAAGATGGCAGAATAAAAATCAAGATGTTAGAAGGAGGATTCAGAAAATTTTTGACCAGGTTTATAGAAGCTTATTTTTTGATCCAACAGATGTATTGAAGTTCTATGGGACTAAATTGAAAAATAGAATTCCTGCAGAACTTTCTGAGTTTTCTTTCATGCCTTTACCAAGAATACATTGAGCGCCCCTCGTATTTCGGCTGGGAAATACTTGTATGTAGATAACAATTATGAAAACCAAAGAGTTCAGAATGTCTTGTTTATTCACGAAATTATTCGATGCTTCAATTAATGTTTTATTGCAACACAATAAAACTGTTATTAAAAGTCATAGAATCTGCATAAATTCGATTTCCACAATACATTGACATACCTAGCGGAATATTTCATCTGATATTTCGGTATTTAATCCGACAAGGGATTTAATAGGTGGTCATATACATTCATTAAATTCGGAACTGTTTTTTATTGTTGGAAATTTTGCGGTCGTTTGGTGTTTAAATTTGGAAAATCGAAATTTATGTTCGGTCGTTTATCACTTTTCAATCGTTGCGATTATTATTACAGTGTTTTGAATTGTCGCAACATGTCGATGTCCCTTTCCATAGTTACAGGACAGCTTGCTATCGTTTCGCCTAAATGTATGTTATTTCAGAGTTTCAATCCGAAAATAATATTGAACGACTAGATTGAATTCACTGATGAAGAGATTTAGGGCAAAAGTAATTCTGTCCGTCCGGTGCGCCGTAAATAGGCAAATTTTCGAAGGAAAAGAGCTAAAGCCTTAAAATTTTCAGAAAACGTCTGGATGAATTTCAGAAAACGTCTTCATGAATTCATTAACGCGCAAAATCCGTTCGATAATTAAGCAGTTATTAACGATTAAAAAATTTTCATATTTTTCCAATATTTTCGAAATTACAGAGTTGATCCATCTGAAATTCGGCTTTCAGAAGTAGGATAACAACGCGAATATTCGTGCAAAATTTCGTGAGAATGGTATGATTAGAAGTTGAAAAAAATATTGTGAGTGGAGCGCTATCTTAAACTACGAGCTTCGAAGAGAAAGAGATAGAGACTTGAAACTTTAGGTGTAGGTTTTAGGACCTGAATATCTCGTCTAAGTTTATTATAGAGAAAAATCGCTCGTGATTCATAATGTTAAAGTGTATATTGATTTTATTCGGAAATGGCGCATCTTATAGAAAATCGACAAGAGTAAAAATCCTGAAAATTTCATAATTTCACGTAGAGCGAATAAATTCCACTTTTTTTACAGACCCCTGAGATGAACTTTGGCGGAGTTTTATTTCATTTGATTAGGAATAAAAGACCTAGAGACTGTACAAAGTTTCCAAACTTCATAATTCATAAAATCACCTTGTATATTCATTCATTTTAATTGTATAGCATTCAAAGAAGCCCTCTGCAGAATTGTTTGGTGTACATACTGTATATATATATATATATATATATATATATATATATATATATATATATATATATTATTCGGTCTTTACTTGGTGGAAACTCATTTCAATTAAAAAAATGTATATGAAACAGTAATTTATTTCCACAAAAATATTTGTACTACTACAACAACTGTTTCACCACGATGTGGCTTCTTCTAATACCTGAAGAAGCCACATCGTGGTGAAAAAATTAATAAAGTAGTACAAACATTTTTGTGGAAATAAATTACTGTTTCATAAACATTCTTTTAAATAATAATAGATTATAATTTGTTCATTAACAGTCTGAATTTCAAACAGTTCATTGCTCAACTTTGAGTAGATTCATCAATTGATTAATTAAGGACTGATTCGATTGAATTTTTGAGCTGTTCCACCCAAATTAAAGAGAGTTATTGACCTGAAGTGCTAGTGAAAACACTATCCTGCTCGAAGATGGGCTTTTTACCGTTATTCAATTTTACTGGGTTCAATTGGGTTACTAAAATGGTTTACAAATGTAAATATTATAGATAATTCATTCACTTGCAGGTATTTCAATAACATTATTGTATTTTCACGAAAGGGTGACCGAAAATGTTCCTTGAGATTGAAATGGTGAAGTTACAAATGAATGCGAATGGAGTTCTTTCTTTGAATGCGTTTAAATTATTCAGTAATGTATCGAGAAAGATGAGTTTATGTACTGGAGATGTAACTTGAGTGAATGCAAACGCGTTACTAGTTGACTGTGAGGTATTGAAAGCGGGTAATGTGTTAACTATGACTTAAGTGAATGGAAAAGAAATAAAATAAGGCATTGCTCCGTTTTTATCACTTTTTCTTACTGAACATACAGTCACTTGGGTTTCGTACTATTACCACATTATCAAACCGAATGAAACAAGTTTTCTGAAAATGTAGTAAACAATACAAAACTCTAATCACTGTATATTCAGTATTGAAAAGTGATAGAAAAACCAACAATTTCTTATTTAATTCTATTTAAAATGAACTATCGCAAAGTTGCGGAGTAGTACTCCATCCAATATGCGAATGGGAGCGGGTTGATGCGTTGACTATGACTTGAGTGAATGTTGACATTGACTTGAGTGAATATTGACTACTGGTTTCAAGAGTAACTAGGAGTAATATAGTAAAAAAGGTAGAAATTCTACTGTGACTAATGTCGAAGCGACATTTTTTCAATTGCTTCTTGGTTGACTACTGATCCATTGAAATTATTACGAAAAATGAAGGAGTTTTAAGAGATTTAGTTCAAAGAGCTGGTCCATGGTGACATGATTACGACCAGAAAAAGTGCAGCTTCAAATATCTGGCAGGTAAAGATCGACAATCCCTTATTCAATTTCAAAGAAATCGAACCTTTCGTCACAAGACCAACGAATCAATCATCAAATCTTTTGTTACCCACATTTTTACAAATCGACATCAGTACTAGGAGTGAATTCTTTTTCAAGTCTTTTATTGACTGTGAGTGGTGCCTCGAATTAGTAACTTGTGGTTTGTGAACAAAAAAAATCCAGTCGAAGGCATATCAGGCGAATACATTGGTTTTTTGATGAGATTCGTTGAGTTTTTGGTGAAAAATCCTTGATTTTCCTCCCTCGAATCTGGTCTTTGTCAACGAAGTTTTGTTAATCATTAAAAGTTTTTTCGAAATCATATTTGTAGGAGCATAACTGAAGCGCAAAAAAATCGTAGCACTCCGACTGAAATTCCTAAAATTATTTTCCATATAGGCATTTTTGAGGGCTCTCAAGTTTGCTCGCACCGCCTACATGCAGAATTCAGGGTGTATCATTATAATTGATACACGAAAACTACAAGTGATCCTCACACAATTTGGTTAGATATTCACCAGGAAAAAAATTTCCTAGATAAAATGTTGGAATTTGATAATTAACAGGAAAGTTTTTCTTGTTAAATGCTCAACCTTAATGAAAAATGGATAGCTTGATGGCTTTCGAACTTTTGTTCGTTCTCCATGAAGCTTCAAACAAAATTTCGTTTCATTCGATATGCATCCACTAGAGAACTTCATCCCATATTCGTAATCTCGAAAAATTCGAAATGACTCGCTTATGAATGCATATCGCTAACAATGCAGTTGAAAGCTTCTGAAGGGAGTAAAAAAAGTTAAGAAGTACATTCAATGATTGAATGGAAAATATTATCTACCCAATATGTTTTGTCCTTATTACATCGATGATTTAACAATGAACGAACTATCAATATTAAACCGATTTGATATTTTTTGCAGTATATTCAAATAGCAAGATAGACATTCAAATCGAATAATGAATATCTTGAATATCAAACAAAGTAAATCTGTTACACCTTCAATTTTACTGTTGGAGAATTTCATAAAAATTTTTTCAAAATTAAATTAAATATGGGTATCAGGAACACCGTTTTTTTTCAGTATAAATATAAAATTAACTTAAATCTGTTCTGATATTCAAAGTTTATAGAACAAACATTCATTGTACAGCATCAAAAGGAGATTTATTAAATATTTTAATATTAACAGATATATTCTGTTAGCCTTCTACATATTTAATTTCAAAAAATTAAATTTAATATTATAACTTCAGGAATTAAGCTAATGTCAAATAAGCACCGCTTATAGCAGACGACATATAAAAAAAACATTCATTATAAAACATCCAAATGAGTAACAAAATCCAATAAATATAAATTATTAACAAATATTCTATAAATTGGAATATTCAATATTATTGAATATTTAATTAAGTTACTTTTTAGAACATCTCAAAATATGTAAAAACATTACTAAAAAACACGTTTTAAGAGAGACTTTACTCGTCAGTACCCAATCACATTTAAAAAATATAACATGAATCAACACAAAATATTTACTCACCTTGACAATCCAGAAACATCTTGGCAAATGAATACTGAACATGTAAATGGTGTCCCAAGTGACCTCAAACAAATAGTTGTGTTCAGTTTAACGGCCTCTATTATAGCACAAGGACATCTGTATAAAGAATGTTAATGAAACCAAATAATTATATATTATGAATAAAATAAATGGAGGTTCATACTTGACAGAAGGCATATAAAAATTTTTATTTTAATATTATCAGATATATTCTGTTAGCCTTCTACATAATTAATTTCAAAAAGTTATATTTAACATTATAACTTGAATTGCCGGTCAATCTTTAAGATCTATGGTAAATCATAGAACTATTTGTTTGAGGTCACATGGGACACCATTTAAATGTTCAGTATTCATTTGCCCAGATGTTTCTGGATTGTCAAGGTGAGTAAATATTTTTTGTTGATTGATGTTATATTTTTTAAATGTGATTGGGTACTGACCAGCAAAGTCTCTCTTCAAACGTGTTTTTTAGTAATGTTCTTACATATCTTGAGATTTTCTAAAAAGTAACTTAGTTAGATATTCAATAATATTTAATATTCCAAGTAAGATAGTTTTATGATGAAATTCTTAGGATTATGTTATACATTTTTGAAAGATATGTGTTTTCATAAGAGGGATGAGCAGAAACAAAATTTTGTCTACTCAAAATATTCAATTTATAGAATTTTGTTAACAATTTATATTTATTGAATTTTGTCATCTCATTTGGATGTCTTATAATGAATGTTTATTTTATGTTGTTTGATATAAGCGGTGCTTATATGACATTAATTTAAGTCCTGAAATTATAATAATGAATATATTGTTTTGAAATTAAATATACAGAAGGCTAACAGAATATATCTGTTAATATAAAAAAATATTTAAAAATTTTTATATATCTTCTATCATGCTTAAACCTTCATTTATTTTATTTTTCATATATGGATGCCTTTAAATGATTTATATTCTACTTTATGCCTTTAACACAATATAGTCGTTGAAGTATCCACGCTCCCTTCCTGGAATTAGCTGCATTTTCGTTCATTATGTGTGCAAAGATCAAGAGGATAAATTCTGGCCCCAGAGAGGCCGCCAAGAATTATTCCCGGAATTAAATTAAATTCTGCGACAGGCGTGCAGTAAAAAATCAATTTGCCTAAAATACGACAAGACCGAACGGTCAAGGCGTCGAGGCTGCGAAAGATCAAGAGGATACGATACGAAGTGGAGAGCCTTTTCGATCTCCGACCATCTAGACCCTATTTCTCATATCAGACAGCACATATGGAACTTTAACGGCCATTTATGTGCGGAAATTATTTTATTTATATCCTTCTCTTGAGTTTATTCAACAGACTGTGGGAGAAAAAAGTGAAGTTGAATCTATGAATGAAATTTGGGTAATTTCGTTGCAGTCCTTTGTGAATGATCATTCCGCTCACTATAGTAATCTAAAGAAAAAGCTTTCGAATAACTAGTCAGAAATAGGAACTATGTTTGTTGTTTATACTTCAGCGAAATGACTAATACTGAAAAGAAAGCCTTATGATGTAACTTCAACATGAAGGTGTTATCTTCTGAAACAATGGAATAATAATCAACTAGTAGCAACACCTGCTATCAAAACCCGACGAACTTATTTCTACTCTTAATATAAAAATGATCAATTTTGAGTGTACTTGGTGAAAGTTCTGATTTAAATCAAAAATTTGAATCGGAAATTTTGATTCAAGCTGTATAATGAATTAAAAATATTCATGATATCACCAGTCGCTGAATTCATTTATGAAATACAAGTTATGATTTTTTCCATCATGACTTAATGACCAATGACTTAATATAACCCCAAAGAAAATAATCCAGTGGAGTTATGTCGCATGATCTTGGAGGCCAATTAATTGGACCATTTCTAGAAATTATGTTATCGCCAAATCTTTCTTTCAATAAATCAGTTAATACAGTAACAGCATGAGGTGTAGCACCATTCAAATTTTGAAACAAATAATACTGATCATCGATCTGCAACGAGCACCATTCACTGTACCATTAGCTCCAGCAACATTTTCAAAGAAATATGGACCGATGATGCCTCCAGCGTGTAAAACACACCCTACAGTGCAATTTTCAGAATGCAATGGAACCTGCAGAACTTCTTGAGCATTGTTTTCACACCATATAAGGCAATTTTGCTTGTTCACATAGCCGTTCAACCAGAAATGAGCTTCCACACTAAACACAATTTTACGATAAAAAAGTGAAAATAAATTTCAACAATTTGTAAACGTTGTTGCGGCGTAAGTCTTTCCATGATAATTTGTCAATGCCTAACGAACAGAAATGCCAAAAAAAACATGGCTTCTACCTTCTGGCAAATCACAGTTATCCCTATCGAAAGTTCTATCACTCTAAAAAAAACACCCGATACATGTGTTATATGAAATTGGGCGATATTATTGAATTCGTTATGTATGCCCACTTTCCAGTTGGTTATCGAGTAGCATGAGCAAAACTAATTCAATTCCATGCTTTTTGGGCTACCTTCAAAGACAATAATTCAATCACCTTTCATATTTGACAATGCACGATAAATGCATCTAAACTAATAATTGATAATTTGATTTAACCGGAATACTGTATGCATACCAGAAATTCGGATTCTACGTCTGTGATTGTAGTTTGGTAGCTGATATCCCATTTTAACACAAGTGAAGCTTCGAATACTGGAAAATTTTTGCTTCTTTAAGACAAAGTCAAACATTTCTTATTCCTTTTAATGTGTATGCGATCGATCTCTCATCAACTGTCCCTTCATTCAAGATGTTTGTTTAGTGTTTACACTACATAGCCTCATAATAGAAACCATTGGGAAACCTTACAGGATTTTGTATTAATTCAATGAAAATAGTATCAAGTATTAGGAGTATGCAGGTATGGATAAGACAGTTGGAAACATGGGAAATTCAATGTTAATCTGTTGGACGATGTCAGTCGTCCTACATTAGGAAAATCAAAACCTCAATGTGAGGTGATGACGAATAAACAAGTTCTCTCTCAATGTCATTAAATCAACCGGGACACCCAGTGAAAAGAATTGACAAAGTTGGCTGGATAATATTTGAAAAATTCTAGAAAGAAACAATCGAAATGGATGAACTTGGAGAATCCAGAATGAATGGAAATTCCTGAAATAGAAAAAGGCGATAATTCAAGAAGAAAATTAATTAGGTGAAAATCAGATTCACCAAAGATACAAATCATTTTAATTCTGTGAAATTTTAATTTCATAATGTACCGAAAATGTTCACCATAATGCTTTCAGATTTAAAGTTAGATCGTAAAACATAGAAGTACGTTAGTTTTGTTCACAGATTTTGTATGTCGATTTACTTTAGTTGGAATACATTTTTCTTAAATGAAAATTTTGAACTCTTTCTATTATATCAAAATCAATTGAATTTTGAAAATTTTCAAGTGACAATTACAAAATTTAAAGTACTTTCAAAGTTAGCCCAAAATACATCCTGATCATACATTCTGTCAAGAAAGTACCGGGAATTATCGATTTAAATCTGGCGGGGCAATGAGGCAGTTAAAAATTTTTTTTTCCTAGGTTGGTACCACTGTCCTAAATTACTATGCCAAGCTTGAGCGGGATCTGTCAACTAGTGTGTTTGCAACAGCTGATTAAGTCAGTCGATGTCAGAGTGCGTGCCGATTTTTACTATGGGTGATTACGTTGAGCAAAGAATTTGTTTAAAGTTTTGTGTTGCAAATGAATTTTCGTGTGCCGATGCATTGAAAATGTTGCAAAAGGCCTTTGGTGATAATGCTCTATCGAAAACTCGTGCATATCAGTGGTACAGAGCCTTCAAGGACGGTCGTGAAGTGGTCGCCCATCGACGGCTTCGATCGAAGATAACGTCGATAAAATTAAGGAAAGGGTGCTGGAAAACCGTCGTACCAGCTTGAGAGAGATAGCACATGATCTTAAGATATCCCACGAGTCCGCACGTACGATTTTGATTGATATTTTGGGCATGAGAAAGGTGGCTGCACGACTCGTACCGAAAGACCTGAATTTTCTTCAAAAACGTCATCGCGAACAGGTTGCTTCAGACATGCTGGATCGCTGTAATTCCGATTCTACATTCATGGAACGCATTATAACTGGTGATGAGACCTGGGTCTACGAGTACGATATGCAAACAAGCCAGCAATCATCGGAATGGGTGGCAAAAAATGAGCCGAAACCGAAAAAACCACGCCAAAGCCGCTCGAAAATGAAGGTGATGCTCATTGTTTTCTTCGATATCCGTGGCGTGGTGCACTACGAATTCGTTCCAGAGGGTCAGACGGTAAACAAGGAGTATTACCTAGGCGTTATGAAACGTTTGCGTGAGCGTATCCGTAAGAAGCGGTCAAATTTGTGGGCGAACAACTCATGGATTTTGCATGACGATAACGCGCCTTCTCACCGAGCTACGATTGTGACTGATTTTCTCGCCAAAAACTCAACAAACGTGCTTCAGCAACCACCGTATTCGCCGAATTTGGCTCCCTGCGACTTTTTCCTCTTCCCAAAACTAAAATTGCCCCTTCGTGGCACCCGTTTTGAGTCGATTGAAGCCATAAAACAAAATTCGGCGCGAGAGCTAAAGTCCATCCCGGAAAGCGCCTATAAAAAATGTTTCGATAATTGGAAGTGCCGTTGGCATAGATGTATCGGAGCAAATGGAGCCTATTTTGAAGGCGACCCAATAAATTTTGACGATTTAATGTAAAAATGTTGTTTTAATTGAAAATTCCCGGTACTTTCTTGACAGAGTAGTATACAAGGGTAATAAAAATGTTACAAACGAAATATTCTATTACGAGTAGTAGAATCAATAACAATATACGACATAACGAAAACTCAATTTGCAAAAATTAATACTGTGACGAAGAGAGAATTTTCATTGGAAGAAATAAATATTGACTTTGCGCTTTGTAATTTTTTTGATATACTGACTAGTAAATCATAATTATCTTACTTTCTTACGTTCGTTGTCTTTGTATTGGGTTGTTCGCAAAGTAATTTCGTTATTTTTTGGAAAATGAAAGGCAATTTTCGAATAATGAATAAATATTTTATTAAATTATTCCATCGGGTCCAACACCTTTTGCCATCTTCTGGTAGTTGCATGATTACACGCTAATAAAATTTTTGATCTTTGCTGACAAAACACTGATCCAGGTGAATTTTGACCTCTTCGTTTGAAGTAAAGGTTTTAATGTACAAAAAATATTGCAATGACCGGAACAAATAATAATGCGAAGGTGCCAGATCTGGAGAATATGGTGGGTATGGCAGTGTATCTCATTCAAGCTGTAAAAACTTTTGGCGAGTGACCAAACTGGTATGAGGTCTCGCGTTATCTTGATGGAACACTACACCTTTCTGTTGATTAATTCTAGCCTTTTTTATGAAGTGCATCGTTCAGTTTGTCCAGCTGATGACAGTAGACTTCAGAATTAATTGTTATGTTAATCGGTAAAAGCTCAAAAAAAAACGATTTCTTCAAAATCCCACCAAACAGACAGCATCATCTTTTTTGATGGATATTGGCTTTCGACATGCTATGAGCCGGTTCATCTATTTTGCTGCATGATCTCTTGCGTTTGATATTATTATATACAACCCATTTTTGTCCCCAGTAATGATGCGCTTCAAAACTGGATCATTTTCGTGACGTTTGAGAAGTGAATCACGCAATGACACAAATTTCACTCCGTGAGAACATGAAAACCCATAAATCGAGCTTACAGGTTAAACCCAAGCCTTTTAAGTGGTCATTGAATTCGATAAATTCAACCTATCACGGATCTCACGTGTTGCTATTTGCCGATTTTCATCAATTTATGCCTTTATTATATTATTATCAGCTTCAACCAGCCGTCCGGAACGTGGTGCATCTTAGACATAAAAATTGCCGATCAGAATTTTACAAACCAGTTCTGGCACTGGCGTACTGTCAACACATCTTCTTCATACACATCGGGTAATTTATTTCTGGCTTGAACAGCATTTTAAAGTTTTCTATAGTTATATAGTAAAATATGACGAAAACACTGCTTATTACTCTGCGTATTTAAAAGGACACCAACCAAAAACTACTGTGTAGAATTGATTCAACTTCTTCACACACAAGCCTTGCTATATCAGCTCTCAAAACATATAAGGAATATGCGGCTTTAGTGTGATGTTGGGTTCGAAAAAATACAATTAAACTTTGATATGTGTGTAAAATGAAATTAATTTCAAAATTTTCAACAGTTTCACGAGAAGCAAGCTCACTTACACCATAATCAAAATGAAATTATGTCAATTTGAACGAAAGGATCATAGTTTTGGAAATATCTCTGTAATAAGTAGGATTTGTTAATGTGGCTTCTGTTTTATTTAATTGAATTAATATTCTGAACATCAATGACAACTGATGACATCCCTCTTAATATTAATTTTAAGTTTTATTATGAAGGGTGGATTAATTCACTACAAGATAATTTGTATGATTTTTTTGTATTACTATCATGAAGGAACTCAAAAATATGAATATAAGTTACAAAACATAAATTATATCGGATCTCTTTTTAGAGAGATAGAGCTTTCGTTAGGGATAACTGTGATTTGACGGAAGGTAGAAGCCATGCTGTTTTGGCATTTCTGTTCAGTAAGCATTGACGAATTATTATGGAAAGACTCACGTCGCAACAACATTTACAAATCGTTGAAATTTATTTTCAAAATGAGTGTTCTATTCGCCGAACTTATAGAGCACTTCGTGAAATTTATGGTTTACACAATCGTCCATCACACCAGCTTATTCGTCGAACTATCGAAGGATTTTGGACACATTTTCTCCACTCGATGCAACAACAATGGCAAGACAAAAAACTGTACGTACAGAAGAATATATCACTGCTGTAAGTCTTAGTGTTAATGATGATCCAGTCTATCCGTCGAAGTTCACAACAAATTGGACTCTGTGCATCCACCACATGGAAAATTTTGCGTGAAGATCTTGGTCTACACCCATACAAGATCCAAATGGTTCAAGAACTAAAACCACTTGACCAAAATAAGCGTCGTTTGTTTGCTGATAGGGCACTAGAACAGCTTGAAGTTGATCCACTTTTTTATCGTAAAATTGTGTTTAGTGCTGAAGCTCATTTCTGGTTGAACGGCTATGTAAACAAGCAAAATTGCCACATATGGAGTAACAACAATCCTCAAGAAGTTCTGCAGGTTCCATTGCTTCCTGAAAAATGCACTGTATGGTGTGCTTTACACGCTGGAGGCACCTTCGGTCCGTATTTCTTTAAAAACGATGCTGAAACTAATGTTACATTGAATGGTGCTCATTACAGACCGATGAACAATGATTATTTGCTTCAAAATTTGAATGATTTCGACCCATAAGTGTTTTGGTTCCAACAAGATGGTGCTATACCTCATGCTGCTACTGTAGTAATTGATTTATTGGAAGGAAGTGTTGGCGATAACATTATTTCGAGAAATGGTGCAATTAATTGGCCTCCAAGATCATGCGCATTACTCCACTGGATTATTTTCTTTGAGTTTATGTCAAGTCAATCGTTTATGCTGATTAACCAGAAACAATAGACGCTTTGGAAGCCAACATAACTCTTGTTATTGATGAATTACTCGAAAAAGTGGTCCAAAATTGGTCTGGTCGAATTCGGTTCCTCAGAGCTAGTCGTGCTGAACATATGCCGAAAATTATTTTTAAAACATGAATGTCATAAATTTATCTTGCAAACAAAAAAAAATTGGCTTCAATCTTAATTTAAATGTGTTTTATTTCAATTTAAAGTTCTATCACTCTGAAAAAAACACCCAATACAACAAAGACTTTCACTAGGGAATAATATGTCTACGTTCAGTTGTAAAGAAAATAAATGCTGCAATTAATAAATCTAAGGAAGATTCATAGTGGAACAGAAGCACGAAATCAATCATGAGGACAATTACACATCAATTAGGCTTATCTTTTGGAACGAGAGGAAAAGGTCTATAATCCTAAGATGTTTATATTACCGCCAACCAGGGACATTTGAAATATACCGGTAAAGTTTAAATTCTCAGACCGAATTTAGATAATAGGAAAATCTTGTAGTAGAGAGAATTTCGCGAGAGGATAATTGATGTTTCCATTAAAGTAATGACCTTTTTCCTGGATAATACAAGTTAATTAATGCTCCTTTCCAGACAATACGGATGAAAAATTCACCACAAATTAAATCCGGGATTACATTGTGTGTGAATAACTCTACCGTTGGAGCTCGTTGGAAAAGATTCTCTCAGAAATTATTATGGTGTTTTGGACAGCTTCTTACTACTTGCTTGAAACACCCCTACACAGAAACAGTTAATTTGTGGAATACAAAAACTCCGCATGTTATAATTAAGGTGCCGTTTCTTAAGAATTAACATCAGGAATTGAGAAGTTTCTAATTTTCTTTTATCATTTTAAAAATTTGAAAATCAAAACAGATTTAATCTGTTGTCTTCTACAATTTTGATTTCAAAAAATTCTTTGAAGAAACTTTAAGAATTAAATTAATGTCTTCATAAGCACTGCTCATATTTAATAGACGTCAAAATTCATCATACAATATCAAACGGAATTAAGAAAAACCAACGAACATAAACTGTCAATTAAAATTAAAATATAAATAAGCAACATTTTTTGTTTCGTTCCAGGCATGCGTAATGAACTCTTCAGACAAACTTACGAAGCCCTGTTTGTTACAAAATGTTACAAAATGTATTGTTTTCCGATCCCATATGAATGAAAAATAACTCTTTCTCAAAAATATAAAACATAATTTCAAGAACTTCTCAAAAACTAATTTATTTGAAATATTCAGTATATTTAAATAAATTACTTCAAAAAATCTCAAATCATGTAGCACATTCTCAAGAAATAATTAAAGTTACGATAAGATCAGTTCAACTTTACATATAAAAAATAATAAAATCAATTAAATTTAATTGATGCTTATAAAGATTTATTTATATATTGATTTTATTATTTTTTATATGTAAAGTTGAACTGATCTTATCGTAACTTTAATTATTTCTTGAGAATGTGCTACATGTTTTGAGATTTTTTGAAGTGATTTATTTAAATATATTGAATATTTCAAATAAATTAGTTTTTGAGAAGTTCTTGAAATTATGTTTTATATTTTTGAGAAAGAGTTATTTTTCATTCATATGGGATCGGAAAACAATACATTTTGTAACAAACAGGGCTTCGTAAGTTTGTCTGAAGAGTTCATTACGCATGCCTGGAACGAAACAAAAAATGTTGCTTATTTATATTTTAATTTTAATTCACAGTTTATGTTCGTTGGTTTTTCTTAATTCCGTTTGATATTGTATGATGAATTTTGACGTCTATTAAATATGAGCAGTGCTTATAAAGACATTAATTTAATTCTTAAAGTTTCTTCAAAGAATTTTTTGAAATTAAAATTGTTGAAGACAACAGATTAAATCTGTTTTGATTTTCAAATTTTGTAATAATCCTTCTATCAAGTAAAAAACCGTTCTTTCTTATTTTACATTTTAAAAATGTATTTGTGTTATTAGTATTCTTGTTTCAAATATTGGAGTTAGTAGTCCGTTACTTAATGAAAGTTAATTTTAATTGGAATGAAATGAGAAATTACTTTTTATCTTTTCGAAAGTAGCCTCCAAATGAAACAAAATTTTTGAAGAACTAACACACTTCAACTCTCCCTATTCAATGAAGAATTCAATTGAGCTCACATAAAAGCTGAAATATATTACCCCCCCACTTAACAGTATTCTAGTATTGGATGCAGTAGTCCCTTATTTTGTGATAGTTTTTTTTTTAATTGGAATGAGAAATAACTTTGTTTTCTATCACTTTCATTTACTGATTATACACTGACTCGAGTTCCGTAGTGATACTATATTTTCAAACTGAATAAACAAATTATGTCTCAACTATTATTTATATGTTATTCTTGATGGCTTTGGCAAAACTTCCAAAAATTTAGGTTTGCCACAGGTGCTCATTGAATAGTTTTATTGTCGGTACGTGTTTTTGTGTTTATGGATTTCTATGGATTCCAGGATGTCTAGTTTTTTTCCTTTTGCTTCCACGTGCAATATGTCGAGATCATCCAATTCTAGGAAGATATGATCGGTTACGAAAAAATGTTTGGCAAAATTGCAGTTATCTTTCCAGTTCCTAAGGGCAGATTGATGTTGTTTGTACCTTTTGTGGAAAGATCTTCCCGTTTGTCCTATATATACGCTACTGCACCGTTGACAACTTAATTTATAGTCTCCAGAATTATTCGGCCGGTTGTTTTTGTCTTTTGCATTAAAAGAGGTTGCAAATTTTATATGAGGGTGTGAAAGCTGTTATTAGGTTAATTTCTGACAAAATCTGAGCTATTCTCTGGGAAACTGGTCCAAAATATATTAATTTTATGAATTTCTTGTCTATATTATCTGATATGGAAATGGGGTATATTTGCTTACGAATTAGTTGTTCTTGTTTTCTATTTATTAGAGAATTTACGATTATAATTTCGATAGCGAATAATTATTTGTGGCTATTTGTTTGATTGTATTCAGTTCCTTCTTTAACGTAATATTATTTAAAAGAAATGAAAATGCTCTATGTATCATTGATCTGTATGCACCGAGTTTATGAGTTTTCGGATGGTTTGAAAACTTGGGTAAAGTTGTGTCTGTCGATGTGGGTTTTCTAAATATATGAAAGGAAATCTCCTGATAGTTCTTAGTTAAAGTTATGTCCAGAAAATTCATGTTGTTATCACATTTGTCTCCATAGTGAATTTCACCTTATGGTGCAAATTACTAAGATATTCTAGAGTGTTTTCTAATTCTGAATGCAAGCCAATATATCGTCTACATACCTGTACCAAAAACTGATATGCTTTGCGTGTGTGGATTTTGAAATTCTTCTTTCAAAAAAGGACATAAAGATTTCAGCGGTAAGTGGACTGAGAGGTGACCCCATGGCAAGTCCATCTTTCTGCTTGTAAAATTAACTATTGTATTGAAAGTAATTTTTTTCCAGCAATGTTCGAAAAGGGTTTAAATTTCATTTTTTATTTAGGATTTATGTCATTTTTTTGTTAGAATATATTCGATTATATTCATACATTCAGCATTTGGTATATTCGGAAATAAATATTTCTTTCCATTATGTCAAGTTCTTTTTTGCATGAATTTTTTTTCGAATTATTTATCTATCCATATATATTGTGTCAAAAAATATGGATTTTCTATAATTTACTTAGAGATAGCTCATTGTTAGAAAGAAGAAACTTGAATAGAGTACTTTAGCATCATTCACAAAAGAATTCTTGTTTCCTGTTTCAGAAAAAACACAAATGGGGTAATTTTTACCGCACAACATTACTTCTGTTAGACGACACCCGGTTAAGAATGATGATGAAATTTCCTTTGATATATTTATAAAACCCACAACGACAGATAGAACCATACCCAAGTTTTCAAACCATCCGAACACTCAAAAACTCGCTGCGTACATATCAATGATACATAAAGCATTTTCAATTCATTTAAATAATATTACCTTAAAAAGAGAACTGAATACAATCAAACAAATACCATAAATTTTCTCATAAATAAAAAAACTTTAATCGGAAACAAATATATCCCATTTCCAAAACAGATAACACAAGAAACTCATAAAACTAACATATTTTGAAAATCTTTTTTTTTTCTATTTTATAACATATTTTGGATAATCTCGCAAAATAAAGCTCAAATTTTGTCAAAAACTAACTTAATAACATCTTTCACAACCTCACATAAAATTCCCAACCTCTTTTCTAACGCAAAAGACAAAAACAATAGGTTGAATAATTCTGTAGTCTATAAACTAAGTTGTCAACAGTGCAGTAGCGTATATATAGGACAAACTGGAAGATTTTTCCATAAAAGGTACATCAATCTTCATTTAGGAACCGAAAAGATAACTCTAATTTTGCGAAACATTTTTTCGAAACCAATCATATTTCCCTAGAATTGAACAATTTTGAAATATTGCACCTGAAAGCGAAAGGAAAAAAACTAGAATTTGATCTGATCTGTTGGTTTGAGTTCTTGGGTTGAAACAATTTCATAAGATGTAAACCAAGATCTTTTCGTAAAATTCGTCACAAAGACGTCTGGGAGATGCCTAGTTCTTGTGGACGTCGAGAAATTGATAAATTTTTGTCTTCATGAACACTTTCAATTACGGCAGCAATAATCTCTCCACTTCTTGCATTTATTTGTCTTACTGGCACTGTTACATTATGAAGTGTAAAAATTGTTTCAAACTTCTTCACCAAACGTTCAACTGTTCTTTTACACGGTCTATGATATGGTAGGTAATGACAAATACAACTGTCAATGTCAAAAATAAACAATATCCGCCATGCGTGAGTAATGTCAATTTAAAAATGGGGCGTTCTCATTGAAAGACCCTTGACTTCAAAATAAAATTCTACCTATTTTTAAGTTTTAAGGTTAACTATACTATACAAAATTTTTTACTAATTACACGAACTCTTACTCACTGTCCTCGAGAATCAGTATATTTCATGTGAAGGTAAGTTTATCACTACAAAGTCGGATCTGGAATTCTTCCACCTCGAGTGAGACAAAAATTTCAACATGCTCCTCAAAAAATTCAATATCGTTAAAGAATGAAAGAATTAGGTTCATAACTAGCTAACTTTTATAATAAAAATGTGACAACTGTCAATTCACCCCATTAGGAACAAAAGTTCTCATCTGCATTTATGGAAAAGCGCAGTAAAAGAAATATGCAATAATACCGAGATTGGGTGACGTGATTTGTAATTCTGAAACTTCCGGAATAAGATGCTCACTTTTCCGGGAAATCCATTATTCATTCTGTTCGAATTATTCCTCTCAGAGGAATGATTTTTTTTTCGCGAATGAGGCTATGGATTATATAAGCTGTCCTTGCATTTGTAAGTGAAACGAAGAATGGAGTTTCGTACGAAGTTGATGGAATTGAAGTTGACTGAATTTTCGGAAGTTGTTTGCATAAGACCATATGAGATATCGTTATGGATTCAGCGTCGATACTGGGCTAAGTTTTGAAACATAAATTATGAAGGGTTTTCCAGTAAGAGGTTTTATCTTGATATTGATAAAAACGAGTGTATTTTGGGAGAAATCAATGGATGTTTATTTAATTGTGGAGAGAAAAGCATGCCATGAACAATGGTAAACGATATCAGCCAAATTGTCCCTACTATTATGGTTTCAGTACCATATATATTTCATGAAATTTTTTTAAGTAATTTGCACAAATGCTCGATAACTTCACGAATTCCATATTCAATGTCTTGAATCTAATGTGAAGCATTGTCATAGACCTTATTCAAGTTCAAAGAGAAAGGTATATTGATGAATGCACAATAACAGAAATCAGGAAAGCACTAAGACAGATCAAATCTAAGCAAACCAGAGATATCTATGGAATGATGTTAACCATATTGGAGGAGATTTTCCGTGCATTGAGGTTCCATTATGTAGCATGTTCACCAAATGTCTAAGAGAGGGGCACTTTCAGTATCAGTTGAAGAAAGCTAAAATAGTACCTGTCCATAAAAGAGGATAAATGGAATTACCAAAAAACTATCGTCCAGTATCGATACTTCCTGTGTTCTCAAAATTGTTTGAGATAATAATAAAAATAGATTACTGAGTTTCTTCAAACATCACAAAATTTTTTCTGCAAAAAACAGCATGGGTTCTTGATGGGCAAATCAGTGGAGACGGCACTGAAGGAGGTGCTTGAAAATATAGAAGAAGGTTTTGATGGGGGACAAAAATCTAGTTTACAGGCATGTGACTTATCCAAGGATTTTGATAGTATTTCATACTCAGTGCTTTTAAACAAGCTTGAATACTATCGAATCAGGGGTGAGGCTCTTGAACTGATGAAAAGTTATTTGACAAATAGGATGCGGAAAACAAGCTTGGGAGGCAGGTCTTCTTCTTGGCAGACGTTGAGTCATGGTATACCGTAGGGTTCTGTGTTGGGTCCGCTTTTGTTTGTAATATACATTAATGATTTCTTAGCTCATATGAAATCAGATCAAACCGTCCTCTTCGCTGATGATGCTTTTTTTCTGAATAAAGGGATGGACAACCAGGAATTGGAAAAGAAAGAGGAGAAGACTCTAAAGGAAGCCCAGGTATGGTTCAGCGCAAACAAAATGATGATGAACAGTGATAAAACACAGAGACTACTGTTTGAACCAAATATATCTTCGGACAATCACATGAGGCTACTTGGTGCCTTTTTGCAATCAAATCTCAAGTTTGCTATTCACATTCATGAAATGATTCCTAAGTTGTCAAGAGCTACCTATACATTTAGGAGAATAAAGCAAATAGCGCGGGTTGAAGCAGCCCAGATTACATACTTCAGCTACCTTAACTTCGCCATTCTTTTCTGGAGGGATTTGTCTGAAAGTAAGAAAGTATTCATAAAACAGAAGCGAGTACTGAGAATACTTTGTGGCGTAAGTAGTAGATATAGCTGCAGAGAGCTATTCCCCAGAGAAAAAATTCTTACCGTGACGTCCATTCTTATACTTACCTGTGTAATGGACCTCCAGGATAATAAGAACATACTATTAAAAAAAAAACTTTAATTACAACTATGATACTAGATACAAAAACAACTTCATCATACCATGCCATCGTATAAAAGTATCACAGTTAAAAGTCATCTGGCTATAAAAACTTTCAATAAACTGCCCTCCAGAATGAAGGAATTAAGACGAATAAAACTTAAGAATGAACTGAAATTTCTCCTAATGAATAAAGCATTCTACTCGATACATCAATACCTGAACGGTCCTTTTTTTAAAATATATTTTTATGAAATACGTTGTCTGGCCAAATTTATTTATTTATTGATTGTTTGACTAATGTTTTATTTTACACATTTTTTATTTATATATACTTATGTGTCTTTTTAGACAAAATTGTACCTGACTCCCCATGAAATTTTTGATGGGTTAAAATTTCATTCATATTCTGCGATATGTACTTTATTGGGAATGAATAAATGAATTACTACTATTATTATTAAATATTTTTCGGCTGTATAAGTTCCATCTAAGGGATGTTTCAATAAGAGAGCAAGATTTCAGTGTTTAATAAAACATGGTTTTCCATATTGAAATATCTATTGATTTAGAAAACATACTATTTGGGAATTACGTATGAAACAAAATATCTTGTGAATGGCCGCCACGGCTTTACTGGCATATGCCTACCCTTTTGACGGAATTTTCAATTACGTTATTGAATACATGTGATTGTATTTCATTGATACAGCGTTTTATTTCGGCTTTTAATGCTTCTATGGTTGCAGGCTTATTGGCATAAACCTGTGACCCCACAATCAGAACCCTAAAGGCGTTAAATCGCAAGAGTTTGCAAGTTTGCAAAATCAGCAGGTTGCTTGAGGATCCAATTGGTGAATTCTCTTCGCTGTTCATGGTCTACTGGTAGAAGTGGTTGAGTCTGTTGGATTTTGTGGGCATACAGCTGTAAATCTTCAGTGAGAATTCGCTGAAGAGCGCCTGCTGAAATTTCCAATTCTTGTGCCCGTTGGCGAATTGATGTCTCCTTCGTTTCTGTCGCACTCTCGCGAAATGCCGTGATATTTTGTTCTGAACGACCTCTACGAGATCATATTGTATGTTTCACATCACTAACCGAATCAATACTTTCGAATTTTTTAATTATTATTTTCACAGTAGATGAATCACATTATTTCGACCGAGCATTGGACGCACTTTACGAATAGTGGCAATTAAACTTTCACCATTTTGATAATAATTTTTGACAATCAAGATGCGTTGTTCTGCCGTGTAATGCTCCATGTTTACTAACTCCCATCTGTCAACATTCGATCTGTCACGTCATAATCATGTGATATTATGACTGTCAAGCATGGCGCACAATTAAAATCTTGCGCTTTTATTGAAAAACCCTTTATAAATATAGGGCCTATGGTACCTGTCCCAAACTTTTGAGGATACTGTGTATGTATCTCACGCATCCAATGAGGATTCTCCGCTGATAAACATCTACACTTTTGTGGGTTTATCTCCCCATTCAATGTAAATGTTGATTCATCAGAAAAATGGATTGTACCAACAGCTATTTCATTTCTGTTCAGTTTATTCATCATTATTCCGCAGAAATGCATTCTACGATCTGGATCGTCTTCTGTTAGCTCCTGCACGATAGTTATTTTATTTGGATGAAGTTTTTCCTTATGGAGATACCTTATGACAGTTGTATCGGGTGTTTTTTTAGAGTGATAGAAGTTTCGATTGGGATTTGACAGAAGGGAGAAGCCATGTTGCTTTTACATTTCTGTTCAGTAAGCATTGACAAATTATCATGGAGAGACTCACGCCGCAAAAACGTTTAAAAATTGTTGAAATTTATTTTCAAAATAATGTTTTATTCGCAAAACTTATAAAGCACTTCGTGAAATTTATGGTTTACATAAGTCCATCAGAGCAGCTTATTCGTCGAACTATCGACAGATTTTGGACAAAATTTTCTCTACTCGATTCAACAACAACAACAAGACACAGAACTGTACGTACAGAAGAAAATATCACTGCTATAACTCATAGTATAGTGTTAATGAACATCCAGATTTGTCTACTCGTCGACGTTCACAACGAGTTGGACTCTGCGCATCCACCACATGGAAAATTTTGCGAGAAGATCTTGGTCTACACTCATACAAGATCCAACTGGTTCAAGAACCACAGCCACTTGACCATAATAAGCGTCGTTTGTTTGCTGATTGGCCCTAGAACAGCTTGAAGATCCACTTTTTTATCGTAAAATTGTGTTTAATAATGAAGCTCATTTCTGGTTAAACGGCTATGTAAACAAGCAAAATTGCCGTATATGGAGTGAAAACAATACTCAAGAATTTCTGCAGGTTCTACTGCATGCTGAAAAAATGCACTGTTTGGTGTGCTTTACACGCTGGAGTCATCATTGGTCCATATTTCTTTAAAAACGATGCTAGAGCTAAGGTTACATTGAATGGTGCTCATTACAGATCGGTGATCAATGATTATTTCTTTCAAAATTTTAATGGTATCGACCCAGAAGTGTTTTGGTTCTAACCAGATGGTGCTACACCTCATGCTGCTCCGTAACAATTGATTCAATTGAAAAAAAGATTTGGCCCAATCAATTGGCCTCCAAGATCATGCGACATAACTACACTTTTGATTATTTTATTTGGGGTTTTGTCAAGTCATTGCCTTATGCTGATAAACCAGATACAATAGACGCTTTGGAAGCCAACATAACTCGTGTTATTGATGAAATAAGGCCTGAATTACTCGAAAAACTGGTTTGGTCGAAAGCTGTTCCTCAGAGCTAGTCGTGGCGAACATATGCCGGAAGTTATTTTCAAAACATAAATCTCATAAAATTATCTTTCAAATAAAAGAAATTCGCCTCAATCATAATTTAAATGTGTTTTATTTCAATTTAAAGTTCTATCACTCTAAAAAAAACAGCCGATATTACACATTATTTTCACGAGCAATTTGGCGTGTCATTAGATCCTCTGCAACGCCTAACAAAATGTCCAATTTCATAGTATCTTCAATGAATTATTAATTTCATTATTTTAAAAAATATGAAGAAATACTGTGCTGGAGAATCACCCACTATATTTAAATTTATGCTTAAAAGCGCACCATTGAATTTGAAAGTTGACGTGTCCCAGTCTTTTTTATAATTAACTAACATAAGGACACAGAGGATTGTATTCCATAAGTGATTGCCACACTTTATAATGAATGAGATATAAGAGTTCTCTTCTGAGAATATAAGAGTTCTCTTGCGAGTAATTAAAAATGTTTTCAAACTGGTTAGAAAACTGCTCTGAAAAAACCAAACGTATTATCGTCCGTAATCCCCAGTTCGAGAGTGCAATTTCCAGTGATTTCATGAAAAGTGGTCTTTTCAGCTGCTGGGGCAACCCTCGAAATATACGTTCTTGATTTTCCAGTTGCATGTTCGGCCCAAATTAGCAGGGTTGTTATTTAACGCTACCTCGATGGTGCTAATAACACGTGAACGCTGGAATTTCAGTAATCATGAATCGCAAAGCGTTTCTGGCCCGACGAAAACCATCCCTGACGAATAAGCCCTGCGTGTCTGATAAAACCGATCACCGGGAGAAGCAAAAGTTAATGAAATTTCAGGTTATTTACTGAATTTGCATAGTGAGAGATCGATACGTTATTACCAAAAACAAGATTTAAATTGTCTATGGATTTTATGATATTGTGAAAAATGTCATCAATAAAAATCATCAGATGAGCAGAAGAGGTTTTTATATACACCAGGTACTGTGAACAATTTTCTGTTAATCATATCACGTGTTTGCCAGTTTTAATTAAGTTTTATATAAATGTTGACAAGAAAAACCTATGGCAACCTTTTTTTCATTAAAATTTATTGAACAAAAGAAATTAAACAAAACAACAACGACTAATAATAACATAAACATTTGGAAATAATACTTTTAAACGATTTCGAAGTGGCTTCCTTTGGCGGCGATACATAGGTTCAGACGCTTCTTGAAATTTTCGGCATTGTTTTGTCCCAATCGGGCGTTAATTGGTCCCAGTCCAGGCGCAAGGATTGCTTCAGCTATGCCAAACTTTCGTGGTGTTTAGCACACGCCCTGTGCTCCAAAATTGACAACACGCTGTAGTCCATTGGGTTGAGATCCGGCGAGTAGAGCGGCCATTCTACAGATGTGAAGAAACCCGGAAAATGGGTCTCGCATCATTCTTGCGTCATTTTCGCTTTGTGAGCCGAAGCGAAATCCTGTTGAAAGGTCCAATGCATGTCACCGAAGTGCTTCTGGGCCCTCGACCTCGAGAATGTCGCAGCGGTAGACTTCTTGGTTAATTTTGACCCCTCGGTCCACGAAAACGAAGGGTGTTTTGTCGCAAATTCGCCCCAGACCATAACGGATTGCGGATTTTGACGATGTTCGACGATGCTTGACATTCTAATATAATATAATATAATATAATATAATATAATATAATATAATATAATATAATATAATATAATATAATATAATATAATATAATATAATATAATATAATATAATATAATATAATATAATATAATATAATATAATATAATATAATATAATATAATATAATATAATATAATATAATATAATATAATATAATATAATATAATATAATATAATATAATATAATATAATATAATATAATACTCTGTAAAATAAAGCGATATCAAACTGAAAATTAATATATTAGTATTGTCCGAAGTTTTTCTTGTCACCCTGTACACTGCTTAAAAATTGAAGTACATAATTTCCGTACATATCGGGTGTTTTTTTAGAGTGATAGAACTTACGATAGGGATAACTGTGATTTGACAGAAGGTAGAAGCCATGTTGTTTTGACATTTCTGTTCAGTAAGCATTGACAAATTATTAAGAAAAGACTCACGCTGCAACAAGGTTTAAAAATTGTTGAATAAGCGTCGTTTGTTCGCTGTTTGGGCACTAGAACAGCTTGAAGTTGATCCACTTTTTTATCGTTGTGTTTAGTGATGAAATTCATTTCTGGTTGAACGGCTAGGTAAACAAGCAAAATTGCCGTATATGGAGTGAAAACAATCCTCAAGAAGTTCTGCAGGTTCCATTGCAATCTGGAATGCACTGTATGGGGTGCTTTACACGCTGAAGGCATCATCGGTCCATATTTATTCAAAAACGATGCTGGAGCTTATGTTAGATTGAACAGTGCTCGTTAAAGATCGATGATCAATGATTATTTGCTTCAAAATTTGAATGATATCTACCCAGAAGTGTTTTGGTTTCAACAAAATAGTGCTACACCCCATGCTGCTACCTTAACAATCCATTTATTGAAAGAAAGATTTGGCGATAATATTATTTCGAGAAATAGTCCAATAAATTGACCTCCAAGATCATGTGACATAACTCCACTGGACTCTTTTCGTAGGGGTTAGGTCAAGTCATTGGTTTATGCTGATAAACCCGAAACAATAGACGCTTTGTAAGCCAACATAACACGTGTTTTTTATGAAATAAGGCCTGGATTACTCGAAAAAGTGGTCCAAATTTAGTCTGGTCGAATGCAGTTCCTTAGAGTTAGTCGTGGTGGACATATGCCATATATTATTTTTAAAACATAAATGTCATAAAATTATCTTTCAAATAAAAAAAAATTGGCTTCAATCTCAATTCAAATGTGCTTTATTTCAAATTAAATTTCTATCACTCTAAAAAAAGCACCCGATATATTAATATATAAAGGGAAATAAAAAAGCGATTTCGTATATGTACTGATGTATTCAGTTAGGTGTCTACATACAGTTGAGCAAGGTAGAGTCTGCAGGTTTAAAAAAGCTTCCTTCTGTTAGAAATACTTTGAAGTTATGGTTTATTATCGGATACAGGCATCTCTAGCTCTTCATACTGCTCTTACTCTATTCCGCAATGCGCCAAAGACTTTATCAATGAAATCTTGTGAAATGTTATGTTAAATGTCCGTCAAAGCATTGGCGAGCTGTTTTAGTGTCTGAAGTGGATCTGGAGAGACAGTGGGCCAATCCATTCGGTTAATCCCATTTATTTATATGCGATCTTTGATAATTCTTGCCTGATGTGGATGAGCATTATCGCCGATTAACGTAAAATTGTCGCCAATGGCTGCCGCAAAGAGAACAATAATTGGTCCTACCATTGAGTCACGATACCTTACCGCTATCATGAGTACGTTAAAGAGGATAATGAAATCTGTGCGGCCATTAAAACAAATTTTTATGCAAACGCAAACTGAACCGCCACAGAAGAGAATTATTGGAGTTTTAAAATGTTCACTATACCCTTCTGACTCCATTTTCACCACACCAATATTCGTCTATGAGAATGATATAGACGAAATCTGGAATCACCCATGAATAGGCAGGATCTGTATCTGTGCGGGTTCCAGTTTTCACGTTCAAGAGCGCAACGATATCCTAGAGCCTGGTGCTTCCTTCTGAATCGCGGGCGCCTGGTGGATCTTCTTGTTCTGAAATTGAAACTGAACAACCTATTTCGGATTGTTTGAGCATAAATTATTTTACCGGTAGCTTTCCGGAATGAGCTATCAATTCTGGATGCTGCGAAGGAAGGATTTTGTTGTGCCGATCTTGTGCGATGGTTGTAGCGCTTGCTCTTCCATCCCCATGAGTAAATGCGGCACTTTCACTAATACCATAGCGATTCCACACTCTTGTAACTACACTTTGCGAAACCCGAAGACACTTAGCAACTTCTTGTTGAGTTGAATCTTCCTTCGTTCAACCAACACAACAAGTTTGACGGCTTCTAAATACATGTTAAACTCGTGAAAATTAATCCACAACTGATACTACACAACACCAGATTGATTTCAATAAAACACATGCGGACCACAAGAATAGAAGATCATACACCTACAAGAAATGTGTATTTTGTAATTGGGACATTCAGGCCCATATTTTGTGTATCTAATACGCAAACATACACCTCTCCACATGGTATGTACAGCAATCCTGAAAATTTCATTCAAAAAGTCAGTTTCCTCTCGAATATCCACTTCAATTTTGGAGCAGTGTATACACTTTTCTGTCTGTTGCCCGTACTGCAGTGTTCTCTGAGTATCTTATTGTATACCTTGAAATCAACTCTAATTCGTGAAGTATTATAGTTAAATTTGGATAAAATAATAACCATAATGATATTAATATCGTATCGGTTCATACCAAATCAATTCTAAAAAAACCATATTGAATCACTAATATTTCCTTATGGAGAGAAATATACACTGGCACTGAATATAAAAGCAGTAGCTCTTTGACAAAAAATAATTCTCATCAATCAAACTGAAATGTTACGTTGATTCCCAATTATAGAGTTGTCAAAGCGGACGTTGAAATCCTTAATTTGTTTTCATGAATTTCAGTAAGTTTTAATTGGTAGGAAACTACACAACCGGAGAGTATACACGATAGAAAAATTTTTGGACAGTCGGTTGTTTTTCATCCATGTTTTCCATTGGATACCACCATAACACTGAATGTTAACGGTCACCAAATAGATTCAATAGATGGCTATTCTCTTTTACTCAAATACATTATTTCTGTTGATAAAGATTTCTGATCAACCTCAGCAAATAGTTTTATTGAGAATATGTTTAATGACTTTATTTCAAACATAATCTTTAAATGAAATAATGAATTTTTTGTGGAAGAGAGATAATGTCTGAATTTGTGCAAAGCTTTATGTTATTGCATCTAACCGCAGCCTTCTAGAATGCAAACTCCGAAATCTGGCAACAACGTTAGGGAGTCCTACTGTGCAGGCTGTTGGAATACGTGATATGGCAGTAGTATACAGGATGTTATGAGTTATAGGAATTTTCTTACGGTTTTCACGTGTTTACGATAAATACAGGGTGACATGAAAAACTTCGGACAAACTTTACTGTGTTCTGAAATGTGTGGAATATGTGAATTTTCAGTTTGATGTTACTTCATTTTGCAGAATGTTAAAATGCCAACCAAACAATTTTGTAGTTGTTTCGTCCAGGTAAGCGGCAATGCAAGATTGTTCGTTTGCTCAATGTGCCTCGACAAACCGGGTCCGATGCAATTTATCATTTCAAGGAGCTTCGTCAATATGATCGTCGTCCAGGAAGTGGAAGAAAACGCACTGTCAGTACGCCTAGCAATCGCAACATCGTCAAGAGCGAGTCAATCGAAATCTAAGGGTCTCCATGAGGAAAATAGCCCGTGAGACCGGTTTCAAACGTGAATCCATTCGTCAAATATCCAACAAGGAGCTCAACCTCAAGCCATACAAGCTCCAAAACGTTCAACTTCTCACGGATGAAAACAACAGCATTTTCTTCACAGATGAGAAGTTTTTCACCGTAGACCAATCCCACAACCACCAAAACGACAGAGTCTGGTCCGCAGAGGATTCCGATACGTCGGCCATCATCAAAATCTGCAATCCGTCATGGTCTGGGGCGGAATTGGCGCCAGCGGCAAAACATCCTTGGTTTCGTGGATCAAGGGGTCAAAATTAATCAAGAATAAGTCTACCGCTGCGACATTCTCGAGGCTGTAGTACTGCCGTGGACCCAGTAGCACTTCGGCGACATGCATTGAACCTTTCAACAGGATTCCGCTCAGGCTCACAAATCAAAAATGACGCAAGAATGGTGTAAGATCCATTTTCCGCGTTTCATCACATCTGCAAAATGGCCGCCCTACTTGCCAGATCTCAAGCCAATGGACTGTAGCTTGTGGTCGATTTTGAAGCTCAGGGCGTCTGTTAAACACCACAAAAGTTTGGAGTCGCTGAAGCAATCCCTACGCCGGGAATGGGACCGATTAAGGCCCAAAGAGCTGCAGCCAATTGCCGAAAATTTCAAGAAGCACGTGAAGCTATGTATCGCCAGCAAAGGAAGCCACTTAGAAACTGCTTAAATATATTATCACCAAATATTCATGTTATAATTATTCGTTGCTGTTTTGTTTAATTTCTTCTTCTGTTTAATAAAGTCGAATGAAAAAAGTTTGTCCTTTCTTTCTTGTCACCCAGTATTGTGATATTTAATGAGTGCAACTGAGTTTTGCTTATTGATTCAGTGAATTAATGTGTATGGCTGTGGTTGGGAAGTTACCCGCTTTTCCATCCAGGAAACTTTCGAAATACCTTGAAGATGATGTGTAGCAGGTTGAAAATAGAACAGTGACTCACAAAATGAGTAAACTTTAAATTGCGGAAATGCCTTAATTCAAAATGAATTAGTTCTTTTCAATAGTGAAAATAATGAAATACAAATTGATCGAATTTGTTTCCATTTATCGCAGCATAAGACTGTAATATTCACTATAATTTAATATGAATGTGTTATCGATGTAATTGAACGAAGAACAAGATTGAAGTGAATTTTTTCGATATTATATTATACAACAGGTCGTTTGTATTATCATCCTGGTAAGTGGAAATTTCTACCTCTCTAGTGCACTACTTACAGCCTCGAACTCCTCCAATATTTTCACACGATAAGAAACTAAGTAAGGCGGTTCGACACTCTTTACACAAATGCTCTTCAGACACGTAAAGGTGAACGAGTAAGTGCATTAGTTATCCCAAGGATCACCATCTGGATGATCAGTATTCCTCCATAATGCTCAATTATCACAAGAGAAGTGCACGGTATAGCGGAAATATATATATAATACTATTAAACTGTCAAACTCCTCGTCAAACCTCAACGCTGAAGATACGGTAATATTCACAGATTCCTCCTCGCTCTAAGAATCCTGTATTTGAGTATACCGAAACAGATGTATGAACTGAGTAACCAAGAGAAGAACGTCGAAATGGTTTAGATCCCATTCCTCGAAACATCGGGTGTTTTTTTTAAGCGATAGAACTTTCTATAGATAACTGTGATTTGGCAGAAGGTAACAAGCCATGTTGTTTTCACATTTCTGTACCGTAAGCATCGACAAATTATCATGGAAAGACTCACGCCGCAACAACGTTTACAAATTGTTGAAATTTATTTTCAAAATCTGTGTTCTATTCCCAAACTTATAGGCAGCTTGTTCGTCGAACTATCGATAGATTTCGGACAACATTTTCTGTAGTCGATGCAACAACACCAACAATACAAAGAACTGTACGTACAGAAGAAAATATCTCTGCATTCAGTCATAGTATTAATGATGATCCAGATTTGTCAATTCGTCGACGTTCCCAACAAGTTGGACTCTGTGCATCCACCACATGGAAAATTTTGCGTGAAGATCTTGGTCTACATCTATACAAAATCTAACTGGTTCAAGAACTAAGGCCACTTGATCATAATAAGCGTCGTTTGTTTACTGATTGGGCCCTAGAACAGCTTGAAGTTGATCCACTTTTTTATCGTAAAAGTGTGTTTACTGATGAAGCTCATTTCTGGTTGAACGGCTTTGTAAACAAGCAAAATTGCCATAAATGAAGTGAAAACAATCCTCAAGAAATTCTGCAGTTTCCACTGCATCCTGAAAAATGCACTGTATGGTGTGCTTTACACGCTGGAGGCATCATCGGTCCATATTTCTTTAAAAACGGTGCTGGAGCTAACGTTACAGTAAATGGTGCTCGTTACAGATCGATGATCATTGATTATTTGTTTCAAAATTTGAATGATATCGACCCCGAAGTGTTTTGATTCCAACAAGATGGTGCTACACCTCATGCTGCTACCGTAACAATTGATTTATTGAAAGAAAGATTTGGCGATAAGATTATTTCGCGAAATGGCCCAATTAATTTGCCTCGAAGATCATGCGACGTAACTCCATTGGATTATTTCCTTTGGGGTTAAGTCCCTGGTTTATGCTGATAAACTAGAAACAATAGTCGCTTTGAAAGCCAAAATAACTCGTGTTATTGATGAAATAAGACCTGAATTACTCGAAAGAGTGGTCCAAAATTGATCTGTTCGAATGCGGTTCTTCAGAGCTAGTCATGGTGGACATATGCCAGAATTTATTTTTAAAACATAAATGTCATGAAATTATTTTTCAAATAAAAAAAAATTAGCTTCAATCTTAATTTAAATTTGTTTTATTTCAATTTAAATTTATCGCTTTAAAAGAACACCAGATATATAGAATGTATCTGAACCACCTTATAATGAAAATGGTTGATGCGGGTATTTCTCATATAAAGAAAATGTATTATGCAAAATCATTAAACTAAACACTGAAGAACAGATGTACCCTCAATGAAATTATGATTACCAGAGAAGTTGGAAATTTTCGTTCAAAGTTTTAAATCGACAAACTGAAATCAGGTGCGATGAATAATAGAAGGAGAAGCACCGTGCACCATGTCGAACTAATGTATGGGAACGCCCTTAATCTTGGAGTATTAGCAATTACTGGCGTTAATTCAGCGTGTAACACCTGGTCTTGCTCAAATTGCAATTTTTGCTATCGGCACTCTGGCACCCTTCAAAAATTTAATATATTCTTGCTGTAATATTCACATTTTCTCAAACTTAATAGCCTTTTCCACGCTTTCTCAAGAATTTCGCCCCTTACCAGCCCCTTCTTTTCACGTTCGGTTCTTGCCTCGTTACTGGAGGAAAATAATCTGCGGGACTTCATAGGAACTTTTGTTACGATTCGTACAAAACGGAATATCGAGAGATTAATTAATTTCGATGGAATCATATTTTTTCAGGAGTTTCCGAATATTATTAATGGCCAGATCTTTGCAAATGCAATAAGTTAATATGACATTTACTCCCATCTTCGAATTGCTTACGAAAATTCCTGTGTTCCAAAAAGACTAATATTCTTCTCTTGGAAATATTAGATGAAATTCTAATTCTAACGTGATATTTAACAATCATTGATTCCGTGGACAGAATTACACATTTACTGCTCGAAGTCAACCTCTATTAATTGTAATCTTTCTGTGATTGTTGTGCTTGTTTTTTTTCGCTTTTAATTGAAAGAAATTCATCTTGAAATTTATAAATAATAGTATATTAAACAACAAGTTTAGAAAAGCAGAGTTTTTTACTAAATGAGTATAGCTTTTGAGTACGAGCAAGCCCAGCGAGCAATTAAATTAAAAGCTATATGAAGTTTAGTAAAACTGATTTTTTACGAAGTTTGTTTATACTATTTTTTCGCATCTTGTATTCTTTGTAAATAAATAATTATAAATATGAAAGCATTACAAGGATAGTTTAAAAAATTTCATAGTGGGTATATATTTGTGTAAAATTTCCGTAATCTAGTAACCTGCCACGGTTTGTTTATTTAAATAATAACAGATAACAGGTTTCATTTTTGTGGGTTGAATTGAGATTAAGTTGAATATTAATTATCAAAATGAATCTTGCTACTGCTAACACTTTAGAAAATTGTTCTGAACACATTTTGAATGCTGCTTGAGAAGCGGTATATGAAATATTTTGTAAATGGAGGATGACAAAAACCGCTTTGAGTGCCGATGAATGTGTAAGCTATTTTTATATATATTTTAGTTTTTTCATACAATGTCTTTCATTATTTTAGGCTAAAGCTCTCAAAGCATCCTGTTCATGGTCTACATATTCCATGTTGAAAAGTATCAGGTGTTTTTTTTAGAGTGATAGAAATTTCGATAGGGATAACTGTGATTTGACAGAAGGTAGAAGCCATGTTGTTTTGTCATTTCTGTTCAGTAAGCATTGACAGACTATCATGAAAAGTTTCACGCCGCAACAACGTTTACAAATTGTTGGAATTTATTTTCAAAATAAGTGTTCTATTCGCTAAACTTATAGAGTAATTCGAGAAATTTATAATTTACATAATCGTCCATCAGAACATCTTATTCTTCGAACTATGGAAAGATTTCGGACAACATTTTCTCTACTCGATGCAACAACAACAACAAGACAAAGAACTGTACGTACAGAAGAAAATATCGCTGCTGTAAGTCATAGTGTTAATGATGATCCAGATTTGTCTATTCGTCAACGTTCACAAGTTGAATCTTGGTCTACACCCATACAGGATCTAACTGCTTCAAGAAATAAAGCCACTTGACCATAATAAGTGTGGTTTATTTGCTGATTTGGCCCTAGAACAGCTTGAAGTTGATCCATTTTTTTATCGTAAAATTGTGTTTAGTGATGAAAGTCATTTCTGGTTGAGCGGCTATGTAAACAAGCAAAATCGCCGTATATGGAGTGCAAACAATCCTCAAGAAGTTCTGCAAGTTCCATTGCATCCTGAAAAATGCACTATATGGTGTGTTTTACACGATGATGCTGAAGGCATCATAGGTCCATATTTCTTTGAAAACGATGCTGGAGTTAATGTTACAGTGAATGGTGCTCGTTACAGATCGATGATCAATGATTATTTGTATCATAATTTGAATGGTATCGACTCAAAAGTGTTTTGGTTCCAACAAGATGGTGCTACACCTCATGCTTCTAGCGTAACAATTGATTTATTGAAAGAAAGATCAATATATTATGATCAATAAAATACGTTCTGAAGGATGTTCGAGAATTGAGACCTAGATCCTCTTGAAATCTGTAAAATTACGCCAGATCTCTGTATTATATGGCAGATGACTGAATGGTAGACTATAGTACATTCCTAGCAATGCTTCGAATGAGAGCAAACTTCTAATTCTGGCAATAACGTACAACGAAGAAGATAGCCTCTTACTTATGTAGTTAACATATCTGAACCATCTGAAATTTATAAATATAATAAATCCCAAGAACTATTCTGAATGATTTGATTTAAAAATATCTGTTCCGCCGTTTACAGAATGAGAAGTTTTTCCTAACTCAAACGTAGTACAGTCAGTCTTATTTAAATTGAGGATGAGTCTGTTGTTCTAGCACCATAAACTAAAACTCTCGATGAGTAACTTACATAGACATACGACCTTACTGATAATAACAACAGTTCATCAATTTTGATTTGGTCAAGAAGATCATTTATGAAAATCATAAAAATTGATGGCATCAGGACGGAATCCTGTGGAACCCAAGTACGAATTGATATTGTAAAAGGTTCCACATTCAACTATACTGATATTTTTCGACTTGCCTTGTAAGTACAAATCTATTTCAAGATTATCCCCGGAAGATCAGAGTGAAGAGTTTAGTCTCGATAAAATTGGGACAATGGTGTCGAAAACTCGCGACAAATAAAAAAAAACAATCGGCAACAACATAGCCCTCATCAAGAAATGAATGAACAGGCTGAGCAAATTCTATAACTGCCCGCACGGTTGAACGCCCATTCCTAAAGCCATATTGAGAATAAGCGACAAGAAGTCCCAAGCAGCGACAATAAGTCGTATGACTGCTAGGCTTAATTCAGTTAATAAAAACAATTTTCATTCAGAAATAGCCGGAAGAATATAGTAAAATATAAATGAAGAATAAGTTAATTGTATCAACAAGTTGCAGTAAACGATTATTGCACATTTATTCCGCTAAATTACAGCTCTCACGTTTCCTTATTTCAAATGATTGGACAACTTTCTTCTGCTCGCTTCTATTCACGTTGCAAGGATATCAAACTTGAGCTGACCCCAAAAATGTGATCGAATCTTAATGGAATTCAAACAAAGATAGCGAAAATCTAATCAACCGCTTTGTCCAAGCTCATCCCCCAACTTCTCATGCACACTCTGAAAGCCATTTATTCAAATTTCAAATTATCGCCGAAGAAATTTAGTGAACGATTTAACGGACCAGAGTTTCGTTCCCTTTTTCTATTATTCGAAGACTGGAGTCACTTGCGGAACTCGACCCGAAGCCAATCAATAGAAAACGAGAAGAACAGAAAATGGGCCTTAATAGATGAAGGGACCTGTGATTATTTACAATCGGGTTCCCCTTTCCGATGGTAATGACCTCCCCTGTTTTTCCGTTTACACGGTACGGTTTTCAGAAAGTCGAAGAAGTGCTCTTCTGAACGTCGGCTTTGGAATCTCGATCCTAGAATTTAAAGAATTCTACTACTTCGTGTCTGCGCAGGAGTATGATTGGCCTTTCATCTGGTATATTGGAGGTTTCAGAGCTATTTGTTGCTGTCTTTCACATTTAATTTATATAAAATACAGAATATTCATCTATGAATATAATTAATAATCATGAGACGCTACTTACTTATTTTTTCCTATATATAATTGGAAAAGTGGGAATTTTTTCTTACACAGTGAAAGGATTGCCTGGTATATTGAGATACCTTCTTCAATTCTTCGGTGTAATTTATTAAACGTTAATCATGCAAATTTCAGGAGGAGTATATTTCAGGGGGATTGAGACATAGACTTCGATTCGTTTATTTACAGTCTGAATATATATTTTACAAGTGTACAAGCTTGAATTATTTCACCCAAAATTGAGGAGGTGTAGTTTTGAACTGTTATTGCTATGAAACACTATCTTGTTCGTAGGGGAGTAGATCGATGTGGTTTTTCACTGTTGTTCACTTTCACTGGGTTCCCTTTTGTGTTCACTTTATACATTTACTTTCGGACCTTTTAAAATATAGAAATTGAAAATTACTGTGAAGAAGTATTTGCATATAATAGAATTATAGCTGGAATGAATTCTCTAGAAAGTCTACAGATTCTGATCTAAATAAATCTCATGAAAACTTTTAGACATATATATATATATATATATATATATATATATATATATATACTAGCTGACCCGGCGAACTTCGTACCGCCTTAGCGTAGCTTTGATGCACTACTTTATTTTGTATAGCTGACCTATCTTATGTATGAGTACCTATTCAATTTGAACTGGAATCCATAATATCCTCCATATAACAATGAATCCTTATTTCCCTGGTCTCGCCATACCTGAGGACTTTACTAATTTTTATTAAATAAAAAACCACATATATATTTTCATAATAGTGTTTATTCCATAGGGTTCAATTTCACTCATATTTTTACAAATCGCTGTTGAACAACTTTGCATTTTGAAGTAAACACTGAGCTCAACACCACGCGCGCTCTAGAAAGCAACTAATAGCCTCTATACCCTTCACTGCTTCTCTCAATTCTAATGCTTTTTGATAAACTATATTTTTAGTTTTATGTTCTGGCGCGTAAATAAATAATGTTGATGGTTTTCCGACACGGGAACAGGCGACATAGAATTGGCCATGTGAAAAACATGGATTTTCTAAGTTGATGCCACATACACTTAGCGACTGCACTTGCGATTTATTCATTGACATTGCAAATGCAAGCCGCACTGGAAACTGTAAACGTTTAAAGCTGAATGGCATGTCGTTCGGTATCATAGGGATGCGTGGGATTAAAACATCTTCGCCTTTGTACTTCCCTTTCAAAATTGTGGCTTCGATGACGTTGTTCAATAATTTCTTCACCGCAAGCCGGGTGCCATTACACAGACGTGGCTGGTTTATGTTCCGTAACATAATAATTACTGATCCGATTTTTAATTGCAGATTATGAGGTGGCAAGCCGGGCAATTTCAGCGAATTTAAAAATTCTGTTGGATAATTGACAACTTCATCTTCATTAGTAATGGAATCAACTGATTTGTATTCTTCAATTCGCCAGCTATTTTCTCTTGAATCTGAAAATTCGTTTCATTCACATCAACATTTTTTGCTGCCAATATAACACGTTCGCTCAACCAAACGTGATTTACGTAATTTTGAGCAATGTTTGGGAAAACTATCTCCATGAGTTCGGTCTTATATTCACAAAAGTTACAAAAATTGGTAGGGAATGTAATGTATCCAGATGATGTATCAACAGCAATAATACCATTACCAATATCGAGCAGTTGTTTGGAAAACACTTCTCCAGACTGGTCTTCCTGCAATTCGACTCATTCGACTTCATGTTTATACTCAATTTAAGTGTTTAAATGTATTTTCATAAAATGGACGTCTTCAAACATGCATTCAGTTCATCAGCAGGCGTTGAGCGTGGAACAACTGGCAATATTTGTTGAAAATCACCTGCCAATAGTATCATTGCACCACCAAACCGTTTTCTGTTATTTCGTAAAACTTGCATCGAGCGATCTAATGCCTCCAAAGATTTTTTGTGTGCCATCGTACATTCATCCCAAATGATCAATCTGGTTTGCTGCAGCACATCGCAGAATTCCTCGAAAGGTTGCAAGTTGCAGTCTCATTAATTTGAAGGTTCAACGGCAGCTTGAGAGCTGAATGAGCTGTTCGACCACCTTCCAACAACGTAGCTGCAATACCTGATGAAGCTAGGGCTAGTGCAATTCCATTTTGCGATCGAATCGTTGCCAAAATCAATGATAACAAAAAAGTTTTCCCAGTTCCACCGGAAGCATCTAAAAAATAAAATCCGCCAGATCCATCGTTCACTACTTTCATGAGCGTATCGTATGCATATTTTTGTTGTTGATTTAAAAGGGGAACTGTTCTATCAACCATTTCTCGTAATGTTTCGGAATCGTATTGGGCTTCGCGTCCCAATTCTTGATCAAATGAATCGTGCATTGGGCGATTGGGTGCTATCATTCCTATTTGTGTAAATACTTTGTTGGTAAGCATCAAGCACATGTCCTCAATTAAAATTAATGCTTCATTGTGAATTTCTTCGTTCATTTGCAAATCTGCATTCGATGTTCTAAGACGCATCTGATGCAATATATCTTCCGCCATATGATCTTTGTATTTATGCCATAAATCAGTCGGTGTTGATGGGAAGCATGTAGACAAAATTATAGAAAATAATGTTCGTATTTGTTTAGCATTTGACGAAAACACAGCATCTTCGAGAGTGTGGTCCCAATGAGTGTCATTCTCTAACAATCCCAAATGTTGACAGGCTTCTCTGTATGTGCCACACAATACACTATTAACAGTTCGCAGATGTTGGAATGATGTTGGACCACGAACATTGACTAACAGTAAACGCAAATAAAAACACTCGTCTTGACTGGGATGGACTGCATAAAGACGGCCTAGTGCATTGGTGGAAAATACTCGTGGGTAACCTGGAACTGGCTGTGCTCGTTTTCGTCGTTCAAATTTTTTTGATGATTGATTCCAGGTATAATATCTTGGCATTTCGGAGTAAAGTAACGTTCTGGCAAAATCATCATTCTGGCACATTTCAAAGAAGCTGGTTAATGTTGTCGGTGGTGGCCTGTCAACTCGTTGTAATACGTTTGCATCTGTAAAATATACCCGTTGACCATTTTCCAAATGTACGGCCAAGTGAACAACAGTAGGGTGTCGTTCATGTATAGGAAACTAAAATATACGCCACATGCCTTCATTACTACTAACATAGCGGCCCATTTGATATTGAGTGACTTCATCATTTGAATTTTCGACAGCAACTCCGAAGACAGCCATGTAACTACCTTTGTTCACATACTTGCAAATGTATTTAATAGATTTTACTGAATGGCAAAATTCGACGTTTATGTGTGCTTTATATGCCTTGCAGAGTAATGGCGAAAACGGAACAACCCAACGATTATCGACTTCAATCTCCTGTCGATTTACTTTGCCTCTTGTTGACTTTCCATTGTCATCAATGGATCGGCGGCGATAAAGTGGATATCCATCATTTCCAGTAATAGTTTCTGCTACTAAATGTTTTGGGTAGCGTTTTGAACATTTTCCTTCAGACATAAATGGAGAAATGGGATTTAATATTCCATATGGACCATGTATCATATTTTTTGTAATAACCTCATGTAACAGTGGGTCTTCATTATTATCGGGAATTTCTGTTGATTCTTTGACTTGCCGTATTTCGAGTTCTGCGACCTAAGTTTGTACGTCTGGTTGGTGGCATTGTTAAAAACGAAAATCCAACTGAGAATATATTTTCTGTATAACCATGTAAAATTGTAATATTGTGTAGTCACCAAAAATCGATATGAAGTGAAGTGAACTTACCGTGATTAACAAACACTTATTAGCAAACAAAAAACTTCTTAGTCATTAAAACAAAACGAACTTTATCAAAAACTTAATGAAATTATTGTTAGCGCGGTTATGGATGTGTTGTCACAGATTACCACAGATTTTTTTGTTTTAAATTGAATGACGTTGACATTTGTCAAAGAGATGCTATGTATATGCTTAGCTCGGAGGGCAAAAAGGAACTAGTTATATTTTGAGTCAGGTAGCATTCTACACCCAGTTTCGAAGTCGGATTTGTCTATTTTCGTCCCTGCTACTACCGCTCCATTACGATTTCTACGAAAAAATGAGGGATTTTTGGGAGACAGATTGGATAGCTGGACTCTGTGAACGTCATTGTAATGACTTGCCTAGTGAATATCAAAAATACCTTGTTCATTTTCCAAGAAATCGAACAAACAGGAGTGAACCTTTAAGTTGCACATTAATTTGAACTATTGGGTGTTTTTTTTAGAGAGAGAGAACTTTCGATAGGGATAACTGTGATTTAACAGAAGGTAGAAGCCATGTTCTTTTGACATTTCTGTTCAGTAAACATTGACAAATTACCATGGAAAGACTTTAGACACACCAACGTTCAAAAATTGATGAAATTTATTTTCCAAATTAGTGTTCTATTCGCTAAACTTATAGTGCACTTCGTGAAATTTATGGTTTACATAATCTTCCATCAGAGCAGCTTATTCGTCGAATTATCGATAGATTTCGGATAACATTTTCTCTATTCGATGCAACAACAAGAAAAAGGACTATACGTACAGAAGAAAATATCGCTGCTGTAAGTCATAGTGTTGATGATTATCCAAATTTGTCTATTTGTCGACTTTCACAAGAAGTTTGACTCTGTGCATTCACCACATGGAAAATTTTGCATAGAGATCATGGTCTACACCCATACAAGATCCAACTGGTTCAAGAACTAAGGCCACTTGACCATAATAAGTGTCGTGTGTTTACTGATTGGGCCCTAAAACAGCTTGAAGTTGATCCACTTTTTTATCTTAAAATTGTGTTTAGTGATTAAGCTCATTCCTGGTTGAACGGCTATGTAAACGAGCGAAATTGCCGTATATGGAGAGAAAACAATCCTCAAGAAGTTCTGCAGGTTCCATTGCATCCTGAAAATTGCACTGTATGGTGTGCTTTATACGCTGGAGGCATTCTCGGTCCATATTATTCTGAAAACTATGCTGGAGCTAATGTTACAGTGAATGGTACTCCTTACAGATCGATGGTCAATGATTATCTGTTTCCATATTTGAATGGTATCGACCCAGAAGTGTTTTGGTTTTAAAAAGATGGTGCTACACCTCAGGCTGCTACCGTAACAATTGATTTATTGAAATAAAGATTTGGCGATAACATTATTTCGAGACAAGGTCCAATTAATTGGCTTCCAAGATCATGCGACTCAACTCCATTGGATTATTTTCTTTGGGGTTATGTCAAGTTATTGGTTTATGCTGATAGACCAGAAACAATAGACGCTTTGGAAGCAACATAACTCGTGTTATTGATGAAATAAGGCCTCAATTACTCGAAAAAGTGGTCCAAAATTGGTCTGGTCGAATGCGGTTCCTTAGAGCTAGTTCTGGTGGACATATGTCGGAAATTGTTTTTAAAGCATAAACGTCATAAAATTATCTTTCAAATAAAAAAAATTAGCTTCAATCCTAATTTGAATGTGTTTTATTCCAATTTAAAGTTCTATCACTCTAAAAAAAAAACACCCGATACTAATTTGTAGGATTCCGCTTGGATAAAAAGACATAGACTGTGGATATTCTTCTTCTTCTTCTTCGTTCTTCCATGTAGGCTTAAAGCCTGTTCTTTATCGATGATATCCTTATATCCTTATTCGGGGCGTAAATTATCGCTCCACCCTTTTCTTGGGCGACCGATACTTCTCCTTCCTAGAGGCGATTTATCTCTAGCCTAACTAATCTGTCCTGCCCCATTCTCTCTATGTGCGCGTTCCATTCTCTTTTCCTGTTCTCTATCCACTCTCCAATGTTTTTCACTTCACATAATCTTCTGATTTCATCACTCCTTTCTCTATCGTACAGAGTTTTTCCGGAAATTTTGCGGAGTATCTTCATTTCCGCTGTCTCCAGCATACGCCTTGTCTTAGAAGTCTCGGGTCTGGTTTCAGCCGTGTAGGTCATGATCGGTCTTATGGTACCCTTATATATTCTTGCCTTCGTTTTTATGTTCAGATGTTTATTCCTCCATATAGTATCGTTAAGGCAGCCTGCGATTTTATTGTGTGACTTGTTGGGTTACCTCATCTTCAATACAACCAAAACTGGATAATTCAACCCCCAAGTACTTGAACGGCATTACTTGTTTTATTATTTGCTGGTTTACTTTCAGTTTACAACGGAGAGGTTCTTTTGCTGTTGTCATGCACTTAGTTTTTTCAGTGGCTATATCCATACTGAACTGCTTAGCGACATTGAAAAAGAGTTGGAGACTTCTCTGTAGGTCGTCCTCACTTTCCGCGAAGAGTACTGCATCATCCGCATAACAGAGGATCGTAAACTTACAATCGCCCATTTTGTAACCCCTTCCAGTTTTCATTTTTTTTATGATTTCATCCATTATGATGTTAAAAAGGAGTGGACTTAAAGAATCACCTTGTCGGATTCCACTGGTAACAGGTATGTTGCTAGACAGTTTGCCATTTATTCGGGCTTGTACGTTATTTTCTGTATATATGTCCTTAATGGTCTCGATCAGATTTGTTGGTATACCACGGTTTTTCAGTAGATGTAAGACGTCCCTTAGTCGTACTCTATAAAAGGCCTTATGCAGATCAACGAAGCATAGGAAAGCGGGCTACTGTGGATATTCCAAGCGAAAAATTGAATTCTTGCTAGCCAGAAAGATAGGACCTGATCCGGCATATTCAAACACAGGGCTGAAGATCTGGAAACTAAAGAACTACTTCCTGTACACCTGGTACTCGTTATCAAAATTAGTAATTATCTCATTCATTGTTGCACTGGTTCGTTCACACTAAGCAACAATGTCCAAAATACAAACGAAAATATTCCTGCAAAAACTTCGATTATAAAAGCGGAAGCAAAACTTAATATTAGATTCAGAGGGCGAAAAAATTATACGGAGGTGTTCATTTCTCTTACTCTCGGAAATAAATCTGCAATTTTGGAAGCGTAATGTTATCTGTTCTCTGAGAAGTGGAAATCAATACTGCTTCATACTCACTTTTTTTAACCCACATGCTTCGGATCGAATGACCCAATCTTTCAAAATGGAACAATATGTGCCATCTATCTGTGCATCTTGTTGAAATTCTAGAAACATTGTTGATGACTTTGAAGAGATAATAATTAATTTTCAACAGAAAATATTTCAAAAGTTGTTTCAATTATAACGCGGCTTTTAAGACAATTAATAACCTTAGTACCTACATAAAAAACAATAAAGATCGTACAAATAAGGAAAATAAATCCGGAGTCTACAAGTTAACTTGCAAAGATTGCCCTTTAGTATACATTGGCCAGACTGGTAGACCATTCAAGAAACGTATCCAAGAACACCAAAGGGGTTATATATGTAATTCTGTACATTCGACATATGCTAATCATCTTAAGGAATTTAGGCATAATTTCAGCAATAATTATGAAATTATCCACGTTGAAAGCAAAAGTTCTAGATTAACACTTTTAGAATTTCTTGAAATCAACAGGTATAATGCCCGTAAAATCCTTTTGAACGAACAAGCAGATGTCGATCATTCTCCATTACTGAATATTTTTCCTTAATGGCATTTTCAGCGGCAAACTCCAATAAACACCTAGAGTTTTTATGACTTGTGCTTCTATTATTTGGTCACGTACCTGAAAATGTATATAAACTCGGTTACACTCAATACCATCAGACAGTACAATGTAATACCTGAAGAAGCCACATCGTGGTGAAACAATTGTTGTATTAGTACAAACATTTTTGTGGAAATAAATTACTGTCATATATACCTTTTTTTAATAATTAATTTTGTTTATAGCCGATTAAAAATGTAAATTTTCAATGGCCAACCTCTGATGCCACATAATTTATGATCATTATTTATAAGCATTTGAAGCAGTTACTACGTGAGGATACGCAAGTGAGCATCTGTTGAAAATGAATAGAAATGGACATATATGTATAAACATAATGGATTTCTATCAAGTAAGTATCTCACACTTTTCGAAATAACTTATGTTAAAATGTATTGAATAGGACAGATTTTTTAACCGCTGATCATTTGAGTTCCTTCTTATTAGAGTGGTTGTAACTGGCCAAATTTCGAAGGGGCCAATAATTCCACAATACTAAAACATAGATCTCGTTTTCATTATTGATCTGATAGAGGAAACAAAAAAGCCTTTAATTCTTATCCTTTGTCATCTCCAGACAATTGAACCCTAAGAAAACATTTGAGCGAGATCGAAGGTATTGTGACGCTTTTTCTCCAGCGGAAAATTGGGTGAAAAAGGCGAAAAGGGAGAGGGAATCCCGAATAAATACAATATAAATACATGGCACAATAAAATGAAAATCGAATGGAGCTAACGCCAAGACTTCCAGAGGGATAGAAAGGTTTCCACCGTTATAAGAAGTTATGTAACATTTTGTTCTACTCTGGGGAGGGATATAATAAAGACGTGACAGGAAAATACCGGCAAGTCCGTTTATAGGAAAGAATAAGTCCTGGAGCCCTCTGGTTTGCGGTTGGTGTCCCTTAAGGCGCGTCTAAATGCGACTGGTGCTCTCAAATATCACTATCATATATTATCATCAACTTGCTAGGAAAATGGAAAATAACGTCTGTGCATTAGATTTATAAGCCCAAGTTTAGAGATTAAATCTCTCACCTTCTGCTGAACGGGAAAGTATATAAACCGAACTGAAAGTTTAACAGCGACCGCGAACTATAGGAAGATAAATCTAACCAACGATAATTTATCTTGTCTATAACAAACACCGGGTAAATGTATTTCCGAGTTGCATTATGGCCAGAGGGAGACATATTTACCGGTTGAGTTACAGGATTAGGGTAACTAACTCCTTCTAATTAACGGCAAGGAATACAGTGGCGGATGCCCTTATTAAGCAATTCGATTTCAGCTATCAGCTGCTACGCTAACGAACGCTATACCTTATCCGAAGATATAAGATTTCTTCCCCAATGAATTCAGTTTCATCCCAATACTACTATTACACATTTTCTAACAATATCTACTCACACAATAATTTTCTTTACTTTTCTAATTAAACGACCCTCACGACATTTTGCATAAAGATTATTCTACTTCCAAGTGATGAATGTCAGATCGATAAAATCTATTTACATTGGGAAAAATATGGAAAATTTTCAAACCTGAATAATTGCAAAACAATCTTACCGATTCTGATCAATTACAAACAAAGGTGCGGCATTTAGTCCCTCAACAAGTTTCAAGGCTCTAGCTTTCTCCGTTTAAAAGTTAACGTGGTTACGTCCGGTCGGACAAAATTACTTTCTACCTCTAATTCTTCAACAGTGAGTCCAACATTCATTTATGACCATTTCCAGGTCAAAATCTAAAATAACACTCATCTAAGGAAAACGATAACACGCAGTTTATTGGAACTAGCACAATCAAAAACTTTTTATAATTAAATTAAGCAAAATGTCTCAGAAAATCATTGTTTCAATTTAATAGACATAAAGAATTAACCCTCGATACACAGTGCCAATAGGAATAAAAGAATTATAAGAGGTATAAATTAGTGATTAAAAATACCAAATAAATAATACTTGAAGGATACAAAATTTTATTTCGTATCTTGTATTATAAAAACCAAATCCCTTTCCAAAAATACAGAACATACCTCAAGAACTTCTTGAAAAACAACTTACTTCAAACAAGTTCTTTCAAAAAATTCTTAAAGCATGCAGCACATCTTCAAAAAGAAATTTAGAATTTCCACAATGAAAACTCCTCAGCCCTATGTCATATTTAAAGAATAAAAATAATTAACAAAAATTATTTTACCACTAGCTGAGTGTCTCCTCAACCAGAATAACGTAAACTTTCAAAAATCCTACGTATTCTATATTCGTTAAAGAAATTACACAAAGCTTGCAAGGTATTCTATGGACTCAGTTAAATCCAAATTATAATATGTATGATTGATAAACCAAAATATAATTATTATATATACAATAAAATAATAAAAAGAGGTTTTTAGTTGATAAAAGGATTATAACAAAATTTTAAATATCGTACACATTTATTCTGTTAACCTGCTAAAAATTTTAATTTAAAAAAAAATTTTATTCAAAAACGTTTCAGTATTAAATTAAATGAATGTCTCAGAAAAACACTTTTTCAATTTAGTATACTTATAGAATTAACACTCAATAGGAATAAAAGAATCACAAGAAATATAAATTATTAATTAAAAATACTAAATAAACAGGTGAAGGATACAAAATTTTCTTTCATATATTGTATTATGAAAACCAAATCCCTTTTCATAAATACAAAACATACCTCAAGAACTTCTTCAAAAACAACTCACTTCAAACAATTTCCTTCAAAAAAAATTCCTGAAGCCTGCAGCACATCATCAAAAAGCCATTCAGAACACGTATTATTTAATTAATATTTATAGGAGGTTAACAGAATAAATTTTGATACTATCCAGGAAATAAAAAGATGGAAAAATAGAAAAATCTTTGAATTCTTTCCCTCTTTATAATTAACTGAACTTTACACTTTGTACAATAAAAGAAAGTTTTCCTTTCATTAACCTATATCTCACAGCGTTCCTCCCCTATTTGACCTTCAAGGTCGAGCATCTGATACACTAGAATGAATCTGGATTCCCCTAGTTTTTTCTCTCTTGTGATGGGTTTGAAATCTATGATATCGTTTTACATCGCATAAATGTTAGTGTTATTTGCCATAAGCTCGAATGAACTGCTATCGAGATATCTCCTGAAATAACACATAGGATTTTATTTCGAATGGAAAACAAATTCTGATTTATCCACATATCAGAAAAAATGAAAAGTTTATTTGCTTACTATACATAGGACAAAAATCTGCACAAATAGCTAGATATTTAAAGAAAAAACGAAATGTCAATATCTCACATAAAACGATAAATTCTTTAGGTAAATTAATAAAAAATAATAAAGATATCGTCAATAAGAACAAGAGATCAGGAGTATATAGGTTAAATTGTGGTACATGTCCATATGTATACATTGGCCAAACGGGTAGATCTTTTGAGAGTAGGATCCACGAACACTAGAATTCATTCGTTAAGAATAAATCAAACTCCACTTATGCCAGGCATCTACAAGAATCCTGACATGATTTTGACCATAACTTTGAAGTTCTCCATTTCGAGAACAAATGCAATAGATTGGACCTTTAAGAAGCAATGGAAATAAACTGGCATCATAAAATGAATATTTTGTTGAACGACCAAACAGATGTGAACCGTCCTCCGTTGTTGAACCTTTTTTTAATAAATTCCTTGTAAACTTCATTTTATCACGTATTTTTAGTGAAACTTGTATTTAAGGAGAAAGATTTTGTAAAAGTAGTTAGTTACCATACTCACTCATATGTAATTGACGAAACAATTGTCGTTGAAAAATAAAAATAAGCGGAAATAAATAATTTGAATTCTGATTTATTCAAATGTGAATGATGAAGACTCAAAAGGTAAGCAATGGGTCCGCCTGATGTTTCTTTTGCTCGTGATTGTGATTCTTTCAAATCATTAAATGCCGCAGTCGAAGATGTAAGGTGTTTCGATTTCGCTGTTGTTTGATTGCTTGAATAATTCAGCTAAATCAGAGTTAAATATCGGATGTTTTTTAGAGTGATAGAACTTTCGATAGGTACCTCATGCTGCTACCGTAACAAATGATTTATTGAAAGAAAGTTTTGGCGATAACATTATTTCGAGAAATGGTCCAATTAATTGGCCTCCAAGATCATGCGACATAACTTCACTGGATTATTTTCTTCGGAGTTGTGTCAAGTCATTGGTTTAAACTGATAAACCCGAAACAATAGACGCTTTGGACGCCAACTTAACTCGTGTTTTTGATGAAATAAGGCCTGAATTACTCGAAAAAGTGGTCCAAAATTGGTCTTGTCGAATGCGGTTCCTCAGAGCTAGTCGTGGTGGACATATGCCGGAAAGTATTTGTGAAACATAAATGTCATAAAATTATCCTTCAATTAAAAAATAATTTAAATGTGTTTTATTTCAATTCAAAGTTCTATCACTCTAAAAAAAACACCCGATACATAAGTACTCAGCTACTTGAGTTAGAGCGACTTAATTGATGAGAAATTCAAAGATATTACAGGATTTTGGTCTGAATTTTTGAAGGATAAATAACGATGATTTTTCAAAAGAGAAAACATATCTTCGTGGAAAGCGATTTTCCGACGATGAAGAACTAAAGGTAGCTATTAATACCTATTCTGAGAAGACCCCGGAAGAATATTTTTTACCAGATTTAGAGAAGCTCCTTTTTCGATCTAACAAATTAATTGGAGTTCAAGTGGACTATATTGAAAATTTTTTTTTCGTGCCTATACCGAGAATACATTGAACGCCCCTCATACCTACGGAATAATTGAATGAGGGTATTTGGACTGTCTTAAAAAAGGTATATTTTAAAAATTATGTATGAAATGAAACCTTTTTCAGTGGTGCATTTCCAGATATCTGGAGTTCTAGATATACGACAGTTACATGCTCAAACAATAATAAAACATATACAGCAACAAAAAATATCAGTTATAACTATAGAGAATAGTCGTTTGAAGAGTGCAAAACAAAACAACTACGAGTTGCCTAGATCAAATAAAAGAATAGGGCAGAGATTAGGTACAGAACAACAACCTTGACTCACCCTAATGAAATTAAAAGAAGCACTCACACTATTGGAAGCAGTAGAAATCAATAGCATCAAGATCTCTAATACTCTTCGTAATGAGCAAGATATGTGAACTGATCTTCCTTATTGAAAAAAATTGACTGTTATTTGTACTCCTTTTCCTAAGTTTTTGCCTATACTGTAGAACTAAGATGTGAAATTGAAGATTGTAGAGTTGGTTCAATATGGGGAAATACCAATTTTTTGTTGTAAGAATAACATAGAAACTAGGTCAAAGGTCATCCATATTTTGTTTTTGTAATGAATACAATCCCTTCGGATGTAAAATGAAGCAGCTAATTATGACAGTGATGATTGGATGGTCGTTAAACAATCAAACACGAATCTATATTCCCAAAATTATTGGTCAATGCGGTATTTTGACCAGATTTTCCATCGTTCGTGTTGAAATCGCCCTCCAACAAATTCACTCCACCCGGCCCTATCACAACATAAATCAATGTACAAATAAAAAGCCCAGGGAAGGGCGAAAGAAAACAACTCGAATGGAGATATATGGCTCCGAAGAACTGAAATATTCAATTACAGATCTCTGCAATCATCATTAGAGTTGAGTAAATAGAACCGGCGTGAACCCCCTGGGAAAGAAGAGACTACTTGTCTGTCCTTATAAGGAAAGTAATCATTAACATAGAAGGTAAATAACTAATACAACGCCCGAGGCACGGCAAGACCGCGATAAGATTGCAAACTGCTCCTGTTACAAATTAGGTATCTCAGCGCCGCTAAATCCGAGGATTTGCGAAGCGCTAGAAAAATTAACCCATTTATTATTAAGAGACGAAAGAAACAAGGTTAACCAACAGGGAATTGTTCGACTGGCTCTCTCGCGGGCTCCATATTTTTTCTTCCCTCTAAATGTGTTGTATTTTAATGTTCTTCCGTGTAATTCCGGAATTCTTAACTTTGGTTAAATCCGTGGATGGACCTTACATCTGACAAGTGGTGGAAGTTTTACTTGTAAAGAAACAGGAAACCATTTGAATAATGTTTCCTTGTTGGATCACGGGTATAACACGAATGAATCTAATATTCAGAAAAGATTTTTTTTCAAATTAACAATAGTGTCGACATGAAAATTCTCATTGACTATCACTAGCGATGAGGAGTAAAGATAAGTTCGTGCGGTTTTGATAACATATATGCTATTAGATTATTGTCCCAATGTTTTGTCTGGCAACACCTTCATTTTGAAGTGTCATCATTAGTGTAAATAATTGCTTGGTATGTAGAGATACCTTTTTGAATTCTTCGTAAGTAATTGATTAAACGTTAACCAATTAGTATGCAAATTCTAGGTTAAGAGAGAGGGATGTATATTAGACTTTAAGGGGTTCATTTACAACCTAAATACATATATTACAAATGTACAATTTTGGGGTTGTTTTACCCAAAGGTTGAGGAAATTGTTTCGTCGTAGTTTGAACTCTAATTGCGATGAAAATACTATCTTGTTCGTGGAATAGTAGTCCTTTGAGCTTTTTCACCGTTGTTCCCTTTCACTGAGTTCACTGGGTTCACTTTTACTGGTTTCACTGTTGAATTCACTTTTCACAAATCACAATCTAATTACAAATAATGTAGATGATACATTCACTTCCAAGCCACTTACAAGAGAGAGTATGTGCGATTATAACTTGAGAGAACATAAAACTAGGGAGTGATTTATCCTGTGCTTTTTGGGCAAGCGAGAAAATGCGACTTATTTTGGGAATGTATCATCAACGCTGCTTTGTGAATAACTGTTGAAAAAAGGGAACTGTTAGAAGTCGAAATGTGATCAGGTGGAATTCCGAAACGACCGTCGGAGATTGTCGATTCGAAACCGCGTTAGTTTAAATGGGTTTCTACTATACCATTTAGGTTTTTAGGAAAAATAAGACATTTTTGGAAAACCTAAGTTCCTGACTCTGTGACAAGGGTGTCTGTCGCGGCACTTAAAAGTACTCTACCCTATTGCAGTAAATCTCCGAATTTTTTGTCCAATGGCCGAGTGCGTTATATAGCGTACTGCGTTATCTCGAAAGAGTGGAGGCCCTTGGAAAGTATTCGTACGGCCTGGCCACCCAATTAGTATTGGACTCGAGGGGGCAGTGCTTGAAAGTCCGCATGCTTACTGTTCGAAGGAACATCTTCGAATGTTTCGGGCCAGAATGGCTCAGCCAGAAAGACTCTAGTCTTGAGTTAATTATGCCGGTTATCTTCCGTCATGTGGTATTCCCAGGAAAGGTTCCGGGCTTACCAGAGGCAGTACAGCTCCAGCGAACGCCAGCCGATTTGCCTCTTTGTTACCTAAATAGTTTGAGTGGCACGGTAACGTTGCCTATTGACCTTGACGGCGGCTATGTGCTCATTTTCGATGAAAAATGGCCAAATGATGCCGCTGGACCCAAAACTGCACCAAACAGTTAATCGTTGTGGATACATCGGCTTTTCCACAATAAAGTGTGGATTTTCTGATCCTCAAATGCGAGAGTTCTGCTTGTTCACATATTATCCGAGGTGAAAAGGAGCTTTATCGCAGAAGAAGATTTTTTTAGGAAAATGCTCATCATTCATCATGAGATCATTAGCCCGTTGAAGTGGAAACGCATCGGATGGTCATGAGTCTTCACTTATTACATTAGTTTAAATTTGTAAGCCTTCATACCGAGGCTTTTATGCAAACTTATTCTCAGAAAAGTGCGAGGAGTGTTAAGTTCTTGAGCACATTGACGAGATGATGTTGAAGCATGTTTAGCCACATTCTAGGATACAACTGCAATATTTTAAGGTGTGCTCTCTTGACGAGAATATGAACAGGTTGTTTTATCAAATTACGGTCTGTTTTTCACGAACAAATGGATCCACAACTTGCCGTGAAGGGATTTCAGTTCTGTTCAATTTTCATCGTAAATTTCCAACAGTTTGGATAGAAGATTCACCACTTCTGAAATAAGTTTTTAATATTTCCCATTTTTGTTCAAGCGTAAATCGACCCATTTCGTCCATTGAAGTAGTGCTGCCAGACTCGAAATAACCACTTTTTTAAAAAAAAATTTGATTGAAGTGGTCCATACTTGATGAAAATTCATTTGAATTGAAATAAAATAATGTATATTGTTCGAGTTTCTTAGAAACTGAATAGAGAATATTATTACAAATGGAATTTGGGTCTGTTCAGAACCAAAAATATTTGTCCTTCGCAGTTTTTTCAGAAACCCATTAAAAACATTTAAAATTTACACCTTTTCAAGACTTCAACAGTCGAACGTTGTTTGACTAAATTTCAAACCCTAAGAGAGTCTCTTATTCTGTCAGTTAGCAGAAAGGTTCTCTTAAAGACATTCCCTCGACTAGACGGTCACGCAATACTCGCTCTATGGAACAAATTTTTCTCTTAGTCACAACTCCTAAGTTATAGCACACATCTATCTCTACTCTTGAATTATTTTATATTCGCTCTTCACTCTAATTTTCCAAGACACACCCTCTCAATAACACACCAACGCACAAAAGGCGTGGAAGTGAATGTATTTTTTAAATTTTTTGTTTTTTATTTGTTAGTACATGTATAAAGTGAACCCAAAAATGAACCTAAAAAAAGTGAACTCAGTGAAAGTGAACAACGATGAAAAAGCTCAAGGGACTATTTCACGAACAAGATAGTGTTTTCATCGCAATTATAGTTAAACTACATCGCAACAACTTTCTCAATATGGATAAACAAATCAAACTTGTAAATGTGAAATATATGGCTGAAAATAAACCATTAAAGCCAATTATAGATTCCCCTCTCAACCCCATTTTAAGTATGCTTAAACAAGAATTCGCATACTAATTGGTAAACTCTTAATAAATTACCAGTAATATTTCAAAAAGTATCTCTACATACTCTACCAAATATGCTGTGTATTTATTCTACTTCTTAAAATAAGTTAAGAATACCACAGGACCATATAATGAATAAATGGTGGAAATAATCTATAGTACGAACGCTAGATGGCCCACCCTCTATAATCAAAGAAAGATGCTACTCATACCGACAATTTCCTCATGCAAGGAAATCCCCAACGCTTTTCTCCCGGAAAAACAACGCAGACGTCGGCTGATCCGGATTAAAAATGAGATAGGTGTCGGCGCGGCGTTGCGACGGACGCGTGCAACGCGGCTGGTGCTCTAATTCCCCCTAATCCGACAAAATATGGCCAGAGTCCAGACTCTCCCAACCATTCATCAATTATTGTCGGCGTTCAATTCAAGCAGATGTTTTTGTTTCAGGCAGTCTGGCCGTTAGCTGGGAGGACTGGTGGACCTACGATGGAATTTCAGGTAGGATTACGGCCGCTATATTGCCCATATTTATATCCGCGATCAATCAGCAAATCGGTCTGCGTCATAACCCGAATCAGTTAAGGTGGGTACCGATGAATTATAGGGATTCGTTGATGTCGATAGAGACATCTGTATTCCTCTGGATAGGTAATATCCGATTCCGCACGTTGGATTTTGATTCAATTTGTGTTACGGTTGACGCAATTCAGTGGATTCGGTCTAAAGGATCAGGAATGGTTAGAATGTACAGTGTGTTTTCCTTGTATTTAAAAATATCAAGCAACGTTCAAGTAATAATAATTATAATAATGAATATTGATAATCTGAAACTAGTAGCGAAATCTGATGAAGAACTTGCAGGACATCTTGCCGCTGTTAAGAAGTTTAGTGATGACATCAACATGGAGTTTGGTTTATATAAAGGCGTAAAAGCCACATTCCTAAAGGAACGAATGCAGGCAAAATAAAACATCCGAATTGATAACTCAACTATTATCCAACCCTTACACCAAATTGTTCAAATACCTGGGCATAGACGAACATGGTGGTATCCAATATAAAAAAATGAAAACAAAGTTGAAAAAAGAACCTCAGAATACGAGCAATACTTAAAACCGAGCTCAATGCCAAAAATAGGATTATGGCCATAACTTCTCTAGCTGTTCCTGTCATCCAATACAGTCTAGAGATCATCAAGTAGACCAAGACACAGATAAGAAAAGTGGACACCCAGACACGCAAATTCCTTGAAATGTATGGCGCTCTCCATCCACGTGCAGATATTGATCGGTTATACATACCTAGAAACAAAGGAGGTAGAGGGATGATTAGTAATGAGACTATTTCCAACATTGCCAAAAAAGAAATTGGAAATTACCTACAACTAAAACAACTATTTGGGAATGGTATACAGATACAACCAGGGTGCCCCTAAAGAGGAAGAAGAAAGTGACGAAGATAATGAAAACTAGAAAGAACAAGAACTAAACAGCCGTATTACACATGAAACAAAGAAAGCGAAATAAATAAAACATAAAATGGACCAACAGATGAAAGAAGAACGAATCAAAAAATAGAAAACTAAGCCACTTCACGGACAAATAGCAAATGAAGCTCTTAAAGCAACTATTCACCAAAATAATTAATCTGTGTGGCTAACCCATGCAAATCTAAAAGCTGAGACTGACGCTTTAATAACTGCAAGCAATCGCAACAAATCACATAAAAGCGAAAATAATGAAAATCGACACAGACCCAAAATTCAGACTTTGTCGGTCTTTCAATGAAACTATCCATCATATTATTGCGGGCTGTTCCATACTTGCAAAGCATGAGTATCTTGAGCGACACAGCACAGTAGCCAGACAGTTCAACTGGAACATCTGCAGGCGTTACAATATAGATGTAAACAATAAATGGTACTAGCACACCTCGGACCCTGTAATAGATACTGAAGATGTTACAATCATATGGGACACACAGGTATATACAGATAAAAAAATAGCTGCAAACAAGCCAGACCTAGTAGTGAATGATAAGAAGAAAAAGCAGTGTTTAATCATAGACCTGGCCATCCCCTATAACTACAACATAACCCAGAAGGAAGCTGAAAAGATGTTTGAACATAAAGATCTGCAAATCAGCATACAACGTATGTGGAACCTGAAGGCAAAAATGATTCCCGTCATCATTGGAGCAACAGCACTCACCTCCAAAGTCACCACCAACATTATAAAGGAAGTTCCAGGAAAGCATAATCTTCTACAAATGCAAAAGGGAGTGGTCCTGAGTACGGATTATATAGTACACAAAGTACTTTAATACCTACCTTACATCTGAACCCAGAAGCAACACATTAGGTGCACGGTATACACTCGGTGTTGTTCAGTTAAGAAAACTAATCCTTAGAAAACGAAGTGGTAAAAATAAATAAATAATGATTATGTCTTTACTTCGCATTCAAATTTCATAAACATGATATAATATAAATAATCAAGATGATTAAAAAATTTAATAAGAATGCAAAAATGGCGAAGTCCAGATGAGCGGCTCCAAGAGTTGCTCCCTGATCTACCCAACCAAAATTAAAGGAATATACACTTCTTAAGATAAGTGAATGAAAAAGAACATATGCAAAAAACACTAATCTTGTACAAAAAATAAATAGGCTGAGACACATAAGCGATAATAAATAGACTACGTTGTGAGGAAAACATAAAAAAATCTAACAGAAGAACACAACGAAAGAAGAAGAGTAGTTGAAAAACTGATAAGTGATGTGATCCCTCAGCATCCATAATAAACTTTTAAATTTTTATTTGAAGGTGAACCCTGAAAGACCATGAGATGAACAAGGAAGAGAATTGAAAAATCCTGCGATATTAAACGAAAAGCTGGCGATCGACAGGCCAGAGGCAATAGTGATGGGAGGCTCACGACTGCTGGATGAGCTTTTAAGGAATAGCACCCTGTCGATGCCCTCGGATGTAACGTCAAAAGTCACGAGCGAAGAACGGCATTTCAATCTGATCGTCCCCAGCCAGGACGAATGGACCCAGCATGCGGAGGCTCTATTGAGGACACTGACCTTGGCTTGTTCACAAACGGCATGCGAACAGAACAGGAACGGGAGTCTATGGGAGCAAACGGAGAATCAACATCTCATTCAGTCTGGGTCCATATGCAAGCATATTCCAGGCAGAACCATTGAACCATTGAGACCGCGGTAGATCTGCTGATAAAACAGCAAATTCACCACAGCAAAATCAAAATATTTACTGATAGTCAGTCAGTACTGAAAGCTCTGGAATCCAGCTGTTTTAGATCTAACACAGTCTGGAGTTGCTGCGCGGTATGTATAACAAAGTCACTTTTATTTGGATACCGAGCAACTCAAACTGGGTAACGAAAAAGCAGGTCAGCTGGCGTTTGCTGGAGCCAGGCTGCCTCTGGTAGGCCCGAAACCATTCCTGGAAATACCAAAGCTGAGCCATCCTGGCCTGAAACATTCGAAGGTGTTCCTTGGAACAGTTTTGAACCAAGAAATGGCGGACCTAGCGCTAGATCTGGATAGGGTCAAACTGAGAACACTTGTCGGAAATATAACAAGTCAATGCAGGCTGAAAGCGCATTTGCAAAAAATTGGTCTGGCTAAAGACGATGAATGTCCTCAGGACACTAAAATTACTCATGCACATCGTCTCAGAGTGCCCAGCGGCGAGTCACATCACATTCGAGGTCTATGGTCAGGTTTTTATAGCCCACTACAAACTGAAAAAATTACCCTCGAACAATTTTATCAGTTTTATCCAAATTTGGATCACGTCGGGGAAATCTTGATTAGGGTTGAACCACAATAGTCCGTGCGGACGCAGTGTTAGGGTAAGCAGACGCTCGCTCTCTATAAAATAATAATGTACTCGAATATTTCGATGGATTCCAGGATGTCTAGTTGCGCTTCCAGTCGCAATATTTCCAGATTGTCTGATTCTAGGAAGATATTATGATTGGTTTCAAAAAAATATTTGGCAAAATTATAGTGATCTTTCCGAAGATTGATGTTCTTTGAAACTTTTTTGGAAAGATGTCCTGGTTTGTCCTATATATATATATATATATATATATATATATATATATATATATATATATATACATTCTGTCAAGAAAGTACCAGGAATTATCGATTTAAATCTGGCGGGGCAATAAGGCAGGTAAATTTTTTTCCTAGGTTGGTACCACTGTCCCTAATTACTATGCCAAGTTTGAGCGGGATCTGTCAACTAGTGTGTTTGCAACAGCTGATTAAGTCAGTCGATGTCAGAGTGCGTGTCGATTTTTACTATGGGTGATTACGTTGAGCAAAGAATTTGTTTAAAGTTTTGTGTTGCAAATGAATTTTCGTGTGCCGATGCATTGAAAATGTTGCAAAAGGCCTTTGGTGATAATGCTCTATCGAAAACTCGTGCATATCAGTGGTACAGAGCCTTCAAGGACGGTCGTGAAGTGGTCGCCCATCGACGGCTTCGATCGTCGATAAAATTAAGGAAAGGGTGCTGGAAAACCGTCGTACCAGCTTGAGAGAGATAGCACATGATCTTTAGATATCCCACGAGTCCGCACGTACGATTTTGATTGATATTTTGGGCATGAGAAAGGTGGCCGCACGACTCGTACCGAAAGACCTGAATTTTCTTCAAAAACGTCATCGCGAACAGGTTGCTTCAGACATGCTGGATCGCTGTAATTCCGATTCTACATTCATGGAACGCATTATAACTGGTGATGAGACCTGGGTCTACGAGTACGATATGCAAACAAGCCAGCAATCATCGGAATGGGTGGCAAAAAATGAGCCGAAACCGAAAAAACCACGCCAAAGCCGCTCGAAAATGAAGGTAATGCTCATTGTTTTCTTCGATATCCGTGGCGTGGTGCACTATTAATTCATTCCAGAGGGTCAGACGGTAAACAAGGAGTATTACCTAGGCGTTATGAAACGTTTGCGTGAGCGTATCCGTAAGAAGCGGCCAAATTTGTGGGCGAACAACTCATGGATTTTGCATGACGATAACGCGCCTTCTCACCGAGCTACGATTGTGACTGACTTTCTCGCCAAAAACTCAACAAACGTGCTTCAGCAACCACCGTATTCGCCGGATTTGGCTCCCTGCGACTTTTTCCTCTTCCCAAAACTAAAATTGCCCCTTCGTGGCACCCGTTTTGAGTCGATTGAAGCCATAACAAAATTCGGCGCGAGAGCTAAAGTCCATCCCGGAAAGCGCCTATAAAAAATGTTTCGATAATTGGAAGGGCCGTTGGCATAGATGTATTGGAGCAAATGGAGCCTATTTTGAAGGCGACCCAATAAATTTTGACGATTAAATGTAAAAATGTTGTTTTAATTGAAAATTCCGGGTACTTTCTTGACAGAGTAGTACATTACTCCACTGTTGACATCTTAATTTATAGACTCTAGAATTATTTAGCCGGTTGTTTTTGTTTTTATATTAAGAAAGAGGTTGGAAACTTCATGTGAGAGTCTGAAAGCTGTTATGTTTGAAAATTTTTGAGCACTTTTTTTTGAGAACGGTCCGAAATATGTCAGTTTCTCAAATTTTTTGTCATTATTATCTGTTTTGGAAGTGCGGTATATATTTTTTTCAGAATAAGTTGTTTTTCTTTTTTGTTTATAAGGGAATTTATGGTTTTTGTTTCGAATCGAAAGTAGGTGGCTATTTGTTTGATTGTATTCAGTTCCCTTTTCAACGTAATATTATTTTAAGGAATTGGAAATAATCTATGTATTTTTGAACTGTAAGCAGCGAGCTTATGAGCGTTCGGTTGGTTTGAAAAGCTGGGTATGGTTTTATCTGTCGTTGTGGATAATAAATGAACTATCACAAAGTAACGGACTACCGCATCCAATATTTGAAAAATTATGTTGAATTTCAAAAATGGGTTTTCTATCTCATTTTCAATCCCAAGTTGTTTAAATCTCCTACCACGTGCATCTCTTCCCAACAACCCTGTCGAGAGATGCTTTAATAAATTCCGTGTACACGGGAATTTGGCTCTGAACCGCAAAAGAGGGGTCCAGCCAACAGTCGTAACCCCAGAAAAAGTTGAACGCGTTCAGACGTCTGTAGAACGATGCCTCCGAAGGTCAAAGAGATAACGCGCTCAAGCTCCTGGAATATCACGGTGTAGAATTCAAGTGATTTTGAAAAAACTCATGATAATCCGAAAGCTTCTTCCAACGGATAACATTTATAAGGCACGATTTTCAGTGTTAATGTTGGAAATTTTAGAGGAACCTTATGGATTGGTGAAGATTCATGAATGCCACGCTTGCCCGACCTCATGTCGTGTGATTTTTTCTTATGAGGACATCTGAAGACCAAAGCTTATGTCCCTTTTATGAGTAAATCGCCAAGAACGTGTTTTATCGGACATTATCTTGAAAATCTGACTTATGTCCACTGAACGCTGCATCGCTGCTACAAAATTTGCTTTATTCTAATATAGTTCAAATGAAGAATTCTCCAATAAGAGGTTTCATTTTGAATAGCCCACTATCTGGAAAGCTGTCACCTTTGAAGCTGTCACCTTTGACGCTGTCATTTTTTGACATTTGACAAGTAAAAACTACGATATTACTAAGAATGAAACGATACACATAACTGTCGGTATTGGTCAGATGAAATTCCAAGATTATTTCGTGCGGAGCATACTTAGCGTCCTCAAAAATTGAATGTTTGGGCAGGTATTTATGGAAATCACATAATCGGCCCTTTTTTTATACCCGGTAACTTCACTGGCCAAATTTATTTAGATCCATTGGAGAACGCTATTTATCCAGCCCTCGTGCAAGTATGGGAGAATGCAGAAGACCATCAAACGATCATTTTCCAACAAGATAGCTCACGACCTCATTTCGTTCAACCGGTGCGTCAGTTCTTAGATGAAAATTTTCCTCACGCCTGGATTGGAAGAAGGTGACATATAGAGTGGCCACCCAGATCACCTGATCTGGCTCCACTGGACTTTTTTCTATGGGGTGACTTGAAATAATCCAAGATTTACACTACCCAGCCTGAGTCACTGGATGATTTCCGAATTCGGATCATTAATGAATTCCGCCAAATTACACTAGAAATCTTGAGTAACGTATTTGAACGTTTTCAGCAAAACTTACATACTGCATGGAAGTGAATGGTGCCCATTTCAGCATTTAATAAACTAATCACAAAAATAAGTACTCTTCCAGTATTTTATGTCATTTCGTTAGTGATGGAAATTTTCAAGCGAAATTTTAAGATCATCTAGTACTCGATAAGATCTTCAGAATGAGGTATCGCAACACTCCTCATCTCTATTCAAAATGAAGGGGTTGTACTCATCCCCGTTAGGGGTTGCAGTTACTGGGATGCGAAGAGCGGAAAAGTTGTTCCCCCTCGAATCAGAAATTGACGGGTCAGAGCGATTTTCCACATTTTCATTTTGAAGCCGGAAAATCGAGGTGTAAATATTCGTTGGACCACACTGTATTATACTTAGACGATCACGTGTATCCAGAACAGAAAGAACGCAAATGTGGCTAGACTAAAAAACCGTTTACATTCAATATCTATCCGGAGATTATACACAGGGGTTGAAGAAAGTTATTTTCAAGAATTGGTTATATCCAAAAAATACTGTATAAATGAGTGGAAAAAACAAATTGTAATTATTATATATTATAACATATTTACAAAATAATTCAAAGGAGGCTTTTATTCTTGATATAAGGATAGAAGAAGGTTTTTTCAATATCTCAAATATCAAACAGAGTAATTCTGTTATACCTGACTACAAATTTCAATTTTATGAGATTTTTAAAAACTTTTGAAATTAAATTGACTAAATACCTTAGAAAACACTGTGAAAATCCAGAAAAAATATTGAATATTGATCGAACTTACCAAACAAACATTTAGTGGAGACAGCACTGCTTCAGCATTGCTATTATGAAAAAACAAATTCCACTCTGTAGAACAGCTCTCTTAAAAAACCCTATAAAACTATGTAACACATCTTCAGAAAGGCATTTGAAGAACCTCACCGATAATTCTCAGTCCACTTTCATGTCAACAAAATAACAGAACTAATGTGTTTGATATTTAAGATATTGAAAGAATCTTCTATCAAAATTTAAATATCGAAAAATTTATTCAAAAACTTTTAGAATCAAATTAATGTTTTATAAGCACTCTTTAAATTTAGTATAAATATAAAATCAAAACTCATTATATAATAACAAATGAAATTAAAAAAATCAACAAATATAAATTTTCAATTAATATTAATAAATAAATATTTGAGGGAGACAAAATTTTGTTTCTGTCTCAAAATTGCAAAACATAATTTCGAGAACTTCTCCAAACTAAATTATTTGAAATATTTAATATATTTACACATTCAATTTTCGAACAAACACAAAAATTAGAGAACTTCAAAAATCCAAAGGTAAGTTATTTATTGTTAATTGATTTTATTTTTTAAATCTGAAGTTGGACTGACAAAGACCTTAGTTGATTTCAAATTTTTGTTTTGAGGAAATGCTACATATTTTGAGAGATTTTTGAAGTAACTTATTTAAATATACTACTCTGTCAAGAAAGTACCGGGAATTTTCAATTAAAACAACATTTTTACATTTAATCGTCAAAATTTATTGGGTCTCCTTCAAAATAGGCTCCACTTGCCCCAATTCATCTATGCCAACGGCACTTCCAATTATAGAAACATTTTTTATAGGCGCTTTCCGGGATGGACTTTAGCTCTCGCGCCGAATTTTGTTTTATGGCTTCAATCGACTCAAAACGGGTGCCACGAAGGGGCAATTTTAGTTTTGGGAAGAGGAAAAAGTCGCAGGGAGCCAAATCCGGCGAATACGGTGGTTGCTGAAGCACGTTTGTTGAGTTTTTGGCGAGAAAGTCAGTCACAATCGTAGCTCGGTGAGAAGGCGCGTTATCGTCATGCAAAATCCATGAGTTGTTCGCCCACAAGTTTGGCCGCTTCTTACGGATACGCTCACGCAAACGTTTCATAACGCCACGCCACGGATATCGAAGAAAACAATGAGCATCACCTTCATTTTCGAGCGGCTTTGGCGTGGTTTTTTCGGTTTCGGCTCATTTTTTGCCACCCATTCCGATGATTGCTGGCTTGTTTGCATATCGTACTCGTAGACCCAGGTCTCATCACCAGTTATAATGCGTTCCATGAATGTAGAATCGGAATTACAGCGATCCAGCATGTCTGAAGCAACCTGTTCGCGATGACGTTTTTGAAGAAAATTAAGGTCCTTCGGTACGAGTCGTGCGGCCACCTTTCTCATGCCCAAAATATCAATCAAAATCGTACGTGCGGACTCGTGGGATATCTTAAGATCATGTGCTATCTCTCTCAAGCTGGTACGACGGTTTTCCAGCACCCTTTCCTCAGTTTTATCGACGTTATCTTCGATCGATGGGCGTCCGGACCGAGGCAAGTCTTCGACCACTTCACGACCGTCCTTGAAGGCTCTGTACCACTGATATGCACGAGTTTTCGATAGAGCATTATCACCAAAGGCCTTTTGCAACATTCTCAATGCATCGGCACACGAAAATTCATTTGCAACACAAAACTTTAAACGAATTCTTTGCTCAACGTAATCACCCATAGTAAAAATCGGCACGCACTCTGACATCGACTGACTCGTTGCCCCGCCAGATTTAAATCGATAATTCCCGGTACTTTCTTGACAGAATGTATTAGATATTTCAAATAAATTATTTTTGGAGAAGTTCTTAAAATTATATTTTGCATTTTTTAAAGAGATTTGGTTTTCATAAATACAAGATCAGAAACAAAATTTTGTCTCCTTCAAATATTTATTTACCATTTTTAATTGAGAATTCATATTTGTTGGGTTTTTTCATTCCATTTGAAATTATATAATGAGTTTTGATTTCAAAACTCTACCAAATTTTAGCAGTGCTTAAAAGTTATAAATTTAATTATAATATGAGTGTGTAATGAGTGTGGATAGCTCAGCGGGAGAGCATCGGACTCGTGACCGGGAGGTCCAGGGTTCGAATCCTATTCAGGTAGAAAAGAAATTTTCTAGTTGGACGGGTATCTGCCACCATTTCACTGTTGGGTCAAAAATTAACAGTGCTGTGACCTAAAGTGGCGCAAGATCGCAGTAACAAAGCCTACACAGAACACAACTGAACTCCTAACTCGTACAAGCTGAAAAAGCTTCTGAGGGATCTTCACAGAAGATCTAGGAGTATCAGGATAATAATAATAATAATAATAGTTTTTGAATACATTTTTTTAAAATTGAAATTTATAGAAGGCTAACAGAATGAATCTGTTTTGATATTTAAATTTTGAAATAATCCTTCTATCAAGTAATAAACCTCTTCTTATTATTTTATCTTCTACAAAGTATACAAAATAAAAAAATTTTAACGAAACTTGGATTCGTTGAATTGTACAATCAAATAATGTGTTATATAAAGTAAAATTGTTATAAATTTTATATATAAATGAAAAAATTGTTAGGAATTATCCGGAATTATCAGTATTTTTTTGGATACTGAAAAACTCTCTAGGAAATTTATTTACAGAAAGTATGTTTCCTCGGTATTGACGAATTGTTAAAGATCTGAAATTTCTGATGTACATCCAGAAAATATCCTTTCTGATTCTGTGAATTAGCTGGGCAACATTTCAACAATAATCATTACATCTTCATTCCTCCATTCAGTAGAAGACTCCGTCAGAATCATTCACAACAAATATCACGCCGAGAAGCAGTAAAACCAGAAAATCACAAAAGACCTCCTCTATCTCGTCTTTGATCTCTGCGTAATCAAAAGTTTCGATGAAACTTGTTGCGTTTTCATGCTTCCTAATGTTGGACTGATGATTACCAGGAAATATTATTCCCTTTACAAACGAGTGCGCGGCAGATACAATATGCTGGCGCTTTAGGATTCCGTTCCAAGAAAATTTCATGGTTATCCGATGTAATCGCTTCTGCATGCACAGGAATACCGCTCCCACAGAACCTCATCATCCCCTGCCCGAGTTATCAAAGACGGCTTTTGCGGGAGTCCCATTAACTCTGGTGATATTGTAAGTATTAAACGAGTCACAGGAAGCGATAGAGTTGAATTTATTTTCGGTTTTTTCCACTAGAATTCACGGATATCTGGAGATGGTCTCATTAACTGATTTTGAGCACGAAGAGAAAAGAACAGTTGTATTCAACCATTGATTCAGTATAAGAGTTTTTGGAACGAAATCACACTTAAATCCTTAGAAAGGGTCTTTCATTAACAGCGCCCCATTTTGTTTTGTAAATAAAACACATTATTTAATTTAAAATTAACATAAATAGAAGTCAATTCTTGATAGAAGGTATATAAAATTATTTAAATATTTTAATATTAGCCTTCTACATATTTAATTTCAAAAAATTATATTTGATGATTATAACTTCTGAAAATAAATTAAAATAATGTCATAAGTACCACTTATATCAAATGACATATAAAATAAACATTCATTATAAGACATTCAAATGGTATAACAAAATCCAATAAATAAAAATTGTTAACCAAAATCCTTTAAATTAAATATTTTGAATAGACAAAATTTTGTATCTGCCGATCAATCTTATGAAAACAAATATCTTTCAAAAATGTCTAACCTAATCGTAAGAATTTCATCATAAAACTATCTTACTTAGAATATTCAATATTATTGGATATCTAAGTTACTTTATATAAAAACTCAAGATATGTGAAAACATTACTAAAAAACAAGTTTTGAGAGAGAATTTGCTTCGTCAGCATTCAAATAATTCATATTCAATAAATATAACATCAATCAACAACAAATATTTACTCACCTTTTAACCATTTAGAAAAATTCTGGTAAACTGAAAAATCTTTAAATGTAGTCTAACGGTTAACTATATGTAAATATTTCTGTGGTTTACCCTTGATCCAAAAGATTGAAAGACAATTTAACGGCCTCTGTTATAGCACAAGGACTATCTGTATAAAGAATGTTAAGGAAACCAAATAATTATATATTTTGAATAAAATAACATAAATATAGGTTGATTCTTGATAGAAGGTATATAAAATTGTTAAAATATTTTAATAGTAGCCTTCTACATATTTAATTTCAAAAAATTATATGCAATGATTATAAATTCTGAAAATAAATTAATTTTTTCATTTATTTTCAGAAATTATAATCATTAAGTATAATTTTTTGAAATTAAATATGTAGAAGGCTAATATTAAAATATTTAAGTAATTGAAAATTATTGACATTTTCATTTCATCATGAAGTACAATGGATAGCATTAGTAATGAAACAAAACATGATGTGAATGTCACGGAAACGCTGGTAGGAATGAAGTCGTTGAACCCAATTTTCCATAACTCTCTCACACAAATGAGCAATTACTCGTTCAATATTGATCTGTAAATACTCTCATTTTGCTGGATGATTGCTGTAAACCAATAACTTAATGTAACCCCAAAGAAAGACGTACGTTTAACCAGATATTGGCCTCGTCGCTGAGAATGATTTTTTTATGAAAATCTGTATCATTTCTGATTTTTTCTAAGCACCAATTACTGAATACTCGACCCCGTAAATGATCTGTTGTTTTGAGTTCTTGGGTTAAAACAATTTTGTATAGATGTAAACCAAGTTCTTCTCGTAAAATTCGCCACAAAAACGTTTGGGAGATGCCTAGTTTTTTTTAATGTCGAGAAATCGATAAATTTTCGTCTTCACGAACACTTTCACGTACGGCAGCAATGTTCTCTTCACTTCTTGCATTTCTTTATCTCACTGGCACTGCAACATCATGAAGTGTAAAATTTTTTTCAAACTTCTTCATTAAACGTTCAACTGTTCTTTTATCTGGACGATTTTAACTACGAAAAATTGGAATTAAAGCACGTAAAGTTAGAGTACCAGATCCTGATTTTTCATAATAAATTTGGATTATTTGTAAACGTTGTTAGAGTATGTAGCTTTCCATGATCAAATGGTAGACATTGACAAATACTGTCAATGTCACAAATAAACAATGTTTCCTTGCGTGAGTAATGTCTATTTAAAAATGGGGCGTTACCATTGAAAGACCCTTTAGTTGGAAAGCGCTGTACATCCAGTGCATGCATGCATGCTTCACAATTTTTTTTCCAAAACAAAGAACGTCAATTTCTAATTTTCAACAGTTTCTCTGTCGTCAACTCCGTATGGATGATCAATAAAATTCATAAGTTTGCTACGAGACGACTTAAAATTCATTTTAATAGATGGAAAAATATGCATAATTTGTGCGTAAATTTCACGATTTAATTTGACATGTTTGGGATTGTCCGATCTGGGTCAAACATGCACTCTATTAAATAATTTTCACAATCTCATGTGGTCTGATTTGAGCATGAAGAAATTTTTTTCTGGGTTAGTAACGTGAAAATAACGAGAATACATCTCTTTACTGGAATTAACTCGCAAAGGAATGTTTTGTATGTATTTTGCATACTCTAGATGGCTCTAGTGTATTATTAACACCTCAGTGCCTCTGTGTATAGTGAATATAGACACTTGACAGATTTGGAGTCACTAGCATACATTGCACTCACGAAAACCGCTCTGTGTTTTTTTTTTTTTTTTTTTTTTTTTCTTTTTTTTTTTATTCAAAAGATCCGCATCAACCACAAAGGTTATTAGCGGCGGAACAATATAAAATATAAAATAATATACATTATAGGATTATTAGATTTCATTAAATATCTGAATACTCTTTAGAAATTTTACTATCACATCAAGGTTTCCTGGATCCAAGGCATCTTCAAGGTTCTCTGGTAGTCCTGAGGATCTCCACTTCTCCCGGAAGTCGGGGCACTCCGTCATGAAGTGTCTTACGGTCAGCACCTCATCACACGTTATACATCTTTTGGGGTCTTCATTTTTGAGGAGATATTGGTGGGTATATCTAGTATGTCCGATTCTCAGTCGAGTTAATATGACCTGTTGTTTCCGTTGCGTCCCTGCGTAGCAGACTGGGTTCATGTTGGGATTAATAATCCTTAGTTTATTGTTTTCTAAAACTCGCCATCTTTCCCTCCATATGCTTCTGCAAAAATTCGTATATTAGGCGTCAAATCTTCATGTGGCACTCGTTCGATCCGGTGATGTGGAGTTTCTGAGCTGTTGTCTTTGGCTATAGTATCAGCTGTTTCATTTCCTGGTATACCTACGTGAGAAGGAACCCAAACAATAGCCACGCGTATACCCAAGTTTGCCAATTTTCCCAATTTAGATTTATCATGCGTAGTAGGCCATTTTTTGGGTAGAGCTGTTTAATGCCTTCTATAGCACTCAAGGAGTCCGTGAAAATGACGACATTCTTATCTGCTTTTCTGCAGTGATCAAGAGCTCTTTCAATGGCGTACAGTTCTCCTGTGTAAACAGTTGATTCCAGTGGTAGATCAAAGCTATAGTTTCCCACTTCAGTGATTACTGCCGCTCTCACGTATTCGTCAGATTTAGATGCATCGGTGTATATGTGATAATAATGGGTGTATTTCGATGCCACTTCGGAGAAGGCTGTTCTAATGAGTGTTGCTGATATATCATGCTTTGAAAATTTGGTCAGATAGGTATTGAGCTCTGGAAGAGGTATCGTCCAGGGAGGGGGCGTTTTTATGTTCACTGGTAGAATATTTTGATAGGTGATTGGGTTATTTTCGATCCTTTTGATTCTGATATGAAGAGGTACTGATGGTTTGCTATGTCTTTCGTATTTTGTGGAGAAACGATTCGAGAATGTATAACGGTAGCTAGGGTTTTTGGTGTTGGCTGCGATTTTGGTGGAGTATTTGAGGAGTAGATTGAGTCGACGTAATTCTAGCGGTGGTTCCCTTGATTCGACTAGGAGACTTTCAACGGGGCTGGTACAAAAAGCTCCCATGGCTATTCTGATGGCCGTATTTTGAACAACATCAAGGGATTTCAACAAGGAAGGTCTAGCTGTAGAGTATACAATTGCTCCGTAGTCCAATTTGGAACGTATTAATGCTCGGTAGATCCTCAATAAGGTGATGCTGTCTGCTCCCCAAGAGTTGTTGGCCAACATTCTCATCATGTTCAAAACTGTCTGGCAGGATTTTTTTATTTCTCTTATATGCGAGTCCCATTTCAATTTTCTGTCGAATGTAACTCCAAGAAATTTGATCTCTTCCACGAAATCGAGCTCTTCCCCATATAGTTTGAGGGGGCCGTAACATCTTCAGATTTTTTAGAAAATATAACACATTTTGTTTTTGTTGTTGAAAACTTGAATCCTGTCCGTTGCGACCATAGTTCCAAGTTGTTAAGTGAGTTCTGTAGTTGGGATAAGGTTGTAGAGATGTTTCTTCCTGATGCATAAAGTACCAAGTCGTCCACATACAGGCTCCCCCGAACTGGATTCCTTATACTTTTGAAGATTTCGTTCATGGCCACCAAAAAAAGCGTCACACTGAAATCGGATCCTTGAGGTGTGCCATTTTCTCTGTTTGAAACGTGCACATGTATGCAATTGGCCTCTGTGATCAACAAAACCTTGTCGAGTTTGTTTTGAGTATAGAATTGTTATACAGATGTATGTTACACTGTCTCGATTTCTAGAACTTTCTATTACCATAGATCATACTACTTATTAATGATTTTTTGTACAAATCAACCGAATTAATTTATTCAAATAATGGATTTGTTTTTCCCTAACATTTTATAAATCATAAACTTTGTGTATAATTAGTGAAAGTTCTAATTTATAATTAAGAATTAATATATGAAATCTGAGAAACTTTTACTTTATATTTCAATAAAGTTATACATATATAAGATAAATTGTATTTACAACTCAAATGTTGAATAGGTTTAGTTGATTTTCGGGCATAAGTAGCAGAAGTAATTGGTAATGCAGTTCATTTCTTGACTTTCCTGCTGTGGAAGGATGCGTATAGGTATTCAGGTACAACTAATCCCTTACCCCTCGATCTATTTCTCTACTCTTCACCTTATTGTCAAGTTCAAGTACTACACAAAAAATTTTAGCCGAATCAAAATAGAAGAGACCCTCACGTACCAGTCAATCAGCACTGTATTACGAAATAGCGGAACAAAAGACGTGTATGAATCTCGGCGGTATATGAAAGTAGGGACCCCGTAAGGTTTGTTCATTTCCTATCTTTCAAGGAGTGATTGATGTGTGGGAAGTACAAACTTTCCGACCTGGCAGAATATATAGCTTCAGTTGATTTGCGAGTTAGCGGCGTATTTGCCGCACTAAACTTCCAGTAAACGTCCCGAAGTTTTTCTACCGAGAAAATGTACAATTCTTGAAATATTGCTTTACTCGGGTCATCAACCATCCAGCTTAAAGGGTGGAAACTTTATTACCGCCCCTGTTTTGGTTCTATACACGAACAGTGTAATTTGTAGGGAAATATTGAAAAACGAATCTGATTCGGCACTTTAGGGCTTATTATGTTTTTATTCAGCCTGCGTTTATTTATAAAACTACAGAATTGTGAAAATCTATATCAGAGGTTCGTGATTACTTGAAAATTTGAATTTATCCGTAACATATTCTCTTCAGTAGGTGTCAGAATAGATATAATTGTAAATCTCTCTGAACACATTCCATACAAGTGGTCAAGACAAACAAATATTCTTCGAAGAGGTTTTTTACTTGATAGAAGGAATATCACAAAATTTTAATATCAAAACAGATTTAAATCTGTTAAACTCCCAAAATTTGTATTTCAAAAATTTTTTGAATTAAATTAATGTCTTTTAGGCACAGCTTATATTTAATAGACGTAAAAAATCAAAACTCACTATAAATTATCGAATGGAATGATTAATCTAACAAATATAAATTGTCAATTAAAATTAAAAAATAAATATTTGAAAGAGACAAAATTTTGTTACTGATCTTACAGTTATGAAGACTTATTCCCTTTCAAAAATGCAGAACATAATTTTAAGTACTTCTAAGAACATGTTATTTATTTGAAATATTCAATATATTTAAATGAGTCACTTCAAAAATATCTCAAAACATGTATTATCTCCAAAAAACAATTAGAATTCGGATAAGGTCTTCATCGGTCCTACTTTACATTTAAAAAATAAAATCAATTAACAACAAACATAACTCACCTATAGACTTCGTGTTATCCTTGTTTTGACCAGACCAACTTAAAAATCCAAGATATTCTATGTTCGTCACAAAAATCACAGAAAGCTGTAAGGTATTATATGGTTTTCTTTAAACCACTTGATATTTGATAATGAGATTTTTTAGTTAAACCTAAGTATCAGTATATATTATATATAAAATAAAATAATTTAAAAGATGTTTTTTACTTGAGAAAGAATATTACAAAATTTGAATATCAAAACAGATTTTGATCTGTTAGTCTCCTACAATTTTAATTTCAAAAAATTTTGTCAATTATTATTATTATTCATTATTATAAATTATTTAATTCAAAAAATTTATGAAATAATTTTTTTGAAATTGAAATTGTAGGGGACTAACAGATTAACATCTGTTTTGATATTCAAATTTCGAAATATTTTTTGATATTGAGAATTCAAAGAAGAAACATTATGAATATTAAATTGAAACCGTCTTCACATTATATTGAAATTATTTTTCGTTTAAAATTTCCAGAAATTCAGTGAAGAAATTACTGTTAACGCCATAGCGACATAGTAAGCAATTACGTTCTAGTTTGTTAATGCTATGAAGTTCTTCAATAATATGGTGCTATGGGGAGCTTCAAACCTCTTAAGTTGGGGAGGTGAGGCATTTTGTTCCAACTTGCGCTTCCTGAACTCTTCAGATTGGCGATGGGTGCAACGACGCCTGTGACCTTGTTACACGTTGGAACATCGTTTGCCAGAATGCTCACGCTCTGCTCTACTTGAATCTGGCGAGGACGGTGAGTTAACAATCGGAAAGCGGTCACGTCCTCTATGTGATACGCCGGGAAGTTGTAGCAGAGCAGAGCGGAATTCTGGACAAGGAGCGGGAACGCCACATGTAGAATATTATTTTGAGTCCATCATCCAGGAAAAGTTCATTGCTGTTTAAAATTCTATGGATTTGTATGATTTTTCCGTGTTACGAGAACGGGTAGCCTGTCAAGTTGGGTCAGATCTCTCCACTCTCTGAAGTAGGATCCCTATCTTACAGTGTGAGTTATATATAAATTTCGTTTTTCTATTATACTAGGCTGACCTGAATTTCTACTGTCGTGAATAGCATTCAGAGTAATTTCGTCTATTTAATATTTTTTATTGGTACAATAAGATACCGACAGGTAAAAAACCTGATTTTTATATTTTGTGAACGAGGCGAATTTCTAGATAAAATTTGAATATCAAAACAAATTGAAATATGTTTATCTTCTACAATTTTAATTTCCAAAAGAATTTTTTCATTCAAAAAACCTTTAGAATTAAATTAATGTCTAAAACAAGCACCGCTCACATTTAATAGACGTTTATAATCAAAACTCAATATACAATGTCAAATGAAATAAATAACCCAACAGATATACGAAAGTAATTAAAATTAATAAATGAATATTCAAAGGAGACAAAATTTTGTTTTTGGTTTTATCTTTAAAAAATACTACTTGCCTTATAAAAACATGAACACACTTAAAGGACTTCCCAAAGAATATAATTCATTTGAAATATTTAATATATTTAAATATTCGAACAAATTATTTCAAAAATCTCTAAAAAATGTGCACTATATCTTCAAAAAACAAATATAATTCTAGATAATCCCGTCTTCAGCCCTTATTCAATATTACAAATATCAAAATCAAAAACATAACCTACATCACTCACGTGTTAAAAGACTTAAGCTTCGAACTACAGATCAACTATATATTCAAGGTTGATCTATGTTCTAACAAAATCAAAGAACAAAGTGAGTTATTTTAAGGTTTACTTAAATTCATTGACATTCTATAATGAGATTTATTGAAGCCAAAATATAATTATATATTATATATAAAATAAAATAGAAAGGCTTTTTACTTGATAGAAGAAATATAACAAAATTTGAATATCAAAACAAATTGAAATATGTTTATCTTCTACAATTTTAATTTCCAAAAGAATTTTTTTATTCAAAAAACTTTTAGAATTAAATTAATGTCTAAAACAAGCACCGCTCACATTTAATAGACGTTTATAATCAAAACTCAATATACAATGTCAAATGAAATAAATAACCCAACAGATATACGAAAGTAATTAAAATTAATAAATAAATATTCAAAGGAGACAAAATTTTGTTTGATTTGTTTTGATATTCAAATTTTGTTATATTTCTTCTATCAAGTAAAAAGCCTTTCTATTTTATTTTATATATAATATATAATTATATTTTGGATTCAATAAATCTCATTATAGAATGTCAATGAATTTAAGTAAACCTTAAAATAACTCACTTTGTTCTTTGATTTTGTTAGAACATAGATCAATCTTGAATATATAGTTGATCTGTAGTTCGAAGCTTAAGTCTTTTAACACGTGAGTGATGTAGGTTATGTTTTTGATTTTGATATTTGTAATATTGAATAAGGGCTGAAGACGGGATTATCTAGAATTATATTTGTTTTTTGAAGATATAGTGCACATTTTTTAGAGATTTTTGAAATAATTTGTTCGAATATTTAAATATATTAAATATTTCAAATAAATTATATTCTTTGGGAAGTCCTTTAAGTGTGTTCATGTGTTTATAAGGCAAGTAGTATTTTTTAAAGATAAAACCAGAAACAAAATTTTGTCTCCTTTGAATATTTATTTATTAATTTTAATTACTTTCGTATATCTGTTGGGTTATTTATTTCATTTGACATTGTATATTGAGTTTTGATTATAAACGTCTATTTAATGTGAGCGGTGCTTGTTTTAGACATTAATTTAATTCTAAAAGTTTTTTGAATAAAAAAATTCTTTTGGAAATTAGAATTGTAGAAGATAAACATATTTCAATTTGTTTTTATATTCAAATTTTGTTATATTTCTTCTATCAAGTAAAAAGCCTTTCTATTTTAATTTCTAGATACATATAAATTGTTAATTAATGATCACATATCTTTTCGATGAAGGAACTTGAAGCAGAGGATTCAGGTCCACCATTTTCCAAAGAAAGTAGAAATTTTAAACCGAAATATTTCCAAAATTCAGTCAAGATAACTTTTTTCTCTAATTCAAGTACCAAAGAAGATTTTTGCTGCAGAAATCGAAATAGTTTACAGCGTGTGACAATTACAAATGCGCGATAGAAGTAAGTTTTTTGTTCTGAGTAAAGATGTTCTGTTTTGTTACTATCAAAAGGTTAGAAACAGAATGAGTGAATGGAAAACTTAAAAAGAGTCATAGTTTCAAGAAAACAAAATAAGTCGAAATTAAGTAGATTTATTACCTTTGTGAAAAGAGTCGATCTTCAAAATGATAGTGACTTACCTGAATTGGAAAATAGAGTCAGTAAAATCTAAAAATGTGGGGGATTTCGGTGATGCTCAGAGCATAATCGAAACATTAAACGCCAATAAACCGGAAAGAGCATAACTGGAATAAAACACAGGGATATAGTTCAAAGATGGACGTTACCAAATAATTGCGGGCCCGAGGACAGTTTTAAGAAAGAGGCGTACAAGTAAAACGCCGACCCATGCGATAGGTAGAAATTCGGACAATTTTATGGGTCTATTTCTCTTAGAATTAACTCATTCTGCCTTTTTTATTTTCCCTTTTAAAGAATATATGGCCCATTCTCCAGAGAAAGAATCTGATAAATTTGGGCGCAAATCTCTTCAGTAGGGAGTTATTTGAATAAACAAAATAATCTTTAAAAAATATGTAAAATTACCTTTTTTCACCAGACATTCCTTCAACAACTTAAATACATCTTCATAGTGAATTTTCAATATATGTATTAATAATTGAGAAATTTTTTTGCATTATAACACATGCACGTGACAGTTATCTAATGCTGAGTCTAAGTGGTATATTCTTTTATTTTATATTTCTGTGTCTGGATATTTTATGTCATGATATAAGTGGTACTTATACGACATTATTTTAATTTATTTTCAGAAATTATAATCATTAAATATAATCTTTTGGAATTAAATATGTAGAAGGCTAATTTTTTAAAATTTTTTTAAAATATTTATATAATTTTATATACCTTCTATCAAGAATTAACCTCTATTTATGTTATTTTATTCATAATATATAATTATTTGGTTTCCTTAACATTCTTTATACAGATAGTCCTCGTGCTATAGCAGAGGCCGTTAAATTTGTCTTTCAATCTTCAAGATCAAGGGTAAACCACAGATATATTTCTGTGTGTAGTGAATACCTATTTAAAGGTCTCATTTAAGTAGAACTTTTTCTAGGGGATGAAAGGTGAGTTGAATATTTATTATTGATTGATGTTATATTTATTGAATATGAATATTTGAATACTGATGAGCAAAGTCGATCTTAAATCTTGTTTTTCAGTAATGTTTTGCATATCTTGAGTTTTTATATAAAGTACCTTGGTTAGATATCCAATAATATTGAATAGTCTAAGTAAGATAGTTTTGTGATGAAATTCTTAGGATTATGTTGGATATTCTTGAAAGATATTGGTTTTCATAAGATTGATAAGCAGAAACAAAATTTTGTCTATTCAAAATGTTTAATTTATAGGATTTTGGTTAATAATTTTTATTTATTGGATTTTGTTATACCATTCGGATGTCTTATAATGAATGTTTATTTTACGTCATAATATAAGTGGTACTTATACGACATTATTTTAATTTATTTTCAGAAGTTATAATCATTAAATATAATCTTTTGGAATTGAATATGTAGAAGGCTAATTTTTTAAAATTTTTTAAAAAATTTTTTAAAATATTTATATAATTTTATATACCTTCTATCAAGAATTAACCTCTATTTATGTTATTTTATATTTCTGTGATGTAAACCAATTTTCTTATAGGCCTAGCTTATCCAAAAATAGGAAAGTTTTTGCAGAAATGTCTGGCGAAAAAAGTTATATTTATATATTTCAATGAGTATTTTGTTTGTTCAAATAACTCCTTGCTGAAGAGATTTGGGTTCGAATTTATCAGGTTCTTTCTCTGGATGATGTGCTACGTATTTTTTGTAAGAGAAAATAAAAGAAGCCTTTTCAAAGTATATGTTGAACATTTTTTGGTGATGAAACCTATGATTCTTTCATATCCAGTCGAAACATGTTTGTATAAGGTGATGTCTAAATAATTTGTTGATTATTTTATGTTTCTTTTGATTCTTTATTAGTTAATTTCCACCACAATAGTTGATAATATATATGTCTATAAAGTTGTACAATGTTATCCAGGACATGTTTTTCAGAAATTTAATTCTAAATGTTTTCATGAGATTTATTTAGATTTAAATCTGTAGGCATTCCGGAGAATTAATTCCAGCTATTATATGTATTTAAATACTTTTCCATAGTAAATTTTCAATATATATATAAATAAATATATATATATATATATATATATATATATATTGTCATGGTATTTACAGTTAAAATAAATAATTACATAAATATATTAAGGAAAAGACTCACCTTTGTATATAAGTTGGCTTGTTAGAGTATAACTAGAGCAAAATTCATTAAATAATATCCACTCTGACACAAATATTAATAATTCAATTCATTTAAATACTCACAAGCCAAAAATTATGAAGAAAAAGCATATTCAGGATACATAACGACTAGTCGATTTAAAATTCTTTGAACGGTAATAAAAAAACAGTACTCTTGTTGACAGTTAATAAATAAAATTCACAGGAAGATTTAAATTCACAATTATTCAATATAAAACCAGCCAAAGTTGCAATAAAAAGAAGTAATTTGAATTTAGATAAACCATTTGAAATTGATGAAGAATTTGTTAAAAAGATTTGTTATTATAATGAATCACAAGCTAAAATAAATATAACTTACCAGAATAATGTAAATAGGACAAATTTGATCAAAATTCACTTAATTCAATGAAAGATAGCATCTACGTCAGATATTTTCAAATAATTAATGTAAGAGATATCCTTCAAGATGTTTAGGCATCAATAGTATTGAAATAGCATCTAAGCTAAAGAAATTTAATAAATTTCATAAGTAATATTAAGTATTTTATAAGTTATAAGCATTAGAAGTTAAAATTTGTTAAATTTTGACACTTGAAATACTTTACGAACGAAAATCAAGACTTTCACTGTTCTGTTTAACATGAAACATACATCAAAATGTAGTTTAAAAAATAAGCTAATTTTCAAAAGTAATTTCAAACCAGGAAATATTGTAAATTTTGTAAAATCATCAAAAGCATCATTTTTATATAATTTTGACAGAAGCTAGTAAGCTTAGAAATTCAACTTTTCTTGAAAACTATAAATAGGGCAGACACAGAAAAAGTCGGCAGTCTCCAATTAATAGCAGAGCAGAATCCTTGTCGGTCCATAATTAAAAAAGTGCCAAAAAAGTATCATCATCTGAAAAAAGAAGATTATTTGGTTATTGTGAATGGAAAGTGAATCCAGAAAATACATTACCTGAATGTGAATGGAAAAATATCACATAGAAATCAAGTTTCAAACGAGTTGGATAGATCGAAGAAAATCAACAAAGTAGCCTGTGAATTTCAGAACATTCTAGAAGTGTTGTTTCCAACGAAACCAGTGTTGTTCCTGAAACAAAAAGGGCCAAGTAAAAGTAACAATCTTAACTTGAAGAACAAACTTACCAAAGGTAGTAAAATTCAATCCTGTTAATCTTTTCCCAAAGAAGTTTAGAAATAATAATCGCTGTTTACATTAGAATTACGTTAGGTTATTTAGATGAGGTTAGGTTAACATAGAATTAGAATTTAGGTTATTGTTCAATGACTATAATATTTCAAATTACTTTCATATAATATAATTTAAAAAATTCAATCTTTTAGAAAATTCAAATTGAACCCTCCTTCAAATATCAAATCAGATTTAATAATATTTTAACTTAAAAAAAATTAGAAATTATAATCTTAAGAGCTAGCCGGAAATATAGAATAATACATCACTTACATACAAGGGTGATCTAGTTAGTATTCATTCACAAAATTTCATTAATTTAATACCATAACAATATATATATATATATATATTAACCTCAACATGGGTAAAGAAACAAGTGGCGATTTTCTGATCACTCTCGCAATGAATTTTTTCTCCCTTTCAAGGCAACATAATAGTCGATTTTTCGAGTCCTTCAAGCCCATAATTGTTCATTTCTGTCCGATGAACGTCAAAGACGTCGTTAATCTTGCGTCCAACGAGTGGGGCACAACGGGTCTCTGAAGTGTTCTAGAAGAGGGGAATAGTTTGCTTTTTGCAAGTTCCACACGAGGTACGACGCCACCCAGGAAATGATTAATGATCTCTCGGATGAGAAGTGAACTTGAAAATATAAATATAACTAGAAATTTTGGGGCAACTGTCTGACATCACCGAAATTAATACGTTTTCCAAATTGTAAAGAACGCCATGGCCGGGAAAACAAAAGTCATGTATAACCCCGTTTGACAGATATTAGTTTTAACATTTCGAGTAATTGATTATACCATGAATATGGAATTTTGTAATGAATCCACGTGCTCGGGACAGTATAATTCATCATCGGTAATTTTTGTTTTATGGTTGGTAAATTCTAAAAAGCAGCGGTGATTACATCGTGTAAATTGAATCGTGACCTGGCGGTATGAAGGGTTTATTGCTGGAGGCATGTCTTTCTTGATGATTGGGTGTTTCTGGGGCAGTTGATTGAGATTGTCAATATTGATAATGAATCAATCCAGGTATATTTTTACTTACTGTTTGTAATGAAATTCGTGCTTCCTGTACTTATACAGGATGTAACACCTTGATCCACGAAGCTATATTTTGTAGGAATGTTAGTATTTTTAGAATTTGCAACTCAATATGATGTAACATTACACCGTCGTGTCGTCAAATTTAAATTTGTTTATTCGTTCGGCAACATGAAGACTCAAGATTTGCAAGGTAGGTTTTGATTTACATTTAAAAAAAAGTCATACAGGTTTTTTAGTTCATAGTCTATTCAGAATCCTGGCAGAATAGAAATTGAAAACAATTCTTCAATCAACTGCTTAGATCTTAATCTGAGTCATAATAAGTTCGAATTCGAATTTTCAGAAAACCTACCACTACTGATACCATAATCCATTCAAAATCCAATCAGTCATGGAAAATTAAAATGTCAATATTCCACAGTTTCATTCATGGAATTATGAGCATCCGGTTGAACGAAGTCAATTTCCGAAAAGAAGCCAATATACCTAACCTATAATAAAAATTATAGCGGTAAACAATGGCTATAGAACTAAAATCATTGACATAATGATTAAAAAAAAATTTCACCACAATATTTTGAGAAAATTTTATATCATCTTATTTCCTTATCATCCTTATGAAGAAAAGAAAATATGGTTTTCCAATGTCTCATGTGAAAGGTTTCAGCATTTCTAATGGTCTTTATGAAATGGGAATTAATTCTTTAGCAGGAAATAGAAATAATTTAGCTAAGATGGTGAACAATAAAGAAAGGGACCCCAACTTTTCCAAATTACATGTGATGATTGTAATGCTACATATATAGGACACACAGGCCGATGTTTATAATACAGAATCAAAGACCAAATTATATATCTATTTTGAAAAACCAGAAATCAACTGGGTTTGCAGAACATTGTATAGAAAAAAAAACATTTTTTCAATGAGAAAGATGTCACTTTACCATATATAATGTTAATGAGGGTAAATTGATGGAGCCATTGAGAAAAAGGAGAATTCAACTAATTCACTAATACTCTTAGGGAACACTATTATATGGGATGCTGTTATTTCCATGCGCCATAAAAAGATACAGATGTCCTAAGTGTAATAAAAGAACCTTTTCAATTTTATGTTTAGTTACTTTTTGTACTCCTTTGAAGATGGTCGAAAGACCGAAACACGTGTCAAAATTCTGAATAAACTGTGAAACTTAAAAACTGTGTGAATTTTTTTTAATGAAATTGTTATGAAGTTTCACCCAGAGCCAACCGCACACTCCATTCATCCAATTAATCAGTAGGTTTTGAGTCCATAGGAGTAGAAGAACATATTTTCGAATCAATAAATTCCATTTATTTGCTGGGATAACAAGAACATTAGACGTGTCATTTTTTCAGAATCAAGAAAAACAAACGTAGGAAGAGATTATACAGAGTACATAAAGGTCAATATAAAAATTGGAAAAATTATCGTTTCGGAGTCCACCTAGTAACAAGAATAATTCTTTACATTCCTGTAGAAAAAACCATAAAAGATCATATATCAAATGAACTATGATCAATTGAGTACACAAAGAAAGTTAAATATGAAAGTGAACCAACAATATAAGAGAATGAATAAAAACACTTAAAATTGCGATTTCTACTCACAATCTAAGTATTCTCTTCAAGTGTAGTAAAGGCTGCGTCATTTTGAAGTATTGGTTATTTCGAGTATGGAAACACTTCTGTCATTCGTATTTTGACAAAGAGTTAGTGTAATATTTGATATCAACGAAATGATTCGACTTACGCTCAAAAAAGGGAAAATATTAAAAACTTATTTCCAAAGTGGTGAATCTTTTATCTAAACAGATAGAAATTTGCCTGGATAATTTGACAGAAATGATATGCTCTCATGGCAATTTGTGGATCAATTTATTCTTGTAAACTGCATCGTTATTCGATGAAATAACCCGTTCAGGTTTTTGGTCAGTAAGCACACCTGAAAACATTGCTGCTGTAGACCAGAATGTTCCTGAACATCCATCAACATCAACTTGTCATCGTGCTTGAGAACTGAACAATTCTCGCACTTCTTTAAGAAGAATTTTGCATAAAGGTCTTAAGGCTTACAAAGTTCAACTAATGCAAGAAGTGAAACCTCGTGATCATTGTATGTATTTCCACTTCACTCAATGGGTTCATGACTGAATGGCCAAAAATGAGCATCTTCCCAGAAAAATCATCTTTAGCGATGAAGCTCATTTTCACCTTGGAAAACTATTTTTTGTGGAAATCCGTTAGAGATAAGTGTTACGCTAACCATCTAGAAATAATCGATGTCTTGAAAACCAAAATCGAAGTTGTCATTTATGAGATTGAGCCCCAAACAATCGACAATGTACTGGAAAATTGGATTGATCAGATGGGGTACTGAAAATGGTCCTTTGAATGATATTGTTTTCAATTCAGAAATGTAAGGGTTTAAACTTCCTATCTGAAACAAAATATCAAAAAAATATTCGTTATTTTTTTAGTTATAGCCGATCAAAAATGCACATTTTAAATGGCCCACTCCTAAGCGACCACCAATTAGCCATTTCTCCTTTCTTTTTTGATTATATATATTATGCTGTACCATTTTCATCCATTCGGGCAGATTGTTGTACAGATTAATGCCGGTATAAAATGGTGATTGCTGAAATTTTGAAGATTTGTGAATGGGACAGGCTGAGACAGTTTGGTGTCTGATATCATATTCATGATACTCAAAGCATTAATTTATGAACTGAACATTTTTTCTTATCAGCAACGACGAATTCAAGATAAATATTCTTGAAAAACCCAAAGTGTTGTATTCAATGAATTAAGGTCTACATTCCGCTATCTTATACAGAAAATAAGTAGAATTTAACTTTTCTGTTCTATAAAAAAATATCCTGCTCCAACAGAATCACCGCACAAACAGTATTTTATTTTACCAGTTGAAAAAGTAATCTACAGTCTAAAAATAAAACAATTCAGTCTTGTTCACATTCAAAGTGAATGAGAAAAGTTGGAAATCGTCTGCAAACACCTGTAGCCCATAATGTAAACTGAATCCAGTGAATTGACTAGTGTATACAGAAAAAAGAGTGGCCCACGAACTGAACACTGCGGTGTCCGTTTAGCAAGCATGGTTTACGTTACACTCTAGGAGCAAGTTGTAATATATGACTGTCAAATGTGAAGTGCCTACCACAAAATCAATTGCTGAAGTCAAGCAGAAACAAGACCGTGTACTTAGAGTCAACAGTTGCTTTGAAAATATAATCAGTTACGTTCAGAAGTAAGATTGTGAAATTATATCTGCGAAGAAAACCTGATTTTCAAAATTCATAAGTACTCTTTGACACTTTTATTATAATTTTCAACAATAATTCTTGAACTGTTCTAGGAAATTCCTTGTTCAAAATTTCAGTTGAACCAGGAACCTTATGGAATAAAGTTATACACGATATACAGTCGGTAGTTCGAATTTACGTACTTGTTGTATGTTTAGATGCAGATATAACCTCAAGATCTGTCGTATTATATCTATAGAAACTAGAATGTTCAACATAGCATGATAGATTTTCTATGAATATTCATATATCTTTCTAAAAGCAGGGAACTCTTAAAATGTTCTATGCATAAGAATTACGTAATTGAAGCTACAAAATCGTTGGAAGCATTAGTTTCTGTACGATAAATATTCTGGGAAAATCAACAGATCTCATTATTTTAAGTTATAAGGTATTAATTAACTATACCACAATTAACACTGAGTAAAGCTTTCAAAAGAAGAGAATATTTTAATCTGCTTAAGAATTGCGTTTTCACAAAAATAAATAATATATTCATAGTATCTTACACTACTGTCTGCATATATACCCAAGGACTTAGTTGAGTTGCATGAAACTAAGTAATCATTTTCGTTTTAAGAGTTAAAGGGGTGCGCTTTCGTAACTTAAGCAACTCCCTTTCCTGAGTACTCAGAATAAGACAGTATTGAGTATTATATGAAAATTTCACATAAGCCTATAAGTTCATGCAGACTCATAACCGTTACGATAAATGATGTGTTATCAACAAAAATTATTATTTTTTTCGCTTTCACATGATTTCGGAAATTATGTATGAATAGGATAAATAATAGTGGCCCAAAAACAAACCCTTGAGGTACCCCTGTATCAACTCCATACTCACTAGAACGAGAGTTTCCAATCTTAATTGATTTTTTCCTCGGAACAGGACGAAGAATAAAGATTGAAATATTATTCTCTCAGTTAATACATTAGGCTGCTTCATTTCAGATTAAAAAAAATTACAGCTCATACACAGCAATTGTCTAGGGAGTGAAATTTTTGAAATTACAAGTAAATTTCTCCCTATCTATAGATTTACCAGAAAACGGGGATAGAATTTTGAATCCTTTAATTATTTCTAATGGGTCGTGTCTCGTAAGGACTACTTTCGATATACAAGTTTTGTCTCGATTATCTTCAAGAAGTTCGGAAACTTATTTATAAGATCGTAACGAATTGTGGACATGTATGAGGAGTTATATGGACTTTTCGTGTCATATTAGAGAAAAGAAATGACATTCCTTCCCAAAAGTCTCCATCATATTGGCAGAGTCACAAATTGAAAGTTTCTACCACATATATTTAAAGTTTTCGAGAAAGTTGCCGAACACAGTTGTCGGTGAAAGATGAAGAGTTTGTCATTTGTAATTGTGGTTATTTGGGAAAAGTTCCTGATTGATTCTATACAGACGCAGATACGGCGAAAGTATAAAAGTTTTGGGCTGTAATACAGCATCCTGGTTTTATGATTGTGAGTATTCATTTTAGTGCGGTCTTGTTCGGAGACGGTTTTTTCATTCGTTAGAATTAACTGTAGTTTATCATGATTTATTGGAGCAATATGGGGAAATCTGATTCAATATACATTAGACGCCACTTTTTCCTTCATACTCCATTTTACGAAACAATATGAATTTCTTTCATTTCATTTTTTATTGGTATATCTTCAGTTGTTTGGTTGTTAACTCTTATTCTTGTTGTATTGTCTATATTCAGATTCCTGATGACGTTTATTATCGCATTTGGTATTCGTTTTTGCCTCAATATTTGGATAACATGCTGAAGTTTTATTCTGTCAAATGCCTTTGTCAAGTCAATGAAACATACATATGTTGGATAGCTGTACTCGATGGCCTTCTCTTTCACCTGTCTCAAAATGAACAGTGCGTCGGTTGTCGATCTATTTTTCCTAAATCCCTGTTGCTCATCTCTATTCTCTATGGCATCCTGAAGGATATCTTTGATTATGCTGGTGAACAGTTTCATGCTGGTGCAGAATAGGCTAATTCATCTGTAATTCTCCGGGTTGGTTTTTTGTCCCTTTTTGAAGATCGGTATCGTGATGCTCTACTTCCATTCTGTTGGTATATCAGATGTAGCCATTATCTTGTTGAATAGTTCGGTTAGCTTTTTTGCTAGTTCTTGTCCGCCATATTTCAAAAGTTCGTTGGGTATCTCATCAACTCCTGGTGACTTTCGGTTTTTCAGTTTCTTCATTTTCATCTCAATGTTCTCCTGAGTAATCGTCACTTCATCTGTCGTCTCTTCCTCCGGTGCATTTTTCTGAGCTTCTTGATCATCGCTTCCGTAAAGTTTTCTAAAAAATGCAGATTTTTCATTCATAAGCCAGGTGTCAAAAAACAACATTTCGTATTTTGGGAGCTAATTCTAGACCTTGAAGTAAGTAAAAAGTCTTATATAAACATGGTCCGCAAATGGGCCGTTTCGGAGATATGAGCGATTTCCGGTTTTCAAAATATTAATTACTAGCGCAACCGAATAATATAAATTACAGAAGATATTCGATTTATTTTTGACTTCTAGTATTTTACAGAAGATGTTCCATACGGCCACCGTCCATTTCAATGCAGGAAGTACATAGTCGCATGAAGGAATTACCATTTCGGAAAAGACCTGATTGTGTTCGGATCGTTTGACAGGATAATTCAATCCGATGTTGCAACTCTTCAATGTTATTCACTGACGTTGCATACACTAAATTTTTAGGAGTGAGATTTAGCGGGCCATGGTACTAGGTCTGCTCATCCTATCCATCTTCTGGAAAATGTTTGATATAATCCCTAACCGTAAATGTGGGGGCGCTCCATATTGCATAAACCAAATATTCATTCACCGATTTGAAGATACCATGTTTAGAAAATCGAGCAAGGTATTTTGAAGAAAGTTGAGGTATGCGGCTCCTGTGAAATTCCGTGGTAAAACTACTGGCCCTAGTAAACGATTTCCTAAAATACCTAGCCAGATATTTATACTGAAACGCTGTTGATGCCTGGATTCATGAATGGCATGTGGATTTTCATCCGCCCAAATATGGCTATTATGAAAGTTAAAAATTGCATCTTGGGCAAAGCCGGCTTCATCAGTGAAAAGGATATCAGAAGTAAAATGCGGATATTCAGTAATCTTTGTTAAAAACCATTGACAGAATATCCATTTGGCTGATAATCAGGAGGATTAAGAGCTTACACGCGTTGAATATGGAATGGATAGAGAAGTTGTTGATGCATAGTTCACTAACCAAGGGGGCCACTTATTCATACCTCCGCTGAAATTCTTCTTACACTTGTATCGGGATTTTCAGTCGAAATATTTAAAATTTGCTCTTCAACTTCTGAAGTACTTACAGATCTTGGACGTCCAGTATCAGGAGCGTTTTTTAAGGAACCAGTTTCCCTTAATCGTCTAAAAACTTGATTGAACGTCATATGAGAAGGAAGTTGACGGTCGGGAAGCCACTCCATAAAGGCATAAAGTGCTTCAGGACCAATTCCATTGGCACGGCCATACATGAAAACCATATCACCCATTTCAATATTAGAATGAGGCATTCCACATTCAGGAATTATAACTTTTTCTTAACAACAAAGTGAAAGGAAGTGAATAACTCGAATCGGATGCAAAATACTCAATAAAAGTACGTAAATGTCATATGAAAACCAAATGTTTGATGCCGGCTGTGATTTTTTTTAATAAACCTACCAAATACTAATTGAAATGTAATTTCATTAAACAAGACGTCTGAAAGATGAAAATAAATCAAATATCGTTGCGCTAGTATAATAGTTAATTTGAAAATCGAAAATCGCTCATATCTTCAAAACGGCTCATTTGCGGACCCATGTTATATGAAATTTTTTACTTATTTTGAGGTCTATAATCAGCTCCTAAAATATTGTTTTTCAACACCCGGAATAAGTGGCATTGATTGAAAAAGATGTGAATTCTCCCTGGTTAAAAAAAATTACACTATGGTCGTACAGATGAAACCTCACATTATTTCGAGAAAAGAAAAATATGCTTTATGTTGAAATTGGCGTTCGAAGATCCTTCTCGAAGCCCTCCTAATATGAAAATTTTAAATTATATTTCAAGAGATTATTTATTATATAATTCACTATCTAACTTCGCCCCCTGTATGAGTAACATTTTGATTATCTCAATAAGGAAAAAACCTTTCCCCTTTTTCAGATAACAGTATTATTCCCAAGTATTGATTTGATACAGTATAACAATTATTTCGAAGATTTTTCTGATAATCTTTTGCTATTTCAAAGTATCCATCATATAGTTCGGACTTGGCACCAAGCGATAAGCATCTTTTTCTCGCATTGCAAAATTTCCTGAGTGAGAAATTGGCATCAACGGAAGATCGTGAAAATATATTACAAGAGTTTTTTGCCAATAAGGACCAACAATTCTAGGAGTGAGGAATTATGAAGCTACCTTTGAAATGGCAACAAATTATAGACCAAAACGGAGCATATTCGACCCAAATTGGACAATCCGAAACATGTTAAATAGAGTCTTAAAGTTCGAGCAAAAATAATGAATAACGAATATTTATATAATTCTATTTGGTACACTAAACGAATTTCAAAGTTTCGGACTGATTGAACAACAATTTTTAGTAGTCAAACATAGTTGTTTCTCGAAACTTGTTTCATTTGGAAATCACTTGGTTTACCCTAAACTCATAAATTTCATTGATAAGTGTTATGCGAGATGAAAGAATGATTAATTAGTGAATCTAGAGGGTCTCATAATGGGAACGCAACATTTTTAAATAGACATTACTCACGCATGGAAACATTGAATATTGTGTTAATTGTATTTGTCAATATGTACGATTTAATTATGAAAAGGTAGACACTCCAACAACTCTAACTTTACGTGTTTCAACTCCAATTTTTGGTCTTTATAATTGTCCGGATAGAAGAACAATTGAACGTTTACTTAAGAAGTTTGAAACCAATTTTACACTTCATGAGGTTACAGTGCCAGTGAGTCAAATAAATGCAACAAATGAAGAGAATATTGCTGCCGTAGGTGAAAGTGTTCGTGAAGACCAAAATTTATCGATTTTTCGACGTTCACAAGAACTAACAATCTCCCAGACGTCTTTGTGGCGAATTTTACGAAAAAGACCTTGGGGTTTTCCATACAAAATTGTTTCAATACAAGAACTCAAACCAACAGATCATTTAAAGCGTTGTATTCAATAATTGGTGCTTGAAAAAAATCGGAAATGAGGCAGCATTTCATAGGAAAATCGTTCTCAGCGATTTAACTATCTCTCTTACAAAAATGTAACAATTTTTTTGTGGACACGCAGTCATCATCTATTCTTTCTACTGATGGAATTGAAGAAAAGATAATGCAATTCAAGCGCAGAAAACTTCCCTTATGGACGCTCCGGAGTAAGCAGTAATATTCCCCATTTTCCTGAATTATATAAAACTCTCCAAACATTGCCGTATATACGACAAGACACAGAAATTTAACATTCATTACAGCCTCGAAGACCGATCCTGTCTCTTTACTGCAAACAGGTCATGCATTTTTCCAAGCCTACTTTGCATAATGTCGCCCTTGGGCTGATAACAACAATGAGCCCTCCACTTCTTTCTGCTGAGATCCTTTCATTTCTTCGGCCCATCTCGAGCTGGATTTTTGTATTTATAACCCTCCCGTATCCGTGCTGCATCCGGCTTTTTGTCTGAGAGACAATATATATGTTTGTTAGCGAGTCTGCGATGAAGAAAGTTTCTAATTGTTTCAATTGCCATAAATTTGCCGCAAAGAAGATCCTGAATTTTTGAGTACGTAACTCTTCCGGAGCTGGAGTTCATTGTGGAAGTTTCTGTGGCTTTTCAGGCTGGATATCCGCGCGAGGAATTTATGCGAATCCGGGAATTATTCAAACAAAAACGACGGTTTCTTTTCTTCCTGCGTACAAATAGCTGTAGGGAGCTGTGTTCCTGCAAATAAGGGTGACTTGAATTGTTCCCTCTGAATATCAATCATGAATGAAAAAACGAGTTCACTATCACAGCTTATTATATCCTCCATAATCTGTGACTTAACTTACTGTTTCTTTAAATTTTTGAAACCTTCTTCAGGCTGCTTCAGAGAAGTAATCAAATAAAATATTATAGATTTTTTCAACAATTTATTAAGTTAACGACAATTGATTCGCCAACATTGTAGCTTTGTCAAATTTACATTTTGAACTAACTCTTAATTTTTTTAAACATGTAGAATTTCCTAGAGATACTCCGCTATCTGGAGGTAGTGTGAGACTACACATTGTACTGAATGGGTTGCCTCACTAAAACTTACCTGTTCTGTTTCGGGCATTTAGCCTATCGACCAGTAAACTCTTGACTTCTAGGGTTTTCTCACACCCCTTCTGCGTGTTTTTATGATGTTGTTGATATTTTGAAGAAGTGGTACACTGCGTAATTAAAATTAATGGCTTACCAATAATGGTACTCCATTAGAACGTGTCACTAAGTTTAAAAATTTCGGAAGCATCATTGAGAAACACTGGACCCTGATACAGGGACAAAAAGCAGAATAGAGACGATGCGCGCAGCGTCTTTGCAATGATGATTGAACCTTAAGAGAAGACAATGGACGACTAAATGTTATATATGGTCAGTAATGTTGTATGGCACGGAGACGTGGACTCTCAAGATCGGTACAATGAACCGATTGGAGGCATTTGAGATGTGGCTGCACAGCAGGATGCTGCGCATACCTTGGACGGACTATATAACAAATGAAAAAGTCCTTAGAAGAGCTAACGCTGACAGGCAATTAATGACCACCATAAAAGGCCGCAAAATTGCATATCTTGGTCACGTAAAGTGAAGATAAATATCAACTACTCCAAATAATAATGGAGGGGAAAATAGAGGGGCGCCGTGTACCTGGAAGAAGGCGGCAGTCATGGTTGGGTAACGTTCGTGAATGGACGAGTTTATGTTCAGTAGGATAACTTCAGTAGGAGAACGTACACTTAGCAGATGATCGAATTGCTCTAGCTATCTATCTAGAGTAATATCCAACGTTCGGGAGACCGGATAGGGCACATGATTGATGAGTTGATCATAGTTGATTTTTCTTCTTCTCCCGCTAGGGAAATCTTTTGTTCTATTTGTTTTGGATATCCTTGACTTTTTACTACATCTCTCTTAAGATTTGATGTTTTGACCTCCTATAGTATATTTTTTTATCCTCTTTCCATCCTCATAATCAACAGGTTTTTGGAGCTCAACATTTGGGGGTTGGTTCGCTTTTCCAAATGCTTTCTGAGCCTTTCTCATCATGAAATTGGTTATCTATTTTCATTTGGAGTCTTTATGCATCTGCTTGTTTCACACGAACCATGGCACGTTCATTGCTGATCGTATCAATTCATCTTATGTGGCTTGTATTCGTTTGATGTGACTTTTGGCTGCAAAACCCCATGCTACCGATCCATAAGTTAGTTGTGATCTTGCAATTGTCTTAATCATAGTCAACTCTGTATTTCTGTTCATGTGACTCTTTCTGCCTATTAGTGAATAATCTCTATTCGTTCCCGAATTAGTTTTATCTAATGTGTATTTGATGAGGCTGTTCCATGTTAGTTTTTCATCTAGAATGACCCCTAAATATTTTGCTTGATTTTGCCATTTCATCTCTGTCAACAGTTTCAAGTCATTTGCGCAAAGCTGGATTCAAAAAGGAGCTCGATGTTGGAGTGCCACACCAAAAAAGAAGATCGCTGTGAAGCTTTGGCCGAACGGAACTGAATCGACCCATTTCGTAAGCGGTTGGTGACTGGCGATAGGTCACAAACGACAATATTGTGTGAAAACGATCGTACTCTAAGCGAGGTGAAGCAGCTCAAGCGGTGGCCAAACAAGGACTAACGACCAGGAAGGTTCTACTGTGCGTTTGGGGGTACTGAAAAGGAAAATATTTGATATAAGTTCCTTCCATATGGCCAAACACTAAATTCGTATCTCTACAGTCAACAATTGAAACGTTTGAAGCTAGCAGTTGATCAGAAACGGCCAAAATTGACCCAAAGAAGAGATGTTTTGTTCCATCAAGACAATGTCAGGCCACACACGTCTGTAATGAGTCACCAAAAACTACGGAAGCTTGGTTGGGATGTTTAAATGTATCCTCCGTATAGTCTGGCCTTGACACCAAGCGATTACCATCTTTTTCTCGCACTGCAAAATTTGGCATCAATAGAAGATGGTGAAAATTGATTACAAGAGTTTTTCAACAATGTGCACAATAAGCACCAAGACTTATATGAGTGAGGCATTATGAAGCTACGTCTAAAATGGCAATGAATTACAGAACAAAGCGGTGCATATTTGACCCAAATCGGTCGATCAGAAACAGGTTTAATACACTCTTAAAGTTCACGCAAAAGGTATGAATTATTTTTACCCAAATTATTATTTCCTGGGATGGTCGCTAGCCAAGCCATCTGCTATTGATCGAATGAAGTGAGAGAATCTTAATGATTTCCACAAATTGAAGTTGATCGTTATCATGCTTTATTATCACGGTATGTACGTTTTATTATGACCATTTATCTTTAACTTCTCGCTTCAAATGTATCGGGTGTTTTTTTAGAGTGAAAGAACTTCAAATTGAAATAAAACACAATTTAATGAAGATTGAAGCCAATTTTTTTTTCTATTTGAAAGATAATTTTATGGCATTTATGTTTTGAAATTAATTTCCGGTATATGTCAACCACGATTTGCTCTGAGGAACCGCATTCAACCAGACCAACTTTGGAACATTTTTTCGAGTAACTCAGGCCTTATTTCATCAATAACATGAGTTATGTTGGTTTCCAAAGCATCTATTGTTACGGTAGCAGCATCAGGTGTAGCACCATCTTGTTGGAACGAAAACACTTCTGGGTCGGTACCATTCAAATTTTGAAACAGATAATCATTGATCATTGTTCAATAACGAGCAACATTCACTGTAGCATTAGCTCCAGCATCGCTTTTGAAGAAATATGGACCGATGATGCCTCCAGCGTGTAAAGCCCACTATACAGTGCATTTTTCAGGATGCAGTGGAACCTGCAGAACTTCTTGAGGATTGTTTTCGATCCATATACTTGCTTATTTACATAGCCGTTCAACCAGAAATGAGCTTCACCACTAAACACAATTTTACGATACAAAAGTGTATCAAGTTCAAGCTGTTCTAGGGCCCAATCAGCAAACCAACGACGCTTTTTATGGTCAAGTGGCTTCAGTTCTTGAACCAGTTGGATCTTGTATGGGTGTAGATCACGATCTTCACGAAAAATTTTCCATGTGGTGAATGCACAGAGTCCAACTTGTTGTGAACGTCGACGAATAGACAAATCTGGATAATCATCAACATTATGACTTATAGGAGCGATATTTTCTTCTGTACGCGCAGTTTTTTGTCTTGTTGTTGTTGTTGCACCGAGCAGAGAAAATGTAGTCCGAAATCTATCGTTAGTTCGATCATAAATTTCACAAAGTGCTCTATAAGTTTGGCTAATAGAACACTGATTTCGAAAATAAATTTCACTATTTTGTAAACGTTGTTGCGGCGTCAGTCTTTCCATGATCATTTGACCTTCTGTCAAATCACAGTTATCCCTATCGAAAGGTCAGTCACTCTAAAAAAAAACACCCGATTCTCATTGCGTCTCCGATAATGATCATCTGTGACTGTTTCTTCCAGTTTTGACACTTCATAGACAAAGCTGTTTCCATAAAAGACAATACATGTTCTTAGATTCGCGAATAGTAATAATCAATTTGGTTGCCGCCGTGAATGCATGATCTGAAAAGAGTCCTAATTTATAGCACTTTGATTTCAACTTTTCATGCACACAATTTCCTTTCTTCAGAATTTTTCCTGATAACGTAGTAATTTCAGCGTCTGACTCGTAAGGCGAGATTTCTCTTAGGTGGGGGTTACAATCTTAGTGTTGGTCAAACATTAACAGTGTTGTGCCTAAGGTGGCTTGAAGACATTGTAACAAAGACTTATACACAGCTGATCTCCTAACTCGAAGGAGCTATACTGAAGTTTCCGAGGGAGATCTCGGATTATCAGAATAATATCTCAATATGGAATTGTCGATTGAGTAATTCTCAACGATCATACCAAATCGCATTGATTTCATCAAGTAATGAGTCCATTAGTGTGTTTACGATGCTTTTGTCCATATTGTACTTAAAAATCGCAATTTTTAAACATCTCAAACCACTCAGGACTATTTAATAGCATTCGTTGATCCTCATTCTAAGATTTCTTTATAACGAAGAAGAAAATAAACCTTCATGGTACGTACACAAATCGATTACTGTTTCTATGGAATTATGATGACAGATACCCAAGTTTATAGCATGATGGATATAGTCTATATAATTCGACCACTACTCAGCCCCTAAGCCATCTGTAGGAAAACCACGAAAGCAAAGTTGTGCAAACAATATTTTATGTTTTAATAGCTAATTTCCGAACCGTAGAATTTATCTAATGGGATATAAAGGTGGAGAATCAATAACCGGTAATGTTTGTTCATTTTACAACAACTGATTTCAGAGAAATATCTGGACGATATATTGGAAATCGAAGGAGCGCATTTTGTCATTTTATAGTTCTGTTCCACGTTATTGAAGGTAATAAGTAAAATATTTATGACGGTTTGACTTCCTCGTTAACACTTCGGTCCAGAAAGATTACCAAACATAATGAATAAAGAAGTCTCCTACTAAGAGCTGGCTAATTGCTCCTAGAAAACACAGCTTTTCAGATTAAATATAACGACGAGATGAATATTTTTTGGTAGACGACGTTTCTTAATGATTTCACCACAAACAAAAAAATAAGTAAGGTACTGAGAGACATATGTAGGTAAGTATGCTCTTAAACCACAACCTCCCTCTATAATTTAACCTTTTATTCCATTTGACATTGTATATTGAGTTTAGATTATATACGTCTATTAAATATAAGCGATGCTTGTTTTAGACATTAATTTAATTCTAAAAGTTTTTTGAAAAAAATTTTTAAAATTAAAATTGTAGAAGATAAACATATATCAATTTGTTTTAATATTCAAAGTTTTTTAACCTTTCCGACACTATTGCGAAAAAGTTGAAGAACTTTTTTATTCAGGAATGGTTGCAGTTTTATCCGATTCCAGATCTCATATGGCTATTGTGCGTATAAATCTTTCCAATGACAATTCATAGAAAGGAAAAATTTTATTGAAGAACAGTGGAGACGAATGCTAAATAACATCCCTCCTGAATGAAATCAGTATATTTGTGACATCAGAGTTAAGATTATAGGAGGAAGAAATTTAAATAGCAGAAATGGCGCTCATGTGAGTGCATATTAGAAGAGGTAAAGTGAAGCCATCTATCTTGTGAAATGAGTATGAGCAAATAAATGATTATCTATAAACCATTAAACTACTAATTGATAAATGTATGTAGCATAACAGACGACAAGTTTTCGCACTTTTGGATTTCCAGAAGGCATTCGATACTGTCGAATTAAATTCTGCCGATAATGCCCTACAGAAATGCCGTGTTAATTATAGGTACTGGATAGAAATAAATATACAACATCCACTATGACTGTGAATCTGCAGCTTAACAAGGACTCTATTGCAATTAGAAGAGGTGATTTTTCCCCAAAGCTATATATCACAGTTCTTGAGAATGCATTCGAAAAACTTGACTGGAAAGCGAGACTATATAACTATTATAGTGGACAACTGCTTACTCACTTTAGGTTTACTCAGATGTTATTCGCGAAGAACTGTACATTGTTTGTTTCAGCGTCGTTTAGAATATCAACATTTTGAAGATAAAATTCATGACTTATCTGGTACCAAATGACAACATAAAGATTAGTAACAGCATTGTCTAATTAATTTAGAGTCACATACTTGGATATGATTATAATCTCGAGAACAATCAAACGTGTAAATTAAAGAGAAAAAAAATCTCTCTTGTGTGTTCGGAAAACTCTATTACATATTCAGAAATAGCTTCCCAACATGCCTAAAGATAAAAGTTTAAGATTAATATATTTTAAATATATATACGGTGTAGAAACCCCAACTTCAACAGCTCGAAAACTGAAAATTGCACAATGCAGGATGGAAAGGCTCTGGGGAACACGAATGATGATTTAAGGCCGAAAACAAGAGTGGCTCATACTCTGAAGAGAATATATCAACTCAAGTGGCTTTAGGCAAATCACATGAACAGAATGAGCAAAACTGGATGGCCCAAGATATTAATTGAATAGTGTTCTAGAGCTGATAAGCGTAGTTGAGACAGCTATCCGATGGTGCGACGACATTATAAGAGTGGCAAAATAATTAAATTCAAGCTGCCCAAAACTCAAATACATGGCAATCAACGAGGGAGGCCTAAGTCCAACTTCAAGGACTGTACGATGATGAGATGATGATGAGCGCTGGATTCGTCACTGAACAAAACCTTATTGGTTATCACTTTTGCTAGCACAAATGTAGTTGCTACTACGACAATCAGTTACGTCTATGTTGCGATGATGAGATGATGATGAGCGCTGGATTCGTCACTGAACAAAACCTTATTGGTAGTCACTTTTGCTAGCACAAATGTAGTTGCTACTACGACAATCGGTTACGTCTATGTTGCAGAATCACAGAAAACCTGAAATAAAGACTCATACCAATGGAACACTGTTCGAAAGGCACCTATACGGCTTTATATTCGTTTTCATCCCAGTAGAAATTTTTGTAGAGGAACAAACTGTTTTTCATGAACCCACTGTTCTATCTTCATCAAACTAGCTGTATTCATGAAAAGTTGCCCATCTTCTAGTTCTACGCAAGAAAAACAGTTCATTGTTCCTTCTAACAACTTCTTCAAACAAACCATTGGTTTCACCCTATGTGATTTTCCTACACAAGGCGGGATAACAAAAACCTGATCGTATACTCACCTTTTCATATGAAAAATACCATATACCAAATATCACTAACATATTTTAAATATTATTGACATTCTTATTTTAATATCAATTGAAATATGTTTAATGAATTTCAATCCAGTAAGCTGTCGTTAATTGAAGTCATAATGACCAATAATTTTATTGCTCTGGTTCTATTTAAGTCCCTTAAAGTTTCATGGGAACTACATTCAAAATAGAAGGCAACGAGCCTTCGTTTCTGATGGACTTCAGAGAGGTTTATCAAGTGAGGCTTCCCTCAAGGTATTATCTTAGGCCAACTATCCTTTTTATCAATAACTTCCCTTCCTTCTTTTTTGTTAACTTAATCAGGTCCTTGACGTAAACATCATAATCTCTGCATTGAACATTCTGAATTGAATAAAGGAGACGTGATTTACAACTCTACCTTAGACACAATCCATATTTATTTGTTATGGAATATCGTACTTGAAAATGGCTAACCGTCTAGATAAAGAGAAAGACATTCAATTGGTCATTGAATATTCATCGGTAAGTCTAATGTAATCGTTCGAAATCGTTTTCCACTAAAATTCTGCAGCATATAGATATCAACATGAAACATGGGAGCTTCCAAAAATTGAATTGCCTCACTCCATTATACACTACAGAAAATTTTTTGAGCAATATTAAGGTATGTCTCAATGTTGAAATCCTTTTTGTTTCTGAAGAAGACAGCTTGATTTTCCTGAGATGCCATACATTTACATATGTTTCCAGTTTAAATCCTTCAACACGCCATATTCCAAAAATCCGGTGATTTACATTCCAGACATTATTTTCGCAGGGGAGCAAAAACATAAATTAAAGACAAACAAACCCTGGGGATAATAGGAAGGCGAGGATGGAGCCTGTTGTCGGAAATTTAAGGGCGACACTTGTATAATATCAAGCTCAGATGGGATCACAATCATTATCCGGAGCTGACAACCCTAGTTCAAACCTTCCGTGGCTGATCCGTATCTTCGGGAAATTTCCCTAGTTACGTTGACATCTTATGAGAGGCGACATTTTGAATTTCCGCAGAATTCCCGTCTATTTTCCCGACTGGGTTTTTCCGGCTCACGGAGGCGTCCTTCACTGGAAAATGCATGTTTGGTCGAAGTGACATGCAGAGACGAATTAGTGAAAATATTTTGTTGATCCTTAAACTAGGCATTTTATATATTATAGATATAAATACAAATTTTATCTGATATTTTACATAGTATACATTGATTCGGATATATCAACTTGAACGAAGATGAATTAATTAATTCGCGGATATTTTAATCCGATTGTCATAAGGAGTATGAACTGTGATGCATGTTTCTATTCTTGTTGGGATTTCATCAGCGCAAAGCTCTGATGTCTGACAAATGTAACCTAGCTGAATACCTATATTCTGTATGTAGTTTCCATCAAAGTGTTGATCGCGTCATAAGTTTAACTATCACTTCTGAAACAGAATTGCTTTTTTGACATAATCTCAATTTTTTTTAGACTGTCTCACATAAACAATATTTTTTAACAACTTTATGAACGTAGAAGAACCAATGTCGATCTAGAGTAAATTGGAATACATACTGGAATGATAATAGCAGACCTAAGGAGATTCATGTGATTCTGATATAAGAATTCATCAGATAGACCTATTTTGTTGAGGATTAAAACTTTCCAACCAAGGTGTCAGAGTTCCTAGTGAGTCACTACAGACATGTTTGGTCTGGCGTCGTCTTGATGGAATCTAATATCTCTTCTTTTGGTCAATTCTGACCGTTTCTGGTCAATATCTAGCTTCAAACGGTCCACTTGTTGACAGTGGAAATACAGAATTAGTGTTTGGCCATACAGAAGCAACTCATAATAAACGATTCTTTTCCAGTCGCGCAGAATACATATTAGAATCTTTCTCGCCCCACCGTTTGAGCTGTCTCACCGCACTTTGACCAAAATCATTTTCGCACAATATTGCCCTATGTGACCCATTAACTAATCGATGATTACCCGCGAAGGTGGATCAACATCACTCAGTTAGTTACCTTGTAGAAATAGGTGAACCTCAAGGTTCGATTATGGGTCTTTTTTTATCATCATTTAAAAAAATGATTTGTCTGATTATATCATGAAACATTTCTTCATTGTATTAAATGTGAAGATTGTGTTATTTTGTAGATGATAATTCGTTCATCATTTCTGCACGAATTGTAGCCAACTTCAGGTAAGTTGTGAATTACTAGTTCGGTGCTTCTCTGATTGGTGTTTCGAGAACTCCCTATTAGTAAATGCGAATAAGACCACTTTGTGCGTGATTCAAATCATCGATTTACCTAGAATCGTCCATGAGTTTGCATGTTCATAAAAATTTCAGTTGGAGGGATCATACTGTTAACGTTTGTGGCAACACGTTGATCATTCCTGTTTTATTTTGGAATCTTTTAAACTTACTTCAAGTTTATCCCTTCCAGATTCTATCTGATTTGGTGAGTTAAAATTTCATCTAATGATATATTTGAATCTGAATTCAGTTCATTTCTGAAGAGGTCTAGAGAGTCTAGAGACAGATATAGCTATAAAATGTTGGAATTCTTGTTCAATTATTTTTATTTGATCCTTCGATTTGGGAATATTAGATAATTTTGGAATAGTAGATTTTCTTCAATTTGTGTGTAAATATACGTACTTATATAGTTTTTGTTAATACATTTGTATTTATTCGTTTAATGTCCGGATGTAAGAAGGTTTTTTTCTGGGACATTGAAAAATATTTTATATTGATTATATTTAAAGATGTCATTTTGATATTTTGTATATAGTTTCAATATATGTATTGTAGAAGTTGGAATATATAATTCTAAATATATTTTGTATGAAATGATTAATGAAGTAGTTGATATTATTACAAAATTCACGTATGAGGTCAGTACAATTTGAAAATACGTTGTTAAAGTTTCAGCATCGCTTTTTGGACCTGAGGAAAAAACCACATATGAACGCTCTCAATAATAACCGAATTTTTTCCACTTCACTATACCATCTCAATAGCCTCTGCGGATTCATCCGTCCCGCACCAGACCGGAATTTAACGAGACAATGTCATATAATCCGGAATCCGGAACATTTGACTAATTCCGATTCAAGGCTCGCAGGCGGTAAAACGCTCGAATGGCGCCAAATTGAATCGTCCGATTCCAAACCGTAAGTTACCGAAATAATTTAGTGAAAGAGATAATAAATGATCATATGGCTGTGACACATTAAATGAAATAAAGGGAAAATCCTTTTCAATACAACAGCGCAGCACCGCAGTCCACGACCGTCGCTCCGGAAGAGCGTCCCGCAGCCCCGCCGACGTTCAGTATTGGACATAACAATCAATCCGGAGTACGCGTTCGGCCTCACAATGAAGCGAAACTACTATAAATAAGAGATAATGCCAAAATGTGCGATATAAAGGGGCCGCACAGAACACAAAATGTGGCGGAGAGATCAAAGGCAATTTTTGAATTATTCAAAATCTCCGCGCGAAATTTCTGGATATCGCTGCGAATTTTATATCGACGTTATTTGACAGATAGCACGACTGCTGGTCGTTGTTTTCACTGGAGAAATACAGAACACGTAGTTTTGCCATTGCACGTTAATTTAAAATGATGACAGGAGAGTTTTGTTGTCTGTATTCACGTGTTCTCCACCTTAACGTCCATTTGTTCTGGGTGGGATTTATTTCGTTGAATGTCGGAATTCCTCAAGAAAATGGAAGCCACGTTTACTACTCTTGATTGAAATATCACTAGGCAGTTTTTTTTAAGAAGACTCTCCGGCATAAGTATAGTTCGTCTAGAAAGTATCCGGAAAAAAACAAAGCTCAATTGTAATTATTTAGTATAAATTTTTAATTCTTGAATTAGAATATTAAAACAAAATATTCATCTTACTTATACAACCTTCATTTAACTGTAAACACTTGACTAAACGTCGAGGTACACCCGAAGCTAGATCACCTCCATAATTTTCGGTGATGGAAGTCCAGGACTGTAAAATTGACTGAATTAAATACTTATTTCGTGGCGCTGCTCGTTCAACTTATCTTCATTATTCCCCATATGTTTTCAATGGGACTAAGATCTGGTTAAGCTGCGGGCTATGAAATGGTTGTCACTTGGTCTTCCAAGTATAGGCCGAAGTATGGCATTTTGCATTATCCTGCTGAAAACGCCACCCTTTTGGATTTAAAGCATGCGCCGTTTCAAGAAGAAAATCGTTTAGAATGCTACAGAACTTTACATCATTACTGGCATCATTAACTTCACAAAGAGGTGTGGCACCATGCTGCGATATTGCTCCAAACCATTATTTTGTTGGGAAATTTGGAAATTTGAACGGTAACAGATTGTTTTGATAGGATTTTTAATTGATTTCCACCATGTTGCAATTATTTTTCACCAGATATAAAGACACTCTTGAAATTATCTTCTTGAAAACGTTGACAAAATTCTATCCTTCGTTCCTTTTGTGAAGGTGTCATTATAGGGATTTTTTTTTGGTTTCCTTGATATGTAGCCTTGTCTTTTCAGTGACATGCGGACGGTTTCTGGGCATTCTTTTATATTTCATTGAATTCCAAATCTGTAAGCAAATTTGCAAAACCCCAGGCGCGGATTGTGTCGCCCTAAGGCCAATAAATCGTCTAATTTTTAACTTTAATCTTACGCGGTCTTCTTGAAACTGATATATGCCTCTTATCCAGGCTATTTTTATACTCTTTATTGTCTCATATAAAGCTCTTTTTGCCGTTTTTTGACGTTTCGAAAACCTTCTCTATACAAATATTCTACCTGTTTTTTCTTCTAGTTACTACATTATTTCATAAATTGTTTACCTCTTGACAATCAACAATATTTGACAAATATTGCCATGCAACTTTGGCCTTAGCCGACTATCTGCACAACCTACTCTATACATTACTTTCGACTTAGAATGTTACAAAAAAGAAGTATATTAAAATTATAAAAAATAATACATTCCGGATACTTTCTAGACAAACTATAGAAAACGACCGAAGGCTGATGCATAATTTCGTAAAGATAAATAACAAGATTTTAGTATATTTGTTTCTTACCTGATTTCGGCAAAAAGTATTTGAGTATTTGATCAGCGTACTCTTTTTTAAGACTGAAGGGAGAAGGATGGTACTTTTACCCTTGTATTTTTCATTTTTATGAGATGTTCTGTTTCTTCGGGACAATAGTCATAAAATCGCAAAAAATTACGTTCATTTGACTTTGGGATTCAGACCACAAAATTATTTATTTTCATTCATAATAGGTAGCTTCTTTGAGAATTTAATAGTTCAAAGATTTTAAATTTTCATGAGAAAGAGAACTGTTGAGTGAGCGCACAAAAGCTTCAGGTTAATGCTTTTCGCCATTTTTTCAATTAATTTCGAGAACAGGTGGAAAGGGGATCCTTCGTAGACAAAATATGTAGAATTCAATAATCACATCCAATTTGAAGATTCCTAATGATAAAATTAAAAAGTTATTACCCGACACGTGGAGTATTCATTTTACATTATAAACACCCTGATTGTTTGTGAAGCACTCAAGCGAGTCATGCCGATTGTTGCGTTTGGTCAAGTCGTGGGAGTCGATTACTAGACACGTGGAAGAAGCGTAGTTGCTAAGTGAAGCGGACAACCTCTCAAATATTACTCGTGAGGCTACCATGAATAGCACTAAGATCGGTCATAGATAAACTACATACCGTAGATGCCCAACTTCGCTACTAAGTATCTGTTACAAATCAGATACGTCTGTGTTACGGCCAGTTTCATAAACAGCATCAAAAGGCTCCTTTATGATAAAGTCCCTTTATGAAAAAGAATCCTTTAAATAGGACCATCAGTTTCATAAACGTACATCGACCGTCCTTTACTTAAAGCTTCCTTTAATGCGCCAGTCATATGTTTCCGACTGTTGGCTATCCTGAGAACTAGTGATTTTACGAATATAGTTGGTGATATTCTGTAAAAATTGTGAGTTATGCGTCGGAATTCGTAAAAATAAAAAGAACAGAAGCATAAATCAGTCTTTACATAAACATAGTTATGTGCAAAAGACAGTATATTGTAATTTAAATCATTATTACGATTTGCTATATTTTAGTAAAAGTAAGTTATATGAATGAATAGGAATAAAAGAGAAAAAAATATTACTTTAAAACCTGGGGAGGAACTACGTCTCTTGGAATTGATTGAAAAAGAGAATTTTAATGTTATAGGATAAATCTGGCAGAGAATAGTAACTGGTTTCGATGCAACAGTTCTGCATTGGAGAAATGGGGACCAGCTCAAATTCAAATATGACAATATAAAAACTGCTCATTGCAGTCATATTAAAGGGACTGGTGGTGTGACTCCATTGAAATTGGTGGAGCTAATTTCCAAACAGTTGAGCCCAACTGTTATGAACCTACTTGCCAAGCGGAAGAGATGTATTATAAAAAAAAACCGGTTCTAGTAGAAGCTCAGATAGTGGCTATCAAGGAAGAGAATAGAAGAAAAGAAGAGGAGCATTCGAAGCTTAAAATATTGGATTTGCAAATAATGGGGATGAAGAGAAAATTAAATGATAATAATTAAATCTTTTATTTTGAATGCACTTTCTGGGAAAAGTGGTATTAGATTTTATCAGCATTGCTGCAGACTATGAAATCCCCTCAAATTTGAATTAAAAACAGAGATTTCAATAACACATAATATTTTTATTTCGTCGTTCTCACTTCAGATGTTACCTACAGTAAAACAACGAATCAGAAATATAAACATAGAAACCTATCTGAATACATAACTTGTAAAATCTTATAAAAATTGTATTAAGAATAGTTTCACAAGTGACAAGCAATTTATCAATCAATTATCACACAAATATAAATTGTAAATTATCGAAATGTTCATTAATAATAGACTCTCTCACTTGACGAGCTGCATTTACATTAGTTGAATTTGTTTGATAGTCCTCCTCCTGCATATCATGGAATCATTCATTTGGAAATATTTCGTTCATAGCTACAGCTATATTGTGCAATACAGCGGTAGCAACAATAATTGCCCTTATAGTCCTCAACTTAACAATTATTACTTTAGAAAGCATAGGAAAACGACGTTTCCAAACTCCATACTTTCTCTCCACCACATTTCTAGTTCGTATAATTGACTGCTTATATAAATTTTCAGCTGCAGTTATAGCTTTCGGTAACTTCGTCATAATAAAAGTCTGCAAATTATAACCACTATCACCAAGTAATAAATACCGTCCAAATTTACCACTCTCAAATTGTCTCTTAAAGACACTGTTATTAAAGAGGGTTTGATCATGTGTTGAGCCAGGTCATACAGCTACAATAATTCTGATTCTCAAGTCTGAATCACACACCGTTTGAACGGTGAGGGCAAAATAATGTTTTCGACATCGAAAGATCTCTCCATCATCACCACCCGGAGATGATTTCAATTAATGTGAAATCTATAGCACGTGGAAAACTAGAAATTGCATAAAACTTTTCAACTGCTTGCATTTCATGATCACCTTCACACATCTTTATATATTGTGGACACAGGGATGCGATTGCAAAAGAAACCCTTCGAATAATTCTAGAAGCAGAAGGTTTAGAAATTCCCATGAAATCACCGGCTGTTTAATATCAGCATATTTCCAGTTCCATAGAATCTCAATGTCAAAAGTAGTTGGTTCATCCGTTTAATACAGGCTGCCTCTGAGAATTGTCAATTTAATGATTTGGATACAGAAAATTATATCAACCAAATAAATCGAAATTTGTTTACCTGTTAGATGGGAAGTACAATTGATCTGCAATTTTTTGAAGCAAAGATAAAACAGTTGTTTTGTCAGGCGAAAACGATCGGAGAAATCTAGATCATCTACCGTGGAAAAATGTCTCTCCTTCTGAAAATTTTTGGTTGGACTTCTTACAATTATTTCTTTATCATTTGATGAAAAACTAGAGCTTGAATCAGCATACAACATTTGGTGCAACATTTTTTTTAGTACGCTGAAATCAAATAAAATGGGCAAATGTGACAGAGGAAGGTTATGTCCACTGTTTTCGTGTTTATCGACCATCTGCGCAGTGCCGAGCTTCTCGTTAAAGGATCCTTTTCCAGCCGTAAAAGGCCGATTTTCTCACTTTAAGATAAAGGACGCTTTTAAGCTCCCTTTTACCTTGAAATTTGCTTTTGAAACACGTTTTATCATTGAAGGAGACTTTTTAGGAAAAAGGAGGCTTTCATTACGTTTATGAAACTGGCCGTTAGTTCTGTGAACTACTTGTAAAGGGTGATTCATTTAGAGGTACTTTTTGTGGCGGGGATTTATTTGCAGCTTGCGCATGCCTCGTGCTAACTGAAGTGCCATTTCTGCTCAGAAGTGTTTGACAATTCATAATGGAAGGATTAACGGCCAGTTTCATAAACAACATCAAAAGGCTCCTTTACGATTATTTATGAAAAAGGATCCTTTAAATGGGACCATCAGTTTCAGTAACGCACATCGACCGTCCTTTACTTAAAGCTTCCTTTAATGCGCTGGTCATATGTTTCCGACTGTTGGCTATCCTGAGAACTAGTGATTTTACGAATGTGATATTCTGTAAAAATTTACTTTAAAACCTCAAGAGGAACTACGTCTCTTGGAATTGATTGAAAAAAAAAATTTTAATGTTATAGGATAAAGTCTGACAGAGAATAGCAACTGCTTTCAATGCAACAGTTCTGAACTGGAGAAATGGGGACCAGCTCAAATCCAAATATGACAACATAAAAACTAAAACTAGAAAGATGGTAGCTGCTCAAAGCAGTCATATCAAAGGGACTGGTGGTGGGGTTCCATTTAAATTGAGGGAGCCAATTTCCAAAAAGTTGAGCCCAACTGTTACGAACCCACTTGCCGAAGCGAAAGAGATGTATTATAAGAAACAGCTCTAGTAGAAGCTCAGATAGTGGCTATCAAGGAAGAAAATAAAAGAAAAGAAGAGGAGCATTCGAAGCTTAAAATATCAGATTTCCAAATTATGGAGATGAAAAAAAATTAAATAATAATAATTAAATATTTTTTATTTTGAATGCACTTTCTGGGAAAAGCGGTATTAGAATTTTATCAGCATTGCCGCAGACTATGACGACAACAATCAAATTACAACAGGGTAAATATCCCTTATACATTTAATCGAAATGAGGCCAATTTGAGATTTTATAGTACACTCTATTTCCTTCCACGAGACTAGAATCACAACGAAATAAACAAGCAAAGCGAATAATGCATAGTCGTCTTTTCAACTGGGGGAACAAAAACAAATTGAATTGCGAGCGGCTCAAGGAGGCATCATACACAAAATAACCAACAGTATTTTGGCAAGTTGAAACGGAACAACATGCTTCTTCTTTGCTGCATAGCATTTCTTTGAACCGGAAATTGAACAATCGGATGAGAAAAACTGGGATATGGAGATGAAAGAATGAAGCTAAGAGAATCGTTTTATGTTTCTCGGATTTGAAATTATTTGTTGCTGATAAGTGTTCCCTTTAACCATCTATGACGTCGCTGTTTTTTATTACGAAATAAATATGTGGAATTGTTGTTGCCAAATTTGAACGAAACTACTTTGCGAAGTAATTATGCTGAATAATATTTAACACATAAGAAAAACGAATATTAACTTCCCCTATTTTATTGATATTCACAACAATTGTTTCGTTATATCGGGTGTTCTCTTGGAGTGATAGAACATTCGATAGGGATAACTGTGATTTGACAGAAGATAGAAGCCATGTTGTTTTGACATTTCAGTAAGCATTGACAACTTATCACGGAAAGACTCTCGCCGCAACATCGTATACAAATATTTGAAATGTGGTTTCAAAATCAGTGTTTTATTCTCCAAACTTATAGAGAATATGGGAAAATTTATGGTTTACATAATCGTGCATCAGAGCAGCTTATTCGTCGAAAGATCTTGGTCAACACCCATACAAGATCCAACTGGTTCAAGAACTAAAGCCAATTGACCATAATAAGCGTCATTTATTTGCTGACTGGGCCCTAGAACATCTTGAAGTTGAACCACTTTTTTATCGTAAAATTGTGTTTAGTTCTGGTTGAACGGCTATGTAAACAAGCAAAATTGCCGTATATGGAGTGAAACAATCCTCAAGAAGATCTGCAGGTTCCTTTGAATCCTGAAAAATGTATGGTGTGCTTTACACGCTGGAGGCATCATAGGTCCATATTTCTTTAAAAACGATGCTGGAGCTAATGTTAGAGTGAATGGTGCTGTAGATCGATGATCAATGATTATTTGTTTCAAAATTTGAATGGTATCAACCTAGAAGTGTTTTGGTTCCAACATGATGGTGCTACACCTCATGCTGCTACCGTAACAATTAATTTATTGAAAGAAAGATTTGGCGATAACATCATTTCGAGAATGGTCCAATTAATTGGCCTCTAAGATCATGCGACATAACTCCACTGGATTATTGTCTTTAGGGTTATGTCAAGTCATTGGTTTATGCTGATAAACCAGAAACAATAGAAGCTTTGGTAGTCAACATAACTCCTGTAATTGATGAAAAAGGCCTGAATTACTCGAAAAAAAGGTCCAAAATTAGTCTGGTCGAGTGCGGTTCCTTAGAGCTAGTCGTAGTAGACATATACCAGAAATTATTTTTAAAACATAAATGTCATAAAATTATCTTTCAAATAAAAAAAATTGGCTTAAATCTTAATTTAAATGTGTTTTATTCAAATTTAAAATTTTATCACTCTGAGAAAAAACACCTGATACCATGACTTTATTAGGTGAGGTTTTAAACTGAGGTATATAATGCAAAACACAACAATGTCTGTACCACATATACACATATACACATATGCAATCACTAAATGTTAACATATAAACTCCAGTTTTCTTGTTTTCAGAAATATCGTCTTTATTATTTTTTATTGAACTGCCTAATGAATTAATCACATCACTGACCTGTCCCAACAGCTCAGATTTTCCCACCAGTTTCACTATTGCAGGACGTGAGAAACTTCACGACTACCTAAAAGTGCTTTAGTTTTGCGCACTGCGACTTCAAAATTTTCACTTTGTTGAACAATTTTATTGCGTTGTTGAAGGGTGTATCGATCATTTTTAGTAATGCCGTAGTTTTTACTTTCCAAATGTCGAAAGAAGATGGCTTCAAAAGTGATAGTTGCCCAGATAACAGGCTTTCTGAAATGAAACCTCTAATTGGAAATAGTTTTATTAGAAGTGAAAATATACTAACTGAACTGCAACACCCAGAAGGAGCTGTTTAAATTTCAAATTTTGTTTGGTAAAACATAAATAGTATAGCAAGGAGTGTATGATTGAAATTTGAAGAAAACAAACGAAGGGTTCACAGTTTTTTTTTAATTTGTCAATAATGTGTTTGTCCATTGGGATTATCTATACACTGCCCAACACGTCTTGGCATTGATGCAATAAGATGGTCTATTTTTTTTTAAAGGAATACTATCCCAAGCTACCTGTAGTTCATGTCTCAGAGCCGCCAAAGTCCGTGAGCGCTAGGGTGAATTTTCAAGCCTTCTACCCATCATGTCCCAAACATGCTCGTTGGGATAAAGATCATGGGATCTGGGCGGTCATGGCCAAAAGATTCACATGGGTCGCTTCAAAAAAGTTTAAACTAACTCTGGCAACATGAAGTCGAGCATTATCTTGCTGAAATATTGGATTCTAGAGTCGGTTAAGGTAAGGGGGAACATATGGCTCCCCTATTTCTTGAAGGTAACGCAGCGCTGTCATGTTACCTCGAACAAAGACTAAAGGTGACCTACTTGCATATGCAATAGCACCCCATACCATAACGGTGTACATGACGATCAATATCAAACTGAGGTTCACGTCTTTCTCCACGACGCCGTCTAACCCTTCTTCGGCCATCATGTGCACCCAAGGAGAATCGAGAATCATCAGAAAAGACGACCTGAAGCCATTCCACATTCCAATGTTGACGTTCTCTGCACCACTGTATTCGTTGCCGGCGATGCTCAACTGTCAGAGGTAACACAAGATGGGGTCGATAACGCTGCAGTCCAAAATACCTTAACCGGCGGTAAACTGTTCCGATAGTTAAGTCTTGATGCCATTCGCGCCAGTCACTGAACCTGTGTGGTGAAAGAACTCCGAATGGGGCCCTAGTTTTGCCGTTCTGGTGAAATGGAGGGCTGAGCCGGTTGATTAACTCAGTGACAGGGAGTCTTTCGCAGCATATTTCCGGATTTTTCTGTGCAATGGCCGACTGTGTTATGTAGCATACTGCATTACCTCGGGGGGTGGATTTCTCTAAGGTGTTACCTGTACTACCTGGCCACCCCATTGGTGTTGGACTCGAGGAAGCAGTGGTTGAAAGTACGCATGCTGGACTAGGGAGATATTTCATTAATCTGTTCGCAGATCCCCATGTTCGGGATATTCTCATGAAATGACTCGGGGTGTAGCGGGACTTAACGGTTCGACCGACCTTGTCCTGGTCCCGGATCAATGCGTAAAGTTTTAGGGCTTGTGGATCTCGACGAAATTACTTAGCCGTTAGTGCGACGCCAGGATCAATCAAAAGACGTCACATAGGTTCGTGGGTCATGACGTACAGGCCGTGTTGATAGTGCTCGTACCAGGATCAATTGTAGTAATCAATCTTGGGATTATCTCAGTTCATGGGACTGCGTTCGGGTACTTGGATAAGAATTCTTTCGTGTGAATTGCGTCACAAGCCAACTCGGGTACTGATCTGCAGAGCCAGTAGAGGTTAGATAGTACTTCGCTGCTACCAGTCAGACGTTTTCAGCTTTCGAGCCGAAGCCCAAGCTGGAATCTGGTGGCTTTTCGGAGGGGTTCTCGCTTCGCGCGATTATATGGCGTACCCATTATCACACTTTCTACCTCTAGGGGTAGACTGTGGAGAGTGCTGAGTAGTCACTTGGTAAAAGCTCACATACTCACATGCCAATATGAAAACCCGGTAGAATTCACGTTACAGGATGGCCTTGTTCTCCTAACCACTCATCAGCCAAAAATCGAGTTGTTGCAAATCGGTCTCTAATAGCCATAAGTCTTAGACGTCGATCTTGAACTTCATTTGTACCCCTTCGACGTCCGGTGCCTGATCTTCTTCGATTTTGGGCATTATCAAACCACGCTCGGCAACATCTCATAACAGTAGTTGGATTTCTGTTCCTACGGTTAGCGATTTCTCGAAATGACAACCGCAGCTCCCGTAGACCAATTATTCGACCTCTTTCAAATTCATTTAGCTGGTGATAAATTCCGCGTACACGGACTCTAGGCATTTTAACAATAACTAAACATCCACTTTGGATCTCCTCGAACAGCTGGTTTGTGGTGAAATTTAAAAAATTTGCAAAAAGCGACAACATATTTAAGTAACAAAAAATGTTTACATGAAAAGACCTTCACGATTTTCTTCTCCCCATTTTAATCATTTACTACTTGCTATAATATCTATATTTTACCAAAAAAAAATTATAATTCAAATTGCTCCTTCTGGGTGTTGCACTGTCTTTGTCAGTATAGTTTAATCCAATATTTAAGTGATTGTTTTCATTAATATCTTTCAGACCAAGAGAATAAAAAAGGGATCGAAAACCAGTAAGAATCAGTGAGAGATACTCAATAAATCAGCATATTTCACCTCAATATTCCCGACATCTTTGCGTCCGACAATGCGTTCAATCTCAATTAGCAATTATGAAAATCTGTGGTGGCGTTTTCCCCTCGCACAAGGGTGTCTCATCCCTCGCAGTATCCGGCAAACAAGTGAGAGGTTGAAATGGCACCCTTAACAAGCGATAAACGGAAACGGTTCCGTAAAATGATCTACCCTATATTCCTGCCGAATTAGTCCTGACGCGATGTCTTTACGGCTCTACGTCCTTTGTGGAATCCCTTCCTGCCAGCATTTGCTGGTAATGCTTACCTTATCTGCGAATATATTGAACAGGTTCCGTCCGTACATCGATGGTATTAGATGCAATAATCGCCTAAAGTGGATTAATATAATCTGATTTCATATTATGATGCTGTTTGATTCATGATTAGTTCGTATGGTTAGATACAGGAATATTTTTCGAATTAATGAGGTTAACTTACAGCTTTTGGATGCGCTGATCTAGTGGCTTTAGACTAAAAGCAGTGGACTGTAGTTTTTTCGGTGAAAAGAACCAAGGAAGCAAGAGAAAGTTTTTAAAACTCACCCTTCAGAATAATCCCTCGGAATTTCCTTGAATGGTCGAACTCTAACTAGCCAACGTGATCCGGAATATTCGAATGCAATGTTAAAGATCTCGGCAGTAAAAAAAAACCTCTGGACCACCTGGTTTTTGTTAGAGAAGCTTGTAATTTGTGATCTTCTTTACACTGTAACACTGGGGCGTTCGCAGTGTGCAAAAGTCAAAATTAAACGGAAATATTCTTGTGAAAAATTGAAATTACTTGAAATTCAGAATTATATAGTCTAACAATACAGTGTGGTCCAACGAAAACTTAACACCTCGATTTTCCGGCTTTAAAATGAAAATGTGGAAAATCACTCGGACTCGTCAATTTCTGATTAGAGGGGGAACAACTTTTCAGCTTTGCGCAAGGGATGAGGGATGTTGCGATACCTCAATTTGAAGATCTTATCGGCTACTATCTGATCCTGAAATTTCGATCCAAAATTTCCATCGATAACGAAATGACAGGTAAAATAGTGAAAGAGCACCTACTTTCGTGATAAGTTTATAAAATGGGCACCATTAACTTCCATGCAGTATTGTAAGTTCACGTACGTTACTCAAGATTTCTGGTGTAATTTGACGGCATTTATTAATGATCCGAGTTCACAAATCATCCAGTGACTCAGGCTGGCTAGCATAAATCTTGGATTTCAGGTGACCCTATACAAAAAAGTCAAGTGGAGCCAGATCAGGTGATCTGGGTGGCCACTCAATATGTCCCGTTCTTCCAATCCAGGCGTGAGGAAAATTTTCACCTACGAATTGATGCACCGGTTGAACGAAATGAGGGGGCGCCATCTTGTTGGAAAATGAGCGTTTGATGGTCTTCTGCATTATCCAATACTTGCACGAGGGCTGGATAAATAGCCTTCTCCAATAGATCTAAATAAATTTGGCCAGTGAGATTACCGGGTATAAAAATGGGCGATTTTCCACATTTTCATTTCACAGTCGGAAAATCGAGGTGTTAAGTTTTCGTTGGACCACCTTGTTTATATTGAAACTATATAAAAAAACGTTCAAATTGATATCCTTATATATATATCAAAATAAAATATTTTTCAATGTCTCGGAAGAAACCAAATTTTTTTAAAATTAAATAAATTAAATAAAAAATTTTTTTGAAATTAAAATTGTAGAAGATAAACATATTTTTATTTGTTTTGATATTCAAATTTTGTTATATTTCTTCTATCAAGTAAAAGGCCTTTCTATTTTATTTGGAAGAAACCTTTTTACATTCCATCATGAAAAGTATTAATACGAATGTATCAAAAAAAAACTATATAAGTATGTATATAAACATATAAATACAAGAAAATCCACTATTCCAAATTATCTAAAATTCTCAAAATAAAGGACCAAATAAAAATTGAACGAGAATTCCAACATAGTTATTTCGGACTCTAGACCTCTTCAGAAATGTATTGAACCTGGGACGAATAAACCCGAAGTAGGCTTTAAAGTACCCAAAAGAAAACAGAAATGATCAACGTGTTGTTGGGTATAACCTATAACTATTTGTACTTAGAACACAGAAAAACATAACAAAACTTATTCACCCCAAATAATATCCCATGATGAGAAAAATGACCAGAATTTCAAAAATAATAAACAATTAAGGAATATATTGTGGATATTTAGACTCTTCATGAATTTATTTAATAATTTATACTAAAATACAATAAATAAAGAAGTTTCTTATAGTTTTGTTATATTTAATATATTTCTAAGAGTTGTATAAACAAAATCATCTTTATCTCAAAAAGATGAGATAATACACAACGGAAAACTTGAGTTAATCGCTCAATTTGAGAAACTTCACTTGAAACGCCACTGGTTATTCACACTTTTGTATCTTCCGTTTCCTTAACGGACGTAACATTTTTTAGGATCATCTGTATCTCCTCCAACGTCTTCCCTTTAGTCTCCGGTACATAAAATGAGATCACAATAGTGGATAAAGCGCACAAGAATCCGAAAACGTAGAAAGAAACGTGAATACCCAATGCTTGGTTCATCCACTGATACAGATAAATGGACACTATGGATGACAATATGTACACCATATCGGAAAAGGCCATACCCATGCCCTTCACTTTCGCCGGAAACAATTCAGCTGTTATGACTATAGGGACAATGCCAAGACCGAATTTAACACCAGCGGCGTAAGCCATAACTGATACTAAGGGTATCCAATTGTAGATATACGTCGGATAACCAAGCAGTTTCAAATGGAAATACACGGCAATAACGAGCAATGTTACTGTTGTAATTATTCCTGACGATGTCAGAAGTATCTTTCTTCCGCACTTATCAACCAAAAATGTAGCAATGGTGGCAGAAATTAACATCAGAACTGGAAATAATATGGCAGATAGATCAGGACTGACTAAATTTGATCCAGCTTCGTTGAGTATTGAATGAAGGTTCATGATGAGTACAGATACTCCAGCAAAATGCTGGGTATAGTTGAGTAAAAGCATTATGGACGCAGCTTTTCTGTTACTTTTAATTTTGAAGAGATCTTGGGGTCTACCCTTCTCAGATCTTTGTCTTTCGACTGCCTTCTTTATGTCTTCAAGCTCTTCGGAGACGTCTTTGTTTTGTCGAAGACGTTTCAAAGCCTCTTCTGCTTTTTCTTGCTTATTGATATATATCAGGTAGTAAGGTGATTCGGGCATGAAAGGGAATATAATAAGTTGAGTTAACAATAATGAAGATCCCACAATAGCGGAAGCATAAATCGGAATCCATGGTCCAATTGAATATATAATTATAATGCCAACTAGCATCATGAGGTATATTAACCCCGCTAAGAAGCCTCGAATTTTCTGATGAGCTATCTCCGAAATATAGACAGGAGACGCTGTAAATGCGATATCTGCTGTGATACCTAGCAGAAGTCTGCCAGCGTAAAGGTAGTAGATGTTGTTTCCAGCTCCAATAAGGATCCAACCCATTATTCCTATGATTGATGAAAACCATACTGTCATCTTTCTCCCAATCAAATCTATGCATGCTATGGAGAATGGAAGACCGACGAATCCTCCCATCATGTAGAAAAGTTCCAACCAAACTTCGTCAGAATGATTTATTTTAACTGGAGAATCTGGTGACTCAAGCTGTGGAATGGTAGGTGCCGTCCAACCATACTGCATGCCATCAGAAACAGCGTTTATTGTTCCTGAAGAAGAAATAATCGATTAAAATTAACTAAATTCGAATGAAAAGAAATTAAAGAATTAAATCAAGAAATATAACATACCATCAAAAATGTTTTCCCATTTTGTGTTGTGAATCTGAATTACAGAATATCGGCTACACGCAGTTTTAGGAGCCTTTCTTCTCAACAGAAACCTTTGTATTGTGATAGGTAATTTTATAAGTATCATTCTCGTATAGAATTTGAGAAGTGAAGAAATTTAACACCACATCCTTAGCATTGATTCAAGTTTTTCCTTGGTACTTCATTACTCGATTTGATTCTCATTGTACGGTTATTAAAAAGGGTTTTTCAGAATGTGATATTTCTTAACATATAGATTCCTTCGGTTTATAATGCATTTTTTCTCCTTTCCAAGTGTAACTATATTAAGTATGGTGTGCGTTTTTATAATGTAGCGTTTGACATCCCCCGATCGGTTTCAAGTTATTAAAAATATTACCAAACTCAACTGGTAGCTGAGTTGTAGATACTCAACTTATTCACTTAAGTATTGGGTCGCCTTCATAAGTACTCCGCGCAAGTTACTCTGCAGCGAATTTATGATAAATTCTTAAAAGATTCAGGTTTGCTATACACCAACTTGCTCGATATAAATACTGGTGTATTTGATTTAAATTTGTCATATGATTCATTTGAATAGTATTTCAAGATGCTCTATGTTTCGATGCAAAATTAATTTTATTATTCATGACATGAAAGAAGGATAATTGAAATGATTCCGTTTAATCATTGAATTAAGAAAATAAATTATCCACGAATTATAAGATTATCGACCTGAAATCGAGTTGAACCATATAATTGTTGACAAGAATACGATAAAAATAGCTTCATGAATATGCTTCTCATAAATCGTTTCACTTGAGAAACTCTTGAAGCTTTCGGTATTTATTTTTTATTTCTTAATAAAAAGTGATATGATAAGATCCCTCAGAAGATCTTTCAGCTTGTGCAAGCTAGGAGTTCAGTTCTATTCTGATTGGGCTTTGTTCCTGCATCATTACGCCACTTTAGGTCACAACACTGTTAATTTTTGACCCAACAGTAAAATGGTGGCCAACACCCGTCCAATTAGAAAACAGGATTTGAACCCGGACATTCCTTTCAAGAGCCCGATGCTCTCCCACTGAGCTATCCACACTTATATCATTGGAAGCTAAGTCAAACATTTAATTCAGTAATCCCCATAAAAACCGTGTGGATTTAAATATAAACAGAAGCGTAAAAATTTCCTCCTAGATGAAAACAACTTTCATCAGATATAAAGACATTATTTAAATTATCGTCTTGAAAACGTTAACAAAATTAAATCCTTGGATCCTTAACGGTTTCTGGGCATACTTTTATATTTCGTTGATTTCCAAATCTATTAGCCAATTTGCGAAAGCCCAGGCGCGGATTGTGTCGTCCTAAGTCCAAAAAAAGCGTTTGAATTGTTTCCTTTAATCTTACGCTGTCTTCCTGAAACTGGTCTATGCCTCATATCCATGCCATTTTTATCCTCTTTATTGTCTTTCCCAGTTCAGCCAATTGCACTAATTTTTTAACGTTTCGAAAACCTTTTCTATAGAAATATTCTACTTGTTTTCTTTTTTCCATTTGCGACCATTATTTCATAAATTGTATACCTGTTGACAATCAACAATATTTGACAAAAAGTGTTGCAATGCAACTTAGGACAAAGCCGACTATCTGCACAACCTATTTTATACATCAGTTTTGTCTTAGAATGTTACCAAAAATAAATATATTAAAATGATGAAAAATAATAAATTCTGCATACTCTCTAGATGGACTATATAAAAAATTGTGAAACAAAATTTGGCTAGAGATAACTTGGGCATCCTGAGTAGTCAGAATTCAATAGAAACATAATTTTTAAAACAGGAAAGCTCTTAAAGAAGCTGTAGGTGTGAGAACGGATCCTTTATGTATTATTTGAGAATAAATCGGTGAAAATTTGTCCAATTTTATCCTCAATAACAAAATAGTGAAAAATTGACGTCGTATTAATGTGCAGTCCGTAAAAATACCTCCCTTATAAGAACAATTGAAGCCTTAAGTATGACTTATATTTAAGAAAATTTATATAAACCATTTATTAATCTTTTTTGCTCAATCAGAATGCCTTTCATTTAAAATTAACCTGCATGTTTAACTCACCTGTTAGGACAGCCAATAGTTGTGGTCCACTTCCAATGAACATTTCTGGAATAGGGAATTTCATTTTGTTGGTTTGATACCTCTACCACTGTACTGAATGAATATTTTATTTCAGCTGTACAATGTCATGATTTCGTTTTCTGCTCTTCTTCCTATAACACATTGAATCTAATTATTCTCTGTAATATTGTCTTTAATCTGTTTATACAAAATTTCAAATTCTAGAATTATTTAATGACTAACAAACGTTTCATTATTCTGGTGCTGATCATTAAGTATTGCGTAATTATAAGAGAACTTCCATTATAAACCCGCACATATTATCTCATCTAGAAGATCAAAATCTTACTATCATCAACTTTGCGTTGGAATAATGATTAGTGTTAATTCCATGTCAAATACTATCTACACATTGTCAGGTTTGACGAATCTTTTTTCAGGGACTTTATTGTACATTTATTCAGATTTTCATGAATATTAAAAAAGAACTTATTGGATCTGATTAATGTAATGCGATGATTAAATGTATATATAATCTATTCACCGTCAATATATCTCATAATTCATTTCCTTCTGTTTATATTTCTATTTTATTTAATTATAAAACCGGTAATCTGTGAAAAAATTGAACCCGCTTTACATTCGGAGTATATGAATCAAAATGATTGGGAAAAATGAACAAAAACAATTAATTAACGTATTTAACGCTGGTTGTTGTATCATCGCCATTAGCTGAAACGTATTTTTATTACTGGTCAAAAGATTTGCTTTGTTTCTGACGAGCAGTATTGAAACCATTTACATGTCAAGAGCTTATCGTCACATATACACCAAATATGTTGTTAACGTCAGAATGTGAAATAATGTGATCACTATCTTAAATATCAAACAGATTAATTCTGTTAACCTAACAACTACTTCTGATAGGTAAGCAGAACTAATCTGTTTTATTTAAGTATAGTGAAATAGCATTCTGTCAAACGAAAAACCCCCCTGTGGTATCTATTATAGCCAGAAAACATAATTTTTCGCAGCGATTATACCAAAAAAAATCTCAATATGGTAACGGCCATGAATAAAATTAAGAATTTTATTTAAAAAAAATTCACACAGTTTTTCTGTTCCACAATTTATTCAAAATCGTGACACGTGTTTCGGCCTTTCGACCATCTCTAGAGGAGTCAAAAAGGAACTAAACTCAAAATTGAAAAGGATTTCTTATTACACAAAATGAGGAAGGAGCCGCAACCACGGTAAATGGGAAACGTTATCATGCCGAATCAATTTTTGTTTTCCAAAATTCAAAAGGAAGGCGTAGACCAAATTTGGTTTCAACAGAATGGGCGCACTTCAAAGACAGCCAACGTAACCAACGATTGATGCCCCGAAACACGAAATCAAAGTTGCCATTCATTAGATTGAGCCCCAAACAATCGACAATGTACTGAAAAATTGTGCTGATCGGATTGAGCCAGTCGCGGTGGTCATTTGAATGATTATTTTTTCCATCCGTCACTGCCAAGGCTCAACCTTTAGGATAAATTAATAGCTTTGAAAAATATTCATTAGTTTTTAATTTGTAGCCGATCACAAATGCAAATTTAAAATGACCCACTAGCTAGAACTATTCAGAAAGTTTTGAAATGGATCGATTAAGTGATTATGGAAATTTGTTGAATGACTAGACATAAATATCAAGTTAATATTCATGCGGTTAATTTTCGAAGGGACCCTAACGCTTGTTTTTTCTAGCGTAGTAAATACTTTATTGTACCATTATCTCAAAACTTTGAATCCCGTTAAATATTCTGTGTTACAATTTTTTTTATCAGTTTTTTAAAAGCATATGTTTCGTGTTATATTAAACCAATGATAATAATTAGTAAGCAACATATACCTACATCGTTAAAAGTCTTGGCCCCCCTGGGTTTCTCAAGAAATAAACAATCTATGTTCTGGAAATGAGATGAATATTTTCCTCTATTTCAACTGCAATATATTTGATAGAAAATCTTTTTTTGTTACTCTTTGCTTTATGCAGGATGAGACAAAATAGGAAAAATGAGAAAAAATCTAAATTTATCCACTATTTATTTTTGATTGATTACTGAACCAAATGAATCCAAATTCAGTAGTCCGTATTACCACCTCTTCTTTCAATCAACTGGCCAATACGCCTAGGCATCCCACGAATCAAATTATTAATGAAATTTTCAGGCATATCGTTCCATTCTTCCTGAAGAGGTAAACTCAATTCCTGAAAAGTTGAAGGTGGGTTTTGGCGATTAGATTTTGCTCTCCCTAAATAAACCCATACGTGCCCAATTGGATTCATGTCTGGTGAGTTTGTTGGCCAGTTCATTCTCTGGATATTGTTCTCTTGAGGAATGTTTTAAACCCTTCTTGTGCGGTGTGGTGGGGCGTTTTCATCCTGATGAATGAAATTATCCCCAATTTCGTTGCGCAGAGAACAATGATTGGTTCAATGATGTTTTCTACGCAGATGTCATCGGTCATTGTGGGTTCAACGATAATATGAGGGGTACGGCAATCGAACATTTTACCTCCCTAGCACATTATTGATCCTCCTTGAAAGGGCACAACTTCCTGGGAGAAATTGAGTCACTCTAGTCTGCCAGGACCTCTCCAAACCCTTTTTCGTCGATTATCACTTTGTAAACCGAATCGTGACTCGTCCGAAAAAAGTACGTTGCGCCATTGTGATAAAACCCAGTCTTAGTGGCGTTCTGCCCATTTCCGAAGGGTAGCTCTATGTCCAGATGATAGCCGAGGTACTCTTAAAGGTATCCTTGCCCTTAAGTTTGAGGAATGCAACCGTGTCCTTATGGTACTGGTTGAGACTATCCTTCTATAGGTCCTCAAAATATGACTTCGAAGGGCTTTTACAGATACCGTTCGATTCCTTCGGGTAAAATTTGCGATATAATAGAATTCCCTTGCAGATGTTACTCTGGGTCGACCAAGCACCGGTCTCCGGGCAACGCTGCCGGTTTCCAGGAAAAGGGACAGTTTGCACCTTACTGAATTCCGTGGAATATTCAAACGTTGCGCAATCTGGTGGTTCGACAAAGCTCTTTGATGTAGGACTACTATTCTTGCCTAGTCAAACTGAGAAATTGGAACCCGGAATTTTTCACAGAATATTCTCAATATTACAACTCTCGTTATTCGCTGAAAACTGATTAACTTTGAAAACACCTGTATTCTCCCGAACAAGAAACATTTTTTGCTGGTTTATTGTTTTCATTTAAGTGATAAGATAGTGAAAATTCCACACACAAAAAATTGTCATGTTACATTCAACAAGTTGAAAGTTTGAAGAAGTATCAAGACTTTTGACGATGTGTGTACATGTATGATTTAATCAGTGTACACTAGATTCATTTTGAGTAAAGGCGAACAAGGTTTGAAATCTAAAAATTTTACCTCAAACGTGAATGAATGTCATTATTATAGTATAATAATTATTTAACATACATTTCGCGCACTAGTATCAACGATTTATTAAGTTCTATAGGCGAAGAATTCAAGATTATATTCAATTTAGTTGGCCAGCCAGTAATTTCAAATGATAACAGCTTGAAAACTTGGAAAACAAAAACTTTCGTTTTACTTCGTAGATAGAAATTTTTAGCTAGCAGGTTGATTCCAGACAATTATATGATAATCCCAGATATTAATTTACAAACTCGCTAGTGCTCCTGATCTTCACTAAGTGCCTCATGATTTTTTTCCATTCAGTTAAATTTCCAATACGCAACATTAATCGATCAAGCTGAAAAACCCGCAAGATCTATAATATATTAAATTTCTTCCTACTTTTCTCCATAATAGCACAAGCGTTAAACAGGCAGATCTTCTTCCGAATATTCGATGGCTCTGTACTCAAAACAACGAAATTATTTTTTTTTATTTCATTATTATTATCTTGATACTTCTAGATCTTCTGTGAAGATCCCTCTCAAGCTTTTTTTCCAGCTTGTGCGAGTAAGGAGTTCAGTTGTGTTCTGGGTAGGCTTTGTTACTGCGATCGTGCGTCACTTTAGGTCACAGCTCTGTTAATTTTTGACCCAACAGTGAAATGGTGAAATAGAATACTAAGTTTGTTTTTGGTATGTTGAGTAATTTTGTTCCCACGTGAAAGAGACCTGAGAGAAAGGCTCGATCCTTTTTCCTCATGTCAGCATTATTACATATTGGCAAAAAAAACTAGAAAAAAGAATATATTGAAAAAAACACCATATACTTCAAATTGATAGAATTCATAATTAGGGCGAAACCAGATGAGGAAAAATTCAAAACGCTGAATCGAAAGCTACGAAAGTACAATCTGGCTTCCCAAGCTATTAGCATTTGACTAGACTCGACTCAGTTAAGAAGAAGCCAAGGTCAACAGAAATTCTGTCCGGCCGGTCAGTCCGTAAATACTAACTTTCGAATGCAAAGACCTAGTGCCTTGAAAATTCCAGAAGATGTTTGCCCTCTGAATATCTCGGCTAAGACTAAAGATTCTATAGTTATTCACATGTGACCTGTTTTCTTATTTATTCCAATATTTTCGATATAACGAATCCGATCGGTCTGAAAGTTGGTACTTGAAAGTAGAACAATGACAGAGTTGAGTGCTACTAAAACATTAGTCGTACACTATCGAGTTCAAATTCAGTCTTAGGTGTGAAATAATGACGCAAATGCTAATGAAAAATTTCGTGATGGTCATATAATTAGAAGATTGAAAAAATGTTTCTCTATTTTTTTTTCTATATACTTACTTCAGCGCTACAGATGAAATTTCCTAGGATGTTAGAGAAATCACTGCAAGATTTGGAATATTCATCTTGAGCACTGAACGATCTCAATTAATGTAATATGATAAAAATTGTACTTACTTCTTCAAGATTAAGATTCCTTGAAAGTGTATATCGCAAACACCAAGAGTTTTGTACGGTTTTCAAAGATGCAAAGACGCAAATCACTTCATTAAGATACGAATTGAATTAGAGTTTCCGCTACTTGTACATATTCACATTGCCGCTTTTAAAATCAGAAATATCTGAAATGTTCTGTGAAGTAGAAATGATGGTTTACTCATTCAGTGAACTGGGAATTTTTCCTCTACCAATATTTATGAATCAAGAGCATGGCATGTATCTATACTAACATTTTATTTTCCGTCGGTAGAATATGAATATTAATTGATGATAGTGGTTTTCGTATGAAACAATAATTAGATAGGTCGGACCTGGGGTATTACTAGTCGATTAGTTGGGACGTTCTTTGAATATTTCATTAAACGAAGTAAAAGGTGTTCTTGAGGCAATTTAACACTGGTTAATTATTATCATTTTCTACTTAGGCGGTTGAATTGGTGAAAACCCATTGCATGTCAGTTATGAATAAGCGGCCAGTTATAGAAAACAACAAGCTTTGTGAATTCTACCATAATGAATATTATTTCTTTCGCGTTATCTTGAAATTACCGAAATTCCTTTCTCGAGCTGGAAAAAAAAATTAAAATTCTCTCGTTAAATTTTGAACACCTTGAATTATACAATATTTTTGTACTATTGATCATGATTTTATTTTATTCAGGATTTTTTACGCTTTCATCCATAAAAAATGTCATTAATCATCATACAAACTCGATAAGGTTTTGTTGATCACAGGAACATGTTGTTATACAGATCAATATTACACTTTCTCGACTCGTAAACCTTTCTAGTACCATAGCTTCACACCCCTCATTAATGATATTTGGTACAGATCAGCCGAATTAATTTGTTTGAACATAAATAAATGAACATGTAAAGGTAAAAATAATCCATTATAATTAGAGTGTCATTCTTTAGAGTAGTCAAACAACATTTCCTTTTATAAGGGGTCATATCTTCTCTCTTCAAAACCCAACATGGCTGGATCCCTTCGTTCTTGATAGCGAATTTTTATTGTCCTAATATCTTGGTGGAATCTTTCATCCTACTCGTCATTAATAGCTCCCAAATTTTCAGGAAAAGATGACAGATATGAATGGAGGAAATTAATTATTAAAGACATTCGGGCACCAAGCGATTTGTTGGCATCTAATAGTTCATTAATTAACTGTTGGTAATTTGCATCAATATTGTTGTCCAAAAATCCTTTTACTACTCTAGCAAATGAGTTCATGCTCTGAGATCCTGCCAGGTCAGCTTCTCTGTGAAATTAACGTCGTCCAGCAATTTTCTGATTTGTGGTCCAATAAAAATGCCTTCCTATAATTTGGCATCAGTTAACTTGGAAAAGAGTTGTTTCAATTCCTTGAATCCATCATCACCTTTATTCGTAGCCTTCACAAAGTTTTTCATCAGCCCAAGTGTGAAGAAGAGGCAGAAGGACATTTTTGGGGTCTACAAAAGGTCTAAACCTAACATTTTGAGATCTCGGTTAAAATACACTTTTTTCTGGCCAAATTTCTGTTGAATAATGCTGATTTAGTACACGACATAGACAAAGAAAATAGCAATATTGTGTAAAACCTCCCTGAAATCCCACTAAAATCGCTATAACTTTTAATTCCCCACATATCTGCCATTCATTCGTGTTGTCGTTTATTTCATCCAAGAGAGTGCGCATATTTTCAAAACTTTCTTCTCAAAAACGTTAAGAATCAAATTTTAGTTTATGTATAATAGTTTCTTTGGCGAACATAGAATACGTAGGATTTTTGAAAGTTCACTTCATTCTATTGTTTGCATAGATAGTTGCATTCAATTTTTTATGGTAAGATATGTTTTGTTAATTATTATTTCATATTTAAAAACTGTACATAAATTAACAAAACATATTTTACCCTACAAAACTGAATGCAGCTATCTGGACAAACAGTGCAATGAACTTCTAGAAATCCTATATATTCTATATTGGTCACAGAAACACATAAAGTTTGCAATGTATTTTATGGGCTCCTTTAATACCAAATGATTATATGTCAATAAGTATAAACCAAAATATATAATTATTATACATAAAATGAAATAATGAAAGAAGGTTTTTCTTGATAGAAGGATTATTACAAAATTTTCAATATCATACAGATTTATTCTTGCAAACTTTATGTATCATGTGTTTTTTTAGAGTGATAGAATTTTCGATAGAGATAACTGTGATTTGACAGAAGGTAGAAGCCATGTTGTTTTGACATTTCTGTTCAGTAAGCATTGACAAATTATCATGGAAAGACTCACGCCGCAACAACGTTTACAAATTGTTGATATTTATTTTCAAAATCTATGTTCTATTTGCCAAACTTATAGAGCACTTCGTGAAATTTATGGTATACATAATCATTCATCAGAGCAGCTTATTCGTCGAACTATCGATAGATTTCGGACAACATTTTCTCTACTTGATGCAGCAACAATAACAAGACAAATAACTGTACGTACAGAAGAGAATATCGCTGCTGTAAGTCATAGTGTTGACGATGATCCAGATTTGTCTATTCGTCGACGTTCACAAAAAGTTGGACTCTATGCATTCACCACATGGAAAATTTTGCGTAAAGATCTTGGTCTACACCCATACAAGATCCAACTGGTTCAAGGACTAAAGCCACTTAACCATAATAAGCGTCGTTTGTTTGCTGACTGAGCCCTAGAACAGCTTGAAGTTGATCCACTTTTTATCGTAAAATTGTGTTTAGTTATTTAGTAATGAAGATCATTTCGGGTTGAACGGCTATGTAAACAAGCAGAATTGCCGTATAGGGAGTGAAAACAATCGTCAAGAAGTTCTGCAGATTCCATTGCATCCTGAAAAATGCATTGTATGGTGTGCTCTACACGCTGGAGGCAGAATCGCTCCATATTTCTTTAAAAACGATGCTGGAGCTAATGTTATAGTGAATGGTGCTCGTTACAGATCGATGATCAATGATTATTCGTTTCAAAATTCGAATGGTTTCGACACAGAATTGTTTTGGCTCCAACAAGATGTGGTCCAAAATGGGTCTGGTCGAATGCAGTTTTTGTCTAGATGGCTGCATTCAGTTTTGTGTAATAATATATGTTTGGTTAGTTATTTTTATTTTTTAAATATGAAGAATAGCTGATGAGTTTCCGTTGTAATAAATCTAAATTGCTTTTTTGAGATGTTCTGCATTGTTTAAGGATTTTTTTTCGCAAGGGACTTATTTTGAGCAAGTTGTTGTTGAAGAAGTTCTTGAGGTTGTGTTTTGCATTTTTGGAATGGAATTTTGTCTTCATAAAACAAGAGGAGGAACAAAATTTTGCACTCTTTAAGTATTCATTTCATAATTTCTCAAATCACAATTCATATTCCTTTGAATTCTTTCATTTCCTTCGTTACCTTGTAATCAGTGTTATTTCTATATGTCTACTAAATTGACACAATGTGTTCTAAAGATATTTATTTGATTTAATTCTAAAATAAGTGTTTTTGAGACCGATTATATCTTGACTAAGTGCTCGATGGCATTGCATAATGCTTGATGATATCCGTTCACATACCTTGAGGGGTTATTCCACTTTGAAAGAAAGATATCGATATATGCCTATTCAACTTCGCGCCAATTCTAAAAGTTTTTCAATAAATTTTTTTTTCTGAATGATGGAAGATTGGTTGTTTACACATAGAATAACTGTTTCTGTAGCTTTATTTGATTGTAAGTAAATGCCTAATAAATTATTCAGGTTTTTCTTGCTTAATTCTCCAGTATGACAAGATTGTTAGGTTGAATTACTTTCAGTTCTTGTATTATTTAATTTAACCTCATAGTATTCGAGATGGTCCTTTGATATAAATATGAATTTCAGGACAATACATTCATTTCCTTTTAGGTTAACAAAGATTATTCACTTACCTCGCTGTCTTTCCCAATTGTTCTATGCACTGAAAATTTTTCCGGTAAATCATGAGATACCACTTCGACAATTTCACAGAACAGTGTGTCAATTTTCTGGAAATATGATCCATACACCCATAATATCTTTCAGTCAATAACCGGTGAAGTGGTTATTCAAAACAAAACTCCAACTTCAATATTATTTTCAAGATTATAGATAATTGCGTATAAATGTAGACGGCTCACTTCAAATAGAGCAGATAACCTATTCATCTCACTTCCATTGATGCAGCTGAGTTTCCGTATTAAATAAGCATTTCAATAAAGCAATTCACAGTTTCTGTACCTCATACTTGGCGTTAACTAAATATACCGCAAATATTCAAGAGGTGCATAGTACTTCTACTATAATAAATTTCAAGTTTATTCCACTATCGTATGGTTTTCAAAAAGTCACTCTACTTCGATGATACAAGGTGAAGAAAAATTTCGACATAACCAATTTTATTATTTACAAAACTAGCTCTGTAAACAAACTAGTAATTTAGTACGGAGCTTAAAATATCAATCAAGAATTTCAATAACCTTCAAATTGAAAATAACAACTTTTAATCAACTAAAAGCGGACTAGCGCAAGCATCGAAAGGAATTGGCGTTGAAACATGAAATTCGTTCGAATTTTTTATCTGTTATATTTCGACAGCCTGATTGACATTGGGCTGTTTGACATGTATTTTCTCTCTTTGATAATTCAACTTTTGCTATTCAAATTCTCTATCGTGAATCGCTATGCAATCGAATGCAATATGAGTGACATGCGTTTAATTTATAAACTGGATTATGGCGATTTTATATTGTGTGAATGATATTATGATCACAATGTTCCTAATAGAAGAACTTTCATCGTCTTCATGAAACAGGCACCTGAGAAGAATTAGAGGATCACTAGTAGAAATGGAAAGGAATGTCACAGACGAAGATCCAGCCCTTTTACCTGAGAAATTGCATTTATTTGTTTTCATTGAAACTAGAGTGCTCCAGAAATGCTTGGAATACCCTCAAAATAATATTCTCTTTAGCTGTAATGTCAACATTTTTAAACTGAAGGTATAGACTTCAGACTCGCAGCATTTCATTTTGTTTTTAGCAAAAATTTTTATGGATGAATTAGAATAAAAAATTTACATAAATCCGATAAGCAAATTATTCCTTTATTGGTATAAATATGTAAATGATATTCTTTGTTCCACCAACCGACAACTACATATCTTCACGAATTTTATAAATTAACTGCATCCAAAATTCAAATTCATAATCGAAGAAGAAAAGAACTACATCATTAATTTTCTTGACCTCACTATAACAAGACTAGATAATTCGTAAGATTTCAGTGTTTTTCATAAACCCATACATATAGATATTACAATAGATGAAAATTAAAATCACCCCACCAACCAAAAGATGTCAGCATAAAATAGTTTTATTCATGTCCCTCTGAATTCAGATAATTTTTCCAAAGAATTAAATATTATTAAACAGATATCCTCACATAGCGGTTACAACCCCTCTCTTATAGACAAAATTATACACAATACACAAAAGAACATGGCATCAGATCTCGTGTACCCAATCATAAAAGAGGACAATACACAGAAATAATTTTCGTTATCTTATGTTAATGAATTATCTGAGGATATTGCTAAATATTTAAAAAATAGTTTCAATTACAATGTAATTTTTAATACTATCAATTACCATGGTACTTATATGAAAAATAATGAGGATCAAAAAAATAAAGAAAATAAATCTTGAGTCTACAAGTTGACCTACAACAATTGCCCTTTTGTATATATTGGCCAGACAGGTAGATCAGTCAAGGAAAGAATCCAAAAACACCAAAGAAGTTACATATAGGTTTCCATACATTCGACATATACTAATCATCTTAAGGAATTCAGGTTAATTTCAATAATAACTATGAAATTATCAACGTTGAAGGCAAAAGTTCTAGATTAACACTTTTGGAGTTTTTGGAAATCAACAGTTACAATGCCAGTAAAATCCTTTTAAATGTACAAACAGATGTTGACAGATACCATTACTGAATATCTTTACCTAATGGCAATTTTTAGCGCCGAACACCAATAAGCACCCTTAGTTTTATGGCTTGTTTTTACTATTATTTTGTCCTGTATTTAACTGTATTTAAACTCTTTTATACCAGATACCATCAGTCAGTAGAAGAAGCCACATCGTGGTGAATTGTTGTTGTATTAAACATTTTTGTGGAAAATAAAAACTGTCTCAAATATTTTTCAATTTTATTTTGTCTTCTATCGACTCAAAATGGGTGAGGTCTGGAAGAGAAAAGCCGACCAGAGGCATATCAGGGGAACGGGTAGATTGTTCAATATAATATGATTAAATAAGTTAAGTTTTTAGCCAGAAATTCATTGGCAATTGTGCATTGTGAGATGGTACGAAATCCTTCAGTTCTCTTTCTACGAATCTAGTATTTTTTGGCTAGTTTGCTCTCTCAGCAAAACGCACAGTTAGTGTTCCTTATTTAGTGTCTTGTCTTCTGGTGAGAAGGACAAGTGCACAACACCGAGATAATCAGAAAAAAACTGCCAAGATCACCCTTAATTTTAATCGACATTGAAATGATTGCTTTGCACTCATACGGCAGTGTTTTTGATAGAGTCCATTCACCATAAGTGCCTTCGCATATAAAAATCAATTTCAAATGCAGAATTTGAGACAAATTCTCTGTTCGATATTTTTATCCGTTGTAAACAACCACAAAATACATCTGTAACAATTTTGGTTCTACAGCAGGTTCTTCGTTCGAGTTCCGGAAAATATACAAGTTGTTAACGAATTGGTTTTCCATAAAGGAAAATCTGAAAAGTCTACTTACATCTTGCTCAGATGGTTAAAATAATTGTGAACCAAAGGTTATAAAAAAATTTAATGAAAAACTTAAATAGAAAATATATGAAATATTACAAATTTGACATTTTTATAAATACATGAAAGTTCACAACCTGGTCGTATCTAAACGAATGTCAAAATATTTATGCATTATTGTACTAAAAGTGTGATCAAAAATCAGATCATTTATTGTTCGATATCATCTTTTCAGTATCATTTGTATCTCTTCTAGAGTTTTCCCTTTGGTCTCAGGAACATATATGCAAATTAGAACAGTCGAAATTATACAATAGATTCCGAATAAATAAAATGAGACATGAATTCCAAAAGAATCGCACAACCACTGATAAACGTAAATTGACACTGTAGATGATATAACGTATACCAAATCGGACACTGCCATACCCCATCTTTTGGTCCTAGCAGGGAAAAGTTCAGCCGTTGTTACAATGGGTATAATACCCAATCCAAGTTTGAAAGTGAGTGCGTAAAACATTACTGAAATCATAGGTATCCAGCTGTAATATTCCAAATCTACTAATAAGAACTGTAAGTGGAAATAGACAGCAATGGTTAATAAGCTGATACTTGTCAGTAATCCAGAAATTAATAGAAGGATTTTTCTTCCAAATCTATCCACAGTGGAGGTAGCTATACTTGCTGCAATCAGCATCAACAACGAAAATATTATGCCAGCTGCCGAGGAACTGAGTAAGTCAGAGCCTGCTCGATTCAAAATTTCGTGAAGGTTCATGATGAGTACTGTTATTCCTACAAAATGTTGAGTATTGTTGAGTAACATTACGATGATGCAGGCTCTTCTGTTACTCTTGATTAAAAAAAGATCAAGGGGTCTTCCTCTTTCAGTTTTTTGCCTTTCTACAGCCTCCTTGATCGCCATGAGTTCTTTTGTCACATCTTCGTCCACTCTCAGTCTTTCCAGAGCACGTTTAGCCTCATCTTCCTTATTGACGTACAGCAAGTAATAAGGGGACTCGGGCATAAATGGAAATATTATGAGTTGACATAAAAGTATAGATCCTCCTACTATAGCTGCAGTTTGTATGGATACAAGAGGCCCAATTGTATACATAACGACAATTCCAAGTAACATCATGAGATAAATTATACCAGCAAGAAAACCTCTTATTTTCTGATACGCAATTTCCGAAATATACATTGGGGAGGCATTGAAAGCAATGTCTGCCGTCATTCCTAAAAGAAATCTTCCCATGAATAGATGATTCACATTTGTACCCTTCGCAATTAGCATCCAGCCACAGATGCCCACCACTGAAGATATAAGAACGCTTTTCTTCCTTCCTATAACGTCCACCATGTAAATTGCGAATGGAAGACCACCTATACCTCCAATCATGTATAGAGTTTCCAACCAAACACCGTCATTTGGTGTGATAGGCACTGGAGAGTCGTTAGATTCTAAGATCGGGATAGATGGAGCTGTCCAACCATACTGCATACCATCTGCTAAAGCATTTATTGTTCCTGAAATAGGGAACTGTAATGAAATGACTGTGAAAATTTAATCTATTAAAACTGTCAAGAAACCTGGAGGTTTCAGTTACTTTGTCAACCTGGCGATGTTTAAATCTTTCTGTTAATAAGAATTTCATACTGTTTAACTTGTTTCGGTCGACCTCTTGTCTTTGATTTGATAATATATCGATTTGTATAATTGGTTCATGTCCAAAAGGAGTATCAGGTATTTGTTACTTCGATAAAACAAAGACTTCATGAAATAAAAAAAGAATATTGTTAATTATTACAATATAAAGTGCAAAATTATTTGGAAAAGATGATGTTATCTAAATGGTGACAGTTACACTGCTGACACTCTTCTAATCAGGAACGAAGATTGGCTATCACACGCTGATACATAGCTCTCGATATTTCTACCATTTCTGACCTGATGTTTTGCTTCAGTTGCATCAGGTTCGTCAGAATATTCTCATAGACCTTACTTTTAAGATATACCCATGCAAAATAGTCCAGTGGACCAAGGTCGGGGCTTCTGGGAGGCCAGTTGATGTTAACTCTACGCGAAATGACCTTATTAGGTAACAATTCGTTCTATTGCTCGATTTGATGTATGGCAAGTGGCCCCATCTAGTCGAAACAACGTTCTTGAGTTTCCTGTGTAACTTTAGATCCAAAAAAATTTTGCAGTATATCGCAATAACGGTCACTATTCACATTGAGTGATCGGCCTCATCGATCTTCATGAAAATAAGGACCGATTATGCCTCTAGCAGACATAGCGGCCCAACCAACAACCTTTGGGTTGTTCATGCTTAGTCCGGTTTATATACAAAAATAGAAGGTCCATATTTCGTTTTGTTCAGAATGATCGAGTTTTCTTCACTTTCTCATCATTGTTGTGGCTTATCTCGATAGATAAATAAAGCTAGTTCATCATAGAGAAGGACTTTGTGCATACATGGTGCTTCTTAAACACCGTCACAGTACTTCAATTCAGTCCGCATTGTAATAAATCATTACGATTAACTAATTTGTTCTTGTTTGTTATTTCAAAAAACTTAAATAAACAGAAAACGGCGGTAAACTAACCGTGGTACGATACATCTAAGACACCATTAATACGAGAAAGTCACTGCGATGAATCAGAAGTCAGGAGTCCAAATTCCATTACTTCGTTTAAAAAAAATGTTCGGAAATCACTGTCTTGTTCCCGTCTAAAAACTACTATACGCTCAAGACGTGGAATGCCCAGCCAGCCCACCTTACTCGAAATTCATCGTTCATCATTCATTTGACCGCTGAGGGAACGTCGCAAATTTTAACCGTGGGTTCGAGGACCTAGCAGATTCAAGTAAACCTCAATATAATTTACTGTATTGTTGGATTCATGAAAACTGGGATATTATCTTTCATAATGGAGTCTATTTATGTTTCTTCCGTTCCTCTTTTATTCAGCAGACTTTCTTCAGTTAAATATATAGAAACATATTCCTAAAAGATGTCACAACGAATAGACTAGAAAAAACTAGAATGAAATAAAAAGAATAGCTAGAGGAACTGATAATAATTACAGTTGAACTAAATATGTTCATATAAAACCACAAAATAGGTCGACATTATATGTATTGTCATAAATAACGAACCATTACGATGGAACAAAAAATTTTCAATTTACTTTTCGAATTACGGAGATTGCACGAATTTGATGAAAAATCCTTGTTTTACAATTTCATGGGCTGTTTTAGGAAATAATTTGGTTGAGATTCGTGAAGATTGGTGGGGAAATCCAGTTAAGTCTGGGAATTATACTCTGAGATCTTGAGCGAAATCAAATCAATCTATGGAATGAAAATTGAGGATACTGTTTTCATATCAGACTATTAAAATGAAAACGAGAATTATATTCCTTTGACTATCAGTAAATGTTTGTGAAAACTGCAAAATGGAAGGAATACAGAATCAAATTTAAGAGCAGAAAAACTGTCTCGGCAAATCCAATTCGATTTCATCGTCTATTCACTGAAATTGTATGAAAATGCGTTTATAAACAATTCCAGGATTCAATATAAATGCAGAAACGAAAGCTTGTTGACTATCAATAAATCCATATAGGGTGACCCAGAATGAATGGAAAATCCTGAAACACTATCTAGAAGAGCTTTTAGGTGCTGTGAATAAAATACAAAAAAATCTATACCTGGTAGAAATATCTTTTTTTCGAAATAATGATTCCTATTACATCACGTAGCGTTTCGGCTCAACACATCCACAAATGACTCAAATCCACTAGTTTCTTCATGGTAAAATATTCTTCATTGAAATAACAATAGATATACAGAGAACCGTATGAATAACTGTTGTCATTTTTGTGAAAACAAATATCCATCTTCAAATTCCATCATAATGTGATGAATATTTCATTACGTGAATGTTTAATCATTCATGGATGAAAAAAATGTAAGAAAGCCTGAGTGGCCATTAAAAGAATATATGCGCTTTTAATGGAGAGCTATTAGGTGCTGTGAACAAAATACAAAAAAAATCTATCCCTGGTAGAAATGTCTTTTTTTCAATATAATGATTCCTATTACATCACGTGGCGTTTCTGGTTAACACGTTCACAAATGAATCAAATCCACTAGTTTCTTCATGGTAAAATATTCTTCATTGAAATAGCAATAGATATCCAGAGAACCGTATGAATAACTGTTGTCATTTTTGTGAAAACAAATATCGAACTTCAAATTTCATCATGAAATGTGATGAATATTTCATTACGTGAATGTTTAATCATGAAAGAAAAAAATGTAAGAAAGCCTGGGAGGCCATGGAAAGAAAATATGCGCTTTTAATGGAGATTTCGAAATCGAAGAATGTATCTTCATATCTTATGTAAATGCGAAGTAATCGCTATTAATATACAGCAGAAGCAAATTCGACTGAATAACAAAATATTCAACCCACTAAGCTTTCAGTTTCGGTTTCAGTCCGGAAACCTATACCGTGGCTGGTAGCTGCGAAGCGCCATTCAACCTCAACTAGCTCTGTAGTGTCAGTACGCGAGTTGTTTGGGATGCAACTCACACGCCAAAGGGGCTTCTTATCCACCCACCCTGACGCAGTCGCATGGACCAAGATAGTGTTACGATTTATGCCTCAATTAATTTTGGTACTACGACGATACTAGCCGTATCTTCGAGATCCATGGACGAAACGTCTCGCAATCGATCCCGGTTCACGACGAGGCTGGTCGAACTGTCAAGTCCTGTTAAACTCTGAAGCATTCCTCGAGATATCCTGAAGATGATTTTCTGCGAGCAGATAGATGGAATACCCTTCTAGTCCAGCATGCGGACTTTTAACCACTGCCCCCTCGAGTCCAACACCAATTGAGTGGCCAGGCCGTACGAATACTTCCCAAGGGCCTCCATTCTCTCGAGGTAACGCAGTATGCTACATAACGCACTCGGCCATTGGACAGAAAAAGCCGGAGATTTACTGCAATAGGGTAGAGATTTAAAGATGAAGCCGTGTGCTGCACAGACACCCTTGTCACTGAAATATTCAATGCGGCTCAGCCCTTCATGTCACCTTCACGTTGAAACTAGAGCCCCATTCGGTTGATCTGCCACCACAAGGGGTCCAGTGACTGGCGCAAGTGGCATTGCTTTAGGCATCAAGACTTAATTCTCCATTTCACCGGAATGAAACTAGGATCTTAGTCAAGACAAGCGCGCTCAGGGCGTCAAGATGCAATGTCATGGGGGGGCTGGAAGAGGTCCCCGAAGAAGTGAGAGAATCTCATTGGTTCCAAATCGATGAGTGTCCAGCGCACTATGCAGTGGCGTCCGTGCTTCTTTGGACGTCACCTATCCAGATAAATGGGTCCAATTTATGGCCTCCGCGTTTCCGTTAGATTTTTTTACTAGAGTTGCCTAAAAGACTAGGTCTACTACTTGCTAATCAAAAATCTTGTAGAGATACGTAGCCGTGTCCAGCAAGCTGCTTCAAAGATTTCCGATCCTGCGCAACTTCTGAAGAGAGCGTTCATTCGTAGATGTCACACATTTATTAGACTAGATGAAGAGACAGTTCGAATATTTATTATATATTGTACATACTAAATATCATATTAAAGTATTACTTCTTCCTCACGATTTCAACCTACTCAAAACAATATACAAAAAATATTGTAATTCAACTTCGATTCCCTGAGTAAGTGAATTAACCCTAGAATATTAATAATAACAGGGACACCTGTATATAATAAGTTCACTTTTACGTCAAAAAGTAAAGAATAGACAAAGTTATGTGGTGTAATTAATAAATTAGAGTTCTAGGAGATTCGTTTAATGTACTTCATTCAGAGTAAACTCCGAAGTGTAAATGTTCTGTTATTCTCAACGAAGTTAAACATGAGATAACCTCATACTTAATTCAAGTTAACCATAAAATGAGGAAATACAATTAAAAATATCAATAACTTAACGGCTTACTGCAAGCACAAGGCAAAAGCCAAGTTTCTACGTCATATATGGCGTGAGTAAAGAATTAAACGTATTTCGTCCTTATCCCAGCAGATTCCCGCCCTTATTATTCTAAATTTTATTCAACATTATAGAACACAATCTTGAATTTTCGGGAATCTCTTCCATTCAGTCAAGAAAACTTCCCCATTTTCGTTATCAATAGCTGATATTACGAAGATAGAGTATTGAAATGAGTTTTAAGAATTCTCATCTGATTGGGAATGATGGGATTTTACACCTTATGTTTACATTTGAAATTCATTGTAAATAATAATCATGCCACTGACGACTGGACTGTTCAGAACCTTGCAATTACGTCGATGAGATTTCATTGAATAAATTTGAATATAATTGAATGATAATGAAAATCTTCATCGGTACACTCAATTTTATGGCTACTTTAATTTCGCATCGGAATTGTGTTCATTATATTCTATAGAATGAAGACACGTGCAAAACTGCCCACGTAAAAAATTTCCAAGAATTGGGACGTTTTGAAATTACATAGAGGTTTTTCTATGCAAAATTCCTAACCCACGCAAAAAATGCAACTCATATCTTTATTCCTCATTGACGAAACATTTTCTGTTCAAAACTAAACGAGTTTGGTGAATCACTATATTTTCCATTCAATAATGCGCTACCAAAACAAATTAATGTCATATTATCGCTACATAATAAAATTAAAAAATTTGGAAATAGTAGAGGTGGATCATTTAAAATTTTCATGTTCGATCGTATATAAACGAAAAACTAATGAATATTTCTTCGAAGTTGGAAGCTCATTAGAAAGGTTGAACCTTGACAATCACGAATGATAAACAATATTATTTAAATGACCGCTACGACTGGCTAAAGTACCTCATCCGATCGACCCAATTTTTCAGTACCTTGTCAATTGTTTGGGGCTCAATCTAATGAATGGCATCTTAGATTTAAGTTTCAAGGCATCGTTTTTGAATGGTTAGCGTAACACTTATCCTTAACTGGTTCCCTTTAAAATAGTCGAGGTGAAAATGAGCTTCCTGAAATTCTTAAGATTATGTTAAACATTTTTGAAAGATGTTTGTTTTCATAAGATTGATCAGCAGAAACAAAATTTTGTCTATTCAAAATATTTAATATATAGGGTTTTGGTTAACAATTTTTATTTATTGGATTTTGTTATATCATTTGGATTTCTTACAATGAATGTTTATTTTATATGTCGTTTGATATATGTGGTACTTATATGACATAATTTTTAATTTAATTTTTGAAGTTATAATTACTGAATATAAGTTTTTGGAATAAATTTGTAGAAGGTTAATATTAAAATGTTTAAATAATTTTATATACCTTCTATTAAGAATTAACCTCTATTTATGTTATTTTATTCATAATACAAGTATATAATTATTTGGTTTCCTTAACATTCTTTATACAGATAGTCCTTGTGCTATAGCAGAGGCCGTTAAATTGTCTTTCAATCTTTTAGATCAAGGGTAAATCACAGAACTATTTATTTGTAGTTAACCTCCATTTAAATTTTTCAGTATTCATTGACCAGAAGTTTTCTAAATTGTGAAGGGTGAGTAAATATTTTTTTGTTTATTGATGTTATATTTTATTGAATATGAATTATTTGAATACTGACGAAGCAAAGTCTCTCTTAAAACTTGTTTTTCAGTAATATTTTACACATCTTCAGTTTTATAGAAAATAACTCAGTCCAATAAAATTGAATATTTTAAGTAAGATAGTTTTATGACGAAATTCTTGAGATTATGTTAAACATTTTTGAAAGATATCTGTTTTCATAAGATTGCTCAGCAGAAACAAAATTTTGTCTATTCAAAATATTTAATATATAGGATTTTGGTTAACAATTTTTAGTTATTGGATTTTGTTATATCATTTGGATGTCTTATAAGGAATGTTTGTTTTATACGTCATTTGATATATGTGGTACTTATATGACACTATTTTTAATTTAATTCTTGAAGTTATAATTATTGAAAATAATTTTTTGAAATTAAATATGTAGAAGGCTAATATTAAAATATTCAAATAATTAGAAATTATTTGAACTTCCCCTAAATTTTATTGCTGATACAACAATTGTTTCGTCATACCATAATCATATACTCTATAAGTTATTATGAGAAAAAAAATCTGACAAAGAATTTAATTCCATCATGTAAACGGCTTCAAATAAGATTTAGTCATCTACAACAATGACGTTATTTCAAAAGGACAGAAGATAACAGATTCGTAAGTTGACTTGAGGTATTTTCCGGTATGTATTAAATAGTTGCGAAAAAATTTAGGGGTTAATTCCTTGTCAAAAAATAGGGTGGGTCTTTCATATAAACTTGTTTTTTTGAGCCCACCCCTGCTTATTTACAGCCGCCTAAAGATGGCCACGAGAAACATTTTTTAATTTTTCTCTCAAAAAACAAAAAAGTGACAATAATTGTAACTGAATCAAAAGTTAATCAAAACTAGTCAGTTGTTATAACAAAATGACATCCGCTTACTAGATGAATTCTAGTACGGAAATAATTCAAGTCTCTACGACTCACGTTATCATGTTGATAAATAATTTTTTTCGCAAAAACCTACTCCTTGCAACCACAGAGGAACACCACCAAAAATTTTTTTGAGTAAAATAAGAAGGAACGGTTTTTTCACTTGATAGAAGGATTATTACAAAATTTGAATATCGAAACAGATTTAATCTATTGTCTTCTACAATTTTAATTTCAAAAATTTTTTTTTGAAGAAACTTTAAGAATTAAATTAATGTTTTTATGAGCACTGCTCATATTTAATAGACGTTTAAAATCAAAATTCATCATACAATATCAAATGGATTCAAGAAAAACCAACGAATATAAATTTTCAATTGAAATTAAAATATAAATAAGCAAACATTTTTTGTTTCGCTCCAGGCATGCGTACTGAACTCTTCAGACAAACGTACGAAGGCCTGTTTGTTACAAAATGTATTTGTTTTCTGATCCTATATCAATGAAAAATAACTCTTTCTCAAAAATATAAAACATAATTTCAAGAACTTCTCAAAAACTAATTTATTTGAAATATTCAATATATTTAAATGAATTACTTCAAAAAATCTCAAAACATGTAGCACATCCTCAAGAAATAATTAAAATTACGATAAGATCAGTTCAACTTTACATATAAAAAATAATAAAATCAATTAAACAATGTATAGACTTACCGAGTGCATCTTCAGAAATATATGATATATGAACATGCAAATAGGTACATTTATATCCAAGGTACTCTATGTTCCATGTTCACAAAAAATCATACAAAGCTTATAAGGCACTTGGTCTTAGTTAAAACCATTCAACACTGTATAATGAATTTCTTTATTTAAAAAACCTTATATAATTATATATTATATATAAAATGAAATAAGAAGGAACGGTTTTTTACTTGATAGAAGAATTATTACAAAATTTGAATATCAAAACAGATTTAATCTGTTGTCGTCTACAATACTACTTATAAAGACATTAATTTAATTCTTAGAGTTTCTTCAAAAAAAATTTTAGAAGACAACAGATTAAATCTGTTTTGATATTCAAAATTTTCTGAGTGCCCTCTCGCCCGCATAAATTTTTTCTTAATTTTATTCTTTTTAGTTTTTTGGTGTTCAAGAAGAAAATCAAAAACTGTTTTTCAGATGCCATCTTTAGGGGGCTGTAACTACACAGGGGGAGTCAAAAAATAAAGTTTATATGAAAGACTCACCCAATTTTTTGACAAGAAATCACACCTCTTAAATATTTTCGCAACTATTCATATATACCCTGTATATTGGAGAGACTGGACGTTCAAACAAGAATTAGGGCACATGAAAATGTTATATGTCATATTGATATAATACAAATAACGCATTTGTTCAAACATTTGCGAATAATTTGCAAGGAACATGACATAATTTTGATAACGACTAAACACTATTAAACAGTGAAAATAAAGGGCAAAAACTCAATCTCTTGGAAACTTCAGAAATCAATCGATACAATAAAATCCCCTGACGATTGAAAATTATTTTCTCCACACTTTTTCTACTCAAGAAAAATTTCTGCAATTGTATTCTCAATTAGAATACTCACCTAAGTCATGGCGTGACGAAACAATTGTTTAGTAAACAATAAAATTCAGCTGAACTTAGCATTGTTTTTTAATGTTGATCTCTCACATATCACTTGGTGAAACATTTTTGAATTAATAAAGTAAAAAAAAAAACACTTGACTTAAGTTTCACTTCTCATTTCATGTCTGATTGACACATATGTTTCATGTTTCTAACGAGTTTTGAAAATGGGTTAAAAACCCGAAACATATATGTCAACAGACATGAAATAAACAGTACAACTTGAACCAAGTGTTTTCATTTACTTGATTAATTCAAAATTGTTTTTTAATCATAAATTTCAGTGCATTCGCTATTATAGAATTAGTCCTTCAAATAATTTAAATATATTATGAACATAAATACTGACTACAAAATTTCATAAAATTAACATTCTTCAAATAAAAATAGGTCACAGAGTGTCACATTACCTGCTACAACAGCCAATAGCTGAGGGCTACTGCCTTCAAACATTTTCAATATTGGTTTAATCATTTTCGTTCATTCAAATCGTTCACTATTTTCTTGATCTTCGATTAGAAATCATTACAGTAACATGTAATGGATATCACTGATCTTGATTGTTGAACTTCGATTGTAGTTCAAACAATTTCTCATTTTCTAATATATTCAAAAACGGTCTGCTCTAGACAGTTTATTATCGTTTTGATAAGAACAATCTTATTTATTCTGAATGAAAAAACTGTCAACTCTTGCTGTGAATTGTTGAACTTATCAAACAGAGGGATCAGAAAAAGAAACACACTAAAACCAATACGAACATTGCTTCGTTGCGAAACAACTCGAAATTTTCCTAGAATATGCTATTTTTGAGTACATACGTCAGTGATTTTCATTCTATAACTAAACCTCGAGGTTTGTTTTCCATTAAAACACAAACAATTAGTACAACAGTGGAAAAATTGGATAGGCGTGATCTCAAAGCACAGAAATGTTCAATTGGATTTGTTGGGAGCTAGGATCTGATTCGTTTTTTGGAGCAATTATTTTTGTCAATATTTGTACTGAATCTCTACCCTAAATTCACACCAATTTGTCGAAAATATTTTTATTGTGCAAGATAAATATTTGGCTCGTGTATTTCGGAGGTTATGTTGATTAAAGATCTCATGCTGAACAGCCTCTTCAAGATCTTTCATCTTTTCTGTTTTAGCTTGATAATCATGTCAGTTTCCTATCTGTCAAAAACTTCTCCAGTTCCCACCTTCTAAATATTGTAGCTTTATTGGGTTTGAACTCTACACTTTGTTTCTTCATATGGGATGTTTATTTCACAACTTATATATGTCCTGACCCTTCCTAATTTTCATCATAGCCTTCAGATATGAATGTATACACCATAATATGTTCGGCTTACATACTTTCCTGAATTTGGTGAAATAGGCAAAGAACATTTCTCTCTGCAGTGATTTTTTTAGATATTTGCTGTAGGCACCACTTAAAGAACTGCCTCCAATCGTTCTCCATATAGAAATTTTTCCCATATGTTTCATGAATATCTCCGCGCCCAAAAAAGCTTCTTGTACATTTGAATTCCATTTTCTAATCAACACATTCCTGTTCAGCTATCGGGGGGGTTCACTGGGCCTGAATAAGTCTGAGGGGAAATTTAAAACTACGATAATGATATAGGTACACTAAACACTGGTCAAAAGCTTGGCTCTTATGCTAATAAGTAGTACTCTGGGTATATTGCAATAGAAATTTGGATGGCAGTAAGGTCATAGCGCCTTTGTTATGCCTTTAGAACGATATATTTGACTACTCTATCTTCTGAATCATCAATTTCTCTGTATGGAAAAACATATCAATGTCATGTGCTGGGGGATTATTTTTCGTAACTATCACATAGAGAAAAGTCAAAATCTCACAAATTATATTGATTGATCAAACGCAGCAAATTGTATCCTTCATTAGTATATCCTGTCACCCTTTGTGTTATAAATGTCCGTGTTGTTCAATGAAAATAAACAGTATAAATTTTCAGTTTTGTCTTCAAACGTCAGTACAAAAAATGTTGACAAGTACAAATTATAAATTTTGAAAATGAAAAATGGTTTTTCTAGACAAATATCAGTTTTGTATTACTCTGTCTAGAAAGTATCCGGAATTTATTATTTTTCATAATTTTAATATACTTCTTTTTTGTGACATTTTAATAAAAAAGTAATGTATAAAATAGTCGGCTATACCCAAAGTTGCATGGCAACACTATTGGTCAAATATTGTTGATTGTCAAAAGTATACAATTTATGAAATAATGTCGCAACTAGAAAAAATAAAACAGGTGGAATATTTGTATAGAAAATGTTTCCGAAACGTTAAAGCATTACTGGAATTGACTGAACTAGGAGAAAGTGCTGTATGACAATAAAGAGGATAAAAAATGGCATGGATATGAGGCATAGGCCAGTTTGAGGAAGACCGCGTGTTATTAGAGGAAATAATTTAAACGCTTTTGGTTTGGGGAGAAATATCTCCGCGTGGTGCTACGCCTCTCTGTATAGTTGATGGTACCATTAATAATGAAAAGTATTGTAGCATTCCAAATGATTTTCTCTCTCTGAAACGGTGCATGCTTTATATCCAGAGGGTTGGCGTTTTCATCAGGATAATGCAAGATGCCATACTTCGGCTTATACTCAAGCTTGGATGCAAGACCACCAAGTGACAACCATTTCATGGCCAGCAGCTCCATCTGATCTTAGTCTCATTGAAAACATATGGAGACTAATGAAGATTGAAGTTGAATGAGCAAAGCCACGAAATAAATATGATTTAATTCAGTCAGGTTAACAGTCCTGGACTAGGATCACAGAAAATTATTGAAGTGATCTAGTTTCGGGTTTACCTCAACGTTCAGTAAAGTGTTTATAATAATAATAATAATAATAGATATTTATTCCCATGAACAGTAAAAAAAAAAAAAATACATGTATAGAGAACACGTCAATAAATATACACTGAAGTAAACAAATGTGATAACAAATTAGAAACAAAAAACTTTATTTAAGATGTATTATATTGCAAGGAACTCCTGGACATTGTAAGGTTCCAGTTCTATGAGAAACCTATGCAGTCTGGACTTGAATATTCGAAATTTATCGATACTCTGTATTTCTTTAGGTATCCTATTGAAAAAAACGATACACATATATTCGGCATTTTTTTCAGTAAGGGTGAGTGAGTGGACTGGATAATGCAATGGAAGCCTACGTCTGGTGTTATTGGTGTTTTCGTGTTGTTTGAAATATGTGTTTCTTCTCTGATGCAGGAATAAAAGACATCTGAAAATGTAAAGGCCGGCCAGTGTTAAAATATTGTTTTTCCTGAAAAATCCACGGCATGATTGTCTATATGGCAATCCATAGATTATACGTATTGCTGACTTCTGAACCACAAAAATCCGTTCAACGGCTGAGCATCCACCCCACGCTACTATACCATAATTTAGGCGAGATTGGAAATTGGCGAAATAGAGGATTTCCAAGACGCTCCGGTCAACTTGTCGTGCCAGTACCCGAAACGAATACACAGTAGATGTTAATTTTTGCTGGAGGTTTGTTAGGTGTTCACCCCAGTTTAAAGAACTATCAAGAGTAACTCCAAGAAACCTTGTGCTAGTCGATATCTGGATGTTATGACCGAGCAACTGCAATGAGGTTGGGTTGTCCGGCCTTTTGGATGCAGAAAAAATCATACATTCGGTTTTGGTTGTGTTTATTTTCAGTGCATTTTCCTGGCACCAGTCGCGTACCGCCATTACTGCTGATTGAGCTGTTGATATTGCAGAATCTATGTTCCCTTTGGTCGCGATAATATTCGTATCATCAGCGTACATGACGACTAATGCGTCATTTTGTAGTACGCATGGGAGGTCATTGATATATATTAAAAAGAGAAGCGGTCCAAGTATACTCCCCTGAACCACTCCGTTATGCAGCTGTGCCTCATCAGACAAATACTTAACACCATCGACCTCAAGTACTACCTTCTGGATCCGGTTTTCCAAAAAACTACGGACAACCTCCAACTGCCTATCTCTCATACCGTACGCGTTTAACTTTCTCAAGAGTAACTCATGACTTACACTATCAAAAGCCTTGGAGAAATCCAGAAAAATTCCCACAGGAACCTCGCCCCCCTCCAATGCTTCAATCACTGTGCGTGTCAACTCGAAAATGGCCGTTTCTGTATTCTTGTCTTTAGAGTACCCATGTTGATTGCTACGTAAAATCCGACATTTAGACAAAAAGTTTAGCAGACGCTGTCCAAGTACCTTTTCGAAAATTTTTGAAAACGATGTTAAGAGACTAATTGGTCGATAATTATCTAAATCTTTAGTATCGCCTTTTTTATGGAGAGGTTTTACAATAGCTATTTTTAGACTACTTGGAAAGAAGCCATCTCTAAAACAAGTATAGATAATATTAGCCAGTGGTTTTGCGATCAAATGAACCGATTTTTTAATAATTGTCATCGGAATATCATCATATCCACTCGATCGTGTGTTCTTGAGTGATTTTACCACGTTCACGATTTCTTTTTCATCAATGTTAAACATATAAAAGGTCTTTATAATTAAATGGAAGTTGTATAAGTCAATAAGATGAATATTTTGTTATAATTTTCTAATTGTAAGAATTAAAAATATAAATTGAATAATTACAGTTGAGCTTTGTTTTTTCCGGATACTTTCTAGACGGACTAAATATTGTTTAATATGTAGTGAAATTTTTCAGATTTATGATATAAATGTACATTGTTGACTGCTTCTTCATCTCCATCTGCATTTTCAGAAAAAAAAAGAAAAGAAATGAATTACAAGATTACTCCTATGGTACAAATACATCAAAGAATCTTTTTTAAGGACGCAATGACTTCTTCACATATATGATATAAATATCTTCTATATCACCATATTATCGGTATTATTTTTGATGTTCAGCCTGAGGATATGAAAACTTTCTTTTTTTCGACGTTTTTGAAGAGCTAACACCTTCATTTATATCGAACAGTTTCATCAGGAAAGAACTCCGTTTCATTTATTTGCAGCTATTTGGAGATAAATTGGGCACCGTCGACTTTGCGGTTATCAGAGAGTTCGTGAGAGAATCATTTAGCCAATTTGATGCATTGGAGTCTTCATCCAGCATAATAATTGCCAGAATGTAAAATGGCACCCACTCTCAATGAAAACAGAAAAATTGAGAGATTCCATATTTGGTTTTCCAATAAAAGGTTTCATTTCGAGTAGCTCGTTGTCTGAGCAGCTGTCACATTTGAAGCTGTCATCTTTCGACATTTGATTGACAAGTAAAAACTACGCTATGACTAAAAATGGAACGCTACTCGCTTCAACAACGCAATGAAATTGTTAACATTTGCTACAAAAATGCAATCATAATTCGCTAAACTAAAGCACTTCTGGGTAGGCGTGAAGCACTTAGTGATGTAAAGAATCGAAACCGTGTACGTCGTTGAAGAACAACTGAGAATATTGCAGCTGTAGTTGTATTGTTGCCGAAAACCAAGGTTTGTCGATTCCTGGCCGATCTAGGAAATTATTCCACACATGACATCCCACATATATTTTCCATAAAAGACTTAAGGCTTTTTGAGTTTAGTTAATACATGAATTCAAGCCGGTCGATCACCAGCAACGTCGTATGTTCGCTGAAGGAGTCCTTGAAGTGCATCAAAATAGTCCAAATTTTCATCGAAAAATCATCTTCAGTTATGAGACTACGTTAATAAGAAGCATTCTCGTATTTAGGACTAGGAAAATCCAAGAGTGATTGTTGAAATGCTATGATTAATGATTTTTATGGCAGGATTTGAATGATGTTGATGTGGATGACGTTTATTTTCAACAAGACGGCGCTAAGTACCAGACAAGATGGTGCTAAACGCAACGAAACAAAGGCAATTTCACACGAAAAGTTTCATGGCTGTCTCATTTATGGAGGAGGTGATTGGCCACCGATCTTATGATTTAACACTTTACAAACTTTCTCTGTTCTTGACCACTGTAGGTTCTTTTTTTTGGTTTCAAACATCTGTACTTTTTCAATTTTTGAACTACAAATGAATGAATTTTGTTCAAATCTAATGATTTTTTCGGCTATCCTATGCACGGTAACCTCCGAATTTGACATTCAAGCAACCTGAGATTTGCAAAGTGGATTTCAAGATAAAGTTGTTTCTATTTTCTGAAATAATGGAAAAATCTTTGAAGAATTGAAGACAGAGTAATTATTTGAATATTCCGAAAAACTTTTTCAAGGGTACTTGAATGTGGATTTAAACTCGAGAGCTGAGAGCGAACTGTAAGGTCACGTGTTGGAATAAGTTGGGAAACACTTCTAATTTTCGAATTAATTTGAGTTAGCATTGTTGATCAACTTAATGACTGACAAATGTCATCACTGATTATTTTAAATAAACAGAAAAATTCTCACTTGCAGTCGGCAAATAAGAAATGATGAGATAAAAGTGTGTCCCTCTTCTGACTGCAAATAAAACTGTATATTATTGAAGATTAAAATATAAAATGTTCATCTACGTTCTTTTCCGTCTCCGATTGTCAGTCTGAACTGAAATCCATTTCCCACGATAACTCTATACTATTTATATTCTCCGAGGAATTTGAACTGCTTGTCTTCTGCAATGCAGTAAGTTCAAATTCGGCTTTAGCTCTAACAGATGATGCATCCAACAGAATTCACCCTTATACATAAAACAAAACAGGTCACGTACAGGCAGCTTTACTGGACACTCGGTGCTCAATTTGATGTACACTTCGGAGCATTTCATGATGTCTATCGAATTGTCCCTTAAGGTCTTAGAATGCTTCACAAGAGATTTGCATTATTTGGATATACACTGAGAATTGTTCATCATTTCCTCAGGTTGTTTCATTTACCATGGGATGCCTTGTATAACATAGAAAAGAGCATGGTAAATAATACAAAGGTAACTACAAACCAAGGAGTAATCCCCCATTTTTTCTCATTTCGTGTTCAATTTCGCTTGTGATCTCCACTTAGTCTGAAATTTTGCTCTATCCTTTTATTCCGACAATAAATGCTTTCTGAACTTCCCAACTCAGAAACGAATCTCAATAAGTAGATGCCATGCATTAAAACTTTATAGTTTATCGTGAATAAATGAAATGAAGGGATACTCCTTCGAAATAATTAATTTTAGTAGGAAGCAAATAAAGGGTCTTCTAATGGTAATGCCCCATTTTTAAATTGATATTATTCTCGCATGGCAGCCACTGTTTATCTGTGACATTGACAGTTGTATTTGTCAATGTCTACCATTTGATTATGGAAAGGTACATATTGCAACAACGTTTGCAAATAATCCAAATTCATTAGGAAAAATCACGATCTGTTACTCTAATTTTACGCGCTTCAACTACAATTTTTCGTCATTATAATAGTCCGGATAAAAGAATAGTTGAACGTTTAGTGAAGAAGTTTAAAACAGATTTCACACTTCGTGATGGTACAGTGCCAGTGCGACAAAGAAATGCAAGAAGTGAAGAGAATATATCTCACAGTGGCTGTGCGACAAAGAAATGCTAGAAGTGAAGATAATATTGCTACCGTACGTGAAAGTGTTTGTGAAGACCAAACTTTACCGATTTCTTGACGTTCACAAGAACTAGTCATCTCCCAGACGTCTTTGTGGCGAATTTTACGAAAAGATCTTGGTTTACATTCATACAAAATTGTTTTATCCCAAGAACTCAAACCAACAGATCATTCAAAGCGTCTTGTATTCAGTAATTGGTACTTAGAAAAAATCGGAAGAAACGGACCGATAAATTATCCGCCTCGTTCTTGCGTTTTAACTCCATTGGACTTCTTTATTTGGGGTTACAATAAGTCATTGGTTTACAGCAATTATTCGGTAAATTAAGACGATTTACAGATTAATATTGAACGAGTTATTGCCAACATACGACCTGATTTGTATGAGAGAGTCATGGAAAATTGGGTTCAACGACTTCATGCCTGCCAGCGTTTCCGTGGTAGACATTCAAATGATGTTTTATTTCACAACTAATGGTATCCATTGTGCTTTATAATGAAGTGAAAATTTCAATAATTTTCAAATGAGTAATGTGTTTTCTTTAAATAACAAAATGGGGCGCTGTTAATGAAAGACCCTTTACCTACTCAGAAATCAATCAAAATGAAGTACTCTGAATCATCGATACGAAGAGACAAATACTATAAGGCAGTTATTTCATCCAAATATATTTTTACAATTTTCAGTCAAAAATAATCTACAATGAATACAATAGATCAGCGAAAATAGAACTCGAGGTCAGATTTAATCATGAGTCTTAAGATATTTATAATGTACAAGTTTATTATGGGATCCGATAATAAAAGATCGAAATCAGCTGTTTGTACCCGGAAATATTATAATTTCGGATATTGTTTCCACAATATTTCGGGAAATAAAGATCAAATCGATTTGAAACGAGGATTAGAATGAAAATTACGAAATTATTGTCAAGAGTGTCAAAAATATTGAAAGGTATCTTGTGAAGGAAAAAAATTATAATATAATAAATCTGGTCACAGAAGAATTCAGTTAAATTGAAGTAAATTCTCAAACAAATGAAATAATATGAAAAATTGTTCGAATAGGTCCTAAAATAGTTACAATATTTCTATGGATTGATTGTATCTGAAACCAGAAAATTCGTTTAAAGTAATTAATATATTTATTCATTAAAAAATCATATTGTGTATTTCACAACGTTTCAGTCAGTGAAGTATCCCTGACCGTTATTAATCATCAGTTTCCACCAGGAAACGTCAGAGACATGTTACTGACCGAAAAATAAACATTTGTATATTATATATTATTTCTATAGTAATTGTTACTGCTAAAATTTATTACAATCATTTTGCTTGAATGTTTTGAGATAAATTACAATCTATTGTGCATTTGTATCTTATGATACAACGAAAATCTTCCTTTAAGCTCTTAGGAGACTAAGGTTAGTTAACATTTCTAGTTTTCAAGAAACTTTTTTGTGATATCAGTTTGGATTTAAAATTGAAAAAGTTACCATTATTATCAGTTACATTTCGCTAAATGAAATTATCAACTAAAAGGCTGAACTAATTTAATCAATTGACAGTTCAATGATTTTTCGTATTTCAACAATTTGTACTCTAATATTATTTTAATGCAAACTGAACCGTGAGATGAAACTTTGAGCAAAATTCAGATGAAAATTCAGGCTTTTTTCTAGAATAGTTTCAGATCATTCACCTAAAAAAAAAGGTAATAAATATCACGGAATAAATATCAAAAAATAAGTTACCTGAATACGTATTCAACAACTAAATCAAGCATGAACCAGGACACTCAATTAAGAGCATTGACATAGTTGACTGGATAATATTTGACAAGTTCTAGAGAAAACAGTTCAACTTGGAGAATCCAGAATATATCCGAAGTAGAAAAAAAACGATAATTTAAGAAGAATATTAATTAAGTGGAAGTCAGACTCACCAAAGATATAAACCATTTTTTTCCACAATCAAATTATCGAATCTGCACTTAAGAAACGTATTTACACTTAAGAAACATATTCAGTAGTGTGATAATTAAATTAATTATTACAGTAGAGGAATAATATAATGATATCTAAAATTTTAAAAATCATTCAAATTTATTCTGTTAACATCCTACAAATTTTAATTTCAAATGATTTTTTATTCAAAAACTTTCTGAATTAAATAAAATAAATATATGTTTAAACACTGTTTCAATTTAGTAGACATATAGAATTAACATTTATTACACAGAACCAAAAGGGAATACAAGAATTCAAAGAATTATATATTAATAAGTAAAATTACTAAATAATTACTTCAAGTATTTATTTAATTTTAATCAATATTTTATATTTCTTTGAATTCTTTTATTCGCTTTTGATACTGTGTAATAAATATTAATTATATATGTCTACTTAATTGAAATAGTGTTACCCAAAGATATTTATTTAATTCATCATTGATTCATCCCTAAGGATGATTTTTCTGGAAAAATATCTTTGGCCATGCGAACAATGCTCATTGAGCGATATAAAAATGCATCTGAAGGTCACGAGGCTTTACTTCTTGAACTAGTTGAACTTTGTAGGTTTTTATTCTGAGGTTTTTATGCAAAATTCTCCTCAGATAAGTGCGAGAATATTCAGTCCTTGAGAACGATGATGAGTTGAACGTGAACGGGTCATATAACGTTCCAGTTTCACGAGCTCGCTTCAGGAATTGATCCACAAAGGGCATTTCATTTCTATTTAATTTTATTTAATTATTAAAATTTTGAATACAATTTCTTCCTATTACTTTATTGTATATATAATAATTATATATTTTTGTTTACACTTGTAACATATTATCATTTGGTTTCAAGGAACTCCATAACATACCTTGCATACTTTGTGTAGTTTCTATGACGAACATAGAATACGTAGGATTTTTAAAAGTTCACTTCATTCTAGTGTTTGTTCAGTTTGTTTGGTGAGATATATTATTATTTATTTATTTTTTTTTAAATTTGAAGTAGGGCGAATTAGTGTCCATTGTAATAATCTAAATGGCCTTTTGAAGATGTTCTGCATGTTGCAAATGGATATCCTTATATATAATCAATATAAAATATTTTTCAATGTCTCGGAAAAATTTTTTTTACATCCCGACTTGAAATGTATTAATACAAATGTATTAACAAAAACTATATAAGTATGTATATTAACATACAAATACAAGAAAATCCACTATTCCAAAATTATCTAAAATTATCAAAATAAAGGATCAAATAAAAATTTGACAGCTTTTGTATAAGTTTTGTTATTGTTTTTCTGTGTTCCGAGTACAAATAGTTATAGATAAAATAAAATAAAATAGAAAGGCCTTTTACTTGATAGAAGAAATATGACAAAATTTGAATATTAAAACAAATTAATATATGTTTATCTTCTACAATTTTAATTTAAAAAATTTTATCAAAAAAAAAAAAAAAACTTTTAGAATTAAATTAATGTCTAAAACAAGCACCGCTTATATTTAATAGACGTATATAATCTAAACTCAATATACAATGTCAAATGGAATAAATAAACCAAAAGATACACGAAAGTCCCTAAAATTAATAAATAAATATTTAAAGGAGACAAAATTTGTTTCTGGTCTTGCCCTCAAAACGCCATTTGCATCTTAAAAACATGAACACACTTAAAGGACCTCCCAAAGAATATAATTTATTTGAAATATTTAATATATTTAAATATTCGAATAAGTAAATTCAGAAATCTCTCAAAGCATGCACTATATCTTCAAAAAACAAATATAGTTCAAAACAATTCCTTCTTCAGTCCTGAAATATATTCAAAATATCAAAATCAAAAAACTAACCTGTACCAAACCACTCAACACGTGTAAATGAATAATGTTTCGAGACATAGATCATCTTTATAGTTCAAGATTTATCTATGCTCTAACAGAATCAAAGAACAGTGTGAGCTATTTTCAAGACTTACTTAAATTCATTGACACTGTATAATGAGATTTATTGAAGCCAAGATATAATTATATATTATATATAAAATAAAATAGAAAGGCCTTTTACTTGATAGAAGAAATATGACAAAATTTGAATATTAAAAAAAATTAATATATGTTTATCTTCTACAATTTTAATTTAAAAAATTTTATTAAAAAAACTTTTAGAATTAAATTAATGTCTAAAACAAGCACCGCTTATATTTAATAGACGTATATAATCTAAACTCAATATACAATGTCAAATGGAATAAATAAACCAAAAGATACACGAAAGTCCCTAAAATTAATAAATAAATATTTAAAGGAGACAAAATTTGTTTCTGGTCTTGCCCTCAAAACGCCATTTGCATCTTAAAAACATGAACACACTTAAAGGACCTCCCAAAGAATATAATTTATTTGAAATATTTAATATATTTAAATATTCGAATAAGTAAATTCAGAAATCTCTCAAAGCATGCACTATATCTTCAAAAAACAAATATAGTTCAAAACAATTCCTTCTTCAGTCCTGAAATATATTCAAAATATCAAAATCAAAAAACTAACCTGTACCAAACCACTCAACACGTGTAAATGAATAATGTTTCGAGACATAGATCATCTTTATAGTTCAAGATTTATCTATGCTCTAACAGAATCAAAGAACAGTGTGAGCTATTTTCAAGACTTACTTAAATTCATTGACACTGTATAATGAGATTTATTGAAGCCAAGATATAATTATATATTATATATAAAATAAAATAGAAAGGCCTTTTACTTGATAGAAGAAATATGACAAAATTTGAATATTAAAACAAATTAATATATGTTTATCTTCTACAATTTTAATTTAAAAAATTTTATTAAAAAAACTTTTAGAATTAAATTAATGTCTAAAACAAGCACCGCTTATATTTAATAGACGTATATAATCTAAACTCAATATACAATGTCAAATGGAATAAATAAACCAAAAGATACACGAAAGTCCCTAAAATTAATAAATAAATATTTAAAGGAGACAAAATTTGTTTCTGGTCTTGCCCTCAAAACGCCATTTGCATCTTAAAAACATGAACACACTTAAAGGACCTCCCAAAGAATATAATTTATTTGAAATATTTAATATATTTAAATATTCGAATAAGTAAATTCAGAAATCTCTCAAAGCATGCACTATATCTTCAAAAAACAAATATAGTTCAAAACAATTCCTTCTTCAGTCCTGAAATATATTCAAAATATCAAAATCAAAAAACTAACCTGTACCAAACCACTCAACACGTGTAAATGAATAATGTTTCGAGACATAGATCATCTTTATAGTTCAAGATTTATCTATGCTCTAACAGAATCAAAGAACAGTGTGAGCTATTTTCAAGACTTACTTAAATTCATTGACACTGTATAATGAGATTTATTGAAGCCAAGATATAATTATATATTATATATAAAATAAATTAAAATTGTAGAAGATAAACATATATTAATTTGTTTTAATATTCAAAAATAGTTATAGGTTATACGTAACAATACGTTGATCATTTCTGTTTTATTTTGGATACTTTAAAGCTTACTTCGAGTTTATTCGTTCCATGTTTTATCCTATTTTGGTAAGTTGAATTCTGATCTTGTTATTTATTTGAATCTGAATTCAATACATTTCTGATGAGGCCATATAGGCCGAAATAGCTATCAAATGTTCGAGTTCTCGTGCAATTATTTTTATTTGATCCTTTATTTTGATAATTTTAGATAATTTTGGAATAGTGGATTTTCTTGTATTTGTATGTTAATATACATACTTATATAGTTTTTGTTAATACATTTGTATTAATACATTTCAAGTCAGGATGTAAAAAAGTTTTTTCCGAGACATTGAAAAATATTTTATATTGATTATATATAAGGATATCAATTTGATAGTTTTTGTATATAGTTTCAATATATAATGTAGAAGTTAGGATATATAATTCTGAATTCAAAGTCATTCAACGAATAAATCTTTTTTATATTTAAAATTTTCCACGTGAGTTTCTAAACAGTTCGGATAAAGGATTCAAGATCAAGTTTTTGATGTTCTCCATTTTTGTTCAAGCGTTAGTCTTCCCTTTTCGTCAACTTCAATTATTAAACTAACTTCTGTCAAAAAACTAATGATGAAATGACCACTACTTCAGAAATGCAAACTCTAGATAGCCCATTCTTTATTACTCCATCTTCTTTTTCGACCATTCCGATGTTCTTCAGACAAATAGTACATATGACCCCCATTTTAAAAACCGGATCCTCATTCTCCAGCAGGAATTACCGCATAAAGACTGATTGCAACGTCATCGTTACCTTATCGTTTGATTAGTGCTGCAGCATCTATCTCTTCGCCTTATTCCCATGTGTTATCGTTCTGGGAAACATTTGCGACATTGTTCTCTTGAAAAATTTTACGTGACCCTATCTAGGTCCCACACACTGAAGCATGATATATTAGACGCTTTTATACACCCTCCCCAGAATTCTTGATAAGGATGTTAGCCCGGGAAACATATAGTCTTACGTATCTGGTTTTGTGGCTTGACATCATTCCAATGGAAACAGAGCATTTCACGATAATAATTCACTGATGGAAACGTATTTACATAGAATTTCAATTTCAGTAAGTGATCTGTTCTCATAATGGATAGGTTAGTTGTATAGGTACATAAATTACTCGGAATGATAACTACAATGTTCAGGAAAATAATATTGATCAGAGAAAATGATTTATGGGAAAACTAGCGCTACGAGGTACTGAAACGCATTTCATTATATTGCCAGTTATGGGAGGATATTTTCTGAAAACATGTTTAAATTGGAGTGAAGCTTTGGAGAGAGGTTCACTGAGGAGATCCAATTTGATAGCTAATTTTTGATGTCTTCTAAAGAAGTGAAGCGGTAACTTGCCAAATCGTGTTGCATCCATCGAAACTGCCAGTAGTCAGAAGGAGCATAAGGCGGATCCGGTAAGATATAGTATTTGATCATTTCTAAATATTTTGTGCGACGTGATGTCGAGTGTTGCCATGCAAAATAATAACTTTGTCATGTCTGTCCTTAAATTCCGGCCGTTTTTCTCGTAGTGCACGGTTTAAACGGAGTAATTGCAGTCTGTACCGATCACCCCTAAGGAAATCATCAGGTTTTAGCAGCTTGCAGTACACAACGCCTCCTTGGTCCAACTAGATACACAGCATAACTAATGTAACTAATGATAACGGTCGATGACCACATCACTAAAGTAAAACTTCTTTAGTCCATTCAGTCATATGAGCATTCTGTAAAAATATATTATATTGATAAAATAATATAAAATAGAATTAAGAGGTGGCGTACCTAAGCAGAACATCAGTATCATTTCGAAATCAAACCGTCAAGAACTGATCTACATTCTGTCAAAAAAGTAACGGGAATTATCGATTTAAATCTGGCTGGGCAATGAGGCAGGTAAATTTTTTTTTCCTAGGTTGGTACCACTGTCCTTAATTACTGTGCCAAGCTTGAGCGGGATCTGTCAACTAGTGTGTTTGCAACAGCTGATTAAGTCAGTCGATGTCAGAGTGCGTGCCGATTTTTACTATGGGTGATTACGTTGAGCAAAGAATTTGTTTAAAGTTTTGTGTTGCAAATGAATTTTCGTGTGCCGATGCATTGAAAATGTTGCAAAAGGCCTTTGGTGATAATGCTCTATCGAAAACTGCCTCGTTCCGGACGCCCATCGACAGCTTCGATCGAAGATAACGTCGATAAAATTAAGGAAAGGGCGCTGGAAAACCGTCGTACCAGCTTGAGAGAGATAGCACATGATCTTAAGATATCCCACGAGTCCGCACGTACGATTTTGATTGATATTTTGGGAATGAGAAAGGTGGCCGCACGACTCGTACCGAAAGACCTGAATTTTCTTCAAAAACGTCATCGCGAACAGGTTGCTTCAGACATGCTGGATCGCTGTGTTTCCGATTCTACATTCATGGAACGCATTATAACTGGTGATGAGACCTGGGTCTACGAGTACGATATGCAAACAAGCCAGCAATCATCGGAATGGGTGGCAAAAAATGAGCCGAAACCGAAAAAACCACGCCAAAGCCGCTCGAAAATGAAGGTGATGCTCATTGTTTTCTTCGATATCCGCGGCGTGGTGCACTACGAATTCATTCCAGAGGGTCAGACGGTAAACAAGGAGTATTACCTAGGCGTTATGAAACGTTTGCGTGAGCGTATCCGTAAGAAGCGGCCAAATTTGTGGGCGAACAACTCATGGATTTTGCATGACGATAACGCGCCTTCTCACCGAGCTACGATTGTGACTGACTTTCTCGCCAAAAACTCAACAAACGTGCTTCAGCAACCACCGTATTCGCCGGATTTGGCTCCCTGCGACTTTTTCCTCTTCCCAAAACTAAAATTGCCCCTTCGTGGCACCCGTTTTGAGTCGATTGAAGCCATAAAACAAAATTCGGCGCGAGAGCTAAAGTCCATCCCGGAAGGCGCCTATAAAAAATGTTTTGATAATTGGAAGTGCCGTTGGCATAGATGTATTGGAGCAAATGGAGCCTATTTTGAAGGCGACCCAATAAATTTTGACGATTAAATGTGAAAATGTTGTTTTAATTGAAAATTCCTGGTACTTTCTTGACAGAGTAGTATTTTTCACTGGTATGCAGCATCGTCTGTGTATTAGTTGGTAGTTATTCCCGAATGGCACGGTCTGCCGTGCAATATCAGGTGTTTTTAATCTTTTCTTTGGATATCTCCGTATGTATTCCAAAGAGAAACATAAGTGGTTATATCCGTTCTGTCATTCATGGGTTTTTAATTTTCTTTATATAAATCATTTCTTATGCTTTTTCTTATCATTATGACTTTTAAAGGCAAGGATCTTCGTATTTTTTAAATCTGGGTTGTGGTAATCTATTGATGTATATTTGTTAAGTGCTGTGCTTGAGTTTTTCATGTATTTGTGCCCATTCAGTGTATTGTTCAATAATTGTGATGTCATGCCTATATATACTTTCTCACAATCGTTGCAGGGTATACTGTATATCAAGTTTTATCTTTTCATGGTGGAATTTCACTTTTTAGCGGAGTGAACAATTTTCTCAAATTATTATGTGTTTTGTGGCATACCTTCAAATTATGTACCTTCATAATGTTACCTATTTATTCAGATAGGTTTCGTACATAAGGAGTGGAGGATATTTTTCTTCTTGAATGTCTTTTCTGTTTTTGTTCTGTTGTAAAACCTGTGCGTTCTTTGTTTGATGATCTTGTTAACTAAATCAAAAGGGTAGTTGTTGTTAAATTAGATTCTACCAATTCTGTTCAATGTGCCTATTGTCAAAAATGGGCTGATTATGGTAATTGTTATTTTTTTTTTTTCTATTGTTAATTTTATTTTATCATGAAAAACATTAAACGAACTTAGAATTTCATTTGTCTTGCTTTGGAGTACAGCCATGATGCAATAGTTCACATATATCTTGTAGAATAGTAATTCAACGTTTATTTCTCAATTATAAATTCCTCCACCAATTCCATCACTAGTTGTACAACAAGGCTTGAGACTGGCGAGTGCATGTCACATCCATCTACTTGTTGGTAAAAATTACTTTTGTATTGAAAATAATTTGTTGATATCGTTAGTTTGACCGCAGTGACAAAGTCTCCATAAGGTAAAGACGCTTTCCCCACAAGTTGGTTAGGGACGTTTGTATACAGGGATACTACATCTAAGTAAATTAATACTACTCTGTCAAGAAAGTACCGGGAATTTTCAATTAAAACAGCATTTTTACATTTAATCGTCAAAATTTATTGGGTCGCCTTCAGAATATGCTCCATTTGCTCCAATACATCTATGCCAACGGCACTTCCAATTATCGAAACATTTTTTATAGGCGCTTTCCGGGATGGACTTAAGCTCTCGCGCCGAATTTTGTTTTATGGCTTCAATCGACTCAAAGCGGGTGCCACGAAGGGGCAATTTTAGTTTTGGGAAGAGGAAAAAGTCGCAGGGAGCTAAATCGGGCGAATGCGGTGGTTGCTGAAGCACGTTTGTTGAGTTTTTGGCGAGAAAGTCAGTCACAATCGTAGCTCGGTGAGAAGGCGCGTTATCGTCATGCAAAATCCATGAGTTGTTCGCCCACAAATTTGGCCGCTTCTTACGGATACGCTCACGCAAACGTTTCATAACGCCTAGGTAATACTCCTTGTTTACCGTCTGACCCTCTGGAACGAATTCATAGTGCACCACGCCACGGATATCGAAGAAAACAATGAGCATCACCTTCATTTTCGAGCGGCTTTGGCGTGGTTTTTTCGATTTCGGCTCATTTTTTGCCACTCATTCCGATGATTGCTGGCTTGTTTGCATATCGTACTCGTAGACCCAGGTCTCATTACCAGTTATAATGCGTTCCATGAATGTAGAATCGGAATTACAGCGATCCAGCATGTCTGAAGCAACCTGTTCGCGATGACGTTTTTGAAGAAAATTCATGTCTTTCGGTACGAGTCGTGCGGCCACCTTTCTCATGCCCAAAATATCAATCAAAATCGTACACGCGGACTCGTGGGATATCTTAAGATCATGTGCTATCTCTGTCAAGCTGGTACGACGGTTTTCCAGCACCCTTTCCTTAATTTTATCGACGTTATCTTCGATCGAAGCCGTCGATGGGCGACCACTTCACGACCGTCCTTGAAGGCTCTGTACCACTGATATGCACGAGTTTTCGATAGAGCATTATCACCTAAGGCCTTTTGCAACATTTTCAATGCATCGGCACACGAAAATTCATTTGCAACACAAAACTTTAAACAAATTCTTTGCTCAACGTAATAACCCATAGTAAAAATCGGCACGCACTCTGACATCGACTGACTTAATCAGCTGTTGCAAACACACTAGTTGACAGATCCCGCTCAAGCTTGGCATGGTAATTAAGGACAGTGGTACCAACCTAGGAAAAAAAATTTTTACCTGCCTCATTGCCCTGCCAGATTTAAATTGATACTTTGTGTAGTTTCTATGACGAACATAGAATACGTAGGATTTTTAAAAGTTCACTTCATTCTAGTGTTTGTTCAGTTTGTTTGGTGAGATATATTATTATTTATTTATTTTTTTTTAAATTTGAAGTAGGGCGGATTAGTGTCCATTGTAATAATCTAAATGGCCTTTTTAAGATGTTCTGCATGTTGCAAATGGATATCCTTATATATAATCAATATAAAATATTTTTCAATGTCTCGGAAAAATTTTTTTTACATCCCGACTTGAAATGTATTAATACAAATGTATTAACAAAAACTATATAAGTATGTATATTAACATACAAATACAAGAAAATCCACTATTCCAAAATTATCTAAAATTATCAAAATAAAGGATCAAATAAAAATTTGACAGCTTTTGTATAAGTTTTGTTATTGTTTTTCTGTGTTCCGAGTACAAATAGTTATAGATAAAATAAAATAAAATAGAAAGGCCTTTTACTTGATAGAAGAAATATGACAAAATTTGAATATTAAAACAAATTAATATATGTTTATCTTCTACAATTTTAATTTAAAAAATTTTATCAAAAAAAAAAAAAAAAACTTTTAGAATTAAATTAATGTCTAAAACAAGCACCGCTTATATTTAATAGACGTATATAATCTAAACTCAATATACAATGTCAAATGGAATAAATAAACAAAAAGATACACGAAAGTCCCTAAAATTAATAAATAAATATTTAAAGGAGACAAAATTTGTTTCTGGTCTTGCCCTCAAAACGCCATTTGCATCTTAAAAACATGAACACACTTAAAGGACCTCCCAAAGAATATAATTTATTTGAAATATTTAATATATTTAAATATTCGAATAAGTAAATTCAGAAATCTCTCAAAGCATGCACTATATCTTCAAAAAACAAATATAGTTCAAAACAATTCCTTCTTCAGTCCTGAAATATATTCAAAATATCAAAATCAAAAAACTAACCTGTACCAAACCACTCAACACGTGTAAATGAATAATGTTTCGAGACATAGATCATCTTTATAGTTCAAGATTTATCTATGCTCTAACAGAATCAAAGAACAGTGTGAGCTATTTTCAAGACTTACTTAAATTCATTGACACTGTATAATGAGATTTATTGAAGCCAAGATATAATTATATATTATATATAAAATAAAATAGAAAGGCCTTTTACTTGATAGAAGAAATATGACAAAATTTGAATATTAAAAAAAATTAATATATGTTTATCTTCTACAATTTTAATTTAAAAAATTTTATTAGAAAAACTTTTAGAAATAAATTAATGTCTAAAACAAGCACCGCTTATATTTAATAGACGTATATAATCTAAACTCAATATACAATGTCAAATGGAATAAATAAACCAAAAGATACACGAAAGTCCCTAAAATTAATAAATAAATATTTAAAGGAGACAAAATTTGTTTCTGGTCTTGCCCTCAAAACGCCATTTGCATCTTAAAAACATGAACACACTTAAAGGACCTCCCAAAGAATATAATTTATTTGAAATATTTAATATATTTAAATATTCGAATAAGTAAATTCAGAAATCTCTCAAAGCATGCACTATATCTTCAAAAAACAAATATAGTTCAAAACAATTCCTTCTTCAGTCCTGAAATATATTCAAAATATCAAAATCAAAAAACTAACCTGTACCAAACCACTCAACACGTGTAAATGAATAATGTTTCGAGACATAGATCATCTTTATAGTTCAAGATTTATCTATGCTCTAACAGAATCAAAGAACAGTGTGAGCTATTTTCAAGACTTACTTAAATTCATTGACACTGTATAATGAGATTTATTGAAGCCAAGATATAATTATATATTATATATAAAATAAAATAGAAAGGCCTTTTACTTGATAGAAGAAATATGACAAAATTTGAATATTAAAACAAATTAATATATGTTTATCTTCTACAATTTTAATTTAAAAAATTTTATTAAAAAAACTTTTAGAATTAAATTAATGTCTAAAACAAGCACCGCTTATATTTATTAGACGTATATAATCTAAACTCAATATACAATGTCAAATGGAATAAATAAACCAAAAGATACACGAAAGTCCCTAAAATTAATAAATAAATATTTAAAGGAGACAAAATTTGTTTCTGGTCTTGCCCTCAAAACGCCATTTGCATCTTAAAAACATGAACACACTTAAAGGACCTCCCAAAGAATATAATTTATTTGAAATATTTAATATATTTAAATATTCGAATAAGTAAATTCAGAAATCTCTCAAAGCATGCACTATATCTTCAAAAAACAAATATAGTTCAAAACAATTCCTTCTTCAGTCCTGAAATATATTCAAAATATCAAAATCAAAAAACTAACCTGTACCAAACCACTCAACACGTGTAAATGAATAATGTTTCGAGACATAGATCATCTTTATAGTTCAAGATTTATCTATGCTCTAACAGAATCAAAGAACAGTGTGAGCTATTTTCAAGACTTACTTAAATTCATTGACACTGTATAATGAGATTTATTGAAGCCAAGATATAATTATATATTATATATAAAATAAATTAAAATTGTAGAAGATAAACATATATTAATTTGTTTTAATATTCAAAAATAGTTATAGGTTATACGTAACAATACGTTGATCATTTCTGTTTTATTTTGGATACTTTAAAGCTTACTTCGAGTTTATTCGTTCCATGTTTTATCCTATTTTGGTAAGTTGAATTCTGATCTTGTTATTTATTTGAATCTGAATTCAATACATTTCTGATGAGGCCATATAGGCCGAAATAGCTATCAAATGTTCGAGTTCTCGTGCAATTATTTTTATTTGATCCTTTATTTTGATAATTTTAGATAATTTTGGAATAGTGGATTTTCTTGTATTTGTATGTTAATATACATACTTATATAGTTTTTGTTAATACATTTGTATTAATACATTTCAAGTTAGGATGTAAAAAAGTTTTTTTCGAGACATTGAAAAATATTTTATATTGATTATATATAAGGATATCAATTTGATATTTTTTGTATATAGTTTCAATATATAATGTAGAAGTTAGGATATATAATTCTGAATTTAAAGTCATTCAACGAATAAATCTTTATGATATTTAAAATTTTCCACGTGAATTTCCAAACAGTTCGAGTAAAGGATTCAAGATCAAGTTTTTGATGATCTCCATTTTTTTTCAAGCGTTAGTCTTCCCTTTTCGTCAACTTCAATTATTAAACTAACTTCTGTCAAAAAACTAATGATGAAATGACCACTACTTCAGAAATGCAAACTCTAGATAGCCCATTCTTTATTATTCCATCTTCTTTTTCGACCATTCCAATGTTCTTTAGACAAATAGTACATATGACCCCCATTTTAAAAACCGGATCCTCATTCTCCAGCAGGAATTACCGCATAAAGACTGATTGCAACGTCATCGTTACCTTATCGTTTGATTAGTGCTGCAGCATCTATCTCTTCGCCTTATTCCCATGTGTTATCGTTCTGGGAAACATTTGCGACATTGTTCTCTTGAAAAATTTTACGTGACCCTATCTAGGTCCCACACACTGAAGCATGATATATTAGACGCTTTTTTTATACACCCTCCCCAGAATTCTTGATAAGGATGTTAGCCCGGGAAACATATAGTCTTACGTATCTGGTTTTGTGGCTTGACATCATTCCAATGGAAACAGAGCATTTCACGATAATAATTCACTGATGGAAACGTATTTACATAGAATTTCAATTTCAGTAAGTGATCTGTTCTCATAATGGATAGGTTAGTTGTATAGGTACATAAATTACTCGGAATGATAACTACAATGTTCAGGAAAATAATATTGATCAGAGAAAATGATTTATGGGAAAACTAGCGCTACGAGGTACTGAAACGCATTTCATTATATTGCCAGTTATGGGAGGATATTTTCTGAAAACATGTTTAAATTGGAGTGAAGCTTTGGAGAGAGGTTCACTGAGGAGATCCAATTTGATAGCTAATTTTCGATGTCTTCTAAAGAAGTGAAGCGGTAACTTGCCAAATCGTGTTGCATCCATCGAAACTGCCAGTAGTCAGAAGGAGCAATGTCCGGCGAATAAGGCGGATCCGGTAAGATATAGTATTTGATCATTTCTAAATATTTTGTGCGACGTGATGTCGAGTGTTGCCATGCAAAATAATAACTTTGTCATGTCTGTCCTTAAATTCCGGCCGTTTTTCTCGTAGTGCACGGTTTAAACGGAATAATTGCAGTCTGTACCGATCACCCCTAAGGAAATCATCAGGTTTTAGCAGCTTGCAGTACACAACGCCTCCTTGGTCCAACTAGATACACAGCATAACTAATGTAACTAATGATAACGGTCGATGACCACATCACTAAAGTAAAACTTCTTTAGTCCATCTATATGTATGTATATATATATATATATATATATATATATATATTGCCTAGGATATTCGATTCTACAGGCAAATCAAAAAAGTACTATTAATATTAAAAAGACGTTTCGTCCTCGGTTTCGTCTCGGAGGACATTCTCAATTTGTAAATAAATTAAAATTCTATCAGTCATATGAGCATTCTGTAAAAATATATTATATTGATAAAATAATATAAAATAGAATTAAGAGGTGGCGTACCTAAGCAGAACATCAGTATCATTTCGAAATCAAACCGTCAAGAACTGATCTACATTCTGTCAAAAAAGTACCGGGAATTATCGATTTAAATCTGGCTGGGCAATGAGGCAGGTAAATTTTTTTTTCCTAGGTTGGTACCACTGTCCTTAATTACTGTGCCAAGCTTGAGCGGGATCTGTCAACTAGTGTGTTTGCAACAGCTGATTAAGTCAGTCGATGTCAGAGTGCGTGCCGATTTTTACTATGGGTGATTACGTTGAGCAAAGAATTTGTTTAAAGTTTTGTGTTGCAAATGAATTTTCGTGTGCCGATGCATTGAAAATGTTGCAAAAGGCCTTTGGTGATAATGCTCTATCGAAAACTGCCTCGTTCCGGACGCCCATCGACAGCTTCGATCGAAGATAACGTCGATAAAATTAAGGAAAGGGCGCTGGAAAACCGTCGTACCAGCTTGAGAGAGATAGCACATGATCTTAAGATATCCCACGAGTCCGCACGTACGATTTTGATTGATATTTTGGGAATGAGAAAGGTGGCCGCACGACTCGTACCGAAAGACCTGAATTTTCTTCAAAAACGTCATCGCGAACAGGTTGCTTCAGACATGCTGGATCGCTGTATTTCCGATTCTACATTCATGGAACGCATTATAACTGGTGATGAGACCTGGGTCTACGAGTACGATATGCAAACAAGCCAGCAATCATCGGAATGGGTGGCAAAAAATGAGCCGAAACCGAAAAAACCACGCCAAAGCCGCTCGAAAATGAAGGTGATGCTCATTGTTTTCTTCGATATCCGCGGCGTGGTGCACTACGAATTCATTCCAGAGGGTCAGACGGTAAACAAGGAGTATTACCTAGGCGTTATGAAACGTTTGCGTGAGCGTATCCGTAAGAAGCGGCCAAATTTGTGGGCGAACAACTCATGGATTTTGCATGACGATAACGCGCCTTCTCACCGAGCTACGATTGTGACTGACTTTCTCGCCAAAAACTCAACAAACGTGCTTCAGCAACCATCGTATTCGCCGGATTTGGCTCCCTGCGACTTTTTCCTCTTCCCAAAACTAAAATTGCCCCTTCGTGGCACCCGTTTTGAGTCGATTGAAGCCATAAAACAAAATTCGGCGCGAGAGCTAAAGTCCATCCCGGAAGGCGCGGCGCCTATAAAAAATGTTTTGATAATTGGAAGTGCCGTTGGCATAGATGTATTGGAGCAAATGGAGCCTATTTTGAAGGCGACCCAATAAATTTTGACGATTAAATGTGAAAATGTTGTTTTAATTGAAAATTCCTGGTACTTTCTTGACAGAGTAGTATTTTTCACTGGTATGCAGCATCGTCTGTGTATTAGTTGGTAGTTATTCCCGAATGGCACGGTCTGCCGTGCAATATCAGGTGTTTTTAATCTTTTCTTTGGATATCTCCGTATGTATTCCAAAGAAAAACATAAGTGGTTATATCCGTTCTGTCATTCATGGGTTTTTAATTTTCTTTATATAAATCATTTCTTATGCTTTTTCTTATCATTACGAGTTTCAAAGGCAAGGATCTTCGTATTTTTTAAATCTGGGTTGTGGTAATCTATTGATGTATATTTGTTAAGTGCTGTGCTTGAGTTTTTCATGTATTGTTCAATAATTGTGATGTCATGCCTATATATACTTTCTCACAATCGTTGCAGGGTATACTGCATATCAAGTTTTATCTTTTCATGGTGGAATTTCACTTTTTAGCGGAATGAACAATTTTCTCAAATTATTATGTGTTTTGTGGCATACCTTCAAATTATATACCTTCATAATGTTACCTATTTATTCAGATAGGTTTCGTACATAAGGAGTGGAGGATATTTTTCTTCTTGAATGTCTTTTCTGTTTTTGTTCTGTTGTAAAACCTGTGCGTTCTTTGTTTGAAGATCTTGTTAACTAAATCAAAAGGGTAGTTGTTGTTAAATCAGATTCTACCAATTCTGTTCAGTGAGCCTATTGTCAAAAATGGGCTGATTATGGTAATTGTTATTTTTTCTTTTTCTATTGTTAATTTTATTTTATCATGAAAAACTTTAAACGAACTTAGAATTTCATTTGTCTTGCTTTGGAGTACAGCCATGATGCAATAGTTCACATATATCTTGTAGAATAGTAATTCAACGTTTATTTCTCAATTATAAATTCCTCCACCAATTCCATCACTAGTTGTACAACAAGGCTTGAGACTGGCGAGTGCATGTCACATCCATCTACTTGTTGGTAAAAATTACTTTTGTATTGAAAATAATTTGTTGATATCGTTAGTTTGACCGCAGTGACAAAGTCTCCATAAGGTAAAGACGCTTTTCCCACAAGTTGGTTAGGGACTTTTGTATACAGGGATACTACATCTAAGTAAATTAATACTACTCTGTCAAGAAAGTACCGGGAATTTTCAATTAAAACAGCATTTTTACATTTAATCGTCAAAATTTATTGGGTCGCCTTCAGGATATGCTCCATTTGCTATAATACATCTATGCCAACGGCACTTCTAATTATCGACACATTTTTTATAGGCGCTTTCCGGGATGGACTTTAGCTCTCGCGCCGAATTTTGTTTTATGGCTTCAATCGACTCAAAACGGGTGCCACGAAGGGGCAATTTTAGTTTTGGGAAGAGGAAAAAGTCGCAGGGAGCTAAATCGGGCGAATACGGTGGTTGCTGAAGCACGGTTGTTGAGTTTTTGGCGAGAAAGTCAGTCACAATCGTAGCTCGGTGAGAAGGCGCGTTATCGTCATGCAAAATCCATGAGTTGTTCGCCCACAAATTTGGCCGCTTCTTACGGATACGCTCACGCAAACGTTTCATAACGCCTAGGTAATACTCCTTGTTTACCGTCTGACCCTCTGGAACGAATTCGTAGTGCACCACGCCACGGATATCGAAGAAAACAATGAGCATCACCTTCATTTTCGAGCGGCTTTGGCGTGGTTTTTTCGGTTTCGGCTCATTTTTTGCCACCCATTCCGATGATTGCTGGCTTGTTTGCATATCGTACTCGTAGACCCAGGTCTCATCACCAGTTATAATGCGTTCCATGAATGTAGAATCGGAATTACAGCGATCCAGCATGTCTGAAGCAACCTGTTCGCTATGACGTTTTTGAAGAAAATTCAGGTCTTTCGGTACGAGTCGTGCGGCCACCTTTCTCATGCCCAAAATATCAATCAAAATCGTACGCGCGGACTCGTGGGATATCTTAAGATCATGTGCTATCTCTCTCAAGCTGGTACGACGGTTTTCCAGCACCCTTTCCTTAATTTTATCGACGTTATCTTCGATCGAAGCCGTCGATGGGCGACCACTTCACGACCGTCCTTGAAGGCTCTGTACCACTGATATGCACCAGTTTTCGATAGAGCATTATCACCAAAGGCCTTTTGCAACATTTTCAATGCATCGGCACACGAAAATTCATTTGCAACACAAAACTTTAAACAAATTCTTTGCTCAACGTAATCACCCATAGTAAAAATCGGCACACACTCTGACATCGACTGACTTAATTGGCTGTTTAAAACACACTAGTTGACAGATCCCGCTCAAGCTTGGCATAGTAATTAAGGACAGTGGTACCAACCTAGGAAAAAAAATTTTTACCTGCCTCATTGCCCTGCCAGATTTAAATCGATAATTCCCGGTACTTTCTTGACAGAATGTATATACTTATCGGGTATAGTAATTGTGTTTATAAATTCTTTGAATGAAAAACTATCTTTAATGTTATATCGTTTTTTCCTATTAATTTAGATATACTGTTGGCTAGATGTTTGGATAGATTGTAGAATGGAGATTGAACACAAGAAACAAATAATCTCAGTGTAGTATTGTTCCTATGGAGTTTAGGTAAACCATAAATTTTAGGAGATGTAACTTATGGAATCCAATATCCTAAGAAAGACCAACACTATTATAAATTTCAGAATTCAAGAAAATCTAAGTTATAATATATACATTTATCTATAATATATACATGTATATACTTATATTGATTTTCGACAAATAGTGGAATTTATTATAGTTTTCATTGATAAATTGAAATTTTGAAATAGATTTTTTAATTTAATTTATTATTTTTATTATCGGATACATCAGTAATTGCTGTGGTTATTTGTAAAATTGAGATAGCTTATGGTATGAGAAATAAGATACATATGTTTTCGAATGAAAATTAGAAAGATATCTAGAGAGAACTGCATCGATTGTTGTCTTGAGGAAGGCTCATTTCGGTTATTATTCATTTGTAGTTCAAATTTATCTTGTGAAAAGTTTACGCATCCATCTTCGGACGCAAAACTAACATTGAAATCTCCTGCTAAAATAAGTGTCAAGGTATGATAGTTTTCTGAGCCTACTCGACCGTAAATCATAAGTCTTTTCTATAAAAACTTCACAATATTAACTGTGACATTAGGCGAAATGTAAACAACTACCATTATGGCATTTATTCCATCGCCCAAAACACAGTGAACAGCACATATATCACCAATTGATGATTGACATATATCGTAATAAATTGTCCATGTTCGAAGTTACTCTATTCGACACATTATTTGATTCTTGATAAATTGCCACTCCTACTAATCTAACATTTTTACGCTCAAATTTCGCAATGGTTCTGAAAGCTGCTGTGTTATTAAAATTGTCCTTAAAATACTCGACAATGTCTTCCGATATTCTATTTACTTATGTTTGTATGAATTTTTTGGAATGGGGTCTGTTGTGGTAGGATAAACGCGAGATAATTCTATCTTCTCCTGTTTCTTGTTCATAATTTTATCTAAAAGGGTTGAGTTGAAACCATGGTTAAATACTATTTGTTTGATTATATTGAGTTCCTTGGTGAAATTTTCGGGGTTCATCGGTTCTTTTAGTGATCTATGGATGAAGCTATTATAGGCTGATATTTTTTGATTAAAGTGATAATTAGTAGCTTTATGTATACTACTATCTGTGTCTTAGTTAATGAAATATGTTAAATTCATGTGAATTATTTATTCTTATGATATTTAAATCTAGGAAATTGATATTTCGACTTTTCTCTTCTTCATAGGTTAACTTGATGGACGGGTGTAGATTATCAATTAAATTAGAGAAGGTGTTTAGTTGTCTCTTGGTGTCTTGAAACCAACATAGAATATCATCTAAAAAATCTCAACCAATAAAGGAAATATTTATTCATTGAATTTGAATGAATTTTTGATTCTAAATCATCCATGAACATATCTGCTAGAATAGAGCTAAGTGGATTTCCCATGATAAGTCCTTCATTGGAAATAAAGATAATACCAACCGGTAAAAGTAATTCGATTCAAAGCATATTTCAAGACAATTCAGAATATCATTAGTTCTTCTTCAAATTTTGAACAAGGAATTTTTAATTCACTATTTAGGTACATAACAATTACATCCCAAGAGTACATCAATTTAGGCCTTTCAAATATGTCTCATTCAATTCCAAGAAACCTAAACGGGCCTAAACACCAGTTAAGAAACGAAAACATTTGTCCTTCAGATGTTTCGTAGAATCCCTTTAGAACCATTTTAACAACACTTGAATGTCATCTCGGAATTTACCGAACAAACAATTCTCTCACTATAGTTAGCCGAAAGGTACAGTTGAAGACATTCTCTCGACCAGACGGTCACGCAATATTCTATCTTCGAACATTAAGTTCTAATCCCACGCATATTCTGTTAAAGTAAGTTCTAATCACATTTCTCTTTGTCTCTCAAGTTATAATCTAACAGTTCTCCCACAAAGCACACTTGAAGAAACATCCCCAAAATAGTCGCATTTTGTCGATTGCAGAAAAAGCACAAAATAAACCACTCGCGAGTTCTCTTAAATTATGAAACACATTTATCTATTATTTTATATTCGCATTGCACTTTAACCTTCCAAGGAACTCTATCTCTCAGTAATCCATAGCGCAGTAACGGCATGGACGTGTATTATCTACATTATTTACTTGTTATTAGATATTAATCTGTGGAAATCGAACCCAAAAGTGAAACCAATAAAACTGAAGTCGGTGACGTGAACAACAGGGAAAAAACTCAAAGAAGCACGGCTAATCTACGAACGAGATAGTTTTTTCACCGTAATTGAAGTTCGATACTACACCGAAACACCTCCCTCAATTTGGGTAAACAAATCTGTACATACCAAGTAATTCTTTACAATTCTGATAGGATTATTTTTTGTCAATAACTCTCTAACAGTTTGTATTGTTTCTATTGGGGTATGCTAGGGAATAAATCAGTACTTATACAAAATAATATATTATTATATGTACGCAAATTATCCACTTCAATTTTTGGGTAGTGTATATCAAAGAACGAATAAACCGAGAAACCGAAACTGTTAGCGTTAGTGCGTTTTTGATTTTCTTATAATTGTGTTATTTTATATTTCATTTTATTCTGAATTATCCCACCTAATATAAGTTGCGATCACATGCAAAAGATCGTGAAATTTTAACGGACAAACAAACAAGAAACATCGTCGGTTTCAAGAAAGAACTAATAATCGCTTTTCTGCTCCCACAAAGAAATTCCTGGATCGCTAATCGATCCCATCAAGAAAGAGATTGGAACTGGAATTCAGTCTACAAAAATGAGCATCTGAAAAAGGTCTCATTACCCGTGTTAAAAACCTGAAGAGAAACAAAAAACCTGTACGATTCGCCGAAGAAACCCAAGGAGCACGCCTGACGAAACAAAAGATAAATTATCTACTTCTGTGATAGGAAACGCCACGTGTGGGCGCGACGTTGGAGGGGGATTTGCAGGAGAATCCCTAGAGTCCCGGGATGAGAGGGCATGAGAGATCCCCCAGGTGTCTACGATTAGTGAACGGCGCTGTCTTAACGCACCGAGATCTTTGTGTTCCGGCACAAAAAGTTAGTTTATTGGAAATTTGTTGAGGAGTACAAAAGACGTATTTTTCTCGTATTATCCAAGGGGACAGATGGATCTATTTTACGGCGTTTTCTTCCTTCGTCCGATTCAGCGATTCGCGGAGAATTTTCCGAGAATTTCCGTCATTACTTTCAGCATTGTTCGTGGTTTGAGCGAAAACGAAGATTCGAATATGATGTATTTGATTCTTTTCTGGTTAATGAGAGGTTTCCCCCACTAATAATTCCTACATGTGGTAGAACTGATTCCTTAAAATACTTTAATAAAATCACAACTTTCGTCAAACTGTTGTTGTTTTAAATGCTGAATAATTCTCTGGAACCTCTACAAATTTTAATTTCAAAAATTGCTTGAAATTGCAAAATCAAATTATCAAAATATTTAAAAAAATACAACTTCAAAATGCAGACTCTAGATGGTCCACCTTGTGTGATTGAATCTGTGATTTCTATTGGTTATTTTGGTTTTGCATCCCAAAGAAATCCGTCTGACGAGAATGGGAGCGAGTTTCAAACGCTTTTTTGACGAATGTGGTCCTATAATAATAATAATGTGGTGAATATAAACTTGTTGATGTATAATGGATTCAAAATTTATTATACAGGAGATTGATAATTAGTTTTATTGACTACTGTTCGGTGTTTCCAAACATTCTTTAAGGCACCTATAACCGGCAAAATTTCATTAATATAGACCTCGAACATTAAGGGTGACAGACATAAACTACATATTATACATAAATTACTATGATACCAATTCTACTATATATCCATGCCACTGCGAAATAACTAATTTTTACTGTCATCATAGCGGCTGAAATGTCGAAACCCCAGACTGTACTGCACCAATTAATGCTGAAAGCAAATCAGAATGAACTTGTCAACAAATTGTCCCAATTGAATCCATAATAATCGGACGCCTATGAGGCAATGAGAATCGAACCAAAGCTTCGGTGATTTATTGTTTAATTGTTCCTCTTTTTAATATAAATCCGTAGACCAGCTGACCGTGAATAATGAGGCTTGTTCGATTTCCAAGTGATTCTATTAATGATCGTTTTCCGACAGTCCATTCAATATAAAGCACCAAAAATATGAGTGTTCATATTGGGTCTAACACAATAACATATTATAAAATAAGAAGGAACGGTTTTTTACTTGATAGAAGGATTATTACAAAATTTGAATATTAAATCTGTTTTAATATTCAAATTTTGTAATAATCCTTCTATCAAGTAAAAAACCGTTCCTTCTTATTTTATTTTATATATAATATATAATTATATTAGGTTTTTTAAATAAAGAAATTCATTATACAGTGTTGAATGGTTTTAACTAAGGCCAAGTGCCTTATAAGCTTTGTATGATTTTCTGTGAACATAGAACCTAGAGTACCTTGGATATAAAGGTGCCTACTTATATGTCTGTTGAGGATCGTGCAGTTCTGAGATGGCACTGAGTAAGTCTATACATTGTTTAATTGATTTTATTATTTTTTAAGTTGAACTGATCTTATCGTAACTTTAATTATTTCTTGAGGATGTGCTACATGTTTTGAGATTTTTTGAAGTAATTTGTTTAAATATATTGAATATTTCAAATAAATTAGTTTTTGAGAAGTTCTTGAAATTATGTTTTATATTTTTGAGAAAGAGTTATTTTTCATTAATATAGGTTCAGAAAACAATACATTTTGTAACAAACAGGGCTTCGTAAGTTTGTCTGAAGAGTTCATTACGCATGCCTGGAACGAAACAAAAAATGTTTGCTTATTTATATTTTAATTTCAATTGACAGTTTATATTTGTTGGTTTTTTTAATTCCGTTTGATATTGTATGATGAATTTTGACGTCTATTAAATATGAGCAGTGCTTATAAATTTAATTCTTAAAGTTTCTTCAAAGAATTTTCTGAAATTAAAATTGTAGAAGACAACAGATTAAATCTGTTTTAATATTCAAATTTTGCAATAACATATTGATTAGCTGCCTAATTCGACTAAATAATGTATATTTGAATGAGACGAATGAGACAATATAACATTCTGAATGATAATAATAAATAATAATCTTCGTTTTAATAAACAGGAAACCATGAGATAGTTCTCAAGGTATAATAAAAGCTAATGTTATGAATTTTACATACTCAGTCACTACACATATATAATTTTCATGTATCATTAAAATGGGATTGATTGAGAGAACTAAATGTCATAGTTTTGGAACTTTTTTATGAAATACTAGGTGATTTTTTGCAAAATTAAAAAGTTTTTTACACGAAAGATGTCATCGATAAAAAAAAGTCTTATTTCAATCAGAAATGGAATCTATTACACGGAAATTCTATAGAATTTGAATGAGTTTTAAATTAATGAATTCGGATGAAAAACTTTTCAAAATATAATTATTAAGGAGTATCAGCTACGGTAACAGAAAGTTTTTTCAATCGAGACAATGTAACATCCATCTGTACTACAGTTCAAAATTCAAATGAACCTGAATTTCGAAGCTTATTGGCTTTAATCATCAGTGCACTTTAATATCTTACGAATGCAAGTCAGCCACGCCCCTATATTCGCCCTGCAGAGAAACACCAATGATTTTATCATACACTGAGGCCATCTAGCTATATACACGACATACGTCAGCGAGCTTATCCAAACAATTACAGCAATCCTTATTAATCATTTTTGGAAAAGTTCATCAACCGAATTAATTCATTCGTATAAATGCTAATATGGGCATCACGGCATAATTGGATATGATTTGAACATGAGGAAGGTTTTCTTCGTTTGTAACGTTAGCAAAAATCGGGAATACAGTCTCAGCTTGCTGAGATATATCGTGTATGTATATTTGAATTCACTGGTAGCGCTAGTGTATGATAAATACATTGCCGTTTCTATGCAGAGCGAAGGTAGGTGCATGGCTGACTTATATTCGTTTGACTTTACAGTACTTTGATGATTGTAGCCAATAAGCTTCGAAACATGCGCTTATGTGCCGGCGATCCACCAAACCTATTCGTACTCATTTGAGTTTTGTACTGTTATACAGATGTATGTTGCACCGTCCAGATTCAAGGAACTTTCTGTTACCATAACTCAATTTCAAATTCACAATAAAGAATCACGATACAATTAATTTGTTCAATGGTCCACTTTAGGAGAAGCCTTAAAAAGTATTAATTGCAATTACTTAAAGATAAATTCATTAAAATATGATGTGATTCGTAATCTTGCTTTCATAAGTATGACAAATCAAATTCCATTAAGATAAAATTGGATTAAAAGTGAAATTTGGACGAAAGTTGTCCTCAGCATTCAAGTGAAGTGAAAATATTCGTTTAATTGAAAGACTGAAAGAAATATTTGAACAGGACCGGTCCTAAGGAAAGATTGGTTGAAAAGTTTCCATCAATTCTTTAAATATAACAATTATAAATAATGTAAGTATATCAGTCAACAGACAACTTTTGTTGGGAGAATTGTTATAACCTGCATTAGAAAATATATGAAATTCCCAAAAAATATCTCAAGTATGTGATTTAAGATTATTCAGATATCGAAATCATTTCATTTGATAAATACTGTATCGTACCCCGGTAAGTTTATCGCCGTATTTCATTTATTGTGTCAGTATTTGAAGAAACATACAACAGCAAATTTATCATTAATCGCATTGATAAATTATATTTGAATTGAAATTAGTGTATTGTGGAGGTGTTTGTTTTAGAGACGTATTTTTTGATTAATTATCTCGATGCTGAATTAGTCTTGTTTGTCTAGGAATGAAGTTATGTACAAGAAGAATGAGTTAATGAAGAAAAATTCGAACAATACAATGAAAAACACCTTTTTCTTGTATCATTTCATAAGATGCCAATCTACAAATATGAAAACTGCTAATAATGATAATTGCAATAATTCATGTGATAACATAAATGGAGGTTATTACTTGATAGAAGGTATATAAAATTATTTAAATATTTTAATATTAGCCTTCTACATATTTAATTTCAAAAAATTATATTTAATAATTATAACTTCAGGAATTAAATTAAAATAATGTCATATAAGTACCATTTATATCAAACGACATAAAATAAACATTCATTATAAGACATCCAAATAATTTAACAAAATCCAATAAATAAAAATTGTTTACCAAAATCCTATAAATTAAATATTTTGAATGGACCAAATTTTATTTCTGCTGATCAATCTTATGAAAACAAATATCTTTCAAAAATGTTTAACATAATCTTAAGAATTTCATCATAAAACTATCTTACTCAAAATATTCAATATTATTGGATATCTAACTAAGGTACTTTCTATAAAATCTCAAGGTATGTAAAAACATTACTGAAAAACAAGTTTTAAGAGAGACTTTGCTCCGTCAGTATTCAAATAATTCATATTCAATAAAATATAACATCAATCAACAACAAATATTTACTCACCCTTAAACAATTTAAAAAACTTCTGGTAAATGAATACTGAAAACTTTAAATGTAGTGTGTGGTTAACTATAAATAAATAATTCTGTCGTTTACCCTTGATCTAAAAGATTGAAAGACAATTTAACGGCCTCTGTTATAGCACAAGGACTATCTGTATAAAGAATGTTAAGGAAACCAAATAATTATATATTATGAATAAAATAACATAAATAGAGGTTAATACTTGATAGAATGTATATAAAATTATTTAAATATTTTAATATTATCCTTCTACATATTTAGTTTTAAAAAATTATATTTAAGAATTATAACTTCAGGAATTAAATTTAACAAAATGTCATATAACTACCACTTATATCAAACGACATATAAAAATATTTAAATAATTTATATGACACTAGTTTTAAATGAAAACTGGAACAAAAGTGAGATTATTCTTGGGTACCTCTGGTTAATGGATGATCCAGACAAAAAACCACTTCAAAAAATAGCTACGTGTTTTGAAACAATGTTTAAAACGGGCTTCCTTTCTTTAATTTATATAAGTAGTACTAGTAATAATAATAATAATAATAATAGTTTATTTGCCCACAGTCAGTAATGATGCTTTGTACCCAATATAATTAAATGAAACGTAATCTTGAGATCACATTGGGATCACTGATCTAGTAAATAATATTTTAAAAAACAGCTGCATGTTTTGAAACAATGTTCACAATAAACTTTCTTTCATTTTTGGTACGTAGTACTTAGGTTCAGCATTGATGCTAGAATACATTAGACATTTCTCATTATAAAACCTACACAATACAATCCATAGGTGGAAGCGACACTTGAACCCACAATTTCTGGCATCTACAAAACGACTTTTTAAACAAAGTTAGAAGTGTAGTCTTAGTTAAAGGTTAGATAAGAAATACCACAGAATTTGATATCTCGATTAATCACAGTTCCTATTTCAAAAATAAAAGTGCATCTTAAAAGTTTAAAAGAAATTGATTCGAATGAAAATTCAAAAGTTAGAGCTCTCGCCTAAGAAAATACCGTAATTATTCGGATATAATATTTTACAGATAAATAAATTTGTAAGAAATATTCCTTGAAGGAGGAGGTTTCAATGATTTTACTTTCAATTAAGGAGAAAAATCCTGTGAATCCTCTACAAAATTCAATTTCTGGGGATTTTTTGAAGAAGAAAAGAATTCACAATATCACACAACACTCAAAACCACAAGGTAATCTATGGAAAATGTAGAATATTGACCGAAATTATATAACAAACATACAATTATTTCATATGCACCATATGAATATCCAATTCTATTTCAAACTTCATGTTTTAGAATGCAGACTTCATCTCTTAAGTGGACATGCATTTACAGTTGATTAACAATGCATATTCTCTATACAAAGTCTTCGATCAACCGCATCTAGTAATTTGCATAATAAACCCACAACAAAGAATTAATTATATGTCATTATAAAAATGAAACATTTTCGAATTCATTAAAGTAGATAAAAAACTTTTTAAATAATGAAATTTCATTCAAAGTTTGGAACTGTCGAATTTATTGTACACACAGTTAATAAAGAGCTCGAGATTTTTGTGGAGTTCCAAGTTAAAAATACAAAATACTCTTCTAAATGCTGCAATGCAGTTATTCACGTTTGAATCAATATCTGAACTAATTACAATTAATATCTCATCATGGAATATTTCATAGAAAATCAATTAAATATTCATCACTCATATTCTGACTATATTTTCGAATTATTGCCTCTTTTGTCATCAAATGAAATATACCCTGTGCACGTATGTATACGACACAGAATCGAAATATAATTTTGAACGTTGAATATTGCGTTATAATCAATCAAGACCATCTCCCAATAATTGCGATTAGAATAGGTCAGAGGTATAAAATGTGAAACTAGGTAACATGAACGACAGCGTATTAGTGATAAATTATTGCTTATAATAAATGCTGAAAATTTAAACTTGAGTATATCAGATTGCTGAAAAAAATGAGAATAAATTTCCCTAGCTAAGGCGATATAATTGTTCCAGTGGTACACAATAGAGATTCGTACTTTTATTATCTCCGTTATCCTGAGGATATTTTATATTTTGATAATTTTTGTGGAGCCACAGAGAATAGTAGACACATTTTCAGCTGCTGTTTCATTGTGATCCCTATGGATTGGAAAATTCGACATCTACTTCAAGCTGAAATAGAGTTGCTTATATGGAAAATATTCAGTGGACCTATTTTTATCGAATCGGTCCCTACTTGATGAAAATTCATTTTAATCAAATAGAACATCTTTCAAAAGTGAACTGAAACAGTGGATAGTGAACTTTGATAATAGTGGGATACTTGAAATCATTAATCAATAATAAACACGCCGATTTGACAATAAAAGATAAACTGATATAGAAAAAAAACTACCAAACTACATAATCTCGACGGGAACGTTACTTGTTGTTACGCATGTTGAAGCAATATTGGTAAAATTAGTGGAAATAAATATTTTATGCTTGTTTTAGAATGAAGCTTTTGTTTTATAAACTGTGCACAGTAAATATTCTAGAATATTTAACTCAACAGTATTACAGAGTTTGTTTTTGCAGATTTGAATAAACTATCTTATTAGTATTATCAAGGATACCAAAATAAGTCCCTACAATAACACATTTACAGAAGGAACGAAGGATAAAATTTTGTCAACGTTTTCAAGAAGATAATTTTAATAATGTCTTTATTGCTGATGAAAGTTGTTTCCAACTTGGTGGAAATCACTTAAAAATCCTATCAAAACAACAGGCTACCGTTCAAATTTCCAAATTTTCCACCAAAATAATGGTTTAGGGAGCGATATCTCAGCGTGCCTCTCTGTATAGTTGATGGTATCATTAACAGTGGAAAGTATGGTGGCATTCTAAACGATTTTCTCCTTGAAACGGAACATGCTTTATATACAGAGGGTGGCGCTTTCAGCAGGATAATGCAAAATGCCATACTTCATAAAATAAGGAGGAACGGTTTTTTACTTGATAGAAGGATTATTACAAAATTTGAAAATCAAAACAGATTTAATCTGTTGTCTTCTACAATTTTAATTTCAAAAAATTCTTTGAAGAAACTTTAAGAATTAAATTAATGTCTTTATAAGCACTGCTCATATTTAATAGACGTCAAAATTCATCATACAATATCAAACGGAATTAAGAAAAACCAACGAACATAAACTGTCAATTAAAATTAAAATATAAATAAGCAAACATTTTTTGTTTCGTTCCAGGCATGCGTAATGAACTCTTCAGATAAACTTACGAAGCCCTGTTTGTTACAAAATGTTACAAAATGTATTGTTTTCCGATCCCATATGAATGAAAAATAACTCTTTCTCAAAAATATAAAACATAATTTCAAGAACTTCTCAAAAACTAATTTAAATGAAATATTCAATATATTTAAATAAATTACTTCAAAAAATCTCAAAACATGTAGCACATTCTCAAGAAATAATTAAAGTTACGATAAGATCAGCTCAACTTTACATATAAAAAATAATAAAATCAATTAAACAATGTATAGACTTACTCAGTGAATCTTAGGAATGCACGGTCCTCAAGAGAAAATAAAAGTGAACACTTTTATATATCCAAGGTACTTATGTTCCCAGTTCATAGAAAATCATACAAAGCTCATAAGGCACTCGACCTCAGTTAAAACCGTTCAACACTGTATAATGAATTTCTTTATTTAAAAAACCTAATATAATTATATATTATATATAAAATAAAATAAGGAGGAACGGTTTTTTACTTGATAGAAGGATTATTACAAAATTTGAAAATCAAAACAGATTTAATCTGTTGTCTTCTACAATTTTAATTTCAAAAAATTCTTTGAAGAAACTTTAAGAATTAAATTAATGTCTTTATAAGCACTGCTCATATTTAATAGACGTCAAAATTCATCATACAATATCAAACGGAATTAAGAAAAACCAACGAACATAAACTGTCAATTAAAATTAAAATATAAATAAGCAAACATTTTTTGTTTCGTTCCAGGCATGCGTAATGAACTCTTCAGACAAACTTACGAAGCCCTGTTTGTTACAAAATGTTACAAAATGTATTGTTTTCCGATCCCATATGAATGAAAAATAACTCTTTCTCAAAAATATAAAACATAATTTCAAGAGCTGATCTTATCGTAACTTTAATTATTTCTTGAGAATGTGCTACATGTTTTGAGATTTTTTGAAGTAATTTATTTAAATATATTGAATATTTCAAATAAATTAGTTTTTGAGAAGTTCTTGAAATTATGTTTTATATTTTTGAGAAAGAGTTATTTTTCATTCATATGGGATCGGAAAACAATACATTTTGTAACATTTTGTAACAAACAGGGCTTCGTAAGTTTGTCTGAAGAGTTCATTACGCATGCCTGGAACGAAACAAAAAATGTTTGCTTATTTATATTTTAATATTAATTGACAGTTTATGTTCGTTGGTTTTTCTTAATTCCGTTTGATATTGTATGATGAATTTTGACGTCTATTAAATATGAGCAGTGCTTATAAAGACATTAATTTAATTCTTAAAGTTTCTTCAAAGAATTTTTTGAAATTAAATTTGTAGAAGACAACAGATTAAATCTGTTTTGATTTTCAAATTTTGCCATACTTCAGCCTATAACCAAGTGACAACCATTTCGTGACCTGCAGCTTCACCAGATCTTAGCCCCATGGAAGAATTTTCAGTTTTATTGTCCTGAACTACCATCACTGAAAATTATGGAGGTGATCTAATTTCGGGTGTACCTCTACGTTAAGTCAAGTGTTTACAGTTGAATGAAGGTCTTATAAGTAAATGAAATGAATATTCTGTTAAAATTTTCTAATTCAAGAATTGAAAATATATTCTGAATAATTAGAATTGAGTTTTGTTTTTCCGGATACTTTCTAGGTGGACTATATATCAATTAATGAAAAATTCAGCAGAGGATATTAGCGGATTTTATATTCAAGTTCGCTCGTGAAAGTTGCCCTCAAAGCTTTACGATTTGCAGTGCTTTGAGATGATGAAAAAACCAAATAAAGCCGCGTCAAAAATTAATTAATTCGTTAAGACTACAACAGTCTTCAGATGCGCTCGAATAAATTGAGATAAAACCTCAATATTTTAATATAAAGACAACAGCCTGGAGTATTATTTGCTAGCTATCGCTTCACCTGAAGCTCCCCCTCTCCATGGATATACATATCAATATTTGAGATCTTGAGGGGAGGTTTTATCAAACCCAGCTTTTGTATAAAGGGAAGAGGAGTTCGTTTATCGAGCTATCGCAACCTGCGGGATTCGTATCATTTCCCCGAATTGGATTTTCCACTTCTAAGCAATTTTCTTTTTATGCCAGATACGATAATGAGAAAAGTTGTAATTAAATAGTTTACTTGGGGATATAAAGGTGAACGGCTCTGGTGGAAACGTACTACTTTTTTGAAAAACTCTTCTTCATTATGGGGTTTTAGGACAATCTGTATTTCCCCCCAGAGCAGGGGAGCCATCATTGGAAGATAAAATGATAATGAACTCAGGGAAGGGAATTTCAGGTATATTCGTTATACAAAGATTGTATCAAAACGCTCACACAAAAATATATTTATTCATTGTTGATTTTGAAAAGACAAGACGTGCCAGCGCGGGCTAGTTATATTTACGTTTTGAGATACGAGATGTTGAGGAAATTCGAGTTTTCCTGATATTGTGAACGATTTCTAATAGAGTCGAAGCATTTGTAGGGACAGGACAGGTGAACATGATGTAGTTCATCTGTAACTTTTCTAATATTCATGTAGTCTGTTTTGAGTTATCTTACGGTTTGACCAATATAAACCTAATGATACTCCTGATTCATTAGCTTTGTTTGATTTGTCTTTATTGTGAACATTGAAAATCAGGAGTCTACAAATTGGAAATTAGAGTCTACAAATTAATTGAATGTTCAGTCCATCATGAACAAATTAGATAGCATTACAATGTTATTGGAAAACAAAATTCCTGATATAATAAGTATTGTTGAACATTGGTGTAGTGCTTAAAGTTTGAGTTTGGTGGAATTACCAGGATACGTTCGGTCAGCATTTTGTTCCATTTGTGAACATGGTGGTTCCGTTGTATTCAGTAGGGTTGGATTGGAGCTGACAGATCTGCAGGTCTCAAAGATGTCTGAGGAAATGGAGTGTGAGTGCTGTGCAGGCAGGATTAATACTGGAACCACCAACTTCACTATAATAACTGTCTTCAGACCACCTTCAGGTAACCTTGAGATCTTTATAGAAAAGATGTCTTTGGTTTTACAACATTGTGAAAGGCAAATAACATTGTATTCCTTCAATGTCAACTACTTGACTGATAACTCCAGATCAAAGCAGCTTTTGGTCGATCTGTAAAATTGTTTCAATCTGAAAATAACCTCTTTTTGTCCTACTCGTATAACTACTGACCTATCAGATAGATCAACCTCTACAAAGGCTGATTATATGGTTTCAAATTATGACCTGAATTGTTGTAAGATAGATGTCTTTCCTCCTTATTTTGAGGATCACTTGGCCCTTTTGTTCGATTATTATTTTGATCACTCTGGTGCAGAATGCTCTAGGAAAGTACAAAAAAAATTATGTAGAAATATGTCAGTTATTAACAGCTAACTGATTCAATTTCAAAAACCTCATTTGATAATTTATATCAATTTTCAGTAGGAGTGAATGGATTTGAATGTTTAATTAACATGATCAAGGTGTTAATTGATAAACATTGTCCACTGGAAAGTTGAAATATTGTTTTAGGCAAATCTAAGGGTTGGATAAAAATTTAAATAAAGCGAGCAGGTGTTGAATTGAAAAATTTATTCTGGCTCCAGTCCAACTTAAAGTTAGTTGAATTGTCAGAAATTTACAAAATATCTGATGCCAATTAAACTCTATAAATAAAATCCTCAAAATAACCATACCATCACAGCCTCTTAGAAAGTTCTGACAATAAGTGTCAAACAGTTACAAATCGTAACTTTGAAAAAATGTTCATTAGGTTTTTATTTAAAGTTTTTATATTCAAATCAATTTTTGTATCCTTTTCTAGAAATTTTCATCTATCGAACTTTAACAATGTTTTCTCTCAGAAATATACTTATTAGATTCTAATAATCTGCCTTTAATCTATTAATTCATGTTGCCTGAATGTTTCAAGATAAGGTGTGGGCCATTTGAAATTTGCAATTTTGATCGGATATAAACAAAAAACTAATAAATATTTTTACAAAGTTTCAAGTTTATTGAGAAGGTTGAATTTTCACATCAACGAGTAAGAGAGAATATCATTCAAATGACCGCTACAACTAGCTACAGTACCGATCAACCCAATTTTTCAGTCCATTGTCGATTGTTTGCGTCTCTATCTCATGAATGGCAACTTCGATTTTGTTTTTCAAGGCATCAATCGATTCTGGATAGTAGCACTTATCTTTAATGGATACACACAAAAATAGTCCTTCGAGGTGAAAATGAGCTTCATCGCTAAAAATAATTTTTCTGGGAAAATTCTAATCTTCGGCCTTGAGATAATTATCCCACTGAGCGGAGTGGAAACCTATCAGACGGTCACGTCATGTTGCAGGTTCTAAATAACCAACAGTTCAAAATTCAAACTCTAGATGGCCTACCCTTTATTACTGCGATAAAATAATCGTGGTATGAACAGTTTTGAAAAATTTTTCGGCATTTTTCATATTATTGAAATATAAGTGAAAATACTCAATCTGATTCGAATTCTTTGATTCAAAATCAATCACTATCGACCCTGCCTGAACTAAAGATTATTATTATTTGTTAAGAATGGATTAAGCTATCTGTTCAAATTTACTTTGAACAAAGAGTTTTTAATTCACTTTGCAGGTACGTAACAATTACGTATCCAGCGTTCAACATTTTAGACATTTCAAATATGTCTCATTCAGTTCCTAGAAACCTAAAATGGCCTAAACACCAGTTAGAAAACGAAGTTATTTGTCCCCTAGATTATTCCTAGTTACCCATTAGAACCGTTTCAGCCGTTTCAAGACGATTGTCGTATCGGAATTACCTGGGCTACCTTTTCAGGCCCAAATCCACTCTCTCATTCACCAGTTAGCATAAAGTGTCGGTTGAACACATTCCCTGGGCCAAACAAGTTACGCGATACTCACCCTGTATAAACATTCAGTTAAGAAAGTTCAGTTGAAGACAAGTTCTGATCCCACGCACATTCTCTAGAAGTAAGTTCTCTTAACTTGTAAAACAATTTCATCTCTACGTTTGAATTATTTTATATTCGCATTTTTCAGTTTGAACTTCCAAGAAACTCTCTGTCTCAGTTACCCATAACGCACTAAAGGTCTAGAAGTGAATGTATTATCTACATTTGTAATTAGATATTAAGTGTTTTCACCGCATTTATTGTTAAAACCACCGAAATAATTCAAATCTGTAGATTTGTTTGATATGTTTTTTAGGCTGTGAATAAAGTATTAAAGTCTAATATACATCCCTCTTTCACCCCCATTTGAAGTATGCTCAACCAAGAATTTGCATACTAATTGATTAACGTTTAATCAATTACTTCCGAAGACTTCAAAAAGGTATCTCTACATACCAGGTAATTCTTCACACTATCAAAAATTAATTCTTTTATTGTGAAACAGGAACATGGAAAAAAGTTTCTCGCGAAAAAAGTTTTAGGAGTGGCCTTTTCTACCCCTTGCGATCATAGAGAAACACCACCAAAAATTTTTTTGAGTGCCTTCCCGCCTGCTTGAAATTCTTGTCAGTTTCTTTGGTTTTCAAGAAAAAAATTAAAAATTGTTTTTCGGGGGCCATCTTTAGCGGACCCCATTTTTTGACAAGGATTCACCCCCTTAATTTTTTCGCAACTATTCATAAACAACCTGTATATGTTTGCATAAAAGGAAATTCATTATTTTTTCGGTAGTTGCTCGTTTACAAAGTGACATTTAACACTGAAAGATCTCTTTCGCTATTTTTTGTTTGGTCTATACAGTTGTGAAGTACAGGGTATCAAAAATGGAAGTTAAGAAAGAGAAAACTCGTTACATTTTATAGTTTTTCCTTTATAAAGGTGAAAATACTCGTCAAGCGGCTGAAATTGTGAATGGTGTTTATGGTCCCGATACTGTAACAACTAATTTCGTGCAGTTCTGGTTTCGTCGATTCCTTTCAGGTATTTGTTATGTTAAGTATACACTTCGCAGAGGCAAGCCCGTCGCCGAAAATGTCGATAAAATCACAGGAATAATCGGAGTTGACAGGCACGTTAGTTATAGTAGCATCGTCGAAGAGCTGAAGATGGACGAAAAACAGTTTTGAACCATTTGCGCAGAGATGGATTCAAAAAGAAGCTCGAAGTTTGGGTGCCACACCAAGAAACATGATGGATCGAATTTCCATCTGCGAAGCCATGGCCAAAAACGAATTAATTCGACTAATTTCTTGAACTCTTGGTTACTTAGGATGAGGATTGGATTACATACGACAATATTGTGCGAAAACTATCGTGGTCAAAGCGCGGTGAAGTGACTCAAACTGTGCATTTGGTGGAACTGGAAAGGAATTATTTATCATTAGCTGCTTCTATATGGCCAAAACACTGAATTTGTATCTCTACTCTCTACAGCTGGACCGTTTGAAGCAAGCGGCAAGAATTTGTCAACAGAAGAAGTGTTATGTTCCATCAGGATAATGCCAGGCCTCACATGTCTGTAGTTACTGGCCAGAAACTCCTGGAGCTTGGTTGGAGAGTTTAATGCTTCCCCCATATAGTCCGGACTGGCACCAAGTGATAACCATCTTTTTCTCGCATTGCAAAGCTTCCCGGGTGATAAGAAATCCAAGAGAAGATTGTTATTGTAAAAACTCGATTACTAGAGGTTTTCGCCAAGAAGATAATGGCATTATATTATCCTAATCCTCATACTCCTAGATATTCTGTGAAGATTCCTCAGAAGCTTTTTTAGCCTAAGCTAGTTAGGAGTTCAGTTGTGTTCTGGTTGAGCTTTGTTTATGGGGTCTTACGCCACTTTTGGTCACAGCACTGTTAATTTTTGACCCAAAGGTAATATGGTAGCCGAAACCCATCCAACTAGAAATTTTCATTTCTACTTGACGAGTCTTGAACACGGGACTTTTGGGTTCCCAGCCTAAGATTCTAACCACTGAAGTATCGACAGCTACCTTCAAAATGGCAACAAATTATAGAACAAAATGTAGCTTATTTGAGACACAGCGGACATGCTGAATAAACTCTTGAAGTTCACGCGAAAATAATGGATTGTTCCCCCAACCTATTATTTATCATAGCACACATAACAAATAAACAATTAATCACTGGAACGATTACAGTGGTTGCGACAAACGGCGCGTTTAAAACATAAGAACTTAAACGGATATCAAGGAGGGTAAAGCATTTGAAACCCCATATTCTTAGTAACGAGTGTAACACAAAACAATTTCATAGCTTGATACGAATTAGGACCTCAAAGCGGAATTTCACTCTCGTAAAGTGATTATCGCCACAAAGGCGTACATCCTTCAAATTTTCAAACACAAATGCTGTACTAATTAAGGAGAAAAACTTTAATCCTCATCCCTTTTCCACCGCAAGAGCGAATGATGGGGTGTCACTAGCAGGAGGCGAGAGGCAGCTCAGTTCTAACCGATTCATTACGGCCACTTTGCCTGATCCACGGCTGCTGCACAAACACGGCATTAGCTTTTTGATGTTCCGGCAAAGTTCCTTCCTTTGTTATTAAAATCAAGTACCTCTTCGGTCGGATTGTTCTGCTGCTCACGAGGTTGCCAATTTCGTTTCCTTCCCCCCGTCGGATTGTTTTGACATCTGCGGATGATTTTGCTCGGTTATTGAAATCAGGATGGGTATGCCGAACTCTGTTTCTTCGCTTATAAGACGACTAGAAATGATGTTGAAACGCTGCGAATTTGTCTCAAAGGTTTATTATTGCCCCTTCACAATATTGGTAATTTAATTTATCTAACACGTTTATAACAATAATATTTTTCAGTTAAAAAATACACATGTAAAAATAAAACTGTTATTTTTAGGGAAAACAACTTTGTAACTCCTATGTTCTATGATCTATGTTCTATGTCTAGGATTTTAACCTAAAACTGCCACATGTTATATTTAGTTAGCTGTTAGAAATCTGAATTGAGAAACCCGAAGAGAAAGCATTGTTTTTGATTTCTTCCAGGTTAGTAAGCTATTTCTTTTATTTCTTTGTATGTTATTATTTTATTTTGTGTATGTTATTCTGTTATATTTTAAACAAAAAAAAATTCTTCCAGAATCATGAATCGTCTATTTCTTCGATTATAAAGATAAGAATTAATAACATTCTTATAAATCAAAAACGTTAGCTATGATGACGACATCTAGAAAATTTGCATCGCTTTGGAAGCATCAATTACTGATAAGAAGAAAAATACATACAAATTCAAATGGATCCAAACTACGAGAACGAAAAATACATATTATGAAATACCAGAGGACAAACACTGACCATCATGAACCTTTGGCTCTACCGAAGGTGAAGAATATCTTGAAATCGATTAAAGTGAGAGGTTCCTTTCGTACGTGTGTCATTTCATTAACTCCGGAATTGAAAGAAATATATTTTGATGCCGTAGAGGATGTGATGTTTAACAATGAATATTTACAACATTTATTCGCCCGCATACGTGAGTACAGTATTTGGACAAAAATCATCAGAACCACAGGATACGGTAGAACTTTCAAGAAAAAGCAAGGAGAATAAAATGAATTTCAAGGGCATAAAGGAGGATTTTGTGCTGAATAATTTTGATGGTAAAAGTGTTTCAGTGAATTTATGGTTAAAAAAATTCGAGACGGCATAAACGCGTTGTGAAATAGAAGATAGAGACAAAATTTTGATTTTGCGGTTGTTTCTGGATGGAATAGCGAAAGAATGGTTTGATTCTGAATTAATTACATTAGTTTTGGATAAAAGTTTTCAAATATGGAAAGATAACTGCATAGAAAGTTTTTGTGAAACAGGTTGGCATAAATATAGAGAGGCGTATTCATTTAGGTACATATGAGGAAGTTTAGTTTACTACGCTTTTAGGAAAGAAAATTTGTAGTTAAATCTCCGAAATTATTTTTCAACTGACATATTAATTGATTTTATTGTGACAAGTTTACCAAATATTTCACAAGAAAGAATTGATCGATCATATGTAACAACTTTCGAGAAATTATTGGGTGAGTTGCGAAAGCTATAAAGTTCAAAAAAATATGACAACGATTGAAATAAAGAAAATCATAGAATAAATAAATCTGCCGAACAAATTCCTTCCTATTCACAAACAAATAGAAAACCAGTTAAGAACCAGCTCAATTTGTGAGAACAATGGTTTTTCAGGTAGACTTCATCCGGTGACTTTATCGAATAAATCCTATAATTTTGAACAAAAGAACGTACCCGGTAACATAAGAACTGTAAACAATGTTGAGGTACAGGATGAATTAAATGAGGCCATTTCAAATCAAAAAACCAAGACTGCTGCCATTGATTAAATTGAAGGTGTTCATAAAAAATAATGAATTATGTGGAATTTATAATTCGGGCTCATATGTTAGCCTTCCGAATTCCAAAGTAGTAGAAAAGTTATGTCTACGCATTCAAGATAATAGAAACACATTCAAAACAGTCAGTGGAAGGTAAATTTTTCAGGAAAAATATTATAATTTCAAAAATGAGAATCAATAATATCAAAAAAGAAGTTGTACTTTTTGTAGTTAATGAGAAAAATTTAGAGTATGATATCTATTTCCAATTTTCAATTAAAACAAGATTTTGATTTGAGTACTTATTAAAGATTAGATATGAATGAAGAGAGAAAGTTTTTATGTGTCCATAATAATAATAATGATTACACAATCAATTTCAATAAAGGGACCCCAACAGAACCTTTCGAAGCAAAATTAGACCATTTGGAAACAAATCAGAGAAATAAAATTGAAGTATTAATAAATAAATATGGCCATATTTTTGCAGAACATAAGTTTGATATTGGTCAGATGCAAAATAATAAGGCATATATATAACATTTAGAACACGAATTTAAAGCAAAAAAACCATACAGATGCTCAATGGAGGATCAAAAAGAAATAGAAGTCCAAATAGGAAGATTGTTGAAAGCAAATCTGATTGAGGAGTCCTCCTGACCTTTTGCATCACCAGTCACTTTAGCATATAAGAAGGATGAAGGGTCTAAAACCAGATTATGTGTCGATTTTCGTGAACTCAATAAATTAATTGTTCCCGAACCACAGCCTTTCCCATTAATTGATGAAATCTTAGCCAAGACCCGAAATGCAAAATTCTTTACTACATTAGATGTAGATTCTGCCTTTTGGTCGATTCCTATTCGTATCAAAGATAATGTGACAATGTGAATTGAGAAACTCGAAGAAATAGCATTGTTTTTGATTTTTTCCAGGTAAGTAAGCTATTTTTTTATTCCTTTGTATTTCTTTGTATGTTATTATTCTATTTTGTGTATGTTATTCTGTTATATTTTAAAGTAAAGAATATAAATTCTTCCAAAATCATGACATCAAATCGTCTATTTTTCCAATTATAAAAATAAGAATTGATAACATTCTTATACACATATGTTGATTTCTATTTTTTATCATGAGTTTTATTCACATAGTAACTTCTTCAAATGCTTATAAACAACTGATCCACAGATTACTGAAGACTAAATAGATCGGACACTCCCTACCTAAAAGCACGAAACAAGTGTGTCGTTCTTTTGTAGCGACTAGAGCATAAAACATAATCAACTAGAGAAAACTGCCTTATCTATTATACTTTCAATAAAACTGCGACACCCATGCTTATAGACAACTGCAATATCGACGGTTGGCGCGAGTATTTAAATCATCTTTCAGTTTTTCCTAGGAATAAATATTGTGTAGGATTAAATTCTCTACAACATGTTTCAACATCTTATTTCATATCTTGAACCATTTTCAATATAGAGGGACTGAGCGCGAGCAATGTTCAACTATTTAGAGTATCATTTGTTTTTTGTAAGCTCGATTGAATTTTTTATTGAATAGGGTGAGTTGAATTGTGTTGTTCCTTAAAATTTTGGTTCAATTCAGAGGCTTGTTTCAAAAAACTAACATATTTTGTACCAATTTCACAAAAAAAAGCTCAAATTCTGTCAAAAATTAACATAGTAACAGCTTTCACACCCTCCCATAAAATTTCTAATCTCTTTTTCGACCCGAAAGACAAAGAGAACCGACTGAATAATTCTGGAGTCTATAAATTAAGTTGTCAACAGTGTAATAGTGTGTATATAGGACAAACGGGCAGACCTTTCCATAAAAGGTACAAAGAGCATCAATCTGCTTTTAGGAACCGGAAAAATAATTCCAATTTTGCGAACCATTTCTTCAATCAGATCACACATTCCCAGAATTGAGCAACCTTGTTATCTTGCACGTGGAAGCGAAAGGAAAAAAACTTTACATCCTGGAATCCATAGAAATTGAAAAATATAAGAGGCACGTACCACTAATAAAACTACTAAACGAACAGACGGAACTTTGGAAAACCCCTCACTTCGAAGCTCTGCCGAAGCCTACAATTAGCATATATAATAGTTGAGATCTAATTTGTTCATTCAGTTTTAAAATATAGTAAACACTTCGAAACTCGAGTCACTGTATATCACTAATAATAAAAAGTGATAAAAAACAAAGTAATCTCTTATTTCATTCCACATCTAATATTCCTGGACTAACTTCCTCTTCCCAATGAAATGAACATCCATTGGATTCTTTTGAAAAATACTGGATTTTTTATAGAAAAATGAAAGTCCTTTATTCCAACTCCTTCGCTATCTCACTAGTTGATTTTTCATTAAAAATAAAGCGCTTATGGCAGACTTTTGTGCTTTTGAATCAACAACTTCGGGTTTTTTATGGATTCTCACAAATAGACGCAAGTTTGACAGAAAATTAAAGGAGAAAAAACTGTCGAAAGTCTGCCATCATATTTTATGTCTATCAAAAGTGATACCGAAGTGAAGTTTGGGCGAAATTTCGTACCTAACTTTGTATATCGTCCGAAGAGAAAACCCCCCTACAGGTAAAAGCAAATTAAAAAAACCAACACAAACATACCTAATAATTCGCCACATAAAATTGAAAAAACCCCCCTTCTGAATTAAGCCTTCTATTTGTTAACTCTGTATTTATTCATGAAACACGCGGAAAAAATATTCAAATGCGCCCGAAAAAAAAATTATCCCCGGGAAGAATGAAAGTTCGGGCGGTCCCGTGTACAACAGGGATATAAATCATCGAACGACTTTACGGAGTTAAAAATATAAATGGCGACCCGGGGCACCGACGCAGCAGTTCAGAACAACATGCCGCTGTGTGATTTATCATTTCAGGCAAATTGCTGAATTTAGGGGTTTGCGGTATTTTATTTACCGTGCCAGGGGCTCGGCGAATCGCCCGAAACCGTTCAAATACGCTAACAGGTATAGATAAATTAACTTTCGATAAAAAACTGAACGTGTCGGAATTCATTAGCGTCGCTGTACTTTCAGCGACGGATGTCGCACCCGCGATACGTTTTTTTTTCAATCGGACGCTTTATCGCTCCAGAGCTGCAGCGATATTATTGGAAAAATTCTGGAAATATGAGCTTGGTCAACTTTCGGAGAAATCTTTCCATTGAATAGATTCATAAGGGCAGCTGTCACTTGGGCAGCTGTCATCTTTTGACATTTGAGAAGTAAAAACTACGCCATTACTGAAAATGGAAAGACACACGCTTCAAAAATGCATTGAAATCGTTAAAATTCACTACAAAAATGGTGAAAATTTGCAGTCATAGTTCGCAAAACTAAAGCACTTCTGGGTCGTCGTGAAGCACCTTCTCGGTTGCCAATAGTAAAAATAGTAAAAAATTTGAGCTTTTGGGACAAGTTAGTAATGTGAAGAATCGAAACAGTGTACGTAGTGTTGGCAAACACCCAGGTTTGTCGATTCCTCGTTGATCTTTGGCATTAGGCATTCCACAAACGACATTAAACCTCATTTTGCTTGAAGACTTAGGTCTTGAGGATTTAAAAGTTCAAGTCAAGCCACTCGATCACTAGCAACGCCGCATCTTTGCTGATTGGTTCCTTGAAATGCATCAAAATGATCCGGATTTTCATCGAAAAATCATCTTCAGTGATAAGGCCCATTTTCACCTCGGAGGCTTTGTTAGTAAGCATAATTGTCGTATTTGGGGCTCGGAAAATACAAGATTGATTGTGGAAAAGTTTTTGGGCTGGCGGTGTGATTGGACCTTACTTATTCGAAAATGAGGCAATTATTATTGATAGCCGTAATTGAAAGATATTGATGTGGACAACAAGATGGCGCTAAGTTCCACACAAGCAGTGACATAATCGCAATTTTCGAAGCGATGATCACAATTGGCGACTGAGGTCTTGTGATTAAACCACTTTAAACTTTTTTTTGGGGCCACGTGCAAGATAAGATCTATGTCAATGCTCAGCAATCGATTGAAGACCTTAAAGATGGAATGCGTGAAGTTAACGAAGACATGGTCATGGAAAATTTAATGAAAAGCTGTTCACAATGAATTAAACATTCATTAATTTCTCTTGAAATGAACTCTTTTTTCAATATCGATACGAAAAACCTCTTATTCCCTCATTTACATTATAATTCCTTTTTTTCATTTTAAGGTTCTTCAATAATTCTGTAGAACAGTTTCGTTTCATAATTTTTCTCCATTTTATTCAGCTCTACCACTGAGCTGTTCACGCTTGAATATACTAATTATTAGCATTACGCCAAATTATGGCCCAATTTGAGCATGAGGAAGTTTTTTCTCCATTACTAACTTAAAAATATCGAAAACACATTTATTTAATCGCATTAACTCGCAACGGTATCCGGCGTTTTTTTTAGAGTGATAGAACTTTAGATTGAGATAAAACACAATTAAATTAAGGTTGAAGCCAAACTTCTTTTTATTTGAAAAATAATTTTATGACATTCATATTTTGAAAATAATTTCCGGTATATGTCCATCACGACTAGCCCTGAGGAACCGCATTCGACTAGTCCAATTTTGGACCAATTTTTCTAATAATTCAGGCCTTATTTCATCAATAACACGACTTATGTTGGCTTCCAAAGCGTCTATTGTTTCTGATTTAACAGTATAAAACAATGACTTGACATAACCCCAAAGAAAATAATCCAGTGGAGTTATGTCGCATGATCTTGGAGGCCAATTAATTGGACCATTTCTCGAATTAATGTTATCGCCAAATCTTTCTTTCAATAAATCAATTGTTACGGTAGCAGCATGAGGTGTAGCACCATCTTGTTGGAACCAAAACTTTTCAGGGTCGATATCATTCAAATTTTGAAACACATAATCATTGATCGTCGATCTGTAACGAACACCATTCACAGTAACATTAGCTAAAGGATCTTTTTTAAAGAAATATGGACCGATGTTGCCTCCAGCATGTAAAGCACACCATACAATTTATTTTTCAGGATGCAATGGAAACTGTGGAACTTCTTGAGGATTATTTTCACTCCATATACGGCAATGTTGCTTGCTTACATAGCCGTTCAACCAGAAATGAGCTTCATCACTAAACACAGTTTTACGATGAAAATTTGGATCAACTTCAAGCTGTTCTAGGGCCCAATCAGCAAACAAACGACGCTTATTATGGTCAAGTGGCTTCAGTTCTTGAACTAGTTGGATCTTGTAATATCTTGTAGACCAAGATCTTTACGAAAAATTTTCCATGTGGTGGATGCACAGAATCCAACTTGTTGTGAACATCGACGAATAGACAAATCTGGGTCACCATTAACAGTATGATTCACAGCAGCGATATGTTCTTCTGTACGTACAGTTCTTTGTCTTGTTGTTGTTGCATCGAGTAGAGAAAATGTTGTCCGAAATCTATCGATAGATGGACGAATAAGCTACTCTGATGGACGATTATGTAACCCATAAATTTCACGAAGTGCTCTATAAGTTTGGCGAATAGAACACTGATTTCGAAAATAAATTTCAACAATTTTTAAACGTTGTTGCGGCGTGAGTCTTTCCACGATAATTTGTCAATGCTTACTGAACAGAAATGTCAAAATAATATCGCTTCTTCCTTCTGCCAAATCACAGTTATTCCTATCGAAAGTTCTATCACTCTAAAAAAGCACCCCATATGTCTTGCATGTATTTTGCATACTATAAATGGCGCTAGTGTATGATAAATACCTCAGTGTCTCTGTGTATATCGTATATAGATACAGATTTGGAGTCATTAGCATACATTGCACTGAAGAAAACCAATCAGTTTGAACCGTGCGCATTTCTGTAATTTTCCCGTGTGATCAACAAAACCTTGTCGAGTTTGTTTGAGTACAGAATTGTTATACAGATGTATGTTACAGTGTTTCAATTTCTAGATCTTTTTATTACCATAGCTCATACTTAATTTAATGATTTTTGGTACAGATCAGCCGAATTAATTTATTTGAACATTCTTAAATTTGTTCAACATGATATTTATTTTTTAGGGTTTTTCTAGCTCAAATCTTATTTTCGATTCGATTTTGTATACTTCGGCTACTTTCTCTATTTTCTAGTCAAATTATCAATAAACAGAAATTGTTTGGCCAACATTGAGGCTTATTCAGTATTACATTCTGAACTAATTCATAACTCTAAAAGAATAAAATATTTTAAATAGGGATGGTTTAAGCAAAACTACTACTCCATAAAATATTATTGAAATATTTTTCTTTTTTTCAGGTAAGATATCATGCATCTATACTTGGTTCATGTCATGGAAGTCGATAATGTAAAAAGGTAAATTTGTCATGTAGTTTATTGTGAATCCAATTTTTTGATAATTTGAATTTGCCCCATCTCTTGAGTGCTCGAAAAGAGAGATACCATACTTGATGTTGTTATCTTTTTGAAAATGTTTCCTTCATCTGTTATACACATATGATGATAGAATGTTTAGTATTTTATAACAGTGCTTTATTTGTCCATCTTATCAAGAATTTATCAGTTGTGAACAAAAAATTACTTCTCGTGTATTCAACAAAATTAAATATTTCTTACGAACAAACTGAAATTATTGATAAGATGTATGAATCAATTAAGGCCACACAATGTCTATACAGTACTGTCTATCAGGTTGTTATAGTGGCTGTAGGGGATCAAACCAAATTTCAATTTCTTGGTGTTAATTATAGATCTTTTTTTAATGGACTGTACTTATTTAAAGGAGGAAATTTGCACTAAAACTCTACACAATAAATGAGTATCAAATACCCGAGACTTGAAAGAAAATGCTGGGGATGGAAAATAAGTCAAACAAGAAAAGAAAGATGTGAAGGAAAGGGATTCACCTGGTTTCACTGTCTTCTGGGTTTTACCCCACATGGGCAATAGTGATATTTGGGAATTCGCCAACTGAATTGTCTTCTTCTACTTAAAACTAACTCAAATACTAAAGTCTCTTGTACAGAACTTGAAAGTCTATTGTAGATTTTCGATGAGTCTCGTGCGAATTTTCCGCGTGAGAAAGCAATGAGCCGTTAAAAATTGTATGTCACGTTTTTCTCGAGATGCGAAGACCAAGTGTGGTAAGAAAGTGGAGAGGTGAGGAACAGAAGGAATCCAGAAGAGATGGAAATATTGCAGCAAATCCTCTCAAGTCCTTATCTCGAGATTTCAAATCAAACAGTGGTCTTGATCGATTTCTCTCCAAAGCTGCGGCAAGACCAACCTGACTTCTTTGAGACTCTGTGAGAGCTGGCTAATGAAAATCTAACACTCGTTAAAGCTGGTCCTAAACATTCACAATTCGATTGAGATCGGGCAACAGAGGGCGCAGTCCCAAGTGTGGGATACTTTGATGCTCTATGGCATCATTGACAATGACGATGAGAGCAGACAATTCCTTCGAAAGAAAAAAAATTGACCAATAATAACAACATGAAACAGACGTACAAAGTCGTTGATGACTTGGGCGATATAAATATGCGCATTCATGTTTTCATCAAATACGAACAGTTTTGTAGGTCCATTAAAACAATGGCCAACACTAATACTGTAGTACTTCTGATCGTCTCAACATCTTGGATGACTTCTGAGTACCAATGGAAGAGTTCTTCTGGAAGCCGTCCATATCTTGATTAATCAATTGTAAACACAATGATTTTTCATTCCTCATTCCAGTTAACGTGCTCTATTGCCATGCAAACTGAAAACGACCTTGAGCTTGTGTGAGAGGAACTCGTCTCAATAGTAGTCGTGAACAAAGAATGAGCGCATGAAGTCTTCAACGTACGATTTTAATTGAAACGACAATATCAGAAGCAGGTTACATGTCTCCACAGATAACTAATGGTTTTCTATGGGCAGACACTGCCAGAAACCGGTACATCTTGGGCGCCTTCTTCTAGGCCTTGGTTTTTCTCGATAGCGATAGATGAGTCTCGAAATTACGCTTTGAATGCCCCGAAGAAAGTCTGTAACATCTCTCGGAAGACGTACATCTTGTTGGCTGTATTGGCACCTAGTTTAGGTGAGGCATTATTAGGAAACTCAATATCCAGTTGATCGTAAATCTACATATCGGGTGTTTTTTTAGAATGATAGAACTTTGAATTTAAATAAAACACATTTAAATTAAGATTGAAGCCAAATTTCTTTTAGTTGAAAGATAATTTTATGACATTAATGTTTCAAAAATAATTTCCGACATATATCCACCATGACTAGTTCTGAGAAACCGCATTCGACCAGACCAATTTTGGAACACTTTTTCGAGTAATTCAGGCCTTTTTTCATCAATCACACAAGTTATGTTGGCTTCCAAAGCGTCTTTCGTTTCTAGTTTATCAGCATTAACCAATGACTTGACATAACCCCAAAGAAAATAATCCATTGGAGTTATGTCGCATGATCTTGGAGGCCGATTAATTGGACCATTTCTCGAAATATTGTTATCGCCAAATCCTTCTTTCAATAAATCAATTGTTACGGTAGCAGCATGAGATGTTGAACCATCTTGTTGGAACCAAAACACTTCTGGGTCGATACCATTCAAATTTTGAAACCAATAATCATTGATCATCGATCTGTAACGAGCACCATTCACTGTAACATTAGCTCCAGTATCGTTTTTAAAGTAATATGGACCGATGATGCCCCCAGCGTGTAAAGCACACCATACAGTGCATTTTTCAGGATGCAATGTAACCTGCAGAACTTTTTGAGGATTGTTTTCACTCCATATATGGCTCTTTTGCTTGTTTACTCAACCGATCAACCAGAAATGAGCTTCATCACTGAACACAATTTTACGATAAAAAGGTGGATCAACTTCAAGCTATTCTAGGGCCCAATCAGCAAACAAATGACGCTTATTATTTCCATTTCCACATTAAAATTCAGAAAAACCGAAGTATTCACTTTGAATATATTTGTGTATTTGTATTTAAGCCAAGCCTGCTTGATAAACTAGACTTGTCCTTTCTCTACTTCATAGAAGAAAACCTGTTTGAAATTCCCCCAAAAAAGTTGAAACTTGAGCATTATAAATTGGAATTAACTCTTGTAATTGGGGTCAGATTGAAATAGATTTTCCCGAGCAATATCAACCCTAGTTCTCAGATTACCATAAGAAATTCTCCCTCTCTGCCAGCTCTCTAACAAGCACCAATTCAAGCGAGAGCCCGTATCAGATTTATTCCTACTGGAACTAATTGTAAAACAAGATCATCCGCGTTCCTCGTTAGATAAACAAACAAGTCAGGTAGATAAAATCATCCGATTCCACCTGCGTAAAACTTTGGACGCTTCCCGCTTGGTCCCTCGAAGAGCAGCCCACAACAACGCGCGCGGTTTACATAAATATCTTGAACCAGTGGAGACTTGTAATTTCACCTTTACAGTTCCGCAGCAAACTCCACTAAATCTCCTCGGCTTGGGGAACTTGTTAAACTAAAGAGTTGTTGGTTAACTGGTAGTTAATTCCAGCAGTGTATAATTATGAGATTACATTTATTTCGTGTATTACGGGCTGCCTGTTGATTAGCTAGCAGCAGTGTGTTCTATTGAGAGTTATGAGGGCGATTTACGCCTTGTGGCGAGGGTCCCAAACATAATAAATTCGTCGTTTCGGCCATTAAATTAGGGTTTATGTGGTGTGGATGGAGAGGTCCTTTTTACGGATATAACAAGCATTCGTCCCAACAAATCGACGGCTCAATTCGAGATTATTGTTCCTAGGGCCCCTCAGAAATCGTCAACTCCGAATATCGTGTTATGAGTTTGAGGGCTTTTGTTCGGATTAATTATTTCCGAATAATAAAATGATTTGGAACTGAGCCCTCAACAAACATTCGCCTCCTGAGTGAAATTTGACCAGTAGAATTGCCGTAACACATTCTTGGTTTAATGAAGGGGACACAATTTCTTGTTCCAGTTTTACTTCATTCATCAACATCGTCTTCTTGGAGATCGATGATATATTTATTCCAATGCTTTTCCAACCTTCGTTGCCTTTCTTGTTGAACGGTTTATCTTCATTATTGTAATAATAAAAATAATGTGTTTATTGTGAAATCAAATATACAGGAACCAAAATACACATTCATTCCATATAAAATTAGATAAAACAAATGGACCTTTATCAGTGAAAGTGTTATTATTGTAGACCCTATTATTATTATTCATTGTAAGAGGGCTTCTGGGCGGACTATTGTGATTCACCCTTAATTTAATTTTCCGCGATGAGATCCAGTGGGCTATAATAAATAGCCTGACCAAAAACCTCGAATCTGATGCAACTCCTTGGTGGGCACTATGAGACGATATGCATGGCTGTTCCAGTATCCTTAAGACACAGCCTGCATTCATCGTCTTCAGCCAGACCGATTTTGTTGAAATACGCTTTCACCCTGCAGTGACTTGGCATAATCCAGACAAGTATTCTGAGTCTGGTTTTGTCCAAACCTAGTGCTAGGTCTGGCATCTTTTGGTTCGAAACTGTTTCAAGGAACGCCTTCGAATGTTTCAGGCCTGGATGGCTTAGACGGAAATACTCTAGTCTAGAGTTCATTTTGCCTGTTATTGTTCACATAGCCAGGTCATGTGGTATTCTCAAGAATGATTTCGGGCCTACCAGAGGAAGCGTGGCTCCAGCAAACTCCAGCCGATCTGCCTATTCGTTACCCAAATAGTTTGATTGGCTCGGTATCCAAACAAGAATGATTCTGTTATACAAACCGAGCCTGTTTAGAGCCGTGCGGTAACTCCAGACTGTTTCTGATTTACAACAGCTGGATTCTAGAACTTTTAGTGCTGATTGACTATCCCAAAATATTTTAATTTTGCCTCGGTGTATTTGCCGTTTTATCAGCAGATCCGCCGCGGTCTAAATGGCAAATAGTTCTACCTGGACTATGGTTGCATATTGACCGGGATTCAGTGAGATGCTGACTCTCGGTTTACTCCCATAGACTCCTGCTCCAGTTGCGTTCGTCGTTCGCCAGCCAAGGTCGGTCCTCAGTATAACTTCAGCATGCTGGGTCCACTCGTCCCGGCTGGGGACCTAACTGTAGGCCTTAACGTTAAAAAAATAAAACGAAAAAAACTCATATCATTCTTCCATGTTCAACGCAATTCGCAAAAAATGAACACATCTGGATGGGGAATGAACATCTAACAAATTGAATTATTATTCGTCAAAGAATAAAACACAAAAAACTGTATTCGACAACATCAGTACTAGCTTTGAAGCCAAGCAGGTGATTTCGATATTCGAATTTAAACCGTGGTGGTCTGCTAAGTTTGAGACGAGATGACTATGGTTAAATCTTAAACCTGACATTCACATAATGAACGTCGGATCACTTCTTTATTTTATTATATGACTGAAGTGGCGACTTCTACAATCTAACAGAATGAAACAAAATCACGAACTCTCGAAGTTGCTGGTGGCATCCTCAACTGCTGACGGCATTTCAATTTGCGAATAACTGGTTCAAACTTTATGATACCATATATAAACCTTAAACAAGAACATAGGTCTTTTTGAATTCTTTTCTGATCTACCTACACAAGCATGGTTCATAAACAGCAGAAATCAAAATGGCTCAGAATGAAATTAATCGGTCAATAATATTTTGTCTTTTGATGTCTATAATGATATGATGTTCTCAAAGGAGCCTGAGATTTTCGAACACATTCAGGAGCCTAGAGTTGTCAAGAAGGTCGAATTGCTCCAAAAATGGTTGCCCCTTGTCATCTACAGATAACATTTCCTGTTTTCGTCAGATGAGCTATTTGCTATTGTCAAGGTTATGAATCCCCTCCAACCATTTGTGCAGCAAATTTTACTTGGCATACACACACAGAAAAAATCAAAATATGAAACGAGAAATGAGATGAACCCATACGTTACGCCTAGAACGAATAAACTCATGGGCCAGAGGTTCTAAAGAATCTGAAGGATGGAGATCTCAGCCTAAGAAATAGGGTGGAGATCTATTGAACCATTCTGAAAGTGAAAGCAAAACGATTTGGTTCATTATAAACACAACGTTACTTTGAACTATCTAACTAACGGAAAGAGACAGAGCCTTGAAATTTTTAAGGTAGGCTTGGGGCCAAAATTCAGGATATGTAGCTACTTCAAGAAGTAATCTAAAAATTCCGGGAAAATAAACTATTATTAACAAAGCGCGCAAAAGCTATGCTGCAACTGAGTTTTAGAATATTCAAGTATTTTCCAATGGTATATAATTAATTAGAGCGATCTTGATAATGAATCCATTTGAAATACATTTGCTACACGTGAACTTGATCAAAATCGCAAATATTAAACTGAAATTCAAAGCCGCTGGTTCTCGATTTCTATCTAATGCTTGCCATCGATATTTCATTAAGGGCTTGGTTGTACATAACGAATCCCCCGATATCAAGATGGAGAATAAATAGCTCCCTATTATTTATTCAGCATAAACGTTGTCGCCACCGTGACTGTAATTGGCTCCCAAGGGGTATTTTTATATTTACCATATTGATGTAAGTCGAGAACCGTACTAGATAATAGCATGCTGGAAACCCGCTGGTTTCGTTATTTTGTATTTGTCCAAGAGAATTTCTTGATTTTCGGTATTTGGGTTTCAGTATGGATTATATGAATCCCAATTGAATCTTTCATGGGTGAACCTATAGAGACAGCCAATTATTCGATACATTTTCTCTTCCGTGTATGACAGCAATCAGAAGACCTGCCGGCAATTCTTCTGAGTTTAATTGAACGCGAAGAAAAGAAACGATGAATTGAATGCAAATAATGAAAGCTTATTACGAATTTTTCATCTATAGGTCAAATATAAACTTTCAAGACTAGTTCCAGCTGAAAATTTGAAAACTACAGTCAAGAAATACGCTCTAAGTCAAACAATTAAATAAACAGAAACTTTCAATCTGGAATGTACATATATGAGACCAATGACAAACGGGAACTGATTAACGGAAACTGATTGCGTGAAAAGCTCACTTGAAGGGATCGCCCTGTCTAATTCCTCTTTTAATTTCAAATTGTTTAGTAGGAGAGTGAAGATTTATAGTTGTTATCACCTTTTCGTATATGTTCTCGATGATCTCACAATATCAGTGGTCAATTTTACTCTCTTGAAGTTATTCTAGGATAGCAGGGAGTTCCACGGTATCAAACGATTTTTTAAAATCAACGAACACCAGCACAAGAGGACGATTGTATTCCACATTCTTTTTTAGACATTGGAAGTGGTCGTTGGTACCAAACCCACAGCGAAAGCCAGCCTGTCGAGACTGATCGAACTCCAATTTAGTGTGTGGTCCGTTTATTATTGCACGACTGTACAATTTATAAAGATGGTTAAGTAAGCTAATTGGTATGTAGTTCTATCAACCTACTTATGCAGTAAACCATAACTGAGTTATTCCTGTTATTGGGAATGCTATGTTTGTGCAGACAGAGATTGAAAAGAGCACGAACTCTATCGAGCAGTATAGCTCCTCCCATTTTTATGGCCTTTGCAGCTACTCCATCTGCTCCAGAAGCTTCATTATTACTAATTTTTTTCAGAGCATTATTAATTTTATCTATAGAATTATTCGGAGTATCTTCTGATCCCTGGTTTTGAACTTTCCTTCTGGAATATGTCTTCTGATTTAAAGTCTGCTGGTTCTTGTACAGCGTTTCGTAGAAAATCTCAACTTTTTTGATATTTTTTTCCTAGCTTCGTCCCTGAGCTTGAGAATTTCCTTTTTCGCACTTGCAAATTTTCTCCTCGTAACTTTTATGCTCGTTTTCTCTTCAATGGTTCGTATGATTTCGTTGTTCTTAAAATGTCTTATATCCTTCCTTGTGGCTCTAGAGATCTATCTATTAAGTGTGTTGATGTTCTGTTTACTGTTATGTCTGTCGCTTCTTAATGTTCTTCTTTTTTCTATTTTAAGTTTTGTTTCTAGACTGAGTTTTTGTTCGTTAAGTTTTTTTTGGGCTTCAGTTGTTGATTGGATTATTGTATCATTCAGTATTTTAATGTCGTTAGTTGTTAGATTTCCACTTATTGATTTACTGATATAACAATCAAACTCCTTTTGATGCACCGGATGCGTCCACTTCTTCGGTCTTTCCTTGTCAATCAGTTTTTGTCGCTCTTTATGGACGTCAATTCGGATTTTTGCTCTTACCAACCGGTGATCACTTACGGTAGTGAACTTATTCAACATGGTAACATCCTGAAATATGTTCCTTCTATTGGTGATATCTATTTCATTTTTTACTCTACCATCTGGACTTTTCCATATCCATCTTCTGTGGGCCTTTTTATACAAGAAACTGTTCATTTGGAAAAGATGTTTTCTCCAGCAGAAAACTCAGCTGTGTTTCTTTGTCATTCCTTCCCGGACTACCAAATGCACCAAGAGCAACCTTGGCTGTATCAGCTTTCAAGCCCATTTACCATTGAAGTCACCACCCATTATATTGAGATGTACGTGATTTTCTGTGAGAGCTCTATCAACATCGTCGTAGAAATTTTCTACCTCTTCATCGCTATGGTCTGGGGTGGGTCCATAGACTTGGACAACCTTCAAACTCTATCGTGTGTTAAGGCGTATAGTTGCATAAATCACTCTAGTGGACACTGTCTTGAAGGCCACAGTATAATTTGATAGCTTTGTATGAATAAGGAAACCACATTCCACTGATTCAGTTTCTTCCCCATTATAGTAAAATAGGTGACCAGATTTTAGTGTCTCAAGTCATTCTCCTCGTGTTCTTACCTCGCAAATTCCAACGATATCCCATTTGATCTATTGTAATTCGTGTTCCAATTCAACAAATTTTAGGGTCTAACATTAAAGTTCTAACGTTAAAGGTTACAACTTTCAGAGCAAAGTTATTTCTTAGTTTTTTCCGTGGTTCGTTCATCAATCCATTGCCCTCCCCAGAATCCATAGAGCTGACTGACCTCTGGTCAGTGTGGCATTCAAAACGGCTAGCACCAGCCACCTGGGGTAGTTCTGTTTTATAAATTTACATTTTCATTTGTTTAGTTATGAGAATAATTGGCCGTAATTCGCGACGCTGTTCTTGAGGGTTTGGGCGAAAGGGAAAGGAACTTTGGAGATTTTTGAGTTTGCAAACAAGATGGGAAAAAGTAGTAGCTAGCGACGGACAATGCGTTGAACTTTGAATGTATAGAAAATTTTCCACAATAAAGCTTCAATTTTCGAAAAAAAACTTCGCGAACTTATTTATACTCCTAATATGAAATCGTGAATAGCAAATCAGCATATCTGTGTAATGAAAATAGAAAAATGAGCTGCAATAATACCAGGAAAACTTTCATTAAACCCCACTTCGTATATTCAAAACCACCAATTTATTCACTGGCAAAGGTTGCCGACAAAACTGGCCGACAAAACTGTCGATTCGATCCGGATCAGAGGACGATTTTTCCCAACAGACAAGCTTTTCTACTCAGAAAAGACCTTCCCACCTATCCGGCTCATTGAACTGCTAATACGACAGCAATCTTCACTTTATCTTGGTCAGGAAAAGGGCTTTCCATTATTTTATCCTTCATGTAGAAACTAATAACATTAGCACTCCTGTCCCTTCGAGTGTGATCCAGGTCTAAATCCTTTGAGGATCTGCCCGCTCGGAGTCGCATTTCTTTATCCCCGAAGGAATATTACGGTGACGATTTCGGGCTGGTTCTTGATTTGTTTCGAAACGATTATGTTCGAGCAATTTAGAGGAACGTGTTTTTGGTTTCCTTACTCGAAGAATGGGTTCGTAGCGAGTTCATTAGTGCGAATTGAGTGGTTTTGGTTTTTGTTGGTCGTGAAAAATTTAAATTTGTTGTCTAGGTTTGTCAATTTTTTGAATCTTAGTGGTTGATTTTATTTTTTTAATCTTTCCTTTCATTTGAAAGGTTTTGCGGTTCACGCAACGTTTTGACTGCGAAAAAAAATTTTGGACACCCCGTATAAAAAAACAGAACATAATAGAAATGTTTATGTTATACTCATATAACCAGGGATGAATCATTGTGGTTGTGATAAACTACTCAATTAATTTATACGGATATCTCAAATACAATAATTTCAAAAACTGATGTATCAGGTGTATTTTTTAGAGTTATAGAACTTTCGATAGGGATAACTGTGATTTGACAGAAGGTAGAAACCATTTTGTTTTGACATTTCTGTTCAGTAAGCATTGACAAATTATCATGGAAAGACTCACGCCGCAACAACGTTTACAAATTGTTGAAATTTATTTTCAAAATCAGTGTTCTATTCGCCAAACTTATAGAGCACTTCGTGATATTTATGGTTTACATAATCGTCCATCAGAGTAGTTTATTCGTCGAACTATCGATAGATTTCGGACAACATTTTCTCTACTCGATACAACAACAACAACAAGACAAAGAACTGTAAGTACAAGAGAAATTATCGCTGCTGTAAGTCATAGTGTTAATGATGATCCAGACTTGTCTATTCGTCGACGTTTACAACAAGTTGGACTTTGTGGATCCACCACAAGGACAACATTATTTCGAGAAATGGTCCAATTAATTGTCCTCCAAGATCATGCGACATAACTCCACTCGATTATTTTCTTTAGGGTTATGTCAAGTCATTGGTTTATGCTGATAAACCAGAAACAATGGACGCTTTGGAAGCCAACATAACTCGTGAATTGATGAAATAAGGCCTGAATTATTCGAAAAAGTGGTCCAAAATTGGTCTGGTCGAATGCGGTTCCTCAGAGCTAGTTGTGGTGGATATATGCCGGAAATTATTTCTAAAACATAAATGTCATAAAATTTAAATGTGTTTTATTTCAATTTAAAGTTATATCACTCTAAAAAAACACCCGATATTTTAGAGGATTCGCTAATTTGTTTTTCTATTTCAAAGTACTGAAATAAAAATAGTAGAAGGATAAATAAATCGAAGTACGAACTAAATTTGAAGTTGAAAAATTTTCGTATTTTACCATTTCTACAACGCTCATTTCTGAATATTTTTTCCATTACCAAAATATATAGAACCTTCAAGTGTGTGATCAATTTCGACGTTCGGTACACACATTAATGGATCTTAGCTGAGGTTTACAGGGAATATAATACTATAGATCATTTCTCCCCATTTATTCACTTAAGCATGAGTGTATACAAGGAAATTTTATCGTGATATACAACCCTAACTCATATTTCGACGTGTCCATTATGTATTTTGTGTAACATGAGTCTTTGCTGAAGAAATTTTTGGCGATATAGGTCTCAGTTTTATGCATAATTTTGACTAACTAAATTTGTTTTCGAAATAGATTCTATTGGGTTGTTCGGAAAGTGATTTCGTTTTTATTTTGGGATAATGAAAAACAATTTTCGCATAAAAATACAAAAGAAAAATTTTAATACATTTCCTTAAAATATACTGAAAGTGTTTCTGAGAAAATTGCTACATATCTTAAAAAAAATTATTTGATAACTATATTCAGAACTTATTCAAACCTGAGTTAATTCATTAAAAACAATAAATACATTACACATAAAGATGATAAATTGGGAGTTCATAAGTTAACCTACGGCGATTCTTCAAATGTTTACATAGAAAAGACTGGAGGAACTTTCCGACATAGAATTTGTGAATATTTGAAAAAGTCCAGTGGAGTTTGATCGCAGGAACGAGGCAGATAATAAATCGGTCCATTTTTTTGAATAATCGAATCACCGAATTTTGTTTTCATCAAAGTTATTATGTTGTTCGAGTTCTTGGATTAGAACAATTTTGTATGGATGTAAAGTTCTTTTCGTTAAATTCGCCACAAAGAGGTCTGTAACATCGTGAAATGTAAAATTTGTTTCAATTTTCTTCACTAAACGTTCAACTGTTCTTATACGTCCCTCGCTCCGTCTCTTTCATGCACCCTCTTTTTGTTTCCGACTGAACCATTGACGTCAAATTTGGCAACCAGCAGCGGATACATTTCTTCCAGGATTTCGTTCGTTAAGTAAAGCCGTCATTGTTCGCGCAGAGTCGTTATTTCTAAGAAATAATTTTATCATTTCCACCCTTTCTTCTACATTATAATTCTACTACAAATTTACAGTCGCTTTGAGACACTTGTAACTTTCTTAAAAATTAACATTAACAACATAATTACTGAATACCTTTGAAATGTGTCGGATATGAATAATATTCTCGAGATGAATTCCACATTGCCTCTTTCACTTTTTTCGTCGTTATTTCATTATCGATGGATATTTTGAAGTCAGATAGTACTCGATACGATCTTCAAAATTAGTTATCGCAACACCCCTCATCCTTATTCAAAATCAAAGGGTTGTGCTCACTCTCGGTTAGGGTTTGAAGTTACGGGGATGAAAAAAGCGGAAAAGTTGTTCACCCTCAAATCAGAAATTGACAGGTCTGAGTTATTTTCCACATTTTTATTTTGAAGTCGTTAAATCGGGGTGTTAAATTTTCGTTGAACCATCCTGTATTGAAGATTCATCGAACATTTTCAGTAAATAATATCTCAGAGAACTTAACACAAGCAGGGTTAAATTCCTATTTTTCAGCAATTCACTTCAATAGTCGAACAGACTGTACACAAAAGGACCTGATGAGAACGTGACACGTTGCAGATGAAACCAACCGTCTGTAACTAACTCCTAACTTTCCCAGAAATATTCATACCGCTGGATGAAGACAGTAATAACTCTTTCCCCGAACGGTTCCGAAAATTGCAGTTATCATAAACGGCTTAAATCCGCTCCCCGTAATTAAAACTTTGATGATTTGAACAAATTAGAGCAGATTAAGGAAGTTGCTGAGTTGTGTTTTCGCGTGGATTGCTGATCGTAGTGTGCGATGAAGCACACAAATATTTACTTCAATTAGATAACTCTCGGCAGACCCTGGAAGGAAAATACTGATCGTGATTGAGTCAGCGTATTGAAATGATTGTGGACATCTGGGGTCTGGCCCTTCAGGGGACTGGGGTCGGTATCGGGTCCCAAAATAAACAGCGAAAAAGCTTGCTAAGCGGTTTTCGAGTTAAGACTTTCAACGCAGCCGACCAATTTTAGAATGTAACATTTGTCCCTAACGATGGAAAAATTTAGGCCCTTGGGATCCAGTATGAAAATGTTTAACATGGAGTTTACCTCTTGTATTTTAAAATCTGGAAATATGTTTCCTTATCGAAATCGTAGGCTAAGAATTTCTCATAATAATGAGAAAAATTTTTGTGCATGTTGATTCATATTTCGAGTTCAGTGCCTCTGAGCTGAATCATTTCAATACCCCGCTTCAGTTTCAAATCCTGAAAATAAGAAAAATTTAAAATTCTTCTTCTTCTTCCTTCTTCATTATAGGCATTTTTGCCTGTTCCTTCTTCGTAACTTTGTCCGGTGTTCAGTTGGCAGTCAGGTTATCGCTCCACCTTTTTCCTTCCTATACTTCTCCTTCCCATTGGAGATTTATCACGTGCGATTCTGACCATTCTCTCATGATCCATTCGGTCTATGTGTGCATTCCACTCGTGCTTTCTCCCCAGGATCCACTCATTCACCTCTTCCACCCCGCACAATTTTCTTATGTTGTCACTGCGCTCTCTATTAGATATTATTAGATAAGCGTTTTTCCAGCTATTTTCCTTAGGACTTTCATTTCACATGTTTCCAACAACCTCTTAGTTTTTGTTGTGTCTTGTCGTGTTTCTGCTGTGTACGTCATTATTGGTCTTATGGTAGCCTTATAGATTCTTGCCTTTGTCTCCGTTCGCAAGTGTTTGTTACTCCATATGGTGTCGTTCATGCATCCAGTAGTTCAGTGGTTATGTTGCCGCTCCCAAGCCCGGGTAAAGGAGGAGGGTTCGAAGGCAAGGTTAGCACCCTACTGGAGGTAAAAAAAATAGTAATGCTCACAGAACCGGAAGCTTGCCTCGGAAAAGGACTGACACAATGGTAACGACACTTGCGCGGAAAAGGATGAAGAGATGGAAAAATCGAGATGTTATGCGGTTTGCCACTTGGAATATCAAATCAATCAACGGAAGGGAGCAGGAAACACTTCAGGAACTAAAAGATCACAACATTGACATTTGCGCCTTGCAGGAAACAAAAAAGAAAGGGAAAGGACAGATACAATATCAATACTACATATGGGTGTACAGCGGTGTCGATAGACATGAGAGAGCTAAGGAAGGCGTAGCTCTGTTGGTACATAATAAGCACAAAAATTTAATATTTAAAAAAAATCAGAAAATTTACACATTCCCTTGTTATCTTATATTTGATATAAGAAATTTGTCTAACTATGTAATCTTATGCGCAAAAAACTTTGCGCATATACGTTCTATAATATTTCAATATTGTTGTATAATGCATAATATGTGTACTATGTTTGCTTCCAAATTAACTAAGTTTCTCTATGATAGAAAATAATCACGGAAACCATAGATGAAATTTCATGTAATTCTTGATGTACTAAGTAAAATCTCTCTTGAACATTCTATTATATTCACTATTCAACCTATTCAGTATTATATTTCTAAACTACTTTTCTATACTTGTAGTATTCTTTCAATTCCGGAAACCAGGTTCAAACACTTGATACATTCATTTATTACAGTCCACTTATCTCCTATCTAGTTTTTTACTCTATATTATTAGTTATCTCTAATAATAATTCCAACACCAAGTCTACCCACAGACTACTTATATTGAGTATATCTTAGGGAATTTAAATCCAACGTTGATTCCGAAATACATACGTTAGTTTGATATATTGGCAATATTTCTAACCAGCTACAAAATCTTAGGCAATTTCGATCAAACAGAAATTCCATTTGCAATAAACTCATTGCAAATTTACAGAGTTTCAGATTCTTATGTTTTTTTTAAGTATATCCTCCTAAAAGATTGGTATATTACTTGAAAAATGCCGATATATATATATACTACTTTGTCAAGAAAGTACCAGGAATTTTCAATTAAAACAACATTTTTACATTTAATCGTCAAAATTTATTGGGTCGCCTTCAAAATAGGCTCCATTTGCTCCAATACATCTATGCCAACGGCACTTCCAATTATCGAAACATTTTTTATAGGCGCTTTCCGGGATGGACTTTAGCTCTCGCGCCGAATTTTGTTTTATGGCTTCAATCGACTCAAAACGGGTGCCACGAAGGGGAAATTTTAGTTTTGGGAAGAGGAAAAAGTCGCAGGTAGCCAAATCCGGCGAATACGGTGGTTGCTGAAGCACGTTTGTTGAGTTTTTGGCGAGAAAGTCAGTCACAATCGTAGCTCGGTGAGAAGGTGCGTTATCGTCATGCAAAATCCATGAGTTGTTCGCCCACAAATTTGGCCGCTTCTTACGGATACGCTCACGCAAATGTTTCATAACGCCTAGGTAATACTCCTTGTTTACCGTCTGACCCTCTGGAACGAATTCGTAGTGCACCACGCCACGAATATCGAAGAAAACAATGAGCATCACCTTCATTTTCGAGCGGCTTTGGCGTGGTTTTTTCGGTTTCGGCTCATTTTTTGCCACCCATTCCGATGATTGCTGGCTTGTTTGCATATCGTACTCGTAGACCCAGGTCTCATCACCAGTTATAATGCGTTCCATGAATGTAGAATCGGAATTACAGCGATCCAGCATGTCTGAAGCAACCTGTTCGCGATGACGTTTTTGAAGAAAATTCAGGTCTTTCGGTACGAGTCGTGCGGCCACCTTTCTCATGCCCAAAATATCAATCAAAATCGTACGTGCGGACTCGTGGGATATCTTAAGATCATGTGCTATCTCTCTCAAGCTGATACGACGGTTTTCCAGCACCCTTTCCTTAATTTTATCGACGTTATCTTCGATCGAAGCCGTCGATGGGCGACCACTTCACGACCGTCCTTGAAGGCTCTGTACCACTGATATGCACGAGTTTTTGATAGAGCATTATCACCAAAGGCCTTCTGCAACATTTTCAATGCAGCGGCACAGGAAAATTCATTTGCAACACAAAACTTTAAACAAATTCTTTGCTCAACGTAATCACCCATAGTAAAAATCGGCACGCACTCTGACATCGACTGACTTAATCAGCTGTTGCAAACACACTAGTCGACAGATCCCGCTCAAGCTTGGCATAGTAATTAAGGACAGTGGTAACAACCTAGGAAAAAAAATTTTCACTTGCCTTATTGCCCCGCCAGATTTAAATCGATAATTCCTGGTACTTTCTTGACAGAATGTATATGGACTTAGTATTGTCAGAGCAAAATTTCTTGTGTTTATGTTAATAATTCTGGATTTTTTTTTCATAATGCCGGTATGGAACTGTCTCCCCCTTATGTTTGTCGTGTAAGTTCGATAAATATTCTATATATTCCTTGAATTCTTTTATCTCTTCTTGTTACTGTGTGATTAGTGTTGATTTTATATGTCTTCTAAAAAGAAACAGTGTTTCTAAGGCATTTTCTAAATCTTATTCAAAAAGGTAACAAGAAATTCCATAAAATAAAAATTTGTAGTATAACAGAATTATCACTCTTTTTGATATTCAAGATATTCGTAAAACCTATTTTTCAAAGAAAACCTCCTTTTACTATCTCAGAAAAAGTATGTGTCCATTTAACTAGACACACAGAATGCCCAATTATCGTATGGATTTCAAAATTTGAAGGAATTTATGGAAAATTGATGAAAATTGAAGACCGTACATAGCCAATAAATTGTGTACCAAAAATTGACTTAAATAAATTTAAAATATAGCATATTCCCCAGAACAACGTTTAAAATCTCATCGAGAATTTTCAGTCGATTTTTAGAATAAGAAAAACAATACCAAGATATAAGATCATATTGTCTCTCTTTATAATATCTGAAACCTGAAAATTACACGGCTAAGACTGAAAAAGAGATATTAACTCAAAAAAAATTGTCAATTCAATGTTCTTAAAACTAGAGAAAATATGAAAGTGGGCATTATCCAATTCCCAACATTTTGAACGAAAACTCAAAAGTATGAAATTTATACTATTGGGTTATTCGGAAATTACTTTCGTTTTTTTTTTGGAAAATGAAAGACAATTTTCATATAATGAATAAGTATTTTAGTGAATTATATATTGGCCATTCTGGTACAACATCTTTTGCCATCTTTCTGGTAGTAGCATGATTCCACGCTCATAAAACCTTTGCTCTTTGCTGGCAAAAACCTGATCCAGATGATTTTTGATCTCTTCATTTGAAGTAAAGATTTTACCGACCAAAAACTTTTGCAGTGACCAGAACAAATAATAATCCAAAGGCGCCAGATCTGGAGAACATGGTGGATGTGGTAGTGTATCCCATTCAAGCAGTAAAAGGTTTTGGCGAGTGACCAAACGAGGTGAATTCTACCAGTTAGTGTATTGGCATGAGAGCATAGCTCTTTCACCAAGTAACTATTAGCAGTTTCCACAATCTGCCCCCAGCAGCAGAAAGTGTGATAAGATCATAATCGCGCATGGTAAGAGCCGCTCCGAAGGCTGAACCCACCAACAGTTTGGGCTTCAGTTCGAAAACCTACAACTGTATGACTGGTAGCAGCGAAGCACTATTCAACCTCTACTAACACGCCTAAGTGTCTTCTTATCCAACCAACAGAACGCAGTCCCACGAACCAAGATAGTCTCAAGATTGATGCCTCAATAGATCCTGGTACGAGCACCGTCAATCTGGCCTGTACGTCAAGACCCACAAATCCTTGTGAAGTCTTTCAATTGATCCTGGCTTCAAGCACCAACCTTCTAGCCGTATCATCGACATCCAGAAACCCCAGAATCAACTCGCAATTGATCCTGGACCGTCAAGTCCCACTACATCCTGAAGCATTTCTCGAGATATCCTGAACCTGGGTTACTGCGAACAGTTAGAAGGAATACCCTCCTAGTCTTTCATGCAGACAGTCAACCACTGCACCCTGGAGTTCAACACCAATTTGGTGGTCAGGTCGTACGAATACTTCCCTCCACCATCCCGACGTAATGAAGTGTACTACATAATCCACTCGGCCATTGGACAGAAAAATCCGGAGATTTACTGCAATGGGTAGGGTACGTTAGTTTAAGGAAGAGGCCCTATGCTGCAACGGACTCACTTGTCACTGAGTAGATTAACGCGGCTCTTTCCTCTATTCCACCTTTACGGTGGAACAAGGGCTCCAATGGGTCGATCTTCCACCACACGGGTCCAGTGACTGGCACGAATGGCATTACTTTAGGCATCAAGACTTAACCGTACATTTCACGAGGATAAAACTAGGGTCCTAGTCAACACAAGCGCCTTCAGTGAGTCAAGCTATAATGCCATGAGGGACGACTAGAATGAGGTCTCGTATTATCTTGGTTGAACATCTTTTCTGTCGATTATTTCTGTCCTTTTCTGATCAACGGCATCATTTAATTTGTCCAGCTGATGACAGCAGACTTCCGAATTAATTGTTATGTTATCCGGTAAAAGCTAAAAAAAACGATTCCTTCAAAATCCCACCAAACAGACAGCATCACCTTTTTTTATGGATATGGGATTTCGAAATGCTTTGAGCCGTTTCATCTTTTTTGCTCCCTGAGATTTCTCTCCATGAGAACATGTGAATCTTTATATTGAGTTTGGAGATTCAACTCAGGCCTTTTTAGTAGTTATAAATAGCTGAATTCGATAAATTTAACCTCTTACTGATCTCACGTGTTGTTATTCGCCGATTTGCATCAACTGATGCCTTGATCGTGTCTTTTATCAGCTTCAACCAGCCTTCGACATCGAAATTGTCGAATCAAAATTTTGCAAACCAGTTCTGGCACTGGCGTCCTTTCAACACATCTTCTCCATACACCTCGGTTAATTTATTTTTGGCTTGAACAGCATTTTTACCTTTTCTTAAGTTAAAAAGAAGAATAAGATGAAAATGCTGCTCAATGCTCTCCACATTAAAAAAGGTGACCAACCAAAAACTACTGCGTAGAATTAATTGAACTTTTTCACACACAAGCCATGCTGAGAGCTGCTTTTGAGAGCTGATAGCCCTCAAAACATTGAACAATTATACGGCTTAAGAGTGAAGTTGGGTTCGCCAAAATACAAATAAATCCCCTTGTCGGGAAAAAACGAAATTACTTTCCGAACAACCTTATAAATGTATCTCTGCATGGGAATATTTTCTCTCAATCATGCTAACTCTCGGAAAAATCATAAATTTGTTCCTCTTCTTAGACTCGCGAAGCGAAATCAAGAATTTCGTTCGTTTCACAGCCTCATTCCCTACATTTGCAAATATTGACATTAGGTAATTTGAATCGCAAGAAAATAAATTCATATAAACTAGATTCCCGCAGATAGGAAGGGAGTGTCTCGTTACCTTTGAGCGCTAATTTTTCCCAAGGATTGCGAAAGTCGTATAAACTTCGATATGGGAGACTTTATAACCTGTATTAATGTAAAAACTTATTTCATCTCGCCTTTGAACCAGACGGTATAACGGGTTATCTGACATTAGAGCTAAGAGGGTGTTTACTGGATGAATTCAAAACTTTCTGGTGATTAGGGACATCGCCATTTGCTTCTTATTGACTTTGTTATTTTGCTCAGCAAAGTGCATACGATAGAAGTTAGAGTTCGAAGATAAGAGGTGAACTATCGATTTTGTTATTTAATTACGTCAAGAAGGCATAAATTAAAATTTCCTCTTATAAGAAAATATGAGATTGTCCGGAAAGTAATTTCGTTTTTTCTCGAAATTTAATTATATTTTAATTGTATTTTTTCAAACCCAATTTCATATTTAAGCCGCATAATCATTATATGTTCTGAGAGCTGATATAGCAAGGCTTGTGTGTGAAAAAGTTCATTTAGTTCTACGCAGTAGTTTTTGATTGGTGCCCTTTTAAATATGCAGAGCAAGAAGCAGTATGTTAGTCATATTTTATTTTTTTACTATAAAAAAGATGAAAAGGCTGTTCATGCCAGCAAGAAATTAACCGATGTGTATGCAAAAGAAATGTTAACAGTACGCCAGTGTCAGAAATGGTTTGCGAAATTTCGACACGACAATTTTGATGTTTGATGCACCACGTTCCGGAAGGCCGTTTGAAGCTGATAAGGACACGATAAAGGCACAAATTGATGTAAATCAGCGTGAGATCGGTGAGAGGTTGAATTCATCGAATTCAACTGTTTATGACCACTTGAAAGGCATTTGTGTCGTTACATTGACGTCGCGAATCACAGACGTCAACTGTGATTCCCTTCTTAAACGTCACGGAAATGATCCGTTCTTGAAGTGCAACATTACTGTCGACAAAAAAATTTGTTGCCTGTAAAGTCGGTATACGGGCGAAAGTTTTACGTGACAACGACTTTGAGTGGTAAAATAATTTTAATGTGAATATTCATTCGTATAGTAGGAAGAAGGATGAAATAATAGTAACAATTTAAAACATTTATTTATACAAAGAATTATATTTAAAACATTAATTTATACAAAGAATCTCGCACTGAATTTCATATTAACAAAATTTTATTTATCAATCAGTTGTTATAAGTTATTAATAAATTTAACTTGTTTTACATTGTTATAAATATAAAAACTAAATTTAAAAGTTAGAACATTCATTTAAATCACATTGATTGTTAATATCAATCGATTTTAATTCAAAGTGTATTTTCTAAAAGGAGAAAACTAATTCACATTTGATCTTTGAATTTGTAAATCGCGCGCTTACGACCTTGCGCAGTGATTAGTCGTCTCGGTTTGAATGTTTGAAAGTTTCGATTTGACAGGTTGGAGGTTAAACATTGTTATTTCAATTTTTTACATAGCAAGTCGCGCTCATTTTTTCAAGTTAAACAAATTATTATTGGTTGAGAAACGATTTCTACTACTTTTTTGATTGAAAACTACCACAACATTGTGATTACTACAACATAACCTATTCACTTATGTCTTAGTCATTTATTTCATCATGTTATATTATCAGTCTGAAATTATTTACCTTTGCTGTTTGAATTGTTGCGATGGACGAAACTACCTTCACATTATCACTATACAATCGTTTTACAATTAACTGGCAACGTGTAAACTTGTATGCAGGCGCCTAAGTGAAATAGAAGCGCAAGACATGAACCGGTGTGTATGCCTATCTCTCTCACTCTCTCTCTCTCTCTTGCTCTTAGGCGGGCTAACTGTGCTCGAGCGGAAGGGACGCGTGCCTTTCACTTTTTATGTCTGTCTCTCTCGCTCTTAGGCGGGCTAACCATGCCCCAGTGGAAGGGACGCGTGCCTCTCACTCGCTCTCATTGTGAGCGCATAACGTGAGCGGAGCGTAACGCAGTTTCTTGAAGTGTCACCCGGCAAACCAATTTATAAGACGTTGTCACGTCAAAATGGGTTGTATATAACAATGTCAAATGCAAGAGATCTTGGAGAAAAAAGATGAACCGACTCAAAGTATTTTGGAAGCCAATATCCATCAAAAAGAGGTGATGCTGTCTGTTTGGTAGGATTTCAAAAGAATCATTTTTTCTAGCGTTTACCGGATACCACAACAATTAATTTGGAGGTCATCCGCTGGACGAACTGAATGATGCACTTCAACAGAAAAGGCTATAATCAATCAATAGAAAAGTCCATAATTAATCAACAGAAAATGTGTAGTGTACCACCAAGATAATGCGAGTCCTCATATCGGCTGTTTTTTTTTAGAGTGATAGAACTTTCGATAGGGATAACTGTGATTTGACAGAAGGTAGAAGGTATGTTCTTTTAACATTTATGTTCATTAAGCTTTAACAAATTATCATGGAAAGACTCACGCCACGACAAAGTTTCCAAATTGTTGAAATTCATTTTCAAAATCAGTGTTCTATTCGCCAAATTTAAAGAACACTACGTGAAATTCATGGTTTACATAATCGTCCATCACAGCAGCTTATTCGTCGAACTATCGATAGATTGCGGACAATCTAGTGGTTGGACATATGCCCGAAATTATTCTTAAAACATAAATGTCATAAAATTGTCTTTCAGATAAAAAAATTTGGCTTCAATTGTAATTTGAATGTGTTTTATTTCAAATCAAAGTTCTATCACTCTAAAAAAACACCCGATACAAGTTTGGTCATTAGCCTAAAGTTTTCACAGCTTGAGTTGGATACACTGCCACACACACCATATTCTCCAGATCTGGCGCCTTCGGATTATCATTTGTTCCAGTCATTGCAAAATTTTTTGGACAGTAAAACCTTTACTTCAAATAAAGAGGTCAAAAATCACCTGGATCATTTTTTTTCAGCAAAGACTAAAAATTTTATGATTGTGGAATTGTGGAACTATCAGAAAGATGGCAAAAGATGTTGGACCAGAATAGCAAATATAAAGAGTTATCCATTTCGTATTCCGGATTTCATAGCCCTGTTTCAATGACATATGTCAAACAGAATTGTGATCCGACGCTTCATATGTTTAGTTGAAGGTTAGCCATTTAACAATATGGATCGTTTATCTACTGCTGAACGTGTAAAAATTGTGAAAATTTACTACAAAAACAATGATTCTGTAGTAAGTACGATTCGTGCAGATTATGGTCGACATAATCATCCGTCTAAGGGTACATTTGGTAATACAGTGAAAAAATTTGAAAAGCCTGAATCTCCTACTGATGTCTCAAGGCTCATACATCATCGAAATGCACACTCGACTGGAAATATTTCTACTCTAAGTGAAAATGATGAAGAAGATCCAAAGTTATCAGTTCATCGGTGCGCACAACATTTATGCCTCTCTTACGGCACGCTGTGGCGTATTTTACATCTGGATTTGCATCTTCATTCTCATAAGGTTCAGCTAACACATAAACTGATGCCAGCTGACCATAGAATGCGTAAAATATATGCAGATTGAGCGCTTGAACAACAACGTTTCCATCACTATTTTTCACATCGAATTTTCTTCAGCAACGAAGCACATTTTTCACTCTGTGGCAAAATTATCGCATCTGGGGCAGTGGAAATCCTCATCTAACTGCTAATGTTGAGTGAATTCTGCCAAGTTTTTGGAATGAGTTGAAACACGAACCATATATCAACAACATATATTAAACTTTTGTGAAACTTAAGCCAAGTGTATTTGTTTACCTTATTAAAAAATATGAAAATCAAAACAGATTTAATCTGTTGTCTTCTACAATTTTAATTTCAAAAAATTCTTTGAAGAAACTTTAAGAATTAAATTAATGTCTTTATAAGCACTGCTCATATTTAATAGACGTCAAAATTCATCACACAATATCAAACGGAATCAAGAAAAACCAACGAATACAAACTGTAAATTAAAATTAAAATATAAATAAGCAAACATTTTTGTTTCGTTCCAGGTATGCGTAATGAACTCTTCAGACAAACTTACGAAGCCCTGTTTGTTACAAAATGTACAAAATGCATTGTTTTCCGATCCCACATGAATGAAAAATAACCCCTTCTCAAAAATATAAAACATAATTTCAAGAACTTCTCAAAAACTAATTTATTCGAAATATTCAATATATTTAAATAAATTACTTCAAAAAATCTCAAAACATGTAGTACATTCTCAAGAAATAATTAAAGTTACGATAAGATCGGTTCAACATTACATATAAAAAATATAATAAAATCAATTAAACAATGTATAGACTTACTCAGTGAATCTTAGGAATACACGGTCCTCAATAGAAAATAAAAGTAAACACATTTATAAATCCAAGGTACTTATGTTTCACGTTCACAGAATCATACAAAGCTTATAAGGCACTTGGCCCCAGTTCGTTGGTTTTTCTTAATTCCGTTTGATATTGTGTGATGAATTTTGACGTCTATTAAATATGAGCAGTGCTTATAAAGACATTAATTTAATTCTTAAAGTTTCTTCAAAGAATTTTTTGAAATTAAAATTGTAGAAGACAACAGATTAAATCTGTTTTGATTTTCATATTTTGTAATAATCCTTCTATCAAGTAAAAAACCGTTCCTTCTTATTTTATTTTATATATAATATATAATTATATTAGGTTTTTTAAATAAAGAAATTCATTATGCAGTGTTGCACGGTTTTGACTGGGGCCAAGTGCCTTATAAGCTTTGTATGATTCTGTGAACGTGGAACATAAGTACCTTGGATTTATAAATGTGTTTACTTTTATTTATACATTGTTTAATTGATTTTATTATATTTTTTATATGTAATGTTGAACCGATCTTATCGTAACTTTAATTATTTCTTGAGAATGTACTACATGTTTTGAGATTTTTTGAAGTAATTTATTTAAATATATTGAATATTTCGAATAAATTAGTTTTTGAGAAGTTCTTGAAATTATGTTTTATATTTTTGAGAAGGGGTTATTTTTCATTCATGTGGGATCGGAAAACAATGCATTTTGTACATTTTGTAACAAACAGGGCTTCGTAAGTTTGTCTGAAGAGTTCATTACGCATGCCTGGAACGAAACAAAAATGTTTGCTTATTTATATTTTAATTTTAATTTACAGTTTGTATTCGTTGGTTTTTCTTGATTCCGTTTGATATTGTGTGATGAATTTTGACGTCTATTAAATATGAGCAGTGCTTATAAAGACATTGATTTAATTCTTAAAGTTTCTTCAAAGAATTTTTTGAAATTAAAATTGTAGAAGACAACAGATTAAATCTGTTTTGATTTTCATATTTTGTAATAATCCTTCTATCAAGTAAAAATCCGTTCCTTCTTATTTTATTTTACCTTATTAATGTCTATTATTGATGATGATTAAGCGTTATAATTTGCTGTTTGTTCGTCATCAATAATAGTCAGTATGATAGCTAAAAAACAATATAAAAATGCTTTTAACAAGGTATACCGACAAATTCTGTGAATTTAATGAACTAACCAACTGGGTCATCTAATTCACCTCTATTGGAACCGGTGATTTCGCTAAAAGAATAAAAACTTTATTGTACCCTCATCTCAAAACAGAATCTATTTCAATAAAGTATATAATAAATTTAAGACTAGTTGTTTATCAGCATTTGAAGAAGTTAATATGTGAACGAAAGGCGTCATTTGAGCAATTCACGAAAATAAATAGAAATCAACAATAAAGGGTGTTTTAATAAGAGCCCAAGATTTGAATTGCGCGTCATGTTTGACAGTCATAATGTTACATGATTAAGACGAATAGATCGAAAATTGACAGATGGGGGTTAGTAAATATGGAGCATTACACGGTAGAACACTGATTGACAAAAATTATTATCAGAATGATGACAGTTAAAGTGCGTTCAATATCGAAACACGTAATTCATCTACTGTGAAAAGAATCATCAAAAAATTCGAAAGTACTGCCTCGGTTAGTGATGTGAAACATACGAGCTCGTAGAGGCAAAACATCACGGCAGTTCGCGAAAGTGTAACAGAAAGGCCAGAGACGTCATTCGCCATCGAGCACAAGAATTGGACATTTCAACAGGAAGTCTTCTTCGAATTCTCACTGAAGATTTACAGCTGCATGCCTACAAAATTCAACTGCCTCAACAACTTGCACGAGCTTGCTATCGGTCGTGCTATTTCCCATTTGGTAACCAGAATTGGCCTCCACGCTCTTGCGATTTAACGCCTTCAGACTTCTGGCTGTGGGGTTATCTGAAGTCAGAGGTCTATATGCCAACCATCGAAGCATTGAAAGCCGAAATTAGACGCTGTGTCAATAAAATACCACCACATGTATTCAATAACGTTATTGAAAATTTCGTCAAAAGGGTACGCATATGACAACAAAGCCCTGGCGGTAATTTACAAGATATTTTGTTTTATACGTAATTCCCAATTATCAATTGTCTAAATCAATAAATATTTGAACACTTCGATACAGAAAACCATGTTTTATTGAACACTGAATTCTTGCTGTCTTATTGAAACACCCATTATATGTGTATCATCTTTAGCTTGCAAATATAAAGAATTCTAAGTAAATGATGAAGTTTAATGAGTTATAGCTCCTGCGTAATAGAAAGACTCACCTTTGGAAACACCCCGTGTGAACATGTTCAAAGATCAATGCTCATTATTAATTATATCTGTACATTTTCGCAGAGGGATCCAAGGCAACAATGAAATCCCCAAAATTCAGTTCCGGAAGTGCCGAAGGGCTAGGTAGGGACAAACGAAATCCTCCCGATAAAACACAGTTTATATGATTGAAGTGCGCGATTTATTCCTTTGTATTTCTGTTATGAGGAAGGCCTTTGTTGGGTAATATTTACGTCAGAAACACACAATTTACGCGCTACATGTCAACAATGCCTTGTTGGGGACCCCCAGGAAGTCCTTGAGCTCCACCCCCAACTTCCTTGGTATAAATGCCCACTTGAATTAGTTAGAATTGTGCAAAGAAAACAATTTCTGGAGTGGCAGAATGGAATGAAAGGGTAAGATTGATACCTGGTGAAGGTAAATCTGAATAAAGAACGTTGAAATGATTAATTGAGTGCTTTCTCTTTCTTGCCCTTCTCAGTTCTAATTTAATTGTAATTTGAAATACAATAGATCGAGAATTGATTCTTATTACAGCTTGTTGCGGTTAAATCCTTCCTGGAAGATTTAGGATGCGTAATTTCAGCATTATTTCATTCAAGAAATATATAAGAATAATTCATTAATTTCAAGTTTGGCGTCCTACTAATTGATATCAACATGATAACACGCACGATGATACTATTCTTGGTATTTTTTAGCTTCAGGTTAGTTTATGTATAATTTTTCTACAATCGAATTCCGCAGGGTACGGTTTTTGGTTTTTTATATATGTTTACGAAATTGGATCAATTTCAGAAAAGGTTGAGATAATTTCTTACGTTGATGCTCGAGGGTTCTCATTGGAATGAGTTTATCAATGGGCGGATAATGGCATTACAAAATTGTACAGTTGGTTTACAGTTCCCTAAGCATAAACATCAATAAAACAAAATTGATTTCACTCTCGGATGTTGATAGACAGCATAATTTAATACTGAATGTACATAACGGCTATCTAAACCCAGAACTCATGTCATTGTGAACACATAGAAAACGTAAGGAATGTCTGATATTTGGGTATCGTGGTGGATCAGCATTTGAGGTGGAGCGAACACTGTATCTATATTAACAAAAAATAAGAATCTTACTCTACAGGTTCTATTAGCTTAGGGTTATATTGAATACGAAACTATTAAAAATTGTCTTCATTTCTTTGGTCGAGTCACTATTATTATTTGTTCAATGGATAAAAGATCTGGAGAACAGGGTGACCAATGCAATTAATAGACTCAATCAGTGAATTGTATTACCTCTGCTGATAGAGTAGAACCTGAGATGCTTCACCTTTCTGTAAGGTTAGACCTATTGCTCCTTATCGAAAGCCACGGAGCTTTGCTACCATAAGCAATCGCCTTCACATCAAAAATCCCATCAATATATATACCGATTTTTCTCTGAAAACTCATGATCACGTCCTTCAGCATTTCGTATTATTAAGGTACTCCACTATAACTCATCCAAAATAGAATCTAGATTCAGTCTAAACAATTTTATTCTGCAGCAAATGTTAACAATATAGATCGTTCATCTACTGTTGAACATGTGAAAATTTACTAGAAAAACAATAATTCTGTTGTAAGTACGTTTCTTTCATTACGTGCAGATTTTGGTCGACATAGTCGTTCATGTGAGCATACAATTGTTAACACAGTGAAAAAATTCGAAGAGGCTGGATCTGTTACTGATGTCTTAAGGCCCATGGATCATCGAAATGCTCTCTCGACCGAAAATATTTATACTGTAAGTGAAAGTGTTGAAGAAGATCCAAATTTATCAATTCATCGGCGCATACAACATTTGGACCTTTCTTAAGACACGCTATGGCGCATTTTGCACCTGGATTTGCATCTCCATCCTTAAAAGGTTTAGTTGACACAAGAACTAAAGCCAACTGACTATAGAATGCGTAGAACACATGCCGATGGGTGCTTGAACACAAACGATTTTTCGCATCGAATTTTCTTCAGCGACGAAGCACATATTTCACTCGGTGGCTATGTAAACAAAGAGATTTGGTGCATCTGTGGAAGTGAAAATCCTCTTGTAACTGCTGAGATACCATTACATCCACAAAAAGTCACTGTATGGTGTGCAATTTGGTCTGGTGGAGAGATTCTGTGATAATGATATGGAATTGGAAGAGATGTGGTTCGAGCAATATGGTGAAACAAGCCAAACAATACGATCCGTTTTGGCATTATTGCAGGAAATATTCCCAGGACGCGTAATTTCTCGTTTAGGTGATGGGAATTGGCTACCAAGATCTTGTGATTGATGTTCTATTCCACAAATAATGGCAAGATCCAAGCATTATATTGAAATAAAAGTTTGATAGATATTCTAAATGAAAGAGTGCTTTATTTACGTTCATTTTCGGTAGCACAAAATAAATATCCCTGTATTGTACTCCTAATTATAACGTCATAGCCGAAGAAATCTTGCTCACGCTAAGGTAATATCCAAATCTGCTTTGCCAATATTAGCATTTCTCTCTTAAGTCTAAAGAATTAATTGAATTGGCAGATATTTATTACGAATATATTAACACGAATTTGACGATGGTAAATAGGAAGTGTTTCGAATGAAAACAGCGCAACTTACATCTATGTTATAACTTCAATGAAGAAAATAAAGCAATGCACTGATGAGTAGCCATCATTTGAGTGTCGAAGTCTAATTCAGATGTAAGTTGCATTATGTTATTATGAAAAAACCCTTCCTAGTAAGATTCAATTGATGTTTAGTTAATATAGCTGTGGGATGCGTTGTGAAAGAAAGAAGACTACCTACAGGCTTTCATTCACCCAACAATACAATTTAATAAGACCACAAAATATATACGTAAACAAATGAAAATAACCATGTGAAACATAAAAATAAAAAACAACTTCATTAATAATGCGTGACAGTAACACTCTGTTATACAATCTACATCACGACTTAAAAACCATGTATAAAGATGTACTACGGGAGAAATGCTGTATCAACACAAGCTTCTTCCATATCTTTTACTTCCTTTCGATAGCTAGAGTCCGTTGATTTATATTAAGTGGTGTCATCTGTAGGCCGATATTTTGCTGGCGTTTTTACCTTTCATACTTTTTATATCTCTTTGAGGTGGTTCCTATTAGGTACTGCACATTTAGCGGTGCCACCTGTTGGCAGAGACTTCGATGGCGTTTCACTTCCATACTTCCTCTATGACTTTGATGCTGCACATTAAGTGACGCCATCTGTTGACCGAATTGGATACCTTTTGAGCTGTCGCCACCTAGCATTGAGACAGGAAAAATTCGATAAATCATAAAATATTATCAAATGAATGGCTAATTACTTGAATCCAATAAAATAATAAGAAGAGGTTTTTTACTTTATAGAAGGAATATTACCAAATTTGAATATCAAAACTCAATATAAAATATCAATTGGAATAAATAACCCAACTAATATAAACTGTCAATTAAAATTGAAAAATAAATAATCGTGGGAGACGAATTTTTGTTTCTGATCTTACAATTATGAAAACTAATTCCTTTTCAAAAATACAAAATATAATTTAAAGGACTTCTCAGAAAATATAGTTTATTTGAAATATTTAAATAAGCTATTTCAAAAATCTCTCAAAACATGTATTATATCTAGTAGAATATGGATGTTTGCAGACTATACGAACGGTCGAAATACAAATATACATTATTCAATTTCAGTAAAATGAATTTCCATAAAGTAAAGACCGATTCAGTTGAAAAAAACAACTGTTCGCAAAGTTTGGTGATGCGCAATACTTTGAAAAATGCGAACAGTTAAGAATAATAGTCCTGTAAGTCATTTGAACTTCAGCAGGAAAATTGCAATTTCGTTCGACCGTCGCTTTGGCTATATGTATATGAAGAAAAAATTAATGAAAATTCCGAAAAACTAGAGAAACTGTGCCCCTTTTATTACTTTCTTCTAGAACTTTGGAATTAGTTATAGCCGTAAGCATTTTTTAATATTATCCCAGGGGGGCGTTGGAAATACCGTGAATCACGCAATGTCTTCATAACCTCACCAAAACTATCGGGGTATCGACAGTTTACCGTACACTGCCACCCTGTGCGCAGCAAATATCGAAATAATTGGAAGATTGTAGGATAAGTTCGAAAAAAGTTGCCGACCTGAGGTGTAACTAATGACGTTATGAATATTACGATACTGTTGGTACAAAATTATTACTATTCGCATCCGTTCGACGGTAATCTATAGAGCGAGCGCAATCCTGATTCGATTTTAATGTGTTGTGTTCGAATAATCAAATAATAGGCGTAACTGAATCAATTTGGTATTCAGGCAGCATTTTGAATTATAAGTGGACGAGGTCAAAGCTTAACCTGGAATTGTCCATTTCAGAATTAGATATTGAATTTTGAAATTGATCGACTTTCAATGGGGAAACATCGAGCAATCAAAAGTAAATATTTAATGATTCTATTTAAAGCTCTTGTGGTTGAATTGTTGTATAGTAGAGTTTTTATTAATGTAAATTATTGATATTAATTCATTACGACTTTCGAAATAAAAGTTGAGGAAACAGAGTCATTTTAAAATTGCTCAATTATTCAAGTCCACAGCTCATCAACATTCACTGAATATTCGAATATACATGTGTACAGGGGCGAAATAACTAAAAAGAAACCGGAGCATTGCCCCAGAGCCGCCGATCTTAGAAGGCCCTGAGCATGAAACAAAAAAGATTGCAATTGGTACAATGTTTTGAATGGAGAGAATATTCGAACTTGCTAACGATACAATGACGAAAGTATCTTTTAATATTGCAATGTAATTCAGCCAGTTCTACGGTAACGGAATGTTTTCAAGATTCACAGATTGAAAATATTTAGTGTAGACCAATATAATTGTCCCCTTTCCTCATCTTCAATTTATTAAGGCCCACCTCTGGTTTCCATAATTTATTATTTTGTTGCCTCGCATCGCTTGGAGATCATAATCTTTCATTTTTCTATTTCAAGAAATTCGAAGTAAACCTTTCTTTCTCAATATCTTAAATATTAAACAGAGTAATTCTGTTATACCTCGCTGCAAATTTCAGTTTCATAAAAATTTTTGAGAACTTTTCGAAATTAAATCAAATAGATGGCTGGAAACAAGGCTTTTTTCCAGTAGAAACAAAATTAACACTCATTATCCAGAATCAGAAGGAGGTGAGAGAATCCAAAGAAAATAAAGAATATTGATCGAACTCACCCAAAAAACCTTCAGTGAGAAAGCACTGTTTCATAAAGGTATTCTACAAAACAAACTCCACTCTAGAAACGCTCTACATAAACTTGAAGGCTCTTAACAACCTCTTCTTTTAAAGCTCTTTTCAAAAACTCTACAAAAAGATGAAATACATCTTCAAGAAATCAATTTCAGATTCTCACCGATAATCTTCAATCTACTTTCATGCCAGCTAAATAAAAAAAATAAAAAATCTATCAGATTAACATGACGTGTCATTTACAACTATTATATAGAAACGGTTACCGTTAAGAAACCGTTTTATTCTGTCTTAGTTCTAAACAACAAGAGAGAACAAAATCGTTTCTTAACAGTTATCATTGTGTTGTATCTTAGTTTTAAATAACACTAGGTCGTGTATGATAATATGATAAATACTCTTTATCGATTGTTCTAATGGGGTGGCATGAAAGTGCATTGAAGATGAGAATGTCAAATTTGCCATTTTGAAGATGTAATGCATATTTTTTGAGAGTTTTTTGAAAGTGTTTTTAAGGAGAGGTTGATTTGAAGAATTTCTCAAGTTTGTGTGGGGCATTTCTAGAGTGGAATTTGTTTTTCATTATACCAGTGTGAAGTAGTGAGGTTTCCGTTGAAGTTTTGTTGTTATTTAAATATTTTGATATTAGCCTTCTACATATTTAATTTCAAAAAATTATATTAAATAACCATAACTTCAGGAATTAAATTAAAATAATGTTATATAAGTACCACTTATATCAAACGACATATAAAATAAACATTGATTATAAGACATCCAAATGATATAACAAAATCCAATAAATGAAAATTTTTTACCAAAATCCTATAAATTGAATATTTTTAATAGACAAAATTTTGTTTCTGCTGATCAATCTTATGAAAACGAATATCTTTCAAAAATGTTTAACATAATCTTAAGAATTTCATCATAAAACTATCTTACTTAGAATATTCAATATAATTGGATATCTAACTAAGTTACTTTCTATAAAATCTCAAGATATGTAAAACATTAGTGAAAAACAAGTTTTAAGGGAGAATTTGCTTCGTCAGTATTTAAATAATTCATATTCAATAAAATATAACATCAATCAACAACAAATATTTACTCACCCTTCAACAATTTAGAAAACTTCTGGTAAATGAATACTTACCTTCTATCAAGTATTAACCGCTATTTATGTTATTTTATTCATAATTATTTGGTTTCCTTAACATTCTTTATACAGATAGTCCTTGTGCTATAACAGAGGCCGTTGAATTGTCTTTCAATCTTTTAGATCAAGGGTAAACCACAGAATTATTTATTTGTAGTTAATCTTACTTCATTTAAATTTTTCAGTATTCATTTACCAGAAGTTTTCTAAATTGTTGAAGGGGGAGTAAATATATGTTGTTGATTGATGTTATATTTTATTGAATATGAATTATTTCAATACTGACGAAGCCTCTCTCAAAACTTGTTTTTCAGTAATGTTTTTACATATCTTGAGAATTTATACAAAGTAACTTAATTAGATACCCAATAATATTGAATATTTCAAGTAAGATAGTGTCATGATGAAATTCTTAAGATCATGTTAAATATTTTTGAAAGATATTTGTTTTTATGAGATTAATCAGCAGAAACAAAATTTTGTCTATTCAAAATATTTAATTTATAGGATTTTGGTTAACGATTTTTATTTATTGGATTTTGTTATATCATTTGGATGTCTTATAATGAATGTTCATTTTATATGTCGTTTGATATAAGTGGTACTTATATGACACTATTTTAATTTAATTCCTGAAGTTATAATTATCAAATATATTTTTTGAAATTAAATTTGAAGAAGGCTAATATTAAAATATTTAAATAATTTTATATACCTTCTATCAAGTATTAACCTCTATGGAATTTTTGTTGGGTAAGTTTGATCAATATTTACTATTTCCTTTGAATTATTCCATCTCCTTTTCATGCTGGATAGTGCTGCTGTAAATCATAGTGTTAACGATGATTAACTTTATGATTTACAGCAGCGATATTTTCTTCTGTAAGTTGCATCGAGTAGAAAAAATGTTGTCCGAAATCTATCGATAGTTCGAAGAATAAGCTGCTCTGATGGACGATTATGTAAACCATAAATTTCATTCTAAAAGTTTGGCGAATAGAACACTGATTTTGAAAATATATTTCAACAATTTGTAAACGAACAGAATTAAAGGAATTGGTTCGGTGGGGTTCTGATCTGTACAATTATGATGATGTGTATAAACACTATCTTGCTTCTAGAGATGTAGATTGCCGGGCTTTTGCACCGATGTTCAGTTTCACTGAGTTCACTTTACAAGTAAACTTCCTAATTAAAAAATATTTGATTGATTCGGTCTTTACTTGGTGGAAACTCATTTTAATCAAAAAGATGTATGTGAGACAGTAATTTATTTCCACCAAAATGTTTGTAGTAGTTTGTAGTAGTACAAACATTTTTGTGGAAATAAATTACTGTCTCATATACGTTTTTTCACTTAATTCTTATAAAAGTAAATATTACAGATAATACATTAACTTCCTTAAGTTGCCGTATTGTATTATCACGAGAGGGTGAACGAAAATATTCCTTGAGATTAAATTTGTTAAGTTAACGCGAATTGAGTTTTTATTTGAGTGCGTGACTGCCTTGATCAAAGTGTAACCAAAGACAGTGCAGATGTGTCTTGGGTGGATGGCGAAAAGAGACGCTGCAGCGCAAGTGGCAAGAAGGGATTTTTTACTCGGAGTTGTATTGTGAGGCAGGTAAAAATTCCACCCCTAATGTCGAAGCAGCATTTCTCGATTTGCATTTCTGTGTGACTGTTATCCTCATTTCAACGAAATATGAGGCATTAAGATTTCAGAGTCTTAGCTGGTAACACTCCCAAGAAAGTGTAGGGGCAACTAACAACCAGATAAAATTCCTTGTTCAGTTTCGAAGAGATTGTGCTTCTTTTTTACATAATTCGATGTAACAAAAATTCTAAAGCAAAGAGTTTGAATACTGTTAAAATTAATTCCTGATAGTCGTTTTTGAATTCAAATAGTGGGTTTTAGTAACGAAAAATAACTTTGTAACAATATAACTTTGTTACAATATAACGAAAAATAACTTTATTACAATATACTACAACATTAATGGTCATACATCGTCTTCAAAAGTAGACTACATTACAACCGATGCTAACTTGAATCGCTGTAGGGCAAACGTATTCGAATGTCACTTCAGTGATCACTTGGCCATTTCGCTTGATTGTTTTTTCAAATTTATGATGATACTCGTATGAGTACACAAAGATATAAACTAAGTAGAGATATAACATCAGTAAAATTAAATGAACTGGTGCTTGAAATATCTACTTCTTGTTTTGACCTTATTTATTCGACGCCAGATGTTGATGTGTTTTTCAATTCATTTATCGACACGAAACTTACGAAACTTTGCGGTGAATAAGTGCTGCCCATTGAGACATAGAGATGTTTCGGATAATATGACTATCAAATGGATAACACCCGTGGTTAGGCGTGCTAGCAATGATCTGAAAAACTTATTTTGGTTACATAAAAACTGTCAACCCAAACAATCACTAGAACTGTATAAAAGAGACAAAGCAGACTATATTCAGAAACTCATAAACTTGTCTGATAATAGAAGTAGGATGATCTGGGGAATGGTAAACCGAGAAACTGGCAGATTAAAACATAGTGATTATCCCAAATTAAATTTAAATGGTCCAGTATGGTTAGAACCTACCAAAGTTTCTGATGCTTTTGGGAATACTTTTCATCAGTGGCGAGGTCTTGCCTTGTTAAAGCTTATGGTGACAGGATATCTGACTCATGCACGGTTTCTCCAATGGTGGCGACAACTTTTTTCTTCCACCGAGTAGACAAATATGAGAAGCCATTAAGCTTTTACAAAACAAAACGACTTCTGGCCCAGACTGTGTTTCTGCAAGAATTTTAAAGTCCATAGCAGACGATGTGGCACGTCATCTAGCATATATGATTAATATGTCGGTTTCTTCTGGTGTTTTTCTGGTATATTGAAGCATGCAACTGTGCGGCCAATATATAAGAAAAATTATGCTTATAGCATAACTAACTATCGGCCTATATCCATCCTTAGTGTTTTTTCCAAGGTGATTGAAAGGGTGGTAATGAATCATATGACTGATTACCTGAACAAGTACAATCTAATTTCTATTTGTCAGCACGGATTTAGAGCTAAAAGATCGACTCAAACTGCTGCTCTTCACTTTTTCGACCACATTTATCGCTTTTTGGATGGAGGACTTTTTGTATGTGGTATTTTCTTTGATCTCACAAGACTTTTGATTGCATTCCACTACAGTTTATTCTCACTAAATGGTACAATCTAAGTTTCAGGGGAAATTTTTTAGATTGGATTTCAAGTTTTTTATCAAATCGAACCATGTCTGTGAAAGTTCTTGAGACATTTTCAGACAGTTATGAAAGTGAGTTAGGTGTTCCTCAGGATTCTGTTTTGGGACAAAATTATGCTTATAGCATAACTAACCATCGGCCTATATCCATCCTTAGTGTTTTTTCCAAGGTAATTGAAAGGCTGGTAATGAATCATATGACTGATTACTTGAACAAGTACAATCTAATTTCTATTTGTCAGCACGGATTTAGAGCTGAAAGATCGACTCAAACTGCTGCTCTTCACTTTTTCGACCACATTTATCGCTTTTTGGATGGAGGACTTTGTGTATGTGGTATTTTCTTTGATCTCACTAGAGCTTTTGATTGCATTCCACCACAGTTTATTATCAGTAAATGGTACAATCTAGGTTTCAGGGGAAATTTTTTAAATTGGTTTTCAAGTTTTTTATCAAATCGAACCATGTCTGTGAAAGTTCTTGTGACATTTTCAGACAGTTATGAAAGTGAGTTAGGTGTTCCTCAGGATTCTGTTTTGGGACAAAATTATGCTTATAGCATAACTAACTATCGGCCTATATCCATCCTTAGTGTTTTTTCCAAGGTAATTGAAAGGGTGGTAATGAATCATATGACTGATTACCTGAACAAGTATAATCTAATTTCTATTTGTCAGCACGGATTTAGAGCTAAAAGATCGACTCAAACTGCTGCTCTTCACTTTTTCGACCACATTTATCGCTTTTTGGATGGAGGACTTTGTGTATGTGGTATTTCCTTTGATCTCACAAAAGCTTTCGATTGCATTCCACCACAGTTTATTATCAGTAAATGGTACAATCTAGGTTTCAAGGGAAATTTTTTAGATTGGATTTCAAGTTTTTCATCAAATCGAACTATGTCTGTGAAAGTTCTTGAGACATTTTCAGACAGTTATGAAATTGAGTTAGGTGTTCCTCAGGATTCTGTTTTGGGACCGCTACTGTTCATTATCTTCATTAATGACTTGCCCTTTTTCATTGTTGATGAGTGGTTGGTCATTTTTGTGGATAATACCTTTCTCGGCGCCGAGCTGTGTTGAGCTTCTGAATCGCTGTGAAATTATAGTTGCAACCTTTGTACATTGGTGTCAGACTAATGCTTTAATTGTGAATATGTCCAAAACTGAATCAGTCGTATTCGAGGCAAGAAGTTCTGTGGTAGAGCCATTTTGTCTGCATTATCAAAACAGAGAATTGAAACCAAGCGGTTCAATAAAGTTTTGTTTTTGGGTGTATACGTTGATAAGAACTTGAGATGGTGTTGACCATGTTTGCGGGAAACTGAACTCATCTTTTTACGCTATGAGACGCATTAGAAACTCACTTCCCTTTGATGCATTTCTGAATGTATATTGTAGTTTATGTTACAGCCATATGGCCTACAATATTTTGGTTTGGGGAAATTCTGTTGAATTCAAGAGAGTTTTTCTATCACAGAAGAGAATAGTAAGGATGATGTTCAAACTTGGTTCTCGGTATCACTGCAGACCTGTATTTATTGCAGATGGTATTCTGACAGTACCCTGTATCTTTATTTTTAAGCCTCTGCAATATGTCAAGGAGAATGAGTCACTATTTGCCAAGTAGTCTAGCTTTTACAACTACTCTACAAGAAGCTTTGAAACTTTGCCTATGCCTATCCACAGAACCACAAAATTTGAATCATCTCCATTATACCAAATTATGAAACTCTATAATCATCTACCTGATTCTATTAAAATTAGGAATAAATCGAAATTTAAAAATACTATTAAATCAGTAATGCTCTGTAGAGTATACTATAGTGTCAGAGAATATTTGGATAATGATTTTTTTTGTGATTGAATTTACATTAATTGACTTGTCCTAATCATGTAGTGTCTTATAGGATCAATAAATATTATTATTTTTATTATTATTATTGAAAGTTCATTCTGTCATAGTCTAAATCTCCCCGACCAAGAAGAAGTTCAGAAATTGGATATTTCATACAAAATGAATAAGCGAACATGAAAAATATTCAGAATTCCACAAAATATTAACTTTCCGGACCTCATACTTTGTGACGGCCCTCTTCACTACCATCCCTCACATTCTATAGCGGATATATTTTTATTTCGGTCCTACGGAAAGGATCTCAAAGGCGTTTTATGCGCCAGTGTCCCACTCGCAATAAAGAAATTATAGGCGGGAAAATCCCCCGAAAATCCCGTTCTGAAAATGAGAATGTGCGAGAATCAGAGAGAAAGATTTCTTGACCGCGTAATAAAAGTCGGCATGTGGCATCTTCTCGGCCGATTGGGATAATGGCACATTGAACTTTGATCATGGAGCGGACTTTTTGCCGGCATGCTGAATCTCACGACTCCCAGGACATTTCTGCAAATTGCGAAAGTTTTCCTATATTTTGTTTATTGGATTCCGTGAAAGTTTGGCCGAAATAAGCGGAGAGTTCGGCTTGTTGAATGCGAGCTAATATAATTCGGATTGAAAAACACAATATCATACGAAATGTGGCCATTGGAACCATTTGCACAGCGTCGAACTAATGTGGCAACTAAACGAACGCAAGACATTTAATATCTCTGAGTTGGATTTAATAAAGGGAACATAATCTCTGTGTGACACGAAACATGATTTATGGCATATATCAGAGGAACTGAGGGGGTTATATCGGAAAATATTTTCTCCATACTGAGTTGAAGTTACAGCGTGTATTAGTTTACTTGAATTCAGTTCTCATGGATTTATTACAGATAATAGCTGGCATTAATTCTCCAGAAACCTCTACAGATTTAAATCTGAATAAATCTTATGAAAACATTTAGATTTACATTTTCAAAATGAGAAGTAGAGGTTCTTTCTTCATAGAAGGATTATTACAAAATTCAGAATATCATACATATTTCTTCTGTAACCCTTCTACAAATTTCAATTTCAACAAAATATTCATTAAAAAATTTTTTAGAATTAAATAAAATAAATGTCTTAAGAACACATCGTGTCAATTTAGTAGACATATTGAATTAGCACTGATCACACACACAGAAAATAACTCAACTAGAAGTTATTAAATAAACACTTGAACAGTACAAAATTTTGTTTCATTTCTTGTTTTATGAAAACTAAAGTCCCTTTCAAAAAAGCACCTGAATAACTTCTTCAAAAATAACTTGCCCAAAATAAGTTTCTTCAAAAATTTCTTAAACATGTAGAAAATATTTGAAAAACAATTTAGAATTATTACAACGGTAAATCATCAGCTCGATTTCATATTTAAGAATGGGGATAATTAACAAAGATATCTTACCAAACCTGCTGCTGTTTACTGTACAAACATGAACGAAATTCCAAGAAATGTAAATTGTCAACTAGAAAATTTATTCTTATTTTATTGTATATATGATAACTATATATTTTTGTCTACGCTTATTACATATTATCATTTGTTATTTAAATATTTTAATATTCACAGATATATTCTGTTAGCCTTCTACATATTTCATTTCAAAAAATTATATTTAATATTATAACTTCAGGAATTAATGTCATAAAAGTACCACATATATCAAACGACATATAAAATATTATTCATTATAAGACATCCAGATTGTATAACAAAATCCAATAAATATCAATTGTTAACAAAAACCCTATAAATTAAATATTTGGAGTAGACAAAATTTTGTTTCTGCTCATCCCTCTTATGAAAAGAAATATCTTTCAAAAATATTCAACATAATCTTAAGAATTTCATCAAAAATCTATCTTACTTCAAATATACAATATTATTGGATATCTAACTGAGTAACTTTTTAGAAAATCTCAAGATATGTAAAAACATTACTAAAAAACAAGTTTTAAGAGAGACTTTGCTTCGTCAGTACTCAATGGTATTCAATAAAATATAACATCAATCAACGAAAAGTATTTACTCACCTTTAATCCAAAAATCTTCTTGATATATGAATACTGAACATTTAAATGGAGTCTAATGTGGATCGAAATAAATAATTCTGTGGTTTACCAATGATCTTCTCTATTATAGCACCAGGACCATCTGTATAAAGAATGTTGAGGAAACCAAATAATTATATATTATGAATAAAATAAAATAAATGGAGGTTTATACTTGATAGAAGGTATGTGAAAATTTTTAAATATTTTAATATTTACAGATATATTCTGTTAGTCTTCTACATATTTAATTTCAAAACATTATATATAATACTATAAAATCAGGAATTAAATTAATGTCATATAAGTACCACTTATAACAAACGACATAGAAAATGAACATCCATTATAGGTCATCCAAATGATATAACAAAATCAAATAATTGTAAATAAATAACAAATATTCCATAAATTATATATTTTGAGTATATTGAATACGATTGAGTACTGACGAAGCAAAGTCTCTCTTAAAACTTGTTTTTCAGTAATGTTTTTACATATTTTGAGATTTTCAAAAAAATAACTTAGTTAGATATTCAATAATATTGAATATTCTAAGTAAGATAATTTTATGATGAAATTCTTAAGATTATGATGAATATTTATGAAAGATATATGTTTTCCTAAGAGGGATGAGCAAAAACAGAACTTCGTCTACTCAAAATATTTAATTTATATTATAGAATTTCTGTTAACAATTTATATTTATTGGATTTTGTTATATCATTTGGGTGTCTTATAATGAATGTTTATATTATATGTCGTTTGATATAAGTGGTTCTTATATGATATCAATTTAATTCCTGAAATTATAATATTATATATAATTTTTTGAAATTAAATATGAAGAAAGCTACCAGAATATATCTGTAAATATTAAAATATTTGAATAATGTTGTATACCTTCTATCAAGTATAAACCTCCATTCATTTTATTTTATCATTCGGTTTCAAAGGAGTCCATACAATACCTTGCAAACTTCATCTTATTTTTGTGACGAACATAGAATACTCAGGATGTTTATAAATTCACTTTATTCAAGTATTTGTACAGTAAACAGCATGCATAATTTGCATGCAGTCGGTTTTGTGAGATATCTTTGTTAGTTATTTTTATTTTTTAAATATTTAATCGAGCTGATGATTTACGGTTGTAATAACATTAAATTGTTTTTTAAAGATGTTCTACATGTTTTAGGAATTTTTTAAAGGAACGTATTTTGAGCAAGTTTTTGTTAAAGAAGTTTTTGAGGTTATGTTTTGTATTTCTGAAAGGGAATTAAGTTTTCATAAAACAAAATTTTTACTCTTCAATTATTATTATTTATTTAATAATTTTTAGTTGAGAATTTATATTTCTCAGAATTTCTTTCATTCCCTCTAGTACTGTGTAATCAGTGTTGATTTCTTATGCCTACTAAATTGACACTGTGTGCTTTGAAGACATTCATTCAATTTAATTCTAAAAAGTATTTGAGTAAAATTTTTTTTCATATTGAAATTTGTAGAAGGTTGACAGGAGAAATCTGTATGATATTTAAATTTTTCTTTATAAAAATTTTAGAAAACATATCCTAGATAAAACTGTACCACTTCATCGATATATATATTATCATGACATGTGGTGGAAATTAACTAATAACGAATCGAAAGAAATATAAAATAATGACCAAATTATTTAGACATCACCTTATACATACATCTTTCAATTGGACGTTAATGAATCACAAATTCCATCATCAAAAGTGTTCAACATGTAATTCAAGAAGGCCTTTTTTATTTTCCTTTTTTAAAGAATATACAGCACATTCTCCAGAGAAATAACCTGATAAATTCGGACCCAAAATCTCTTCAGTAAGGAGTTATTTGAATGAACAAAATAATCATTAAAAATATATATATAAAGTTCCCTGTTTTCACCAGAGATTTCTGCAACAAGTAACCAATTTTTGGGTAAGCCTGGCTTATGGGAAAATTAGGTTATATGTTATATATTATATGGTTATATGTTATATATTATGTCTAAATAATTTGGTCATTATTTTATATTTCTTTTGATTCTTCATTAGAATTTTCACCACATATGATACAGTTTTATCTAGGATATATGTTTCAAAAATACAATTCTTAATGTTTTCATGGGATTCATTTAGATTCAAATCTGTAAAGGTTTCGGAAAATTAATTCCAGTTATTATCTGTAAATTTGAAATACTTCTCCATGGTAAATATTCAATATATATATCTTATGATTTAAATCAATTTTCTTTAATTTTTCAAGAATTTTTGGATGTTGTGAGGAGTATGAAAATTCTTGAAATCTGATCAATCAGAAGGAGCATTCCTTAGACATTTTTGTTTAATTAAAAAAAAAATTTCACGAATTTTTGACATTGCTTTAGGCATCAAGACTTAATCCTCCATGTCACCGGGATAAAACTAGGATCCTAGTCAAGACAAACGCCCCAGCGCGTCAAGCCACATGTCATCGGAAACGAGTCCAGTGGAACACGTGAATTCTACCAAGTTTTCATATTGGCATGTGAGCATGGCTCTCCACCAAGTGACTTCCACAGTCCACCACTAGAGGTAGAAAGAGTGATAAGGATTACGCCATACCATCGCTCGAAGCGAGAACCCCTCCGAAGAGATGAACTCACCAGCTTCCAGTTTGGGCCCCGTCTCGAAAGCCAGAACCGTCTTACTGGTAGCAGCGAAGCACTATCTAACCTATACTGGCTCTGCAGGTTAGTACGCGAGTTGCTTGTGATGCAACTCACCCGCCGGAACACATTCTTGTCAAAGCACCCGAACGCAGTCCCATGAACTAAGATAATCTCAAGATTGATGACTTCAATTGATCCTGGTACGAGCACCGTCAACACAGCCTGTACGTCATGACTCACCGAACCCATGTGAAGTCTTTTGATTGATCCTGGCATCAAGCACTAACGGCCATTTCGTCGAGATCCACAAACTCACAAAAGTTACGTATTGAACCGGAGCCAGGACAAGGCCGCTAAACCCGGAGTCATTTCATGAGAATATCCGGAACATGGGGGTCTGCGATCAGATAAATGAAATACCTTCTTAGTCCAGCATGCAGAGTTTCAACCACTGCCCCCTCGAGTCCAATACCAATGGGGTGGCCAAGTGGTACAAGTAACACCTGAGGGCAATCCACTCCTCGAGGTAACGCAGTATGCTATATAATGCACTCGGCCATTACACAGAATCCGGAGATTTATACTGCGATAGGGTAGATTACGCCAGTTTTAAGAGAGAAGCCCTGTGCTACGACAGACTCCCTGTCACTGAGTTAATCAACCGGCTCACCCCTCCATTTCACCAGAACGGAAAAACTAGGGCCCCATTCGGAGATCTTCCGCCATACAGGTCCAGTGACTGGTGCGAATAGCATTACGTTAGGCACCAAGACTTAACCCTTCATTTAGCCGGGACGAAACTAGGGTCCTAGTCCTGACAAGCGCCCCCATCTCGTCGAGATCTAATGCAGTGGAACAAAGGACGAATCAAAATCTCAGCGCTATTCGATGACGAATAAATGACTGTTATCTCTTAATGGCTTCGATCTAAGCATCCTTCCCGCTGCCATTGAGAGAAAACAGTCGTTTATTCGTCATCGCATCGCGCTGAGGTTTTGATTCTTCCACTGCTCCACTAGACTTCAGATTAATATTGAATTTCCTATGTTTCCAACTATTTTTTCCATACCTGTATGTAATGTTCTTCTTTTTCACGAGACGATCAAAACGATGCAGTGAGAGTTTTAAATACCACGCCTGAAAGATGAGATTAGTACAATTTGGTGACCCTTACAATGGTAGGTAGAAGAGATTAAATTTTGCACATCAACACGTTCGGACTCTGATCGCGTTTTAATATTGAAAGAATGAGTTTATTAAAAGCAACTGGTTCGTGAAATAAGCTTTCCCATAATAAAACCAAATATGAAATATCTAAGTATTTTCAGAGCTATTTCCCACTTCTGTCAATATTTGCAGAAAAAAGAAGGAAAGATAAATGAGACCGGGTTTTCTGAAGAGTCAGCGGGTCAAAATAGGTGATCCCGAAGTCTCGGATATTTCCACACCAGGAAATAAATTGTGGTGACAATGGCTCCATTGAATTTAGTTACCATATTTATGGCACCGCATTCTCGGTGGCCACAATCAAATCAAATCGCGATCGAATGAGTGTGCAATAAAGACTCCGTGAACACTCTTGTGTATATCAGCGGCGAAGACGGATGAAATATGATGCAATTCCCGAGAAAAATATAGTTCTATTTTCTCAATCGTTTACTTCCACGACTTTTTCGCCACATATCCGTTATTTGTTAAGTTAGTTTTTCACGTCCACCTATAAAATCTGAGGAGATTACTCTCGGTTGAGATTTAAGTGTTCTTCTCTTTAAGATGAATCGATTCTTACGCTTGCTACACTGAAAATTGTGGTGGATATTATCTTGATGATTCTACGTAATTTTTCTGATCTATTCTAAAATCAACAATCTCAGTTCAGGATACCGATTAGTGTGATACAAATAACACATTCAAATGGGTTTTGGTAATTGTTGTTTAATTTACCCATTTGATTTTCTCGACATTGAACAAGGTATTTCACCTGAATCTGCTCTTTCACCAGCCTGAATGATGTCACCAACCGGCTCTCTAGACTAAGCCTCTCAAAAATCCTTCATTCCTCGTAGAAATCCATATGTGGTAGAAGTCATCTAACAAGCGATTAGACAAATGTCCCATTAGTAGCAATATAATTTTTATCTGCCTTACTGATATATCTCTTCGAACAAGTAAGTTTACATTCACAGTCCCTCCAGAAATCCTCTTACATTCGCTCCAGTCACAGTCAATGATGTTGACACGACAGTCTTTCTCTGCTCTTCAAACAAGTGATTCTACATTCACAGTCACCGCAAAAACCCGCTTAAATTCACTCAAAAAGAATCTCTCTGCTCTTCGAATCAAGTAAGTCTTGACTCAACCCGGAGTCAAGGTAAAATCCGCTCACATTCACTCTAGTCACAGAAACTTATCTCTCCCGCTACATCGCTGAAGAGTTTACACATTCAAGGAAAGAACTAACTCTATTCGTATTCATTTCTAACTTCACAATTCAATCTCAAGAAAAAATTTCATTCACCCCCTCGTGATGATATAAAATCGCAGTAAAAAGCCCAAAAGTGGATTTATAACCTATTATAATTATACTTGTGATTAAGTTCAGTAAATTTTTGAAGTGAAACTAAGTGAATCTAGTGAAAGTGAACAATGGTGAGGAAACCCAGTGATATACTCCTTTATGAGAAAAATGGGATTTTCACCACAACTTCAGAAAAAAACTCCATCCCAACAATCCCTTAATTTTGGGTGAAACAACTCAAAATTTTAGACTGTACTATTCAATATTAACAGTGTAGATAAACGAATTATAAAATTATAAAATTATTAAAATTTTATCATTCTCAAGAATTCAGGAAGGTATATCTACATACCAAGTAATACTTTCAAGACTTTTTTACTGAGTGTTAAACTAATATCAGTCTTCCCTTATGTTATATGGGTCATTTTTGTGGAATGTTATACATTCTGTCAAGAAAGTACCGGGAATTATCGATTTAAATCTGGCGGGGCAATGAGGCAGGTAAAAAATTTGTTTCCTAGGTTGGTACCACTGTCCTTAATTACTATGCCAAGCTTGAGCGGGATCTGTCAACTAGTGTGTTTGCAACAGCTGATTAAGTCAGTCGATGTCAGAATGCGTGCCGATTTTTACTATGGGTGATTACTATGGGACGATAACGCGCCTTCTCACCGAGCTACGATTGTGACTGACTTTCTCGCCAAAAACTCAACAAACGTGCTTCAGCAACCACCGTTTTCGCCGGATTTGGCTCCCTGCGACTTTTTCCTCTTCCTAAAACTGAAATTGCCCCTTCGTGGCACCCGTTTTGAGTCGATTGAAGCCATAAAACAAAATTCGGCGCGAGAGCTAAAGTCCATCCCGGAAAGCGCCTATAAAAAATGTTTCGATAATTGGAAGTGCCGTTGGCATAGATGTATTGGAGCAAATGGAGCCTATTTTGAAGGCGACCCAATAAATTTTGACGATTAAATGTAAACATGTTGTTTTAATTGAAAATTCCCGGTACTTTCTTGACAGAGTAGTACATCATTGAATTTTAAAAAATAATGTATTTGGTTGTCCGGAAAGTAAGTTCGTTTTATTTTTCGGGAAATGAAAGGAAATTTGCGTATAAGGAAAAATTATTTTATTTAATTATATATTGACCATTCTGGTCCAACACCCTTTTCCACCTTTCTGTTAGTAGCATGATTTCACACTCATAAAACTATCGGTCTATGCTGACAAAAAACTGATCCAGCTGATTTTTGATTTTTTACTTCTTCATTTGAAGTAAAATATTTACCGTACAAAAAATTTTGCAATAATAATCCGAAGGCGGCATCTGTAAAAGCTTTTGGCGAGTGACCAAACTCATAAGAGGTTACGCATTATCTTGGTGGAACACTACTACCTTTTCTGTTGATTAATTCTGGCCTTTTCTATTGAAGTGCATCATTCAGTTTGTCCAACTGATGACAGTAGACTTCCAAATTAATTGTTGTGCTGTCCGGTAAAAGCTCAAAAAAAAACGATTCCTGTAAAATCCCACCAAACACCAGACAGCATTGATGGATATTGTCTTTCGAATTGCTTTAAGCCGGTTCATTCTTATTGCTCCATCATCCAGCATTTGGAAAGTTGCTTCATTAATGAAGCAAAACTGAGAATAATCATTGATCATTGTGAAGCATAAAAAAATTCAACCACCTTCTAAATGGCAGTCTTAAAAAAAAAACTGTTTTATGCAAATTGACTCAGTTCAACCGCTTTTTGATCATGATTTGTGTCAATTTCGGCTCTTCAATTGGTTTTCGACATTTGAACCTCATGCCATACGAAAATCTCCGTATACTGACCATAGAACACCCTGCCTCTTGAAATTTGTTCTTAATTTAACAGTGGTTTGCTATTTCTGTATTATATTAATTTGCAGAATCTTCAAAATTCTCTGTTTTCTAGAAGTTATGGAAGGTTATCTAACATAACGATCCTCTGAAAAGCTTTAACATGTTGGTTTGCTTGCAGAGTTTTGCTCAAGCGTTGAATTGTAGATTGAGATACTTCACACAGATTTGGCACATGTCTTTGACTATTGAAATATTGTTTGATGCAATAGTGCAATACCAGATGATTTCACATCTGAAAAAACAATTATTAACATTTGCATAACTTTAAGTCTCAATAACTACTTCTGTGCCTTCAAATACGGAAAACAGTCTTCTTTGAAGCTAGCCCAATAAAGTGAGCAACGACTGTAAATTCACCCCGCAAAAGAACTCCAGAGCTTTCACTGAACGATAGCGTCATCTATCTGAGTAAAATACACATAACAGTATTCCCCATGAAGCTGAATGAAGCATTGAACCAATTTGTTCCAATAACTTTCACAATTGCCAACGGTGGAAACCATCCTCCAGCTCATATCCTAAAAACTACCAACACATGTGAAAGCGGAACTTTCCACTTAAAGCTTCCTGAAAACCATAAATCCTGAGAAAGGTTTCATCTGCATAAACATTTCTTCACAAATGTTTCTTGGTAACAAAATAATAAAATAATCAGATTTCTTATTGAACCTAGGAGGGAGGTCGGAGTCACATACAAAATGAAAAAATGTAAAAACCTGGCAAGGATAATAAAGAAATACATTACTTGAATCTTACAAGAAAGTTACTTCTCGGAACCAACTACAACAAATTTCGTTTTTGGCACTCAAATGTCAGGTATAATAAAATTAAAAGCTTTTCGAATTCGCAAAGCTCATAAGCTAATTGAATGAAGGTATACATTAGTCAATAATGTTACAATGTGAGGAAGGTTTGCTTGCAACATAAATATTAAACAAATATCAAATATTCTTTCATTGCTCTGATTGAGAATATTCAGTTATGTTTCAAACCAAAATACCAAACATAATGGTATCTCTGAATGATATCCTTTGCATATCAAGTCAAGAGGATCTTCAAGTAAAATGTTTCTATATATTAGTTTGATGTGGACGTAGCTTGAGTTAGCAGCAACAATGCTGGAGTTGAGAGCTCATAACCCCACATCCTCTTCTTGCCTACATATAACGTCCGTCCATATCAACCGAAATTACATAAAGGAAACAATTCGTCTTGTAAAATTATAGCTCGAAGGCGGTCTAAAAATAAAGGCCAAGTGTCAGAAATGGTTGATTTATCGTGCTGACTCTTATGAATGGAAGATTTTGCATATAATTATTTCATGGTTCTTGTATGTGACTTCGCGTTTTGTTGAATTGTCAGGATCCTGTTTCACCATAATTATTCCGGAACACTCCTGCCACCAAAACATGATTCCATTCATGGCTGTGAACCCTCAGTTGAAAAACCACAGGGGTGGAAATGTCACAGATATCTCATGATAAAGGTGTAATTTAATTGATGAGGGAACAACTTTTGATATTCACGATGAGAAGAAACAGATTTGAATTCATTATGAGCCTTCTAAATCTGAATAAATAAACAGCCGGTTAGTGTAAAATTATTTATTTCGATATTTCGCGAATATCTAGTTATACAATAATCGTTTCATCAATTTTATTTTGATTTGTTCCGGTTTTATTCAAAAAAGGTTCAATAGAGTGGATTTGTTCAGGTTTATATGCTCTTTGAGTAAAACGTGTTTTCTATTGCACCTATTATATATATATATATATATATATATATATATATATATATAAATATATATATATATATATATATATATATATATATATAGTAACTATAGGAGGTTTAATCTACTGGATTTGTTTTATATATATATATATATATATATATATCTATATATATATATATATATATATATTATATATATTATATTCTTCTGGAATAACGATCAAAATCTTCAAAAGGGAAGAAGCTTACTAGCTTCTGTTAAAATTATTGAAAAACTGATTCTTTCACTGATTTTACAAAATTTACATTATATCGTGGCTTTAAACTATTCTAAATAATCAACTTAAAATTTTGTGAATAATTTGGTAACAGTTTCATGAAACTTGGTTGAGTTTAAATACTTATTTTCAATCTGAAGAGTTTTCCAAATGTCAAAAAATTCATATAATTTAACTTCTTATGCTTTTTACTGAATAGTACTTATAAAATTAATTAAATTTCTTCAGCTTAGATGCTATTACAAATAAATTATATTTTTGAGAAATCCTTAACTTGTGTTTTATGTTTTTGAAAAGGAATTGGTTTCACTATGGTAAGATCAGAAAAAAAAATTTGTCTCCTTCAAATATTTATTTATTGATTTTGATTGCCTTCTTTATATTGGTTGGTTTATTTATTCCATTTGACATTGTATATTGAGTTTTGAATATATACGTCTATTAAATATAAGCGGTGCTTATTATAGACATTAATTTAATTCTAAAAGTTTTTTGAATAAAAATTTTTTCGAAATTGAAATTGTAGAAGACTAACAGATTAAATCTGTTTTGATATTCAAATTTTGTTATATTTCCTCTATCAAGTAAAAAGCCTTTTTCTATTTTATTTTATACATAATATATGATTATATTTAGGCTTGAATAATTCTCATTATGGAACGTCAATGGTGTGAAGAAGACCATAGAATGCCTTACAGTTTTCTGTGATTTTGTGACGAACTGACTACCTGGTTTTTTAAAGTAAGTCTCTTTGAACAAGTTCACTTGTTGAGTTCTAAGGTATGATATAGTGATGGTTAGTTGATTTTGATATTTAAATGTTATCTAGGGCCGATGAAGAGATTATCCGTATTCTAATTGTTTTTTGAAGATATATTACATGTTTTGAGAGATTTTTGAATTAACTTATTTGAATATTTAAATATATTAAATATTTCAAATAAATTATATTTTTGAGAAATCCTTAGTTGTGTTTTATGTTTTTGAAAAGGAATTGGTTTCACTATGGTAAGATCAGAAAAAAATTTTGTCTCCTTCAAATATTTATTTATTAATTTTAATTGCTTTTTTATATTGGTTGGTTTATTTATTCCATTTGACATTGTATATTGAGTTTTGAATATATACGTCTATTAAATATAAGCCGTGCTTATTGTAGACATTAATTTAATTCTAAAAGTTTTTTGAATAAAAATTTTTTTGAAATTAAAATTGTAGAAGACTAACAGATTAAATCTGTTTTGATATTTAAATCTGTTTTTATTTTCAAAATTCTATTACAACTCTATTGATGCCTAAGCATCTTGAAGAATATCTCTTACATTAATAATTTCAGAATTTCTGACATACACACTATGTTTTCTCTAATTAATTGAATTTGGATCAAATTTGTCCTATTTACATAATTCTGGTAAGTTAAATTTAATTTAGCCTATTCTTTGCTAATAATTTCACTGAAGCTTATATACAATTCATGACAGTCTTTTCGACACTTTTCTTCATGAGTTCAAACTAGATATCTAAATTCAAATAACTTTTATTTATTGCAACTTTGGCTTTTTTAAATATTCGATATTTATCATTTAAATGCTCCCTATGAGTTCTATTTAAGATTATCAACAAAAGTTTTTGATTTTTGACTATAGTTTGAAGAATTTTCACTCGACTAGTGTTGATGAATTTAAAATATGCTTTTTGTTCAATGTTTGGCTTGTGAGTATTTTCATGTATAAATAATCTATATTTCTGAATAAATTGATAAAATTCAATTGATTTCGGTCTGATTACACTCTAACTAGTGAACATATATATGCAACAGTGAGTCTTGTCCCTGAATTTTATTGATTTTTATTATCTCAGTTTTTTAAGAATAATTATTTATAACTGTTTACAAGGTGTTATTCATAAAATCCATGACAGTACTTATATTAACTTCCATTAAATCCAGATTTGTCTGTTCGTCGACGTTCACAACAAGTTGGACTCTGTGCTTCCACCACATGGAAAATTTTGCGTAAAGATCTTGGTCTTCACCCTTACAAGATCCAAGTGGTTCAAGAACTAAAGCCACTTGACCATAATAGGCGTCGTTTATTTGCTTATTGGGCCCTAGAACAGCTATATAGAGAAATATATAATTGGTTTTAATGGTTTTTTTTTCAGCCTAAATATATTACATATATTACAAAACTGCAAGTTTGATTTGTTTATCCAAATTGAGAGAGTAGTTTTACTTTAATTGCGATGAAAACACTATCTTGTTCGTGGAACAGTTCTTGGAGCTTTTTCACCGTTGTTCACTTGCACTGAGGTCAATTTTTCTGGATTCTCTTTTGGGTTCACCTTTCACAAATGACTATCTAATTATAAATAAATAATGTATATAATACATTCACTTCCAAGCCTTTTAGTGCGTTGTGGAACAGTTCTTGGAGCTTTTTCACCGTTGTTCACTTGCACTGAGGTCAATTTTTCTGGATTCTCTTTTGGGTTCACCTTTCACAAATGACTATCTAATTATAAATAAATAATGTATATAATACATTCACTTCCAAGCCTTTTAGTGCGTTGTGGGTTATTGAGAGAGAGTGTTCTTTGGAAGGCTAAAGTGAAATGCGAATATAAAATAATTCAAGAGTAGAGAGAGATGTGTGCTTACTTCTTTCTACAGAGTGAGTACTGCGTGACCATTTGGCCGAGAGAATGTCTTCAACCGAAGCTTTTTGCTAACTGGCAGAATGAGAGACTCTCTTAGTCTTGGTCAGGTAAATTTTTTCACCGTGAAATGTCACCTTGACAACGAGCATAAATCTGAAATTTTTTTGTGGATTTTTTATGGGATATCCATCAACAGTCATCTACCAAAAAAATAATGAAACTCTTTCTCCCCAAACTATTATTATTATATGTATGCGGATTATCCACTAAAATTTTTGAGCAGTGCTTCTTGTTAATTGGTATTGAGTTGTGAATTTTGAGTTTCAAGACGTGAATCCTGATAATGCTGTCGATATAAACTTTCAATCAAATTCTTACTGAAGGTTCAAGTCGAATAACCGAATCGTTATAGTGGGATTTCGTAATCGAATTCACTTCCATTAGTGACAAAATTTAGTTTTCCACCAGCTTAACTTAATAGTAAGTTAATATCGTAGGATTCATAAATACGTAATTGACTATCCGCGTAATACTCCAGTAAACACGATGCCCCCTAATGGCCATGCCGGAAACTAATGTCTTCTTTATATGCTCGATATTCCTTTTCCATACTTTAATATTACATCGTGAGATACGGTTCCAAGATCATTTTTATGTGCCATTAATAAAATTCAGGACGGTCGTATATCACTATAATATAAAACTTTATGGTTTTTGAAATAAGATCTGAGACAAAAGCTATTTGCAACTGCCTCAAGACGTTCGTTCAATAAGACCGCAAGTGTAGCAAATGTGGGGAACGAGGCAAAAAACCATCTAGTAGATGAGGGTATTTGGGTTGACGGTACGCATTTAAATTTCCATCATATACGAATGAGTTTCCTGGTGATATAAACTACGAACAGGCAAATCCTCGTTCTTGAATGTTCGATATTACCGTCGTTTATGCAATAAGAGGTTCAGAATAGAAAATAGATCAACTAAAGTACCGAAGGAATTAGCGGATGGGTCATTTAAAATTCGCATTTTTGATGGGCTATAAATAAAAAAATCTAATGAATATTTTATCTCAGTTATGAGCTTACTGGAAAGGTTGAACCTTGACGTTTAAGAATGAGAAACAATATCATTTAAATGATTGCTCCGACTGGCTATGGTACCCCAACCGACCAACACAATTTTTCATTACCTTGTCGATTGTTTGGGGCTCAATCTCATGAACGGCAACTTCGATTTTGTGTTTCAAAACATCAATCGTTTCTAGATGGTCAGCATAACACTTGTCTTCGACGGATCCCCACAAAAAATAGTACAACGGAATCTAATCACAAGTCCGGTGCGGCCAACTGACATCAGCATTTCGCCTGGTTATTCGATTTTTAAAACGCTGCTCAAATGATAGATGGTTGCTGTGAATTTACAATAAGTTTATTGCAAATGGAATTTGCAAGTGATAAAAATTGCCTAGAGTTTAGGGAACTGGTTAAAAATATTGCCAATATATCAAAATAACCTATGTATTTCGGAATCAACGTTGCATTGCATGCCTCAAAATATAACGTGTGGAGACCTTATTTCAGGGATAATTTTTATTAGATATAACTAATAAAGATAGAGTAAAAAACTGGAGATCAGAGATAGGTTGAATAAGACTGTTTGGACTGTATTGGAATATATGTACCTGTTATCAGAGATTAAATGAATACTACACTTGAACAAGTATAGAAAATATATTGAAGTAAAAAATATGTGTCATAAAATGCTTAAAGTATACAAAATTAACTTCTTCTGTGTGGTGCTGTATGTCTGACTGTGTCGAGGAGACTCTTGTATTGAGTGTTTGGAATATAATTTTTGAGAGAGTTAATATATTATGGTATATTAAAATAACATTGAATTTAGTCTGTGGTTTCTGTGGTTAGTCTTCTTTTATAGAGAAACTCAGCCCTTTTGAAATCAACCACTGTTTACAGATTATACATCATACAATAATACTTAAATATTATAGGATGTACATGCGTCGGTGATTTTAGCATGAGATTACATGTAGTAGCGGGAGTTTGCATCTCAACAGTTACATTGGCTGTGTGACAGGAGGTCCCGTCCTATTGAAATCAAATGTTGTCCACGCCTTCCTTTTGACGAACAAAAATTAGTTGAGCATGGCACCATAACGTTCCTCATTGACCGTGACGGCGGCTCTATGCTCACTTTCGAAGAAAAATGGCACAATGATGCAACCAGACCAAAAGACGCACCAAACAAATACTCGTTACTCGCCTTTTTCACAATAAGGTGCGAATTCTCAAATCCCCAAATGAGAGAATTTTGCTTATTCACATTTCCTTCGATGTCAAAATGAACTTCATCGTTAAAGATGATTTTTCTTGAAAAATGCTCACCTTTGCCACTGGGCGAAGTATGAACGCATCACTAGGCTTCAGTTTTTGCACTGGTTGAACTTTTTGAGCCTTCATACCGAGATCTTCATGCAAAATTCTCTTCAGAGAAGAGCATGAGCATGAGCAGTTGATGGTGATGGGTGTTTAACTATATGCTTGGGCCACAGCAGCAATGTATTCAGGTATGCTCACTGAACAAGAACGTTGTTTTATCGAATAACGATCTAGTTTCACGAACCCGTGCTTTTTGGTGAATGATAGAAATTTGAATTGAAATAAAACACATTCAAATTAAGATTGAAGCCACTTTTTTTATTTGAAAGATGAATGTCAATTTTTGGTTCAAAAATAATTTCCGGCATATGTCCAGCTCTGAGGAACCGCATTCGACCAGACCAATTTTGGACCACTTTTTCGAGTAATTCAGGCCTTATTTCAACAATAACACAAGTTATGTTGGTTTCCAAATCGTCTATTGTTTGTGGTTTATCAGCATACAGCAATGACTGGACATAACCTCACAGAAAATAATCCAGTGGAGTTATGTCGCATGATCTTGGAGGCCAATTAATTGGAAATAATGTTATCGTCAAATCTTTGTTTCAATAAATTAATTGTTACGGCAGCAGCATGAGGTGTAGCACAATCTTGTTGGAACCAAAATACTTCTGGGTCGATACCATTCAAATTTTGAAGCAAATAATCATTGATCATCGATCTGTAACGAGCACCATTCACTGTAACATTAGCTCCAGCATCTTTTTTAAAGAAATATGAACCGATGATGCCTCCAGCGTGTAAAGCACACCATGTAGTGCATTTTTCAGGATGCAATGGAACCTGCAGAACTTCTTGAAGATTGTTTTCACTCCATATACGGCAATTTTGCTTGTTTACATAGCCGTTCAACCATCACTAAACACAATTTTACGATAAAAAGTGCTGTTCTAGGGCCCAATCAGCAAACAAACGACGTTTATTATAGTCAAGTGGCTTTAGTTCTTCAACCAGTTGGATCTTGTATGGGTGTAGACCAAGATCTTTACGCAAAATTTTCCATGTGGTGGATGCACATAGTCCAAATTGTTAAGAACGTCGACGAATAGACAAATAGGTATCATTATGAGTTACAACAGCGATATTTTCTTCTATACGTACAGTTCTTTGTCATTGCAAATTTAAATAATTCTTTGTCTTTTTGCTGTTGTTGCATTGAGTATAGAAAATGTCCGAAATCTATCGATAGTTCGACGAATAAGCTGCTCTGATGGACGATTATGTAAACCATATATTTCACTAAGTGCTCTATAAGTTTGGCGAATAGAAAACTGATTTTGAAAATAAATTTCAACAATTTGTAAACATTGTTGCGTCTTTTCATTATAATTTGTCAATGCTTACTGAAGAGAAATGTGAAAACAACATGGCTTCTACCTTCTGTCAAATCACAGTTATCCCTATCGAAAGTTGTATCATTCTAAAAAAAACACCCGATACAAACGCTAGATGTTCCAGGCTTTAAATAAACTTTTTAATATGAACATGAACAAAAATCCATATTAAAATTTTATATTTGTGTCTATGTTATATTTTCTTGTTGACTCATCTTGAGTTTTTTGACTTGCCGATAGATGGAATGAAAGAATTTCCTATTGGGGATCAATAATTTTCGTTATTTCAGTTAAATAATACAGATAAAGGATGGGCGATCTAGCGTTTGTATTTTGAAGTAGAGTCTATTTCGAGTCTGGCAACACTTGTGTCATTCATGTTTTGACAGAAGTTAGTTTTATATTTGACATACTTATTTCCAAAGTAGTGAATCTTCAACCTAAACTTTCAGAAATTCTCGTGGAAAATTCAAAAGCAAATTGAAACTAAATAGTTATTTGATAAAACAACCCCTTCACGTTCTCGTCTAGTCAGCACACCTGAAGCATTGCTGCTGTGTCCCAGAATGTGGAATGTGGAATTTCTCGCACTTATTTGGGGAGAATTTTTCATAATGACCACAGAAAAAAAGCTTACAAAGTTCAACTAGTGCAGAAGGTGAAGCGCATCTTGACCATCCGCTGCGTTTCCACATCGCCCAATGAGCTTAATATTGTATGGCCGAAGATGAGCTTTTTCCCAGAAAAATTATCTTCAGTATAGAAGCTTCTTTTCACGCCATCGGACTATTTTTGTGGGATCCGTTGAGGATAAGAGTTATGCTAACTATGCCGAAACAATTGATTCCTTGAAACCTGAAATCGAAGTCGTCATTCATGAGATTAAGCCCCATACAATCGAAAATGTACTGATAAATTGCGTTGATCGAATGGGGTACTGCAGCTTGTTGTGACGGTTATTTGAGTGATATTTATTTCCATTCGTAAATATCAAGATTCAACCTTCCTAATAAAATCAAAACTTTAAAAATATATTCATTAGTTTCTTATTTATGGCCGATTAAAAACGCAGATATTAAATGACCCGCCTCTTATAAATAGTTGAATATTTGATTTGATAACCATTTTTTTATATGACAAAATTTCCACCTTCTATTCAAAGTCGCGATATTTGAGTTTCATATTATGACATCACCTATACAGGGTGACAAGAAAAACCTAGGCCAAACTTTTTTTTGTCATTTATATCTTGACTCATGCTCGATGGCATTGTATGATGCCTGAACGACCTTATCGGTTCACATACTGAGGGGTTATTCCAAAGTTACCTTTAAACTTTATTAAACAAAAGAAATTAAACAAAACAACAACGAATAATAATAACATAAACATTTGGTACTAATATATTTAATAGGTTTCGAAGTGACTTGCTTTGGCGGCGATATAGCTTCAGGCGCTTCTTGAAATTTTTGACAATGGCCCGCAGCTCTTCGGGCGTTAATGGGTCTCATTCCCGGTGCAGGGATTGCTTCAGTGACTCCAAACTTTTGTGGTGTTTAGCACACGCCCTGAGCTCCGAAATCATCCACACGCTGTAGTCCATTGGGTTAAGATCCGGCGAGTAGGGCGGCCATTCTGCAGATGTGATGAAACCCGGATAATGGGTCGTTTTCGCTTTGGGAGCCGGAGCGGAATCCTGTTGAAAGGTCCAATGCGTGTCGCCGAAGAGCTACTGGGCTCACGGAAGTACTACGGCCTCGAAAATGTCGCAGTGGTGGCTTCTTGATTGATTTTGACCCATTGATCCACGAAACCAAGAGTGTTTTGCCGCTGGCGCAAATTCAGTCCCAAACTATGACGAATTTCGGATTTTGACGATGGCCGACGTACCGGAAGCTTCTGTGGACCACACGAAGGAGTTGGCGGCTTTTTTGGAGTCGTACGCGCTTGTTTTCATCCGTGAGGAGTTGAACTTTTTGGATCTTGTATAGCTTGAGGTTGAGCTCCTTTTTGGACTTCGGACGAACGGATTTACGATTGTTACCGGTGTCACGGGCTATTTTCTTCATGGATACCCTCAGATTTCGATTGACTCACTTCTTGACGATGTTGTTTTTGCTTCCTGGACGACTACCATCGTGGTCAATCTCCTTGAAACGGCAAATTGCATCGAAAACAGTTTGTCGAAGCACATTGGGAAAGCGAACAATGTCGCATTGACGCTTAGCTTGACGGAACAGCTCCAAAATTGCAATACGTTCATTTGACATTCAACACTCAGCAAAATAAAGTAATATCAAACTGAAAATTCACATATTAATACAAGAAAGTATAGAGAATCTAATAGAATAAAAATTATTCGGCTGCGTTAAAATACTTTTGTTCCAGAACATAGTAAAATTTGACCGAAGTTTTTCTTGTCACCCTGTATTTAAATCCCTCATATCACTTTCACGAGTATCAAAGGAATGAATAACATGAGTAGAAACATATGCTCTAGAAATATCACATTCCTCTTGCAGACGTTGGGTGGAAATTAAGGTTACAACAACGTTTACTACCATCATAAATCCAATGTGTTCATTTAATGCATTTAATTTGGAAGGAACGATCTGTATTCTTTCTATGCTGTCAACGCCATCAGAACCACTCCCAAGAACACCCTTGAATTTCACCCAGAAGGCTCTGGGAAAGCTCTGTCGCTCGATCCCGAATCCATGCAAAGCTTTCAATATAACATGTAGTTCAAAATTTATCTAGATTTATTGATACCGAGACCCATGGGAAACGTCCAGGTGACGTGAATGTGTAAAAACTTGCTTGAAGCACAATCCCTTTTCTCACCTGATCTACGGCATACCTTTTCACTCCTAAAACATCTAATGGAATTCAAATATGGCGTTAAAAGTGCTTTTTAAAAGGGCCCTTCTCTCGCATGCCTGTTCAGAAAGGAAAGCGTTATCTGTAACATGGTTTCCTTTCCTATTTTTTCTAACATATTACTGTCCTATGTTTTCAACGTAGCAAAGAGGTTCTATAGCCAACATCTGATAAATCTCATGAAACGAACTCAAATACGAACCGCTTCAAAGTTGATTTATTATTCTGTTGTTAGTTTTCAAACTAGGAATAATTGAGAGGGAGATTAAATTCTGCGTTATTATTTCTATTACTAAATTATCTAGAATTCAGAGAACAATTTAAAATAGTTGGTATCCCAGGCAGTTTTTTCAGCGTTTCACGTTGATCAAAAATTTAAAATATGAGACCGAAATTGAAACACAATCATGAAAAGGGTATTTTTCACTTGAAAAAAGACATTCCCAATATCTAACATATCAAACAGATTATTTCTGCTAATATATCGGGTGTTTTTTTAGAGTAATAGAACTTTCGATAGGGAATACTGTGATTTGACAGAAGGTAGAAGCCATGTTGTTTTGATATTTCTGTTCAGTAAGCATTGACACATTATCAAGGAAAAACTCACGCCGCAACAACGTTAACAAATTGTTGAAATTTATTTTCAAAATCAGTGTTCTATTCGCCAAACTTATAGAGCACTTCGTGAAATGTATGGTTTTAGTACATGATCGTCCATCAGAGCAACTTATTCGTCGAACTATCGATAGATTTCGGACAACATTTTCTCCACTCAATGCAACAACAAAATAAAGAACTGCACGTACAGAAGAAAATATCACTGTGTTAATGATGATCCAGATTTGTTTATTCGTCGACGTTCACAAGTTGGACTCTGTGCATCCACCAAATGGAAAATTTTGCGTAAAGATCTTGGTCTACACCCATACAAGATCCAACTGATTCAAGGACTAAAGCCACTTGATCATAATAAGCGTCGTTTGTTTGCTGATTGGGCCTTAAAACAGCTTGAAGTTGATCTACTTTTTCATCGTTAATTTGTGTATGCTATGTAAATAAGCAAAATGGCCGTATATGGAGTGAAAACAATCCTCAAGAAGTTCTGCAGGTTCCATTGCATCTTGAAAAATGCACTGTATAGTGTGTTTTACACGCTGGAGGCATCATCAGTCCATATTTGTTTAAAAACGATGCTGGAGCTAATTTTACAGTTAATCGTGATCGTTACAGATCGATGATCAATGATTATTCGCTTCAAAATTTCAATAGTATCGACCCAGAAGTGTTTTGGTTTCAACTAAATGGTGCTACACCTCATGCTGGTACCGTAACAATTGATTTATGGAAAGAAAGATTTGGCGATAACATTATTTCGAGAAATGGTCCATTAATTGGCCTCCAAGATCATGCGGAATAACTCCACTGGATTTTTTTATCTGGGGTTATGTCAAGTCATTGGTTTATGCTGATAAACCAGAAACGCTTCGGAAGCCAACATAACTCGTGTTTTTGATGAAATAAGGCCTGAATCACTCGAAAAAGTGGTCCAAAATTGGTCTGGTCGAATGCGGTTTCTTCGAGCTAGTCGTGGTGGATATATGCCGGAAATTATTTCTAAAACATAAATGTTATAAAATTATCTTTGAAATAAAAACAAATTGGCTTCAATCTTAATTTAAATGTGTTTTATATCAATTTAAAGTTCTAACACTCTAAAAAAACACCCGATATTCATCATTATATATTTATTATAATTATATTTCTACAAATGAAATTTTATGAAAATTTTTCTTGAAAACTTTTTGAAATTAAATCAAATGAATGCCTTAGAAAACACTGTTTCAATATCAGTGGACATATAGAATTAGCACTTATAATATAGCGTCAAAAATAAATACAAGACTTCAAAGAATATATAGAATAGTGATTGAACTTACTCAACAAACCTGTAATGTTTCATAACGGTATTATGAAATCCAAATTCCACTCCAAAAATGCCCAACATAATCTGGAGAAATTCTTCGAATTTACCTCTCTTTAAAAACATAATACCGTTATTAAACCACAATGTTTCCACGAAATCTTTGTTAGGTAAGTTCAATCAATATCCTAAATTTTCCTTGGGTTCCTTCATTCCTTTTTGGATGCTTTGTAATGAATGTTAATTCTATATGTGTACTACAATTGAAACAGCGTATTCTAAAGCAATTATTCAATAAAATTCTAAAAAGATTTTGAGAAAATTTTTATAAAATTAAAATTTCTAGCCAGCTTAGCACAATAAATCTGTTTTATATTTGAGATATTAAAACAGAATCAGATTAAAAAAAAACAAGAATTCAGGAGGATTCTCTTATTCATAATTAAATGAATATGCTAGAGTTTTAATAGATTAAAATCATTCGAAATTTTTTACAATTTGACTATGATCACAATAACATCTTTAGAAATTGAATACTGTGACTTTAGCTAGGTAACTTCTTATATAAATGACGACATATTTCCAAACGTATTTTTTGTTTTAATTTTCAAGAAATTGGGACGATTTATTCAAATATTCCATTTGAACTAGCTTGAAACTTCATTTCTTGAATAAAAAAATTTCAAGTGGGCATATTTTGGGTATTCCAGGTGATGGAATAGCTCATTCGCAAACTTCATTTTCCAATTTAAGCTTGAAACCTATAATATGAATTTAAAGTTATTACTTCCAAAAGTAACCACTGACAACAACGCTCTAACACAAAACCTGTATGATAGATAGACAGAATTGAATTTAATTTAAAGTGTTTCAGATGCAAGTTAATCGTTTTGGGCCAATTTCAAGTTCGGAATTCTCAAGATTTGAGAGGAATAAGGCTTTTCGGTATGCACAAGCATAACTACATTACTATTGACTTACTTTAGCTATTCTTTATTTGAAATATTATTTCGAAACTGAAAAAATATTGTACAAGCGAACATAGATGCGAAAGCTTGACAATATTTCCAGAAGTTGGAACTTCAACTCTAAATAACTTGACAGAGGTACCTTCATTTCAAATGACTAGAAGTGCCTAATGGGCCAAATTATTCAAGTACATATAACTTACTGATGAAATACTTATCCTTACAGTCAGTAGTTTTAGACGAAACAAAATAAGTTTGATATAATAAGAATTAGGGGCAATAAATCTTCAGAAATATTTTTTCTCATTTTCAATCCTTCTTTTCATCAAGTCCAATGATTCAGGTAAATATTTTTATAGCAAATCCTAGAAACTTCTTTCCGCTTGTCTCGTGAAAGAGTATGAACATTTCGAAGGTTGAGTCGCATTCATTTTGGTGCTTGATTCATAAACTGAAGATGAAAAACAGATTATTTTCACATTAAAATATTCCAATTTCTCCTAGTCTTCATCTGCATCTATTGATTCCTTCACATTCGCTTCACGGTGTCAAAATTAGATTCTTCATTAAACCGGGAACTCCTAAATTTGTTATCTATTAACTGGCAAATGTTTCTTGATAACGTTAAACGGGTAATTCATGGAGTTTCATTTAGAAAGCATTGCCTCCATTTTCATCTATGAATCAGTTTCTGGACGTCTCTATTGTAGACATTCATATATTTTCATTATCAGTTGCGTAACCCTATATACCATGACCAATGGTTTTATTGTTTTCAATTCTGAACTTCCCGTCACTGTTTCTTAGTCTTCGTTTAAGTGTAACTTATGTTTGATTTGCAACATAGAGTCCTTTATTTTCTAAACTAGATGATCACAAGGCAATAAGAAGTTATCAAAAAAGTACGCAACAATAAACTGCAAAACTTTAGTCCATTTTCATCAAGAAACTCATAAAATATATTGTTTATATTTGGTGAAAACTTTAGAAAGTTCTTCATTTTTGCCTCTAGATCATGATCTATTCAATTTGATATATATATACTTTGGGATAAAGGACAATATGACGTCTAGTTATGTATCTTGTTCATTGATATTGAGATCTGAATACCGTTTTGCTCAATCCGTTCAAGCACGTGTTTGACGGTAATGGCCTGCGGAATTTCTCATAATCGGAACTAATTACATCAATATGAGAAATTAGGAGCTGCTTCACATCAACATGGTCTGACAACAAAGACATTACTACAAGGAATTCTCACAACAGGTCTCCCCAGGGTAATAATTCATTGGATGCTTGTATAGATGCTATAATTCGATGAATTAATTAGGAGAAAATATTTAATTTCGGGAGATTCTAACAAATTCATTAGCACTAAGGTTATAGAAAGTTTACCTATGTTAGAGGTACCTGCCCAAAAACTTATATTGTACAAATCGGAAGGTCCTTTTATAACATAAAAATGGAACACCGACGATCTTTCCCCATTAAAAAGTAAGATTCTACGTATGCGGAAGATCTTGTAATAGAGAAACATGATTTTGATGAGCGTTTCAATATTTCACATAAAAAAATTGGGGTTTGAAGCTGAACCTGTTAGAACGTTTAGAAATAAACCGATTAAGAGATTCGGGGCATTCATTGAATATAAGTTATCTATTTTACCATTATTCTCTCAGGGACCCGGTGGTTCTACCAAAATATAGAAAACTTTATTGTTACCTTATCTGAAACAGAAATTATATAAAAACTGTAGGTAAACAAATTTTGAACCAGATGTTTATAAGCATTTGAAGAAGTTAGTACTATTCAAATTGAACAAGTCTTGGGAGCAACTCATAATATATAAGGACTGCTTACCTCTTGACTACGAGGTCACTTAGATACCGCCAACTCAAATTCTTGTCCACCCAAAATCTTCACACAGTCATGAGACTAACTTTCCACGATGTAGATCGTGAATCAATAGATCCTTGAAGTCACGGGTTTGAATGTAGACCAGTCTTGTTCATATTCAAAATCAGAGAGTTTATTTGGAAACAATCTGTGAAGCACCATACATGCAGTGCTCATCTCAAGTTCCTGCAGACTCGACGCCTCTACTATGGATGACATATTGTCGTTAACATCACTACCCTCATAACAACAAAACAGTTAAATATATATTAATAGAGCCTGGTGTCTTTTACGAACAGAATGAATGATAGTAGCCCAAGTACAGATCCCTGAGGTACACCCATTTCTATGGGATATTCCTTAGAATTCTCCCAGTTTACATGATAACACGATTTATGAGGAAGTATGTATCCAACCTAGAAATATCCCCTTAAGCAAATGAGATTATTTAAATGGAAATAAGGATTTAAACAGTCGAATACACAGGATGCGTTGAAAGATAAGCCAAATACATACATTTCGTCATCCAAGCAGCCATAAACAAACTCCATCAGCTGACATGCCGTAGTCCCCGTTAATCTGCCATGCCGAAAGCTCTATTGGCAGTTCATGAAGGTAAAGAATTGGTTCAAGTAGTTTAACATTGATGTTAAATGTAACAATCTCTCAATCACCTTCGAAGCAGATTTCAATTTATATATTGAGCCTTAAATAGCAGTCTCGCATCTTTTTTGTGAACAGGAATTACCGTAGCCGTCTTTATAATAGTGAAGAACTTTCCATCAGTTATCGACGATGGGATGGTAAGATATTCAGAAATATAAGGAGCTATTATCCTCAAGATTTTCACTGAGTTTATATATTTTCCGTACCTGGTTCTATATTTTTAATTGCGAACAACGGCTACAAAGTCATCGGACAAAACTGGAAAGAAAAAAGTTATATCTGGACATAATATATGCTGTACAGAATATAAATCTTTTATCGTAATAGATACAGTAGTAACACTGATAGTGGAAAAGTGTGCACTAAAGGCCTCTACCACGTTCGAAGGTTTAGAGGTGACCATGCCATCAATATTCAATGTTGCCTTCTTGAAAGCTAACTCAAGTATCAAATTTAAAAGACTCTATCTTTTAAATAGTAAATTGTAAAGAAAATTTGTTGATTATTTCTTGACTTGATACTGATTATTTGTTTTTTTCCAGGTCCTGCATTTTGGGGGTTGATAAACCCAGAGTGGTCGCTATGCAACAAGGGTAGGAGACAATCGCCAGTTAATCTGGAACCCAATAAACTCCTCTTCGACCCTAACCTTAGGCCTTTGCACATCGATAAACATAGGGTAAGAGGTTTACCATTTAAGTCCGTCTCATTGCGGTAGTCTGTCTGTATTTATCCACTTCTGGGAGGTGATGATAGGCCTGGATTACCACCACTCAGGAAATATTTATTGTTTGCAAACAGAGTTTAGACCGAGAATTGTCGAAAAGTTTCGTCTGAAGCTAGTATGCGGCAAGTGAATTTGGGACAGATTCGAAATTAATGAGTTGAGAACAGAGTTGGGGTAGCCTGCGTTCCGACCCCTAGCTCCACGATACAGAACGCTTGAATTAAATGGAGTTGGTGGTTGTGGATGACTAATTCTAGACAATTCCCTCTGTAGACTTGAGACAATGAATTCGGAAAGATGCGGAAGATATTCCAGGTTAAGCGGCGTTAATTGTTTTATCCTTTCATATATTGAACTGTTTCGGCCGTTACTGTTCGGTGGTTGATCTTAACTGAAACAAGTGTTTGAAAAATACTAACTGTTACTAACATTATAAAATTTTGTGACTGTTTCAAGGTTTTGCATAACGAAAATAAACGCATGAAGCTGATCTTGTGATCGAACAGAATGATCTACTTCACCTCTATCGGCTATTCGTAGGAACCCGGTGCTTTTTCTAAAAGTAATAATAACTTTATTTTACCTTCAAAACGAAATCGATTCTTATGTTGTATGAAGGCTGGCAGCTTAGTGGTGGAGTTAAAGGCTCGTAACCGGAAGGTGGCGGGTTCGAATTCTAATCAGATGTGAAAGAAATTTTCTAGCTGATCGGTTGTCCGCTATCATTTCACTGTTGGTTCGAAAATTAACAGTGCTGTGACCTGAAGTGGCGCAAGGTCGCAGTAACAAAGCCTACCTAGAACACAACTGAACTAACTCGCACAAGCTGAAAAAGTTTCTGAGGTATCTTCACCGAAGATCCAGGAGTATCCGGAAAATAATAATAATAAATAATATTGAATTTTTGATCACTTGTTTAAAAGCTCTTGAACGGGCTGTAGCGAAACGCGTGCTGTGTTCAACTCATAGTATATATATAAATTCGGGTTTATAACGTCGTATGACGTTGTCCGATGCCTTTTCGCCATCCCTTCCTATATTCCCTCAGGTCTCTTGCACTCATAGCCCTCTTCACACCTTCCATCCAAGTTTTCTTTGGTCTACCTCTTTTTCTACGTTGAGTAGGTACCCACTCCATAACCTTCCTTGGCAATCTCTGGTCATTCATTCTTTGAATGTTTCCATTCCAGATGAGTTGTTTGGCTTCAATATCTATGTGTAGCACTTCTGCCACTCCCATTGTTTGCATATCTCTTCGTTCCTGACCTTTTGAAGGCGCAATGTTCTGGATGATCTTCTCAGAACGTCCATCTCTACAGCCTCTAATCGTTTTTTATTCTGTTCGGTTAGCCTTCATGTTTCAGCTCCGTAGAGTAACGTACTTTTGACCATTGTGTTGTAGATGTTCTGTTTCCTTTTCTTTCCAATGTCCGCACTCCAAAATTTACCATTCAGACATCCTATTACTTTCTTGGTTTGAGTTATTTTGCTCCTAATTTCGCTGTTGTCACCTCCAGTCGAGTCAAATATCGTGCCTAGGTAAGTATACTCAGAGCATACTCTCACTTCTCCACCATTTTCCAATTTGATGTTAGCTGTGTTGTTCCCTATTCATTTCAAGTCCCCAAATTTCATACTCTTTCCGGAGTTTTCTTGTCATATATTCCAAGTCATCCTTGTCGCTAGCAAGAATGACTTGATCGTCCGCGAACTGGAGGGTGTACAAAGAGATGTCACCAAGTTGGATTCCCAGTGGCCCCCACATTTCCTCTTCCACTTTTTCAATGCTTTCGAGATATATATCTTGAAAAACGTGGGTAAGACACAACATCCCTGACGCAATCCTTTATTGACAGAAAACTCTCTTGCTAATCTTTTCTCAAACTTTATTTGTGATTTGGAGTTACTGTACAAGATTTTTAGTGCAGTAGTTGAAGTCTGGCTGACATTGGTCTCTTGTAAAGTTTCCCAGAGCTTTTTCAGGGGTATGCTATCATATGCCTTCCTCAGGTCTATAAACATTAGATGTTTCTCTTGATTGGTGTTCAAGTTTTTCTCTTTTATTTGTTTGAGACAGAAAATATTATCTGTACAGGACCTTTCAGCTGTGAAATCCGATTGTGCTTCCTCTTCTTTTTCCGCGTATTCTTCCGCAAAAATCTGCCGTATAATCGCCCGAATGCGCTGGTCACAGATATTCCCCTGTAGTTTGAGTAATCATTCTTATTCCCTTTTTTAAATATGGATAAAATATATGCTTTCTTCCATTTCTCGGCTACTGGGTGCCCGTTTAAACATCTATTGAAGAGCACGGAGATAGCTTGGAATAGTTTTTGTGTTCCATTTTTGATGAGCTCTGGGGGTATCCCTCCTGGACCAGAAGATTTTCCATTTTTCAGCTCTTTTCACAGTTTCGATGTCTACTGTGATTGTTTCTTCTTCGATATTCACTTTTGTTGTTGTTGATGATGTCTGGATATACTCTTGTCTGGTTTCTGTCAGTAGCTGTTCGTAGTGTGACACCCAACTATCTATCGAGATTGCGTCAACATGTGCTGTGTTGGGACCCGGCTTCTTAAGTTGGCTGATGAACTTCCATGTTTCTGCTATTTTACGTCCTCCCAAATATGAATCAATTTCCTGACACTTCCTATCCCATACACTCCTCTTTGCTGCGTTGATTATTCCTCTTGCTGTTCTTCTCATCTCAAGGTAGGCGTTTCTGTCTTCTCGGTTTTTAGTTGTTAACCATTTTATGTAGGCTTTATTCTTTTTGTCGACCATCCGCTCTACTTCCTCATTCCATCACAGTTTTCTGCTCTTCGGTTGAGAAGTCTGTCCTAGTACTTCCGATGCTGATCTGCGTAAAGCTTCTTTTATGTCATCATAAATATTCTGGGTATTCAGGCTATTGATGTCTGACAGCTGTTCGTCTAGTTTGTCCTGAAATCTTTGTTTTATACCTTCGTCTTGCATATTTTTTAGATTCCATTTCTTATAGTCTTCCTCTACAGTTGTTGTACAAAGCTGGTTTGTTGTTTGGGTATGCGAAGTTTTCTGTCTATGATGCCAAGGAAAGTATATCTTTGCTCGGACAAAGTAGTGGTCTGAGTCACACAAGATTCCTCTATACACTCTCACATCATTAACTTGAAGGAAAGTCCGCTGATGTGTTATGACATAATCAATAATGGACTTGAGGTCTCTTGCGTGCTGGATCCAGGTAAACTTATGGATAGGTTTATATTTGAAGAATCCGTTAGGGATCCTCAAATCATGGGTTCGACAGCAGTCTATTAGTCTTTCTCCATTATCATTGCATCGGTCTTCTCCAAACGGTCCAACAATAGGATCGTTCGTACGGATGCCAGTCATTCCATTGAAATCTCCCAGTAAAATAATTTCCCTGTTACCTCCAACACCCTGTATGACGGAATTCAGTTTGTTGTAGAATTCTTTTTTTTTTGAAAATTACTCGTCATCAGATAAAGCACACACCCCAATGATTGTGAGGTCCATCTGCAAGATATTCACATTTAAGCGAATAAGGTTTTCATCATTAGCTTCCCAGTCCTTCACCTTACTCAAATACCTCTTATGAATCATCAATAACACTTCTCTTTTGGCTCTCTTATACTTGGGGACTCCGTTAAAGATATGTACATAATTTCTAATCTGTTCTGTTCCATGTCCTTTCTTTTTGGTTTCGGTTAGGGCCACCACATCAACGCCGTGGTTTTCCATTGCGACTGCGATCTCATCAGCCTTTTTACTTATTCCCTGTGTATTTCATGTTCCAAAACTTGTTGTTTTTTCCGTGCTTAAGTCGTTTCCTGTAACATCCGTCCGTTCCGAGGCTTCGATTTGGCTTTTTGGTAAGTTTAGAAATTTTCCGGGTGACAGGGAACCAGCCTGACTACCCAACCCCCACCCAGGAGGACCAGAGACTCTTCTGTCGGGGTTTCCGTACCTTAGCTGGTGGGTTTCAGTTTCGCCTTTTCATCCTCTCTAGTTTGCATTCCATATACCCAGGGAGCACGCGACACATGTCTTCGAGGACGTTAGAGTAGCATTTATTGGCAGAGCTGAATCCGATTCCTCGAACCCCCGACTTTTTCGTCGAGAACCAGTAGGCTTTCCTCCAAGTTTTGTTGCTACACTGCTACCAGCCTACAGTGTAACCTCGAAGACCTTATACCAACCTTTGCTCCCCGTTCAACTCATAGTAATAAATAAAAACCAACACAGATGTGCATTATTTAATTAAGTGTCCAATAAATCAAGTTGAAGAATACTGAACTGTTTCAGCCGTTACTATTTGGTAAATGATCATAATTAAAACAAGTAGTAGAAATTACTATGTTTTACTACCAATATATTGATATTTTACACACTTAATTGTGACTCGAATTTCGGGAATTAATCATCCCATCTTCAGATAACTGAAAACTGCAGAACAGGGTATTTATGAATATGCAGAGGTAGAAGAGGTAATAAAAGCAGGTTAAAAAAGGTTTCAAATGAGAGGACGCTTTAAAAGTACTATAACATCGGCACGTCAAAGAAGATTGGTAAACAGATGTTACTTATTTAAATATCTCAAAAATTTTGAATTTACATAGATCCGTACAGTCACTCTTTATTTTCACATTATTTTTATTGTGGACTTATTTGAAAATTTCAACAGATTCTAAATAATCAAGTTTCTTTCTTTTTGATTCTACATGTCAAATTTTAAGTTTATCTATTGTCGGAAAAGGATGACCGTTTTCTAAACAATAAGTGGCAAAAGTAGAAGTTTGTTTATTTTTAATGAAATTCATTTTACCTAATCTGTAAGGAACGTCCCGTCTGTCCTATATATTTATTACTACACGTCGATCATGATAACTCATAAACTCCCGATTTATGTATATTTGGACTTGGGTTCTTTGCATTAAATATTACGGATGATAATTTATTTTGTGTTCTGAAAGCAACATTAACATCTAATCTTGAAAAACTATTGGCCATTTTTTGACTTATGCTACCGAAGTACGATAAAGAAACGAATTTTTTGTTTACTTTAGTTTTTATTATGGGATAAATTTTGTTTATAGCTATTTTACATTATTTCTGTTGAATTAGATTATCTATTATATTGCGGTTGAAACCGTTGTTCGCCGCTATGGATCCAATAGTTGGGACTTCAGCTTCGAGGTTATTTTTTGAAAAAGGTAATGCGAAAGCTCTATGGATCATCGATTGATATGCTGGCATTTTCTGTGAATGTGGCTGATTGAAGTTAATAGAAATACATATATCAGTGGATGTGGGTTTTCTGAACACGTTAAATTCTAATTTATTATTCGAGTGTGATATCGAGAGGTCTAAAAATGTAATTATATTGTTTTTTCCATTTGAATTTAATTTTTGGATGAATATTATTAAAGATATTCAAAAATTTACTCAGTTGTCTGGATGTTCCGGAAATGCATGTGAGTATATCTTCTACGTATCTGTACCAGAAATGAATATTTACGTCTAGTTTTGAAGTGAAGATTTTACTTTCTACTTCGGACATAAATATGTCTGCAAGGAGTGGACTCAGTGGTGAGTCCATAACCAGGTCGTTTAATTGTGTGTTTTATTGTTAAATTGAAAATAATTGTTCAGCAGGTATTGTTCTCAAAAGGGTGATGAAATCACTTTGTATCACGGTATTTACATGTGATTTTTCAAGAATTTCTGAAGCTGTAATAAATGAATGCTATCATTTCTCGGCAAATTTGGAAACATACTTTCTACATCCAGGCATACTAGGTAGGAATTATTTGTTAAAGTAAAATTTTTTTATTTCGTTGTTAATTCTATGGAATTTTTTATTGTGTATTTCGAAGGGGAATTAGTAAGTTTTTTAAAGATTCCATTTAACTCTTTTTCTATTTTATAGATAGGGCTACTAATAAAGTGAACCACTGGGCAAATTGGTGCATCTTCTTTGTGAGTTTTTATTAGTCCGTAGAGTTTTGGTGGGCTAGGATTCATATTTATGAAATAATGATTTCATTTGAACGAAGAGATGTCTGACAAAGTTTTTCCCAATGATTTTTGAATTTTAGCCGTTGGGTTAAAGGTAATTTCTACGATATCTTGATTTTTAATGAAATCATTCATTTTCTATATATATAAATATATATATATATATATATATATATATATACATATCGGTTTTTTTTTTTAAGTGTTTAAAGTGTAAAATTGTGTCCGAAATCTATCGGTATTTCGACGAATAAGCTGCTCTGGTGGACGATTATGTAAACCATACATTTCACGAAGTGCTCTTTAAGTTTGGCGAATAGAACACTGATTTTGAAAATGAATTTCAACAATTTTTAAACGTTGTTGCGGCGTGAGTCTTGTCCTGATAATTTGTCAATGCCTACTTTACAGAAATGTCAAAACAACATGGCTTCTACCTTCTGTCAAATCACAGTTATCCCTATCGAAAAATCTATCACTCTAAAAAAACACCCGATACTTCCATCTAGAAAGGATAACTGTGGCATCTGATTTATCTACTTTGGTGACAGTAAGATTGTCAGATTAAATTATTTTTTTTATGGATTTAATTGTTTTCGAAGTATTATTGTGATAAAATATAATAAAATGGCTTTAAATATGGTGTATCCCAATATGAAAGAAAATTTCAAATACATTTCCTTGAAACACACGAAAAGTATTTCTGAGAAAATTCATTTAAGACCAATTCAAAATGGAGTGAATTCATCAAAAATAATAAAGATTGTACACACAAAGATGATAAATCGGGGGTTTATATGTTAACCTGCGGTGATTGCCCTAAAGTTTACATAGGACAGACTGGAAGAACTTTCAGGCATAGAATTTGTGAACATTTGAAGAGTTTCCTCAATAATAGAAGTTATTCTACACATTCTAACCATTTGTTAGAAACAGGACATACTTTTAACCATAATTTTCAAATTCTACATATAGAAAGTAAAAGTTATGCCTTGAATCTGAATCCCCAGAGACAAATAAACACAATAAAATTGGAATAATACTTAACGAACAATAAGATTCAAATAACTCACTTCTGTTAAATATATTCAGATAAGCTGAAATTTGCAGAGACCCTTTTTTGGGTTTTAGTGTTCAATAAAGATTTGTTGTACTTACTGTAATATAAATAGCAACGAATTTCGAAAACAAGCTTAGTTATTCAAAATGTAAATCTGCCTGACGATGCTACTGTGATAGCGAAACGATTGTTGTAAACATAACAATAAAAATTTGTGAAAATCAGAATAACCTTATTCAAATATTATTTAATATGGAATTTCACCAAGTAAGACTGAAACAATTCAATATCAATTTATTGGTTTTAAAACATAATAATTTCTACAACTTGTTTTAATCAAGCTGGAGAAATTATTTCTTCGGGGTGTTTTACTACTAATGTAACTCAGTACATTAACGACCTTTGAGGATCCTTACCTTAAGTGACTTTGTTAATGATTCTTTCGATAGCCAGTTGTAATGTAACAAAAACTTTTTTTTCAATTCAACAGCACCTCCATCCATTACGTTGACATTAGTTTACACCACTCTACCTTCACGCTACGCCGCCTTTTATCCATCACACGAATGCATCAATTTCATCGATGAAAAATGTTCATTAAACGATATATGACCTCCAATATTTCCTCCTGCAAGCCGTAAAATCCGTTCGATTTATTACAGGTGAGCGGCACCATTTCCAACACCGGCCATAGTGTGATATTTACAGTGGACAATGACACCCGTCATCACATAAACGTGACTGGTGGGCCACTCTCCTATAAATATCAATTTCAAGAAATCCATATCCATTTCGGCCTCCACGACCAGTTCGGATCGGAGCATTCCATAAACGGATACGCCTTTCCAGCCGAGGTAAGTACGTCCATTTGTGCATTTATTGAAAAAACGGAGGAAAGCTAGGATGAAAAATTATTTTCCTGGCGGTGCCACAAGGTTGATGATCAGTTGATGGTTTACAGGGTTCGTTCAGATCTGGGGTCAGTTTATAGCAAGTTTCTTTGTTGGTATTAATATGTTGATTCCAACCTCATAGTAATAAACACATGAACGAACAATCATTGAAATATTAATAAAGTAAATAAAACAACTTGGCTTAAGTTTCACTATTCATAAGATGTCTGTTGACATATATGTTTCGGGTTTTTAGCCCATTTTCAAAACTGAATAGAACAAAATTTAAAATCCTATTTATAATGGTAGGGTAGGGTTTTGAACAGTGTAACAATATGTTGTTAGTTGGATCCTAATCTTCTACAGATAAGAGCAATGGTGATAAATTAAATTGAAGTTGTTCATTTGTAATTGGTAGCTTCTTACCATGTGCTAAACAAATTTCCAAACTTTCTAAAAGGTCCATTCTTCTGCTTTCATTACCTACGTGTAAAATCTCAGTTCTACTGAAACCTATGAAATGGTTGTTATTGATACAATGTTCCAAGAAACCAGATGTTATTTTATTATGTATATACTTTTTTCATGTTCTTCTACCCTTATGTTTATAGATCGTTCCTGTCTGACCTATATAAAATGCAGGGAATTCATTACAATATAATTTGTATATACCGCTTTTTCCAAACGTTTCAGGATAATCTTTGCTATCGACTAAGACTAAACCTAAGTTTTTCCTATTTTTACAAAAATATTAATATTATTCTGTTTTAGTCTATTGCAAATTTTATTACCTATTTGTGATATGAAATTTATCCTATAGATATTTTTCTTTGTCCTGAAGAATAGGGTAAAGAGAAGCTACACCTTTTTTATGTTGTTTTTTGAAAATTAATTTATCGATTACGTTTGTATTGTGACCATTGTTCGACGCTAATGACTTCAAAACTTCAATTTCTTTGTTGTGAGAGGGGCTGATAGTAATCTATGGCGTGAAAAGGAGACATTTTTATATTATGAGGGTGGGAACTGAATAAGACGGCCTCCCTATGGGTTCTTCCTCATCACCACTTTTGAGCGAAATTTTCATGACCCATCTTGAAAATAAAACCTTTTCTTCTCAAGATAATTTGATGGATAAAGTTCTTCATTGAAAAAGATATGTGGATGATATATTTTGCATTTGGTTAGGTTCTATTAGACAATTAGGAATGTTACAGAATTTGTTGAATTCATTTTTCAATTCTATCAAATTCACTATTGAAATCGAAAATTCCCAAAAATCAATAAATTTTTCATTTATTCAGATCACAAGAAAGGTCAATTCTCTTGAATTTGACATATTTAAATAATCCAGGTACACAGATTCATTAATACACAATAACAGTTCCCACCCTCATCATATTAAAATGTCTCCTTTTCACGCCTTTATACATAGATTACTATGAACCCCTCTAACAACAGAAAACTTCAACAAAGAAATCAAAGTTTTGAAGTCATAAGCGTCGAACAAAGGTTACAATATGAACGTAATAGATAAATTAATTTGAAAAAAAACCACATCAAAAAGCTCTAACTTTTTTTACCCTTTTCTTCAGGACATAGAGAAACAAAAATTTTAAACGATAAATTTCATACCACAAATAAGTAATAGAATTTGCAATAGACTAAAACAGAATAATATTAATATTTTTTGTAAAAATGAAAAAAACTAAGGTCAATTGCAAAAACTGTCGTGAAACGTGGGAAAAAAGCGGTATCTACAAATTATATTGTAATGAATGCCCTGCATTTTACATAGGTCAGACAGGACGATCTATAAATATAAGGGTAGAAGAACATAAAAAAGTATATCACATAATAAAATAAAATCTAGTTTTGCGGAACATTGTATAAATAATAACCATTTCATAGATTCCAGTAGAACTGAGATTTTACACGTAGGTGAAAAAAGCAGAAGAATGGACCTTTCAGAAAGTTTGGAAATTTGTTGAGCACACAGTAAGAAGCTACCAATTACAAATGAACAACTTCAATTTAATTTATCCCCATCGCCCTTATCTGTAAAAGATTAGGACCCAACTAACACCATATTGTTACACTGTTCAAAATTGTACTTGTGATCTACCCTACTATTATATTATAAATAAGATTTTAAGTTCTGTTCTCCTCAGTTTTGAAAATGGGCTAAAAACCCGAAACATATTATATATGTCAACATACATCAAATAATCAGTGAAACTTGAGCCAAGTTGTTTAATTTACTTCATTAATTTAAAAAAGTTTCACCAAGTAATATGCAAGTAATCGATATCAGTAAAATACTAATTAGGTCGACAAATACACTTGGCTTAAGATTCATGAAATTTAATTCCAATGTTGTTGACGTAAATGGTTCGGGTTTCAACCCATTTTCAAAACTGAGAAAAATTCATGTTCATTACAATTCATATATTTCAGACAACAGTTGGAAGTGACAGGGTTTTTCTATTTGAGCTTGTTAACAGTAAGTTATAACTGTTGACGATATTTGCTTATTTTTTAAAGGAACTAGTTATTAGCAGATTTCAGTAATGGCGATAAATGAAATTCTAACTGATCGTTTGTTATCGGCAAATGTGTTTTATGAGCAGAAGAGATCTCCAGATATTCGTTTTTGATTTTGTTAAGTGAATGTAGAATTTCGGTTTTACACAAGTATATAAAGTGGTTTTCTTTAATGCAATGAGCAGAAGAACCAGTTGTGGTTTTATTTTGGAGTATAGATTTTTATATTCATCTACTCTAATGTTGATTAAACGACTACTTTGACCTATTTAAAAGGTAGGGCACTCACTACAATGCAATTTGTATATGCTATTTTTTTGTCCTATTTGTAGACAATTTGTTTAACCAAAATTGACCCCATATTTTTCTTATTTGTTCATATAGTGTTGATGTTATTTTTTTTTAAGTTTATTGCAAATTTGGGTAATAATCTGTGGAATATAGTTGGTACTGTAGCAATTCACTGAAGATAAATAAACAAAGAAGTTATTCCACTGAAATTAAATAAAGGTTTTGATACTAATGTGGCAATTTTAATCTGGAATTAAATTCGGATAGGTAAACTATTTTTGATTTCTTCGACTTTATGATTCCTTCCGAGAAAACAGAGTATTCAAAAAAACTTTCAAATGGAACTTCAGAAATAGACCACTTCTAGAAATACTCGAATCACATCAACGGTTTTCTGTAGTTTCGAAGTTATGAATTATTCCTATATTTTGATATATGACCACACTTTACAACACATTTTTGGTCGCACAGTTATTGGATTATTGAAATATACACTTTTCTTCAAAAGAAGTAAGAAGTATGCCTTGCAGGCACAAAAAAATTGAGAAATGATTCGATACCACAGCGCCACAAGTCATTCCGGCGCATTCGCCATTTTGCATGTATATCTTATCTCGAAGACTCTAAACTTTCTATTACCCTAGCTCATACTCCTTATTAATGATTTTTGGTACAGATCAGCCCAATTAATTTATTTGAATGAATCTTATTTATGTTATTATATAAATTATGAATTTTAGTTCAACCCAGTGAAAGTTCTAATTAAGAATTCAAAATTAATATCAGACATCTGAAAGACTTTCACAGTATATATAAAAAAATTATGATATGATCAATGTACCGGGCGTTTTTTTAGAAAGATAGAACTTTAAATTGAAATAAAACACATTTAAATTAAGATAAAAGCCCATTTCTTTATTTGAAAAATTAATTTATTTTTAATTTTATGACGTCTTTGTTTTAAAAATAATATCCGGGATAGGTCCGCCACGACTAGCTCCGAGGAACCGCATTCGACCGGACCAATTTTGGACCACTTTTTCGAATAATTCAGGTCTTATTTAATCAATAACACGAGTTATGTTGGCTTCAAATGCGTCTACTGTTTCTGGCTTATCAGCATAAACCAATGACTTGACATAACTGCACAGAAAATAATCCAGTGGAGTTATGTCGCTGATCTTGGAGGCCAATTAATTGGACCGTTTATCGAAATAAGGTTATCGCCAAATCTTTCTTTCAATAAATCAATTGTTACGGTAGCATCATGAGATGTAGCACCATATTGTTGAAACCAAAACACTTTTGGGTCGATAACATTCAAATTTTGAAACAAATAATCATTGGTCATCGATCTGTAACGAGCACCATTCACTTTAATATTAGCTTCAGCATCGTTTTTAAAGAAATATGCATCGATGATGCCTCCAGCCTGTAAAGCTCACCATACAGTGCATTTTTCAGGATGCAATGGAACCTGCAGAACTTCTTGATGATAGTTTTCACTCCATATACGGCAATTTTGCTTGTTCACATAGCCGTTCAACCAGACATGAGCTTCGTCACTAAACACAATTTTACGATAAAAAAGTGGATCGATATCAAGCTGTTCTAGGGACCAATCAGCAAACAAAGGACGCTTATTATGATCAAGTGGCTTTAGTTCTTGAACCAGTTGGATCTTGTATGGGTGTGGACCAAGATATTCACGCAAAATTTCGCATGTGGAGGCACAAAGTCCAACTTGTTGTCTGATAATAGTTCATTTCCCGAAACTCGAGTCACAAGAAAATGTGTGATATATCTTTTTTGGTAGTAAAACATAGTAATTTCTACAATTTGTTTTAATTATGATCAACTACCAACTAGTTACGGCTGAAACAATTCAGTATCTGAAGAGTCCAACTTGTTGGGAACGTCGACGAGTAGACAAATTTGGATCATCATCAACACTTACAGCAGTGATATTTTCTTCTTTACGTACAGTTCTTTGTCTTGTTGTTGTTGCTGTATCGAGTAGAGAAAATGTTGTCCGAAATCTATCGATAGTTCGATGAATAAGCTGCTCTGATGGACGATTATGTAAAGCATAAATTTCACGAAGTGCCCTATAAAATTGGCGAATAGAACACTGATTTTGAAAATAAATTTCAAGAATTTGTAAACGTTGTTGCGGCGTGAGTCTTTCCATGATAATTTGTCAATGCTTGCTGAACAGAAATGTCAAAACAGCATGGCTTCTACCTCCTGTCAAATCACATTTATCCCTATCGGAAGTTCTATCACTCTAAAAAAACACCCGATATAATAGAATTCATACATGCCTAACCTATAAAATTGAACATAATTACAAGACCAGAAACGTATTGAAGACAAATGAAAGTGAAAAAGAACAGAATAATACCTGGGATTAATTCTCCAGAACCTCTACAGATTTCAATCTAAATAAATCTCATGAAGACATTTAGAATTAAATTTCAAAACATATCCTAATTACACTTATATCACTTTGTAGACATAAAAATTGTCAGCGCATGTAGTGGAATGAACTATTTAAGAATCAAAAAAATATAAAATAATTAACAAATTATTTAGACATCACCTTATACCTATATATTTCGACTGGATGTTAAAAAATCACAAGTTTAATCACCGAAAACATTATTAGGTATGAGTACGTGTTTTTGCCTGTTAATAACTTTGAAATTAAAGCGGAGTTTTTTTTGAGTTCATAAACAGATCTGACTTCTGCTTTTCATCAATCTGTATATATATTTCAAATCATTTATCCAATATATATATATATATATGAAGGTTAAAGCTTGGACACAGCGACAAAATACGTATAATAGCTCATACTTTGAATTAACTCCTTCATCCATTTTTACAGTCTTTTTTGGACTTTTATGCCAATGGATAAGTTTACGTATACATGTGCTATACTATATCCCAGAATGAAAAATAAAAGATTTCACAGTCAAGTATCCATTTTATATTCATCTAATTTATATTTCTCGATATGCTGCGAAATCCCATCAGATTTTCTAAATTAATTTTTCCCGCACCCAGTTCATTCAAAATTCATAATTAGTATAATTATTCAAATAAAAGTGTAACCGCTGAGTCCACATATCCAATTAAACCTTATTATTATAATATTATAAGAAAAATTCTGGATTCATATAGAGTTTGTTGAATTCGGATGCTTTTATGACTTCTGACAGCAAAGTGTGATGATTTGGCTTTTTCTTGAGTCAATAAGATTTTGTAAGGATACAACCCCAGAGCCGTACGCAATATTCTCCTAGTTAACGTATGAGGAAGCAACAATTGTTGCGATCGTCCTGAAATTGATAAATTTGGCTCATCGACAACAGCAGCTGCTGCAGATTCAATGCTTTCCTCACTTTGCACGTTTTTCCCTTTTTTTAGTGGCTTGTCTTGTATAATTGACTAACAACGTTCAAACTTTTTCACATTTCCACGTATAACGACGTAATTTTCGACAAAAATACCCACGAACTTATTTTTATTCCTACTATGATGAAAATTTTCTAATTCTGTTTTCTGTTTGAAATCTGCAACATTCACGTCAACCGCAAATTATATTTTATGAGATATCCATTTTATTCGACGACTCTCGGTTGGGACGTTAAGTACACCCGTTCCATAATTTCGAACAACTCACCTGTCAACCAATTCATAATTTTCCACACCAACAGCATATCACCAACGCTGTTGAACCCTTAGACGTCAGCGAGCTCGAACACTAATTCCTCTGATACCTATCATGGAAATACAGCGGCAATAATTAGGAATTTCACCCTCGACAATTCCCTCATAATCGCAAATGGCGGAACAACTATGAAGTAACCCGAAAACAATCGCATCCGAGCCGACTGGAGTAAACAAGCCGATTTCGTTGTTGAGATCCGCCGGAATAATTTTGCAGCATGGACGATCCTCAATGTATCATGCGGGCTGCATGCTCGACATATATTAATTAAATGGAGTTATCAGCAAGATTCCCATTGCGCCGTGGGGCCACAAATACCAATTAGATTCGCTTAAGTCCGGCTGTAACTTACGGTAAGATTGCGAGGACTGGATCAGAGACCCGTGAACGAATCGTCGGGCCTGGAGCTCGTTAGAGATACTCGTCGACAGTCGGTCAACAAATCCTGTACACAATAGCAACTGATGCTAACGATCTAATGCATGGTTCACCTATGCTCAATAGGAGAAACGTTGTAATATATGGAAGTGGAATCGAGTCTTCAGAGATATATGATTGGAGTAAAATATAGTATATGGATTGCCCAGGATGGAGAGATTTTGACGTGTTAATAAAAAAAAACAGGTGAAATTTAATCTTCGAACATCCATTTCCAATATTTTCATAATTTTGGAACGGAGTTCCTTATCGTGCGTTGCGAAAGGGGGCTAGACGGAAAAAATTAAGACCAAAAATTGTAACTACACTTTTTGCTATAGTTTCAATCCGTGCGGCGTGCACGTGTTTCTCTGTCTGTCTGTCTCTCTCTCTCTCTCTCTCATAGAAAGCAAGCCAGTTATTTTCGTTTCGTCTTTCTATTTCGCATTAAACAGTGTGGTGTCGCGACGATTATTTTTGTTGAGTGTATTAGGTTTATTTAGCGTTACATTTGATGATGATGAAACTAAATTTCGATTTCATCATAATCTAGTACAAGCTTCATCAACAATATCTCTAGTACAAGAGTTTCAGACATTGTGATTAAATAAGCTTGAAACGAAGGCAAAATCAGTCATTGATTTCATTACTAGAGATGAAGGCCTCGTAATTTTTCCAGATTTTACATAGATAAGAAATGAGAGTGTAATTTAAAGAGTTAGTTCAAAATTTAAACTGATATTAGAAAAATGTTTCGAAGAAATTGAACTTACATTTTCAGTTGTATCAACCAATATGTCATCTCTCATATTATGAAGTGTTTTCCAATAAGAGGTTTCATGTTGATATTGTAAAAAAACGAGTATATTTCAAGATAAATCGTTTATTTCATTGTGAAGAGGAAGGTATGCCATTAACAGTGGAAAGCAACATCAACCAAATGGCCACTTCGGCTCTGCTTTCAGCACCATAACCTCTTCATGAAATTTTCCATGACCAATCCGCACATTTGCGGCAGTATTTCCTCAATAACATGACGAATTCCATCTTTAAGGCCTTGAATCGATTGTAGATCATGGGCATATACCTTATCTTTCACGTGGCCACAAAAAATTCTAAAGATGTTAAATCAAAAGATCTCAGTGGGCAATTGTGATTACCTTTTCGAGAAATAACACGGCTAGGAAATTTTTTTTGCAAAGTTATGATTGTTCCGTTGCTTGTGTGGTAAGTAGCATTTTGTTGAGAATAAACAGCTCGGTAGTACAATCCATTTGCCGTAATGGTTACACCAGCCTACTTTTCGAATAAGCAAGTGTTTTCAATAATCATTCTTAGGATTTCCAAGCCCTAAAAGCGATAATTCTTCTTGTCAACGTAGCCTTCGAGGAGAAAATGGACCTTCTCACAAAAACTGATTTTTCGATGAAAATCCGGATCATTTTGATGCATTTCAAGGAACCAATAAGCGAATATACAACATTGCTGGTGATTGATGAGCTTGAGTTTCTGAGTTAACTGAACCTTAAAAGACTCAAGAGCTAAGTCTTTATGCAAAATACCGTGTAGTGTCGTTTGTGCAAGACCTTATTCCAGAGATCCAAGAGGAATGGACAAACCTGGATTTTCGTCAACACTACGAGCTGCAGACGCAATATTTTCAGTTGTTCTCAGCATCAGAGGTGAAAGCTGCCCAGACAGCGGGCTATCCAAAATGAAGTCTCTTATTGGAAAACCCTTTATATCGAATTATTAATATTGATCAATGAAATCAATGTTCTTCTTGAGGAGCTGAACGTTCAATTGTTCTCCAGCGATAAATGGGATAGATATGATTTATAATAACATAGCTATCAATTCCTTCATAAGCGACATTATCGGCTCCTCATTTCTGGATGAATTGACACAGTGGTTATATGTATCAAATTCGGGGGTTAAACTTTCCTTTGGGGTTAAACGAAGGAGCAGTAATGTGTTCAGGAAAACGTGTGAGGAATTGAGAGGAGTATCGGTGTGAATAATTGAAACTGATATGGAGAATTCATCACAGGTATGCTGCCATCTACTGCTCTTCTTATTTCCACCACGTCGATTCTGATTCGTGTGGTTTTTGGGGATGTTCTCACGATAAGGGGGGATGATTTCCCTAAATTATTGGGTTTTCATATTACATCCGAGTTTACGTGTTGGCTTAAGCGATTCCTTCCGCCGTTATGTTTTTTATATCATTTTCGTTTCGAACGCTGAACTTCGATATCGAAGCGGGAGTAAGCTGCTGGTGCTGAGTTTAACAGCAGGTTGGAAAACGGAAATAGATTCGATTTGGAATTTTCTGGATGTGGTTGCAATTGTTTCTTACTTAAAGTGAGTACAGGAAATTGTGCTGATTGTAATGCTACATATATAGGACAGACAGGCCGATGTTTACAGCATGGAATCGAAGAACATAGGATATCTATTTTATAATTTTTTTTCATTTTGAAAAACCAGAAATCAATTGATTTTGCAGATTGTATAGAAAATAATCAGTTTCTTGATGATAAAGATGTCACTCTACAATAAAATGTTAATAAGGGTAAATTGATCGGTTATTTGGATATTCTTCCAATCAAACAAGCCGTTGAAAAAAAGGAGAATTTAACAAATTTCCAAATACTATTCGGCAACACCCCTATATTGGATGCTGTTATTTCCATACGCAATAAAAATACAAAGATGTCCTAAGTGTAATGAAAGAATCTTTTTCAATTTTAAGTTTAATTCCTTTTTATTCCGCTTTGAATATGGTCGAAAGACCGAAACACGTGTCAGGATTCTGAATAAATTGTGAAACCAAAATGCAACCTTACTCCAACGGACTTATCTATCTATCTAAAAACAACAAATCAACACACCAGTGGAATAGACGAAATACCCACAAGTCTTGTTAAACTAGCCCTACCTGAAATAAATGGCGTCCTAGCACACCTGGTATACCAGTCGTTTAAACAAGGTAAGTTAATCGAAAACAGCTACCATAAAACCCATTTAAAAAAAAAGGAAATCCTCAAGAGCTAATAAACTACAGACCTATCAGTATTCTGCCAAGTTTTTCAAAAATATTCGAACTGATAATGTGCTCCAGAATCACAGAATTTCTGAATAGTTGTGATTTTTTCAGTAACACAACACGGATTTCTGAAAGGAAAATCTACCCAAACCGCCATATTTGAATTAACAAAGAACATGTTGGAACTGCTGGAAGGAGAAACTTAGCACTGACCATATTTTTGGATATGCCAAAAGCATACAACTCAATAAACCAGGAACACCTGCTAAAGAAACTTCAAGCTTATGGAATAAGAGTAAATGCATACAAGTGGATCATACAAGTATATATGCAAAGGAAAACAAAAAGTGAAAATCATCAAGGAAGGAGAAAATGCTGAATCCTCTGAGCTGATAAATAAAAGAGGGATAGTACAGGGAGGTGTATTGGGGCCATTTCTATTCATAATATTCCTGAATGATTTGTAAGATATAGCAGAGGAAGATGAAAAATTAATCAATTATGTGAACGACACCAACCTATTGGTAGAAGTAAGAGATGAGTATACAATTATTCGTGCAGGTACCAATTTCTTCAATAGGACACATGAATGGCTACAGAGGAACGAATTGGCCCTACATGTTGAAAAAACCAACCTTATAGTTTTCAGTACTAACCAACCAGAATTACTTTAGAAAATAAAGTTATAAAAATTATAGATAGTACTAAATTTCTGGGTATATTCATGAACTCATTCATGAATTTTAGAGCACAGGTGGAACATAAAAGTCAGAAATTGATTCAGATTAATTTTGCAATTAGAATATCTAGAAAATACCTGAATGATAAATCATTGAAAATTTTATATTATGCAAATTTTGAATCTAGACTTAGATATGGGATTATTTTTTCGGCAAATGAAAGAAATTTATAAGAAATGTTTAAAATACAAAAACGAACAATAATGGTAATTTTTAAGCTGAAATATAATGAAACTTGTAGAGAATTGTTTGAGCAAAATAACATCTTCACAGTTTATGGTTTGTACGTTTACGAATATGCTTACATAAGAATAAAGAAAAATTCATTCAATATAATCTATAATCACAGTAATAGTTACAACACAAGAACACAAAATTTAAATTTTCCAATTCATAGATTGACTTTGAGCAAATAACACCCGACATATAGTTGTATCAGAATATTTAATGATTTGCCAAATAACATTAAGAACATAAATAATTCAAGAATCTTCAAAAACAGGGTAAAATCTTTGATATAAAACATGAGCCTTATGAGCTAGGAGATTTTTTTGATGTCACATTAGAGAGCTAACCAATTAATTTTATTCAGACACTATTTCATATCAGGTGAGCATCCTATCTGTAAACCTTATTTGAAATAAAGAAGTATTATTATTATTATTATTATAAGATAAAAACTGGGTGAATTATTTTAAATAAAATTGTTTTAATGTTTCACCTAGAGCCAACCGCATACTCTATTTATGTTAATAAAATATATTTTCGGGTCATTTGTCAGAAATATCTAACCAAGTTTCGAAAAATATTCAGATCTGTCGACATCTAGTTGCTGCTTCAGAAGAATTTAAAGGGTTTTGTATATAGTAATCTCGAGTATTTCTAACCGTATAAATCTAGTTCTTTTAATTTTATTATGGATAATTTCATAGTTGTTGTTAAAATTATGTAAAAATTCTTTTAAATTACTGACACACGTTGAGGTGAGGTGTCTGATATATATCCCCTGGTGGCCTTGTATTCTTCTTTTGAAGTATCTAACAGTTTGACTAATATGTACCAAGGATCAATCTCTAAAAGTTAACTCATAATTTCCAGATTCTCAGTATTTAGTGGTTTCATTCTTGCTTTCTCATAAAAACCCCTGAGTTATTGGTCGTTGCAAAAATTAAATTATAGTTAATTCTTCTTTAGAATACTCGATAATATAATGCGTCATTTTATTCACGTAAGAAATAGAAATGTTCTTTTTCGTCAAATCTTTACAGGGTGACAAGAAAAACCTCGGACAAACATTTTTTTCATTTAACTTTATTCAACAGCGGCGATACATAGACGCTTCTTGAAATTTTCGGCAAAGAGCCGCAGCTCTTCAGGCGTTACTGGGTTCCATTCGCGGCGCAGGCATTGCTTCAGCGACTCCAAACTTTTGTGGTGTTTAGCACACGCCTTGAGCTCCAGATTTGACCACACGCTGTGGTCCATTGAGTTGATATCCGGCGAGTAGAGCAGCCATTCTGCAGATGTGATGAAACCCGGAAAATGGGTCTTACACCATTTGAAAGCCGGAGCAGTGTCCTGTTGAAAGGTCCAATACTTGTCGCCAAAATGCTGCTGGGACCACGGTAGTATTACGGTCTCTAGAATGTCGCAGCGGTAGACTTCTTGATTGATTCTGACCCCTTGATCCACGAAAACCAAGGGTGTTTTGCCAGTGGCGCAAATTCCGCCCCAGACCATGACGGATTTCGGATTTCCTTCTTTGACCACGATGGATTTCGCACAATATGTCCCATCCCATGGCTTGAGGTTGAGCTCCTTCTTGGACATTTGATGAACGGACTCACGGGTCCGTGACCCTCGGATTTCGATTGACTAGCTTCTGGACTATGTTGCGATTGCTAGGCGTATTTAAAGTGCGTTTTTTCCCACTTCCTGGACGACGATCATGGCCAAGCCCCTTGAAACGTTAAATTGCATCGGACGCAGTTTGTTGAGACACAATGAGCAAACCAACAATTTCTCTTGGCGAAACAGCTCCAAAGTTGCACTACGTTTGTTTGACATTCTAACACTCTGCAAAATAAAGCAATACCAAAATGAAAATTCACTTATTAGTACAAGAAAATGAAGAGAATAGAATAAAAATTATTTGGCTGCGCTTAAATACTTTTGTTCCAGGTAACAGTAAAATTTGTCCGAAATTTTTCTTGTCACCCTATATAACAGAGTTCACAAGACTCAATACAATTTTCTGTGGTGTTTCAGTGAAAAAATCAAAATTTTTGGGGTTTAATGACTTAGTGAAAACATTCTTCGTTATTTTATGTAATTAAAATGAATGTTTAACAAGTAAAGACCGACTCATACACATGAAAAAAACTGAATTCAAATCACTTCAACAGACGTGATAATAGGTTGGGAAAAATATCCATTATTCTTGCGTTAGCTTCAAGAATTTATTTAACATGTTTGAGATTGTCTGGTTTGGGTCAAATATGCACCGTTTTGCTCCTTAACTTGTTGCCAATGTACAAGTCTTGGTCCTCATTGACGAAAAACTCTGATAATCGATTTTCACAATCTTCACTTGACTCCAGTTTCTTATCACTCAGCAAGTTTTGCAATGCGAGAAAAAGATGGTAATCGCTTGGTGCTAGGTCCAGACTACATGGTGGATGCCTTCCCGGAGTTTCAGCACTTTCCCGGTGTGTGGCCTGCCGTTGTCCTACCTCTTTTATTGGTCAATTCTAGCCGTTTCTGGTGAATCACTAGTTTCAAACGATCCAGTTGTTGACATAAGAGATACGAATTTAGTGTTTGGTCTTATGGAAGCAACTCATACCAAACGATTTATCTCCAGTCCCAATAAATGCAGAGTAGAACCTTCCTAGTCGTATGTCACCCATTTTCAATTCCCAGTCACCATCACGGAAATTTGCAGATGGACTTTCAATCTATCATGTTTTTTATGTTAATTGGTGTAGTACCCAAACTTCTTTTTGAATCCAGCTTTGCGCAAATGGTTGAAAACTGTTTTATGATCGATCTTTAGCTCCTGGGCTATGCCACGAATACTTATATGTTGGCTTCGATTATTTCTATGATTGTATCGATATTTTCGTCGATGGGCCTGCCTGTGCGATGTGGATATTCAACACAAAATACCTGAACAGAATCGACGAAACAAAAAAAGCACGTAATTAGCTGTTACAGTATCGGGACCATAAACACTACAATTTCAGCCGCCAGGTTTGCATTTTCGCCTTTTTCAAAGAAAAACTTTGAAATATACCGAATTTTCTTTTTGTTTACGTCCATTTTGTACACAGCTCAATAGACCAAACAAAAACAGCAACAGAAAATTTTTAGTGTGAAACGTCAGTTTCACAACGAGCGTAAATCTGAAATTATTTGATGTATACTGTTCCGTCTCATTAGAGACGGCCCTGCCCAAGTTCGACATTATTTTGCTATTCGATACTTAGGCCTTTCAGGTTAATATTTCTATCTATCAGTTGCTGCACTAGACGAATTTTAGTATAATTCGACACTTCAGCTTATTTGTTTCCTAATGATTATATATGGCCTTAGAAAACATGGAAAATCTTTTAGAGCAAGTTGATATATTAACTTCTATGTGAATTTTGACGTCAGCATTAGGAATTGTAAACAGATTCTATCCTTCTTGACTTGCATTAATCTCATAATTTTTCTGTAACTTATAAGAAGGTTCATTTCGGTCATTCAGTCCTCCTCCAAATGGACCTTCCAATCAATTACGTTAATTTCCCTCTTTTTGTTAGAAGGGATACATCCAGCACCTCTAACGTTCAGTCTTTGAAAAGACTGTAAAATCATTATTCTATTCATAGTCAAACTTGTCTCATGTAGCCTTTGCTACATTATGCACTATCATTCGGATGGTCAAATTTATCGTACGTAGCTTGAGACATTTAGGTCCAAACTATCGCGGTTTTTATTGTTAATATAGTAATCCATTGCCAAAGTATTAGAAAATTAATTACATTTGTTTTGGGTGTATTAAGCATACCTTTTGACTTGGTTTATATGCAATGAACTAAGAATTATTGTTCGTTGTTATCATAATATAATACGAATGTTTTACTTTAATTCCTTATCATTTTCGATGTTTTATCTTATTATATAAACCAAGCTAGTTCATCATCGAAATAACTACATACAAGTGCCCTTGAAGTAAAACTCTTCGCTAAGCTACGCCATTTTACAGTCTACTTGAACCCATCGAAATTAATCTTCGAGATCAATCAAATTGTAATTTCCTGTTATTTGAAAGTACTGAAATACTCGTAATAGGCAAAATACTGCGGTAAACTAACCGTAGTATAGAACAGGTACTTTACGAGGATTTTTTTTCCCTAAATTATCATTTTCTTTCCTAGTTATTTGATTTCACTTTATTAGTAATGGCACATAAAAAATTATGCATTCTTGAAATTCGTAATCTGTTGACGTTATTCATAAGAGCTTAACGGGAAACCTTAATACTCCCACTGAGTAAACATCTCTGTTACTTCTGAGTGGCAGTGTCAATTTCTCCAATATATATGCATAAACACCTACTCTTTGATTTGTCTCCTCACCGTGCTAAATCTCTCAAACCGATAAAACAGGACTCGGCAATTGATGTCGGTGTAGTGTAGGGCTTAATTCATTTCCCTAATAACTTGTTCCACGTTGCCGCAAATTACTACCGAATAATTCCACCAAAGCACCCTTCTGTATTCGAACTAATACTTATTGCTTTCCCAGGCATCTGAGTACTAAGCATTGCTAATTTGGTAGGTAAGCAGTTGCTGACAATAGGTTTTGGAAGAGAAGATACATGTTCGAGAGATGAATTAAGCTGATAAGATGGACGGTTATTTGTGAACTGAGAGCAGAGACGATGAGGTATAAAATTGAAACAGACATATACAGGGACCTCAAGAATTAGTTTAGTATCGTGGTGTTATCACTATCGCTCCATCTTCTTACCTTATGCTGATGATGTGTAGTGTTAAAGATTTTACACAATGATGAACAATAATTAATTGAGAAACACCCTTTCGTTTAATATCGGGTGTTTTTTTAGAGTAATAGAACTTTGAATTGATATAAAACACATTTAAATTAAGATTGAATCCGAGTTTTTTTTTATTTGAAAGTTAATTTTATGAAAATTATGTTATTAAAAATAATTTCTGGCATTTGTCTACCACGACTATCTCTGAGAAACCGCATTCGACCAGACCAATTTTGGACCACTTTTAAAGTAATTCAGCCCTAATTTCATCAATAACACGAGTTATATTGGCTTCCAAAACGTCTACTGTTTCTGGTTTATCAGCATAAACCAATGAGACATAACCCCAAAGAATATAATCTAGTGGAGTTATGTCGCATGATCTTGGAAGCCTATTAATTGGACCATTTCTCGAAATAATGTTATCGCCAAATCTTTCTTTCAATAAATCAATTGTTACGGTAGCAGCATGAGGTGTAGCACCATCTTGTTGGAACCAAAACACTTCTCGGTCGATACCAGTCAAATTTTGAAACAAATAATCATTGATCATTGATCTGTTACGAGCACCATTCACTGTAACACTAGCTCCAGCATCGTTTTTAAAGAAATATGGACCGATGATGCCTCCAGCGTGTAAAGCACACCATACAGTGCATTTTTCAGGATGCTATGGAACCTGCAGAACTTCTTGAGGATTGTTTTCACTCCATATACGGCAATTTTGCTTGTTTACATAGCCGTTCAACCGGAAATGAGCTGAATCACTAAACACAGTTTTACGATAAAAGAGTGGATCAACTTCAAGCTGTTCTAGGGCCCAATCAGCAAACAAACGACGCTTATTATGGTCAAGTGGCTTTAGTTCTTGAACCAGTTGGATCTTGTTTGGGTGTAGACCAAGATCTTCACGCTAAATTTTCCATGTGGTGGATGCACAGAGTACAACTTTCTGTGAACGTCGACGAATAGATAAATATGGATCACTATGACTTACAGCAGCGATATTTTCTTCTGTACGTACAGTTTTTTGTCTTGTTGTTGTTGCATCGAGTAGAGAGAATGTTCTCCAAAATCTATCGATAGTTCGACGAATAAGCTGCTCTGATGGACGATTATGTAAACCATAAATTTCAAGAAGTGCTCTATAAGTTTGGCGAATAGAACACTGATTTTGGAAATTAAATAAAATTTCAACAATTTGTAAGCGTTGTTGCGGTGTGAGTTTTTCCATAATAATTTTTCGATGCTTACGAACAGAAATATCAAACCAACATGGCTTCTTTCTTCTGTCAAATTACAGTTATCCCTATCGAAAGTTTTATCACTCTAAAAAAAACACCCGATATTATATGACTCGCTGAAAACTAATTCTACATAATGATTAAAACGACATGGATTTATTCATAATAATCCAGAGTTCATTAAAAAAAACCATCACAAATAAAATTTTCATATCACTAAAATGGAGTATGAGCCAGGTTAATAGAAAGTTCTAAAAATCGAGACAGTGCAACATGCATCTGTTTAATAGTTCTGGACTCAAACCAACTAGATTAGGTTTTGTTGACATGGGTTAATTTCGAACTTGTTGGTACTCGTCAGGGTCCTGTAATGTCTAACGACTACAAATCTGCCACGCACCTATATTCGCTCTGCACAGAAATACCAATGTATTCATCATACAATAGCGCCATTTAATGCACTTAAATATTCATACACTGCATACCCTAGCGAGCCAATTCAAGCAAAGAACTGCATTCCAGATTTTCCCTTACATCACAAACGTAGAAAACTTTCCTCATACTCAAGTCAGATCTTGTAACGATGCTCATAATTAGCATACTTATATTCAAATAAATTAAATCGGCTGAAAATCTGTACCAAATATCATTGAAATTTTTTATATTTATATTAAAATATATTTGAATATAAATATGCTAATTATAGTGTAACACGATCTGAGCATAAAATAATCACAATCAGAATGGAATGAAAATTCAGAATCAACTTGGAAAACTGAATCACGTCAGTAACAACTTAAATCAAATTCCTTCATCAAATCAATATTCACATTCCATTGAATATGTGAATTAAATTTATTGAAGAATTTTTAATCTTCCCAAATCTAAAATGGTAAAAAGCACTGACGTGAATTCGAAAACTTTTTCGCGCTTTTTGAATAGTCCATTCACCCTGAAAATTTAAATAACTGTAAAACAACTGGACCTTCTTTGTCCTTTAACGAAATTGGCAGAGATGTTGAAATCCGAAACACACTTCGAAAGTTACAATGTTTACGGACGGAAGGAATTACTTTCGACCTCTGATTCTTCGTCGATGAGTCCAATCTAGTCGTTTGGAAGTCAAATTAGAAAAACGGACATTTCGGCAAAATTAAATCACGCTATCCTCTAGAACGAGCCAGTAAAAAAGAATATATATAAACTACCAAACTCACATCTTATACAAAATGGCGGAGGTGTCGGTTTCTCCCGAGGTCTTATTTGGAAATACGAGTGGAAAATTATATGATTACTTTTTTTACTTGAAACTTTGCATATTATAGAAAAGTATTGTTTTTCATTATATTATTAATATTCCACCAGAGTAGCACAGCTTAATTTTAAATTATGACATTTTTCTATAAACATTCTTAGAAACAGGACCATTTTTGCTGCAGTTCAAAATTCTTGATGTGAACTCAAATTTTTCGAACTTAGAATGAATTTGAGTTTACAGAAAGAAGGTGAATTGAAATAATTTTTTCGACAATCTCTGCTACTCTTCCAGTTTTATGTAGCTTATTACTCAGAAATTATTATCCATCAAAACTTCTAACAATACACACTTTACTAGTCTGAAACTTCACCACTTTGAATAATGAACTTTGAGATAACCCTCTTGAAATTTAATTCATTAATTACCACTCAAAATGAATACAGAATATTGACTTTATAATTTGAATAGCATTAAAACAGGTAAACTCTAGAATAGAGGCAACAACGGCCTCTTTCCATTGTTTGTATTCCCCTCTTACAGCATAATAAGTTCGGAGTACAATGAATATAAATGTGAAGATAAGTACTTTCGATATTTTCGACACAATATGAATTATGGTAACGATAGGAAATAAATTGAGCACTATAAATTTCTTTCGATCTTTCTATGATTGTTGAGTAAATGTAGCAAATCAATCACAGTTGGTGCTTTCCTAGAAAAAGAGATTCACAGAATGTTACATTTATATCGAGAAAACTGATTATAAAACAGTGGAGAATACTTAATTTTGAAAGAAGCTATATGAGGTCACTGGAATAAAATGGACTGAAAATAAGCATGTGTTCTCAGAGAACGACTTATCCTTCAATATATACACGAAAACAAAATCGATGATGGAATATATATATATATATATATATATATATATATATATATATATATATATATATCTCAGATGATCTGAAATGATTTTCAGAGAAAATTAATTATTCATAGGTTTTTCAGAGATTACAGAAAATGGCTGGAAACGAAACGAAACTTTGCAGAAGGCCTTACTCATATATATATATATATATATATATATATATGTATATATATATATATATATATATATTCAATCTAAAATAAACATCTATGCCTCAGGATATATATATATATATATATATATATATATATATATTTATGAGTAAGGCCTTCTGCAAAGTTTCGTTTCCAGCAATTTTCTGTAATCTCTGTAAAACCTATGAATAATTTATTTTCTCTGAAATTCATTTCAGATCATCTGAGAAAAGCTTTATTTCTATTCAGGTAAACATACATAATAAAAAAAGTGAATGAGATAGTAATTTATTTCCACAAAAATGTTTGTACTACTACAACAATTGTTTCACCACGATGTGGCTTCTACAGGTATTACATTGTACTCTCCTACAGTAAACAATAGTTGTAGTAGTACAAACATTTTTGTGGAAATAAATAACTGTCTCATATACATATACAATTTTTTAATTGAAATGAGTTTCCACCAAGTAAAGACCGAATCAATCAAATGAACATACATAATTCTCAAGTATCGTAGAATACTCCAAAACAGGAAGAAATCTACAGAAAATAAAGAAAATTTACAGAAATTGAATAACAAACATAGCTGATACAGTAAACTGTTCAATATGAGCATTATGAATAACATTTCAAAAACAAAAAATAATTTATATACATTTCAAAATATAGCATATTCTCCAGAGCATAATTTGAATTAATGTAAAAGGTTAACTTGAAACAAACGGTCAATTCTTTATTTCCCTTCAAATCACTAACTCAACAGAAACGTCAATAGAAGAAGAAACATTCTACATTCCAATATATAAAATACGTGCTGAACGAATGTAAGAAAAAGAAAAAACTCAATTTTATACTATATTTAAAATGGAATAAATTTAAAGAATATATTTTTAACACATAATAATATTTCTTCTAAATATAAAAATACAATTGTTCAGTAAAAACCCTACATTTCATAAAAAATTAATTCAAAATATTCCAAAAACACTGTATTTCTATATTTAATTCGAAATAAAAATTCTTGAATATTTTATGATACTCAGAAACATAAAAGAACCTGAAGGAAATAAAGAAAATTCACAGAAATTGAATAATATACTAAGCGGACATAGTAGGCTCTTTTATATGATCATGAATAACAAAATCCATAAAAAATGCTGTATATATTTTCAAGAGAAGGTTTCACAAAATAATTTTTTATGTTTAAAATTAAATATTATTACCTATCAAGAGTATATTTTTTTAAATTATTTCATATTGAATAGTGATAGGTAAGAATGAGTTGATGAAATTCTTGAAGAACTAGAGTTACAAGTTTGATTGCAACTTTCCAAATGAAGACTAAAACATAACAATTTACCGATAAAATATTCATCATGAATCGAATACACCAATTAGACAAAAATTTTCTGCAGAAATAAAAATTATTTAAACGATATTTGAAATTCTAAGAAATTTCGATTACTACAGACAAGAGAAGAAAAGGAAAGGAAAATTTTAGTCAGGATTAAGAAACACAATTAGAAATTAAGGATCATAGGAAACAGCGAAATTCGACCAAATAGATATTTAATATTTTTTTTCAAAAAAATGAATATCATACAATGCATTATTTTGAAGGAAAAAATCATGGAATCTAATTGGGTAAGGTGTAAATGATTACCCTTGATAAATTATAAATTTGAGCCAACAAGCCTTTGGTCCCTGAAGATCAATTTTTTGAATATTTGGTTAATATCACAATCATTAACTTTCGGTTATTCAGAATTACTCATTACATAAATATTCTCACGTACATTGGCTTAGACTACGAAAACAAAAATAATCAAAAAATATGGCGAAACAAGGGTTGCTTGAGTGATTTTGCAATACAGAACGTTTCACAGATTAATTAATCCATTTACTTCTGTTTTATGGTCGTTTGAAAATATAAAATATTTTGATAACCATCAATAAATACTACATATACAACAAGAAGATGGTTAAATCGAAATTATTCCAAAGCTACTGAATCGTCATAATTAAACCCTTTACCGAATCCATAATATGACATTAATTTGGAGGGATATTGTCAAATACTACATGAATATATCCTGTATTAAATTTATCTGCATGTCGATTTATGATCATCGGATAATATTTGTGATTCCATAAGTGATCATTCAGAGTTAGTTTTCAATGCATATGCTGGAAATTCAACCAGACAATACGGAATGATAGCCATAGATTTCAGTGAATAATACATGAAACTTGATGATTGTCACATTAGGATTCTGTGTAATATACATAATTCTCATGAGATAGTACAACCCAACCAATATTAAATTTCCATATCGAAATAGTTTTTGAAACCAGGTTAACTTTATTCACTTCCATTAGTAGTGCATGACCTTTAGGCTTGAAGGCACTGAAGAAATACTTTAAAGGCGTTTCTAGAATGGCAAACAATTTGAGGTAGTATCCTCGATGAACACAATGTGCACTTCATTTGTTGGCGTCATATGTGCAATATTCTCATGTAAAATAATCGTAAAACTTTAAAATACAAACAATTTTAACTTCCTTTCATTTTTATTTTGCTTACACTCTTGTTTTCGTCCTATTGTGACTTCGTCAGTGCAGTACTCAAACTGGATACAAAGCGAAAACTGTTTTTGAATATTCTGTTAACAAAGGTATAAAGGAGCGTATAAAAAATATGTGGTGAACAAAAAATAAGTTTACAATCATGAGAGAACTCCGAAATGTAATTCCAAACGATTAAACAGTGAGGATTTGTATGGGTCTATTTGATTGTTCAATAGAAATTATTTTTTATTTTATCTATTCATTTTTGATTGTCCCGGTCTTTACTTGACGGAAATTCATCTTTAATATAAGAAAAACAATGTTAACTTCCGCTATTTTATTGATTTACACGACAATTGTTTCGTCATACCATGACTTCATCAGGTGAGTATTTAAACTGGGGTATACAATGCAAAACATGACCTTAAGTACCTAGCTCTGGTACAAAAAATAGAGGGGTGGAAAGAGATGGTATAAAATAAATGGAAAATATTAAGTAGGGGGGATCTGTTTGAATCTATTTGATCATTCAATAAAATTTGTCTCTTATTATATCTATTGATCTCTAAAGTTTCTAACAGATTTAGTTTCTGACTTTTGTTTTAGATGTAATATTTCATAGTTCATATTAAAATTATGGCCAGTCTCTTACAAATGGTTGGCATAAGTTGAATTCGATTTATTATTAATGTAACAGTTTTCATGTTCTCGTATCCTTGTTTGGAATGAAAACCATCCATTTTCACAAAAATTGTCAGCTTATAATAGTTTGCTTTATAGATTGGTTAACATACCCATGACGAAAGAAAATTTTGACAAAGAGTATAAAACCATCAAACAAATAGCTTTCAATAACGATTTTAATCCGTTAATTGTAGACAACTTACTTGATAAAATATCCAAAATTTCAAAATTCAAACGAAACCAAATTTATTTCATTAACCTACATAGGCCAAAAATCTGAAAAGACTACTAGATATTAAAAAAAAAAGAAAAATATAACATCTCATTTAAAACTATTAATTCTTTAGACAGCTTAATAAAAAATAATAAAGACGTCATTCCTAAAAACAAAAAATCAGGAGTTTACAAGTTAACATGTAGCTATTGCCCATGTGTATATATGGGACAGTCAGGCCGTTCATTCCAAACAAGGATACGAGAACATGAAAAATGTTACATTAATAATAAACCGAATTCAACTTATGCCAACCATTTGTTAGAGACTGGCCATATTTGAATATAAACTATGAAATATTACATATCGAAAACAAAAGTCAGAAACTAAATATGTTAGAAACTTTAGAGATCAATAGATATAATAAAAGACAAATTTTATTGTATGATTGAATAGATTTAAACAGATCCTCCCTACTTAATATTTTTCATTTATTGTATACCATCTCTTTCCACCCCTCTATTTTTTGTACCAGAGCTCTGTATTTAAGGTCATGTTTTGCATTGTATACCTCAGTTTAAATACTCACCTGATGAAGTCATGGTATGACGAAACAATTGTCGTGTAAATCAATAAAATAGCGGAAGTTAACATTGTTTTTCTTATATATATATATATATATATACTGATTTCTTGAGTTTACAAATAATTGAGTTTTTATTTGATAGATTCGGTCTTCACTTGGTGGAAACTCATTTTAATTAAAAAAATGTATATATGACAGTAATTTATTTCCACAAAAATATCAGACAGTACAATGTAATACCTGAAGAAGCCACATCGTGGTGAAACAATTGTTGTATTTGTACAAACATTTTTGTAGAAATAAATTACTGTCATATATACATTTTTTTAATTAATTGAGTTTTTAATCTTTTAATATTACAATTTTCAATCTGCTAATATTAGAATTATTATCAAAAATATGTCCTGTTTCCACTGAGTTTATGTTGAATTTGGTTTTCATGTTTCTTTATACTTGTTTGAAATCAACGTTTATTTCGAAAAAACAGGAAATTGAGGGGTTTTATAAGGTAACCTGTGGTAATTGCCAGTATTATTTACTGAACAAATTGATGTTCAGGCTAAACAGATATACGGAAAATTTTATATCAATAAAAAACAAGATCAACATATGAGAATTATCTGTCAAAAACCAGACCTAATTTTGATAAAAATTGCAAACTTTTACAACGAAATTAATGTCATAGACTCAATCTTTTGGAAACTCCTTTGATTTTATGAAGAGACTCTAGTACTTTTTGTATTCTAGACTCAGATTGAATACTCAACTGATAAACTCATGGTAAAATAAAAAAATAATTAACGAAAGTTGATAGTTTTGAGATAAAAAACCGGATCAAATAAATAATAAATGATTTTATTTGATAAATTAAAGAATAAATTGAAATGCGAATCGACACTAGATAGAAATAATTAAACTAACATTAATTGGCGAAACATATTTTATATTTATATGGATATAAACATACATAAAAATCTGCTATTCCAAAATTATTTGAAATTTACAAAATGAAGGATACAATAAAAATAGTTATACCAGAACTTCAGCATTTTATAAATTTTATATAATTGTTTCGCCATATGCCTCATCTAAATCTATATATAAAATGTTGAAGTTCTGCGTCAACTATTTTTATTTTATTCATAATATATATATATATATATATATATATATATATATATATATAATTATTTGGTTTCCTTAACAATCTTTATGCATATAGTCCTTGTGATATAACAGAGGCCGTTAAATTGTCTTTCAATCTTTTACATCAAGGGTAAACCACAGAATTATTTATTTACAGTTAACCTTACACTACATTTGAATTTTTCAGTATTCAGTTACCAGAAGTTTTCTAAATTGTTGAAGGGTGAATTAATTGAATACTGACGAAGCAAAGTATCTCTTGAAACTTGTTTTTCAGTAATGTTTTCACATATCTTGAGATTTCATAGAAAGTAACTTAGTTAGATATCCAATAATATTGAATATTCTACGTAAGATAGTTTTATGATGAAATTCTTAAGATTATGTTAAACATTTTTCAAAGATATTTGTTTTCATGAGATTGATCAGCAGAAACAAAATTTTGTCTATTCAAAATATTTAATTTATAAAATTTGGTTACTAATTTTTATTTATTGGATTTTGTTATATCATTTGGATGTCTTATAATGAATTTTTATTTTATATGTCATTTGATATAAGTGGTACTTATATGACATTATTTTAATTGAACTCTTGAAGTTATAATTATTAAATATAATTTTTTGAAATTGAATATGTAGAAAGCTATTATTAAAATATTGAAATAGTAGAATTGTTATTTATGCCCACCGTCATCAAATTGAGTATTTATTATTAAATACCCTTGAAGAAACTGCAGTTGTTTTGGTTATACATATTTGTCTTTCACAAAGAGAACTTCAACCTCCATTTCGAATCCCGTGCGAACATGTGGGTTCTGAGGAAAGCATGAAAAGTTGTTTATCCATATGTCGGTGCCGAATCTTCACCTAAAATAGAATTTATTGGGGTTATTCGATATAATTTGATTTGTACAAAGGGGAGCTGCGCATCGCGCATGTATATTTTCATACGATTATCTGACTCGATGGCTACATTCGAAAACCAATTCAATTTCATCATTCAGCTTTTCTTCACACCGAGATGGACGCAGAAATTATATTGACTTTCTCAAGACATGCTTTTAAAACGGAGAAAATGTACCTAGTTGTCATTGGTGCCCATATATTTCAACAATTAATTATGGTGATAAACAATATTATTTGAGCGTCAATGAGATTTGAAATGTGTCACTTTATAAGTCAAAATTAGAAAAATTAATTTTTATCAAGTAAGGACTGATTCAATTCGATTTTTGTTAGTAGCTGTGCTATTATATTTCAAAGTTTCTAGTTACAATACATCACTAAATTGAGCTTAGCAATAAATAATTTTCCTCGACCTAGAAATTCATTCAATTGTCAATAGCTCAAAGTAGCTACTTGACCATCAAACCTCATCTGAATTCCCTATTCGTTCCCCGCAATTTCTAATACTCCAATTCCGACCGAATGATGAATTTGAATAAATGATGAACATACGCTCGAAATTCCAATTCAATCGCAAACTTTTCCCCGAATATCGTTAATACTTGGGCGTTTCCGCTCGGAAAAAGTTGGGAAATTACAGTGTTAATATTTTAAGTGCACTTGTAGGTACTCGGTTCCTGATAAAAGAAAGTTCGGAGTTTGGTCCTTGAAGAGGATCTATGGCCCGATCTGCAGCAGGATAGATATTTAAATGGATTTTCGATGTCGAACGAGATCTGATTAGTGGTCTTTTTCGAGGGGATTTCCGCCGTTTGTGAGGGGCGGACAATCGAAGTGAAAGATCAGTGGAGATTTCGACCGGAAATTTTCGTTTAAATTAAAATTTGAAATTATTCTTGAGAGTTACTTCTTCAATCTTCGGAAGAGATTGGATAAAATTTGAGTTGTCACGGTTAAGTTTCGGCGTTGAAGATCGGGCATTTTGAAATATTAACGTACAAATTCATCAAATAGAACAGCTTGTCAAGTGGGTTATCCAGTTCGTGGTCAGGGTTTGACAGCCCTGTTTCAATGAAATATGTCGGACAGAACGGTGATCCGTGCCTCATATGTTTAGTTGAAGGTTATCTATTTTACAACTGAACGTGTGAAAATTGTGCAAAGTTGCTACAAAAGCAATGATTCTGTACTAAGTACGTTTCGTGCATTACGGTCAGATTATAGTCGATATAATTGTCTATACAATTGGTAACACAGTGGAAAAATCGAAGAGGGTGGATCTGTTACTGATGTCTTAAGGCCCATATATCATCCAAATGCAGACTCAACCGCAAATATTTCTACTGTAAGTGAAATTATTAAAAAATATCCAAATTTATCAATTCTTCGGCGTGCACAACTTTTGAACCTGTCTTACGGTACTCTATGGCGTATTTTACATCTGCATTTGCATCTCCATCCTTATATTGTTCAGTTGACACAAGAACTAGAACTAGCTGACCATAGAATGCGTAGAACATATGCCAATTGGGTGCTTGATCAACAACGTTTGGATGACGACTTTTCGCATCGAATTTTCTTCATCGACGAAGCACATTTTCCACTCGGTGGCTATGTAAGTAAGCGAAATTGTGCATCTGGTGCAGTAAAAATACTTACGTAACTGCTGAGAGACCATTACGTCCACAAAAAGTCACTGTATAGTGTGCAATTTGGTCTGGCAGAGTGATTGGTCCGTAATTCTCTGAAATTGGAGAAGGTATCAATCAAACCGTCAATTCTCATCACTATAGCCAAATGATTACCGATTTTTTGTCATGAAATTAATGTTATGAAATTGCAAAGGATTTGCTTCCAGCAAGATGGTGCAACAAGCCACACAACACGTTTTGGCTTCATTGCAAGAAAAATTCCCAAAATGAATAGTTTCTCGAATCGGCGATGTGAATTGGCCAACAAGATCTGGTGATTTATCGCCTTTGAATTTTTATTGTGGGGTTATACGAAGGATCGTGTTTACGCCGATAATCCTCACACTATTGACGATCTGAAAACCAACATCCGTCAAGTTATTTTTGAGATATTGCTCAAAGTCATCGGCGAGTCATCGAAAATGACCTCACAAGGATCGAGTCCTGCAGGAAATCAGGCAGAGGACATTTAAATGATCTTGTATTCCACACATAATGGCAAGGTGCATAGTTCTGGCTTTCCAGAAAAAATATGACCAATGTTACTTCCAGCGAGATGTCTTCTTGCTTTTCTAGCAACATTAAAGACACCGAAAGTTTCTAACTTGTTTCCACTTCACACAAAATGAAAAAATATGTGGCTCCTTCCTTCGCAAACATAAAGGACATTTTGTGAACGTACTTTGTATATAAAACAGTGGCGTCTCGTGTTTAAAAGAAGTGGGTCGGTCTTCTGCATCTAAATCAGAAGGAACTGACTCAGTATAATAGAGAGAGTGTTTAGAGTAGGTAGATATTGAGCTGCAGGGCACCATTAACAATTTCGACCCTTTTAAGTTACTTTGTGATAATTCATTTTGAAAAGGAATGAAATAAGAAATAATTTAGTTTTTTATCACTTTTTATTTACTGTGTATCGAGTTTCGCGGTATTTACTACATTTTCAAACTATATCCCAACGATTATATACATTCTGTCAAGAAAGTACCGGGAATTATCGATTTAAATCTGGCGGGGCAATGAGGCAGGTGAAAATTTTTTTTTCTAGGTTGGTACCACTGTCCTTAATTACTATGCCAAGCTTGAGCGGGATCTGTCAACTAGTGTGTTTGCAACAGCTGATTAAGTCAGTCGATGTCAGAGTGCGTGCCGATTTTTACTATGGGTGATTACGTTGAGCAAAGAATTTGTTTAAAGTTTTGTGTTGCAAATGAATTTTCGTGTGCCGATGCAATGAAAATGTTGCAAAAGGCCTTTGGTGATAATGCTCTATCGAAAACTCGTGCATATCAGTGGTACAGAGTCTTCAAGGACGGTCGTGAAGTGGTCGCCCATCGACGGCTTCGATCGAAGATAACGTCGATAAAATTAAGGAAAGGGTGCTGGAAAACCGTCGTACCAGCTTAAGAGAGATAGCACATGATCTTAAGATATCCCACGAGTCCGCACGTACGATTTTGATTGATATTTTGGGCATGAGAAAGGTGGCCGCACGACTCGTACCGAAAGACCTGAATTTTCTTCAAAAACGTCATCGCGAACAGGTTGCTTCAGACATGCTGGATCGCTGTAATTCCGATTCTACATTCATGGAACGCATTATAACTGGTGATGAGACCTGGGTCTACGTGTACGATATGCAAACAAGCCAGCAATCATCGGAATGGTTGGCAAAAAATGAGCCGAAACCGAAAAAATCACGCCAAAGCCGCTCGAAAATGAAGGTGATGCTCATTGTTTTCTTCGATATCCGTTGCGTGGTGCACTACGAATTCGTTCCAGAGGGTCAGACGGTAAACAAGGAGTATTACCTAGGCGTTATGAAACGTTTGCGTGAGCGTATCCGTAAAAAGCGGCCAAATTTGTGGGCGAACAACTCATGGATTTTGCATGACGATAACGCGCCTTCTCACCGAGCTACGATTGTGACTGACTTTTTCGCCAAAAACTCAACAAACGTGCTTCAGCAACCACCGTATTCGCCGGATTTGGCTCCCTGCGACTTTTTCCTCTTCCCAAAACTAAAATTGCCCCTTCGTGGCACCCGTTTTGAGTCGATTGAAGCCATAAAACAAAATTCGGCGCAAGAGCGCCGGAAAGCGCCTATAAAAAATGTTTCGATAATTGGAAGTGCCGTTGGCATAGATGTATTGGAGCAAATGGAGCCTATTTTGAAGGCGACTCAGTAAATTTTGACGATTAAATGTAAAAATGTTGTTTTAATTGAAAATTCCCGGTACTTTCTTGACAGAGTAGTATTTATATATTCGTTGAAGGCTTCGGCTTGTGCAAAATTTCGAGAAGTGTGGTGTGCAAAAGGTCCGTCTGCTCATTTAATAGTTTTATTTCTGAAACGTGCTTTTGCTTACATATTTTTCTGTGGATTCTAGAATGTCTAGTTTTTCACGTTCGATTTCAGGTGCAAGTATCTCAAGGTTTTCCAATTTTGGGAAGATATAACTGGTTTCGAAAAAACAAAATTTACTAGTTCAGTATTTGCGAGAAAAAGCAGAACCTCTTACATTTTATGAATTATTTTAGGTCTTCGAAAATTTTTGGACACAAACTTATCGATAACTTTTTCATTGAAATTTGATATTTCTCTCATCTAGTTTTACAAAAGACAGCATAGAGAAAGCGTTTAACGCATAGAATTCTTCAATATAGTTTTTAGTCGGTTCAGGATCGTAAAACAAACTTTAGCTTCATATGTTGTCATTGCTATATAAGCAACAATTTGTTATAATTTTTTGTTTCAGAAAATGCCTCTCCTAATTTTACATAATGAATTTCAAGAATGGGACAGTTCCTTTCGGATTTCTGCAGCCAGGTTTTGAATATATCTCTCATAATTTAGTACCTGAACTTTATTTGTTTAATATCGAATAGGACATACAAGCCACATCTAGTGATAGAAAGAAATTGATTTTGATACTCAGAAAAATTTTAGGAAAAATTAAAGAACTAGTTTGAAGTGAGTAAGTAGTAAAACTTAACATATCGCGTGCAGTATCAATTACACTGGTCGACAAGATTATTGTAACATAAAGCAGACCTTTATTTTTCTGGTGGAAATAACCTTCTAATAATAGGAAAAATATTCCAAAAGCCCTAACACGTACCACTTCCGAAAAATCAATTTTATGAGAGGACGGTTGAAATAGATACATTTTATTACAGGAAAAGTACCTGAACTGCATTGTTCATTTAAATATATTAATATTAGTCTTCAACATATTTAATTTAAAAAATTATATTCAATAATTATAACTTCAGGAATTTAATTAAATTAATGTCATTTAAGGTACCATTTATATCAAACGATATATTAAATAAACATTCATTATAAGACATCCAAATGATTTAAAAAAATCCAATAAATAAAAATTTGTTAACCAAAATCCTATAAATAAATAATTTGAGTAGACAAAATTTTGTTTCTGCTCATCAATCTTATGCAAACAGATTTCTTTCAAAAATGTTTAACATAATCTTAAGAATTTCATTATAAAACTATTAATCTTACTTAGAATATTCAATATTATTGGATATCGAACTAAGTTACTTTTTATAAAATCTCAAAATTAGTAGAAACATTACTAAAAAACTAGTTTTTTAAGAGAGACTTTGCTTCGTCAGTACTCAATTATAAAATTTGAATATCAAAACAAATTAAAATAGGTTTATCTTCTACAATTTCAATTTCAAAAAATTTTTTATTCAAAAAACTTTTAGAATTAAATTAATGTCTAAAACAAGCACCGCTCACATTTAATAGACGTATATATAAAATCAAAACTCAATATATAATGTCAAATGGAATAAATGAACCAACAGATATACGAAAGTCATTAAAATTAATAAATAAATATTCAAAGGAGACAAAATTTTGTTTCTGGTCTTACCTTTAAGAACACCAATTGCCTTTAAAGAACATGAACACACTTAAAGGACTTCTCAAAGAATATAATTTATTTGAAATATTTAATATATTTAAATATTCGAATAAGTTAATTCAGAAATCTCTCAAAACATGCACTATATCTTCAAAAAACAAATATAATTATAAGCAATCCCTTCTTCGGTCCTGAATAATATTCCAAATATCAAAATCAAAAATCTAACCTACATCAACAACGCACCACGTGTAAAATGAATGTTTCGAAACACAGATCAACTTTATAATTCAAGATTGATCTATGTTCTAACAAAATAAAAGAACAGTGTGAGTTATTTTTAAGGTTTATTCAAATTCATTGACATTCCATAATGAGATTTATTGAAGCCGAAATATAATTATATATTATATATAAAATAAAATAGAAAGGTCTTCTACTCGATAGAAGAAGGGATTGCTTAGAATTATATTTGTTTTTTGAAGATATAGTGCATGTTTTGAGAGATTTCTGAATTAACTTATTCGAATACTTAAATATATTAAATATTTCAAATAAATTATATTCTTTGAGAAGTCCTTTAAGTGTGTTCATGTTCTAAGAAGGCAATTGGTGTTTTTAAAGAAAAAACAAACTTTAAAAAAGAAACAAAATTTTGTCTCCTTTAAATATTTATTTATTAATTTTAATGACTTTCGTATATCTGTTGATTTATTTATTCCATTTGACATTATATATTGAGTTTTAATAATATACGTCTATTAAAGTAAGCGGTGCTTGTTTTAGACGTTAATTTAATTCTAAAAGTTCTTTGAATAAAAAATTTTTTGAAAATAAAATTGTAGAAGATAAACATTTTTCAATTTGTTTTAATATTCAAATTTTGTTATATTTCTTCTATCAAGTAAAAGGCCTTTCTATTTTATTTACTCAATTATATTCATATTCAATAATATATAACATCAATGGACAAAAATATGTTCTCACCTTTCAACAATTCAGGAAGCTTCTGGTAAATGAATACTGAAAATTTAAATGGAGTGTAATGATAACTCAAATAAATAATTCTCTGGTTTACCATTGATCTAAAAGATTGAAAGGCAATTTAACGGCCTCTGTTATAGCACAAGGAATAACTGTATAAAGAATGTTAAGAAAACCAAATAATTATATATTATGAATGAAACAAAAGAAAATAGAGGTTTATACTGGATACAAGGTGCAGCTGCATTATAAAGTATAGAAAATTCATTGTGTGCGTGTACTGATATTGATGGTTCAATGCAGGAACTTGATATTAATCATTCCCAATCTGAGTGGCGTTGATTTTCAAATTCGTCTAAATACCGTTTAAAAGCTGTGTTAGTGCATGATGGAAATTTAAAACCCTCTATTCTAGTTGCCCATTCAGTGACGATGAAAGAAAATTATGAAATATGCGCAGTCTTCTGGATAAAATAAACTACAACACGTATAAATGGCAGATATGTGGGGACTTAAAAGTTATAGAAATTTAATTGAAACTTGAGGGAGGATTTACCAAATATTGCTGTTTTCTTTGTGTATGGAACAGTCATGCAGTAAATCAGCATTATATAAGAACGATTTGGCTAAAAAGAAGTGTATTTCAACCGGGATTTCAGAATGTTAAGTTTAGACCTCTTGTAGACCTCAAAAATGTCCTTCTGTCTCCTCTTCACATTAAACTTGTGCTGATGAGAAACTTTGTGAAGGCTATGAACAAAAATGGTGATGAATTCAAATACTTGAAACAAGTATTTCCCAAGTTAAGTGATGCCAAATTATAGGAAGGCATTTTTATTGTACCACAAATCAGAAAATTGCTGGACTACGTTAATTTAACAGAAAAGCTTACCAGGCAGAAACTCAGAGGATTGAACTAACTCATTTGTTAGTGTGGTAAGAAAATTTTTGGGCATCAATATGAATGCAAACTGCCAAAGGTTAGTTAATGAACTATTAGATGCCTATAAATAGCTTGCCATTAATTTATTCTGACGAGAAGTGATCTTAAAAACACTTGTCGAAATGAATATTTGTTTCTTTAAAAATCAAGTTAAATTAAATTTAAGAATATATATACAATTACAAATCTCATCAAAAAATAAAGTTGAAAATTATGTTGTGTATAACACGATATTTTCAAATTTAGTTTAACTTGTTTTATAAAGAGACAAGTACTCATTTCGTGAAGTTTTCTGTTTTTAGGATCATTTCACGTTAGAATATATTGTGTATATGAAGAAATTGTGAATTCAGATTCAATCCATGATTATTGTCTCTGTTTCACAGTATATGTTGAACATTTGTTACAATTATTTTTGTATTAATTTTCAGGAAGTTTTCTGTTTTTCAGGTTAGAATATATTTTCTATGTAAAGAATTCAGGCAATGGATTTCCGAAATCAAAATACTTTGCCTTCAACATTTAAATAAACGTACGTTCAGTAGGTGCAAAATTAAATAAAGTCGATATATAACGTCTAAAAATTCTGAATTCATGTTTTCTTCAATACACATCAAAAATTGTAACATTAAATTTGGATCTATAGATGTACCAAGAAAACTTAACGTGTTACAACTTTTTTTCCCATTTTCGTATTTGGATACGTCCATTCCACCATAATATGCTATTCACTTTTATGCTACAACCAGAAAAAATTTTTTGTCGGCCAGTATAATAACATCACACACTCCTATTGCACTAACACGTTTTTCCGGTATTAGGAATGTGAATGGTTTATTTTTGTGAATGGAGTCACAAATGATTCTATTTGCATTAAAAAATGTATATGAGACAGTAATTTATTTCCACGAGAATGTTTGTACTCCTACTACAACAATTGTTTCACCACGATGTGGCTTCTTCATGTATTACATTGTACTGTCCCACATTTTCGTGGAAATAAATTACTGTCTTATATACATTTTTTTAATTAAAATGAGTTTCCACCAAGTAAAGACCGAATCTATTAAAGATTCTATTTGCCTCATCATTAATATTACAATTCTAGTTCCAATACGTGCTTTTCTCGAAAAGAATAAAAGCATGTCGTGCTAAAGTGGGCTAAATTCTTCCCTGTTCAAGTTTGTTGAATAGAATATATCTGCATGAATCATAACACGATAAAATGAATGAGCCAAACAACAAAAATTGAATACTGCATTCGTCTGATTCGAGATGAAGCACTGGCTCCGTTTCTATTGGCAAAATTTTATTATATTGCTCAAATGCATTTCATTGAAGAATTTCTCTGTTCAATTCACGTTATGGAATGCCTTAGATAAATCAAGAACAAACCCAACAGGCACTTCATCACTCTCCAAATCATCAAAAATATCACTTACTAAGTCATACATCGCTGTAGTAGTATTTCTGTTTTTTAGATAGCCATGTTGCTTCTCATAGAAAATTTTGAACTTATACATGAATGAGCAAAGCCTACCGACCAAAAAGTTCTCGATATTTTTGCGAAAGAACTGAATAAACTAATTGGACGGAAATTATTGACATCATGTACATTTCTTTTTTTAAAATAATAAGGAACGGTTTTTTACTTGATAGAAGGATTTTTACAAAATTTGAATATCAAAACAGATTTAATCTGTTGGTCTTCTACAATTTTAATTTCAAAAAATTTACTGAAGAAACTTTAAGAATTAAATTAGTGTCTTTATAAGCACGGCTCATATTTAATAGACGTATAAAATCGAAATTCATCATACAATATCAAATGGAATTAAGAAAAACCAACGAATATAAATTGTCAATTAAAATTAAAATATAAATAAACAAAGATTCTTTGTTTCGTTTCAGGCATGCGTACTGAACTCTTCAGACAAACGTACGAAGCCCTGTTTGTTACAAAATGTATTGTTTTCTGATCCTATATTTATGAAAAATAACTCTTTCTCAAAAATATGAAACATATTTCTGAAGATTGCATTCGGTAAGTCTATTTATTGTCTAATTGATTTTATTATTGTTTATATGTAAAGTTAAACTAATCTTATCGTAATTTTAATTTCTTTTTGAGGATGTACATGTTTGGAGATTTTTTGAAGTAATTTATTTAAATATATTGAATATTTCAAATAAATTAGTTTTTGAGAAGTTCTTGAAATTATGTTCAATATTTTTGAGAAAGAGTTATTTTTCATAAATATAGGATCAGAAAACAATACATTTTGTAACAAACAGGGCTTCGTACGTTTGTCTGAAGAGTTCAGTACGCATGTCTGGAATGAAACAAAAAATGTTTGTTTATTTATATTTTAATTTTAATTGACAATTTATATTCGTTGGTTTTTCTTAATTCTATTTGATATTGTATGATGAATTTCGATTTTATACGTCTATTAAATATGAGCAGTGCTTATAAAGACATTAATTAAATTCTTAAAGTTTCTTCAGTAAATTTTTTGAAATTAAAATTTTAGAAGACCAACAGATTAAATCTGTTTTGATATTCAAATTTCCTTTTTTTGCAGGAGTTTGATTAAAGCTATTTTGAGATATGTCACTTTACGGACCAAATTCTTTCAGGCTTTTCACCCACTGGAAAAATTGAATGGTTCCTTACGGACAAATTATCCGATGTCAAGTCAACTCTTGGGTATTCCGTGGACAAACGAGATTTTAAGAGCCAAAATGTACTCTGAAAATTTCAGCACGCCACCTTCAGTCTGATGAAAAACTTGCTGAACTGCAGAAAGAGCAGAGAAGAAGGGCGCCAAGGAATTAAAACCTAATGAAAAATTCTGAAATAATCGCGCGAAGATCCGAGCGTAGGTTTCGTGGAAATTATTAAAATGAAAATTAAATTCGAGCCGGAGAGATTGTCCGAAATTTAATAAAATAATTATTACACTATTAAACCCATTATTCACTCTCTCGAGCAGTCGCTAAGTAATTAGTCGCATTGATATCTTTATGAAATTTTAACTTTTCCCTCCAGAAATTTCAGGCTCTCGTCGCCTCTAATTGGTTTATTAGAAACGCGAAACTTTGGAAACCTTATCAAAATGAGTGGAAACCTCTGATCGCTTGCTGTTGAAAGTTCTGTGAAGTTTCTTCCTTTCGAGCTAGGTTTGTGGGTTTCCCCGCCTGAATTATGTGATTGATGATGAGAAGTTCAACCAATCTCAATTAATCCTCGAATAATTTGATCAACAATATCGTTTTTGTGAACGATATTGGGGACTCTTTTGATCACCTCGACATCGAGAACTTGAGAATTTTCAAGGAGAAAATAGCTCTCCTAGACGGTACACTCACTAATATAATTTGAAAGTTCCACATGTTAATTCAAATAGTTCCAATAAATTAGGTCGGCTGATCGTACCAAATATCATTAATAAGGTGTGTGAGCAGTGGTAATAAAAAATTTTAAAAATCGAGACAGTGTAACATATGTATAACAATTCTATACTCAAACAAACTCGATAAGGTTTTGTTGATCACAAGGGCAAATTGCAGACATGCTCACGTTTCAAACTGGTTGGTTTTCATCAGTACAATGTATACCTGTAACTACAAATCTGTCAAGTATCTATATTGGCTATACACAGAGACGCTAAGATATTAATCATACACTAGCGCCACCTAGAGTATGCAAACATACATGGAAAACATACCTTCACGAGCTAATTCAAGTAAAGAAATGTATTCCCGATATTTTCACGTTACAAACGCAGAAAAAACTTTCCTCATATTCAAGTCAGACCATAATATGAGTAATAAGGTGGGCCAAAAATAATTTTTAATTTTTTTTTTCTTAGCTACCATCAAAATCTCATCCGACATGAAAAAAACAAGTTCTGGTAAGACCTGAGCTCTTAATATTAATATTAAGAGGTGCCTCATCGATATTTTCGATTTCCCATTTAAATAACACAGGAAATTTTGATTTTTTTGTTTGGATTTTCAATGTACACAAACAAATAATTGTTAAGCGAGAATCAACTCTTATTTTTATAGGAAATTTACCGATCTACAAAAAAGGTCTGAAACATTTTTTGGCTGAGTCAACTCATTCAAAGTTATGTAACAAAAAAAATTTAAAAAAAAAAAAAAAAAAAATAGAAAGGCTTTTTACTTGATAGAAGAAATATAACAAAATTTGAATATCAAAACAAATTGAAATATGTTTATCTTCTACAATTTTAATTTCCAAAAGAATTTTTTTTTATTCAAAAAACTTTTAGAATTAAATTAATGTCTAAAACAAGCACCGCTCACATTTAATAGACGTATATAATCAAAACTCAATATACAATGTCAAATGAAATAAATAACCCAACAGATATACGAAAGTAATTAAAATTAATAAATAAATATTCAAAGGAGACAAAATTTTGTTTCTGGTTTTATCTTAAGAAATACTACTTGCCTTATAAAAACATGAACACACTTGAAGGACTTCCCAAAGAATATAATTTATTTGAAATATTTAATATATTTAAATATTCGAACAAATTATTTCAAAAATCTCTAAAAAATGTGCACTATATCTTCAAAAAACTAATATAATTCTAGATAATCCCTTCATCAGCCCTTTTTTCCAATATTCCAAATATCAAAATCAAAAACATAACCTACATCACTCGCGTGTTAAAAGACTTAAGCTTCGAACTACAGATCAACTATATATTCAAGATTGATCTATGTTCTAACAAAATCAAAGAACAAAGTGAGTTATTTTAAGGTTTACTTAAATTCATTGACATTCTATAATGAGATTTATTGAAGCCAAAATATAATTATATATTATATATAAAATAAAATAGAAAGGCTTTTTACTTGATAGAAGAAATATAACAAAATTTGAATATCAAAACAAATTGAAATATGTTTATCTTCTACAATTTTAATTTCCAAAAGAATTTTTTTTATTCAAAAAACTTTTAGAATTAAATTAATGTCTAAAACAAGCACCGCTCACATTTAATTCTATAAAGACTTTAGTTTAATTTTGAAATAATAAATATGTAAGGGATATAAAATAAAAAGTTGTATCGCAATTGAAAAATTACTGAAAAATGGCTCTTATTAATTTACATTTCCTGAGAGTCAAGAGCAAATAGGACACATTATTTTTTCAGGGAACGATTAATGTTTCTAAGTCATCACTCACACAGAGTAGAGTTCAAAGTTTTTGTTTAAATTAAGTATTTAAAAAATTGATTTTATTAAATGATGATCGATATTTTGTGAGAATACCATGGTTACGTCGCTAAACAATCGATGAGTTTTACGAAAAAAATGATTTGTTATATTTATTAGCCATTAATTTGTAATATGAGATGAAAAATTGTGGAAATCATTTTTTATAATTTTCTGTTGGACTTTAACTACGAATAACTTTGAATGAGTTGACTCAGCCAAAAAATGTTGCGGACATTTTTTGTAGATCGGTAAATTTCCTATAAAAATAAGTGTTGATTCTCGCTTAACAATTATTTGTTTGTGTACATTAAAAATCCAAACAAAAAAATCAAAATTTTCCCTGTTATTTAAATGGAAAATCGAAAATATCGATGAGGCACCTCTTAATATTAATATTAAGAGCTCAGGTCTTACCAGAACTTGTTTTTTTTTCATGTCGGATGAGATTTTCATGGTAGCTAAGAAAAAAAAAATTAAAAATTATTTTTGGCCCACCTTAATGAGTAATACTCATAAGTAGCATATTAATATTCAAATAAATTAATTCGGTTGATCTGTACCAAATACCATTAATAAGAAAAGTGAACTATGATAATGTAAAGTTCTGCAATTCAAGACAATTCTAAAATCAAACAGGCTTGAAACTTTCAGGGTAGGTATGAGAACTAAATATTCTGATGGAGTTGGTTATTTTGCAAAATCAGTATAATGGCTTCATAATTATTATTGATTATCTGCAGCATTTTTAGGATGTAATTTATGAATTTAAAAATTTCAGAAAAATTGGACCTTTAAACAAGCGCACAATATCTCGAATTTTCATATTTAAACCGGAATAGTGCCACGCTCGCTATTCCTTATGTGTATAAGACATTGTTAGGTCAACGATTGAATTTTCATGCCTCTGCAGCTACTCAGATAAATGAATAATGTTAGATTCGATTACAAAGTCGATATCTTTGATTGAATTAACTTATAAGTCCATCTCAACAACACTTTGTATCTTCAGTTTCTTCGCCGCAGAAATTTATATATAAAATAGTCCGTCTAGAAAGTATCCGGAAAAAACAAAGCTCAATTGTAATTATTTAGTATATATTCTTAATTTTTGAATTACAAAATTATAACAAAATATTCATCTTATTTATTTATACAACCTCCATTTAACTGTAAACACATGACTGAACGTCGAGGTACACCCGAAACTAGATCATCTCCATAATTTTCGATGATGGTAGTCCAGGACTGTAAAACAGATTGAATTAAATCATCTTCATTTCGTGGCGCTTCTTGTTCAACTCCAATCTTCATTAGTCCCCATATATTTTCAAAGTGACTAAGATCTGGTGAAGTTGCTGGCCATGAAATGGTTGCCACTTGGTTTTCTTGCATCCAAGCTTCAGTATAGGCCGAGGTATGGTATCTTGCATTATTCACCCCCCTCTCGATATACAGAATGCGCCGTTTCAAGGAGAAAATCATTTAGAATGCCACAATACTTTTCAATATTAATGGGACCATTAACTATACAGAGAGGCGCAGCACCACGCTGAGATTTTGCTCCCCAAACCATTATTTTGGTGGGAAATTTGGAAATTTGAGCGGTAACAGATTGTTTTGATAGGATTTTTAAGTGATTTTTACCCAGCTAGAAACAACTTTCATCAGATATAAAGACATCATTGAAATTATCTTCGTGAAAACTTTGACAAAATTTTATCCTTCGTTGCTTTTGTAAAAGTGTCATTAAGAGGATTCTTGGTTTGCTTGATATGTAGTCTTGTCTTTTCAATGATGTAGTTCCTGGACATACTTTTTTATTTCGTTGATTTCCTAATCAGTTAGCCAATTTGCGAAAACCCAGGCGCAGATTGTGTCGTCCTAAGGCCAATAAAGCCATTAAATTGTTTCCGTTAATCTTACGCGGTGTTCCTGAAACTGGTTCATGCCATTTTTCATCCTCTTTATTGTGTCATATACGTCACTTTTTCCCAGTTCAACAACTGCACAAATTTTTTTACGTTTCGAAAACCTTTTCTATACAAGTATTCTACCTGTTTTCTTTTTTCTAGTTGCGACATTATTCCATAAATTGTATTGACAATCAACAATATTTGAAATACTGTTGCCATGCAACTTAAGCCATAGCCGACTATCTGCCCAACCTATTTTATATATTTCTTTGGTCTTTTAAATTTTACAAAAAAGAAGTGTATTAAAATTATGAAAAATAATAAATTCCGGATACTTTCTAGAGGGACTTTATTTATGGTAAATTTCAATCAATCGATTCATGAGTTCAAATTATTCTGTATCTAGAAAACATACTTGCCATATATTGACATTTTTTTCGTACTTTCTAAAAGTTAGTTCCACTTCAGTTTGGCTAATTATTTTCGTTATATTTCAACTGCGTTGGACTTTATTTGATATGAATTCATTCTATACTCAATTAAATAATACACTTCTCATATGATGATTTTTTTTTATTTTTAGAATTGCTCACACGTTACATAGTAACTTCTGAAAGTTGTTTATAAGCAGTTGAAGAAGTTACTGTGTAACGAAGCGAGTCATATGAGTACCTGTTGAACCTTAATATAAATCAACATATATGTGTATTATTCGATTATGTTTTCGTAAGATGCTTGAAGTAAGTCAACTGAACTCATAAAAATTTTGTTGATTTTTTTATTTTACTGTTTTCTTATGAAATTTTTTATTTTTGCTTGGCATTATTGTAACTGTTCACATCTCAAATATATAATTTCCGAAGGAAATAAAAAAATCAAGAATGCTTGTACATGGTACAATTAAAGCGTATAGTATTAATAAATAATTTTCGAAACATTTCTGGTCAGCAGGATAGATTACTTATGGAATCATTAAATTCGCAGATGCTCAAAATTAATTTTTTGTATCGGAAATGCCCCACTGAAAATTTTAATTTCGCAATATTTGAAAAAATGCAAATTCAATCAAGCTGCAGTTGAATAGCTGAATGTTCAATATGAATTGAAATTTTCTTGCAAATTTTGTAGAGAATGGAATGTAAATGAACAAAATTTAGTATGTAAAGAATATTTCACTATATCAAGTGGAGAATATATATAATAGGGTGTATTTATGGAATGCACAAGGGATATCACCAGAGATATAGTATTCCCTAAGAGGGGAAAGGCTTTTTTCAAACAGAATGACTATTCAATAGTTTGAAAGTATCATTCAAAAATCCGAAAAATTTGAAGCCAACAGACATTTTCATAAAAGTTGCAGTGGATTATGCTTTCTATTTCTTAATATTCCTCTTGAATTATTGCCTATTTCATTCAACTTCAACTGGATATAGGTATCACAAAACAGTGAAAATTTTTCAAATGATACTATGTAAAAGTTTCGAGAGAAAAATTCATTAGATTTGCATGAAGTTCAAGACTTTGTTTAACAGGCTTCAGTTTGTCCGATTTGGGTCGAATACCGTTTTTTTCTATAATTTGTTGCCATTTTAAACAATCTATTAATCCATTTTCACAATATTCTGTTGATGCCAATTTCTTAACACTCAGCAAGTTTTGTAATGCGAGACAAAGAAGGTAAACGCTTGGTGTCAAGTCCGGACTATATGGTAGATGCATTAAAACTTCCCAACCCAGTCCCGGCCGTTGAAGGCGAGTTACTACAGACATCTGAGCCTGACATTGTCCTGATGGAACACAACACCTTTTCTGTTGGTCTATTCTGGCCGTGTTTCTGGTTAATCGCTTCACGTTTCACGCTTTGACCCTGGTCATTTTTGCACAATATTTTCGTATATGACTCACTTCCCATCCCCAGTCACCATCCATTTAAGGAATGAGTCGATTTCATTCCGTTTGATCAAAACTTCGCAGATGGAGATTCGATCAATCATGTGTTGGCGCGAAGTTACATGGGTATGTATATATCGATAACTTTTCTTCAAAGTGGAAAAACCCCTCAGTTTGTGAACCTATATGGCCCATCAAGGATTATACAATGCCATCGAGCATTTAGTCAAGATATAAATGGCATTAAAAACCCTCATGAAAAGATGTGTTTAGGTGTTAATGGGTTTGGCACCTAAACATCGAACTTTCTTTTGAATCCAGCTTTGCGAAAATTATTTAAAACTGTTTTATGGCCAATCTTTAGTAGTAGGCTATGTCTATAGGGTCAACTTTGTTGATTTCTGTGACTTTATCAACATTTTCGACGACGGGCCTGCCTGTGCGAGGTGCATCTTCAACATAAAATATAATTGAACGGAATCGGTGAAACCAAACTTGTACGTAATTAGCTGTTACAGTATTGGGAACATAAACACCAGTTTCAGCCGCTTGACTTGTATTTTAGCATTCATCCAAGAAAAACTGTGAAATATACCGAATTTTCTATTTGTTGACTTCCATTTTCAATACCCTGTAACTCACAACTGAATGGACCAAACAAAAATAGCAAAGAATTTTTTTAGTGTGAACTGTCATCTTGACAACGAGTGTAAATGTGAAATTATTTGATCGATACTTTACGAAATATCGATCCCTACAGCTATCTACCGAAAAAATAATGAATTTTTTTCCCCAAACTTTTATATGAGAGTAATGAACCCCCCAGTGTCACGAAAAAGTCTTTATTATTTTTCTGTATAGTTTTATTTGATGGTGATTCATCTGCTGATGAACTAAATTCAAATTCCAACCCTGAAATTGATATTTTTTAACGAAATATTTTTCTAATCTGGTAAGGTTTGGATACTCGTTCTTCTATGGCTTAACGTACATAAAGCGTTAATATATTTTTCGCAATTCTAATTAAATTGCCAGATTTCACTGAGCATACGTACAGAAGATATTTTATTTCATGCGGAAATTTTCCGGACTTGAGAAATTCATTTTCCGTGTCATCAAAAGATGCTATATATCACTTTCCTCCCGATAGCAACGTTCCAAACAGCGAAACGCCAAGAATCCCCACACGCTCATGCGTCTGTCCTCCCAACCGTTCAAAGATATGTAAACACACGCCGAAACGTCCCTACCCGGGCGTCCCGACGCTTCACCCTTATTATATACGACCGCTCATCCGATTTTCGACCGGCTGCGCTGCGCTTGTTTCGTCGCCGTCATAGCCAGCTCTGATTTCATTTTATCGCCCGTGCCTTCGGAAGACTTTTCGGGCCGTCAGTTCACACGTCGGGCAAATATTATGATTACTTTAGTCCCCCGATTCAATATTTGATTTCATATTTGGCGACCTTTTCGCTTCACGGGGCTCGAATCGAAGACTGCCGTCTTTCCGTTGGCAGACCCGCTTTGTAGATGTACTGATTGGATGGAAGTTTTGTCTCTTTGATCTACGGATTGGAGCCAATTAGATTCCGAATTTTTCAGATTATAACGAAGGTCGCCTGCGTTTGGAAGTCTCACGATGCAGGTTTGAAGTGCATATTAAGTATTTTAAAATGATGAAAAGGATAGAATATTTCAGGAAAATTCTCGGATACGGAATGTTTCGAAAATACCTGCCCTATCCTTCTTTTTAAGTTAAATGCACAATTTTAAGGAGCTCATAAAGAGGAAAAAGAAGAGATTCGAATCCTTCTTCTCAAATCGATCCATTTGCGGCACTTATGCAAGTAATTTTGGCATTATAAATAGAATTGTACGACTCTCTCTACTGAATTTGAATCTCCGATCGATATAGGTTATGTTGATCATTGAGATAAAAGCAGAAGACATCGCATGTTTCAAAGCGTATTGGCTTCAATCGTCAGTGCGCTGTTATAATAATTTAACAGCGATTGAAGCTAATAATCTTCGAAATATGCGCATATCTGCTGTTTATGTCCCAGCGATCAGCAGAAACTATTCGGGCTTGCTTAAGTTTTGAATTGTTATACAGATCTATTTCGCACTGTCTCAATTCGAAAAACTTTTTGTTCCCATGCTCATACTCCCTATTATTCATATTTGATACAGATTATCAGCCAAATTAATTTATTTGAGAAACAGCATAATTCAAATAACCGCCACTGACTGGCTAAAAAGTACCCCATCAGGTCAACCCAATTTTTCAGTACCTTGTCGATTGTTTGTGGCTTAATCTCATGAATGGCAACTTCGATTTCGTATTTCAAGGCATGAATCTTTTCTGGATGGTAGACGCAACACTTGAGCTTGACGGATCCCTACAAGAAAATAGTCAAACGGAGTCAAATCACAGCTCCAAGGCGACGGAATTTCGACTGATTATTCAATTTTCGAAAACTTTGCGCAAAAGATCGATGGTTGATGTTGATGGATGTGAATGAATTGTTTAATCAAATAAATATCCAGTTTCACGAACTCGCTTCACAAATTGACGCACAAATTGCCATGAGGGCACTTTATTTCTATTGAATTCTCCTCGTAAATTTCTTACACTTTGAATAGAAGATTCACCACTTTGGAAATAAGTTTTTAATATTTCTCAATTTTGTTCAAGCATTAATCGAGATATTTCGTTAATTTCAAATTTTAAACTAAATTTTTATTGAACCGCAAATGGCGGTTGCAAGACTTGAAATAACCACCACTTCAAAATGCAAACGCCAGGTGGTTATCTTTACAAGATCTTGTTGCAAACATGTCACAAAATTGTGAAATTTTTCAGATTTTCTGTTTGGTGAATATACTCATACCTTAAAACTTGTTCAAATTATTATCAACTACCAAATAGAAATGCCCTTAAGAGTTCAATAACAACTATCTTCGATACTTTATATCTGGAGCCGAAGTTCACAATACTAAGCAAGTTATTTCAGAATATGGCTATTAATTCAAGATTCGAAAATAGAACATACTATGTTTTAATGTTATTATCAAAAATTAATGACAATTTGTGAACTAATTCTTAGTAAATCTCTTTTTTTAACCGAATAACAACAAGTTCGAAACTTGTTGCATGTCTTAGTTATATCCCAGTGATTTCATAATCAAACAAAACCTTATCGGATTTATTTAATTTCAGCTGAATTAATTTATGTGAATATGAATAGGATAATTTCGATCGTTACGGCATATTATGGTCTGACTTGAGCATGAGGAAAGATTTTTTCTGCGTTTGTAACGTGGAAATATCGAGAATACATTTCTTTAATTGAATTAACTCGCAAAGGTATGTCTTGTATGTGTAGTTGCATACTTTAGATGGCGCTAGTGTACGATTAATACCTTAGTGTTTCTGTGTATAGTGAATATAGGTACTTGACATATTTGTAGTCGCTGGCATTCATTGCACTAACAAGAGCCAGCAAGTCCAAATGATCAACAAAACCTTTTCGGGTTTGTTTTTCTATGATCATAACTTTGACTACTTATCGATATAAAAGTTTAATTGAAGTGAAATCCGATTTAAAATTATAGTCCGTCTAGAAAGTATCCGAAAAAGTCAAAGCTTATTTGTAATTATTTAGTATATATTTTAAATTCTTGAATTAGAACATTATAACAAAATATTCATCCTGTTTACTTATACAATCTCCATTTAACTGTAAAAACTTGACTAAACGTCGAGATACACCTGAAACTAGATCACCTCCATAATTTTCGGTCATGGTAGTCCAGGACTGTAAAACTGACTTAATTAAATCATCTTTATTTCGTGGCGCTACTCGTTCAACTCCAATCTTCATTAGTCCTCATATATTTTCAATGGGACTAAGATCTGGTGAAGCTGCTGGCCATGAAATGGTTGGGAATTAGCGTTCTTGCATCCAAGCTTCAGTAAAGGACGAAGCATGCCATCTTGCATTATCCTGGATATAAAGCATACGCCGTTTCGAGGAGAAAATCGTTTAGAATGCCACAATACTATTCACTTTTAATGGTACCATCAACTATACAGAGAGACGTAGCACCACGCTGGGACATTGTTCCCAAACCATTATTTTGGTGGTTTGAATGGTAACAGGTTGTTTTGATAGGATTTTTAATTGATTTCCACCAAGTTGGGAACAACTTTTATCAGATATAAGTAAATTATTATTCAAATTATCTTCTTGAAAACGTTGACAAAATTCCATCCTCCGTTTTTTCTGTAAAGGTGCCATTATAGGGATTTTTTTTGATTTCCTTGATATGTAACCTTGCTTTTTCCGTGACATACGGACGGTTTCTAGACATATTTTTATATTTCGCTGATTTCGAAATCTGTTAGCCAATTTGCGTAACCCTAGGAGCGGATTGTGTCATCCTAAGGCCAATAAAGGGTTTAAATTGTTTCATTCAATATTACACAGTCCTCCTGAAACTGGTCTATGCCTCATATCCATTCCATTTTTATCCTCTTTATTGTCTTAGATACAGTCATTTTTCCAGTTCAAGCACTTTTTCTTTTTTCTACTTGCGACAATCAACAATATTTGACAATTTGTGTTGCCATGCAACTTTGACCATAGCCGACTATCTGCGCAACCTATTTTTTACATTACTTTTGTATTAGAATGTTACAAAAAAAAAGTATATTAAAATTATGAAAAAAATAAATTCTGGATACTTTCCAGATGAACTATATCTTTGAAGAACCTAGTTTAGCGTTTTCTCCGAAACATTTGTAGAAAAACACGCACCGCCTATGTCTGCCTGCTCCGGAGCAAAAAATAACAATATTACTCCACTTCCAACGTCTGCCTGACTTTCGAACAGCAGGCACCAAAAAGCAGGGGTAAAGTGAGCTGGAATACAGCGTTCTTCTTTTGTTTTCAGATACAAATTTTCGGCTTCAACTCCCAACTTTACACCAACTTCTCCGATGCCCTACACCGCGCTCAGGGAATAGTGGTTGTGGCCCTCCTGCTCCAGGTAAGCGAACTATTTTATATATAGAAGGTGTGTGAATTTTGCATTGTGTTAATATTTCACAAACCATAAATGGACTGCCGTCACTTTTGAAGCTATCATCTGTTAACATTTGACAAGTAAAAACTACGCCATAAGTGAAAATGAAACGATACACGCTTCAACAACGCATTGCAATGTTACAATTTCGATTTTCCATTATTATTACCTTCCTCTTTATAATTAAATAAACATCCATTGATTTCTCCCAAAATATTTTTAGGTTTTTAGTTACAAAATGAAACCTCTTATTGGAAAATTCTTTATATATAGCGCTTATCATCTAGCACCAAACTTTTTTTTGAATTTCACAACTGTCATATTCCAAATGGTGAAAATATCTTTTCTGTTTTTAGTATAAATTGACAATTATTTCCTTAAACTCAGCATGACATTCCTGAAAATTATAGTTCACAGAATCTGTTCTTGTTATTGGGCGAAACATTCATAAAATACACATTTCACTATACGCCATATTAATAATAAAGAAATATAAGAGTACACCGTGGTTTTTACAGGGCTATTTCCTAACCGCTCAGTGGTCAGCAACAGTCTATTCTACTGTCTATATATTTCTCACACTTTCCGAATGTGTTCTCACTTCAGAGCTGCATAGGAGACAGCACTTGATAGCTAGTGTGTTACCAGTACCATCTTTGCTTTTTCTGACTCATTGAGTTTCCACAAATCCACGTAATCAACGCATTTTAATTCTTGATAATAGTTCACCATTAGCTTTGCAGCTTGCTGAACATTTGTTATGAAATCTCAAAAGCCATTTTCAAATAAAGATTAAAAATTGCTGAAATTTTTTTTCAAAATCAGTGTTCCATTCACCAAACTAATAAAACACTTTGTGAAATTTATGGTTTACATAATCGTCTATCAGAGCAGCTTATTCGTCGAACTATCGATAGAATTTGGACAACATTTTCTCTACTCGATGCAACAGCAACAACAAGACAGAGAACTGTGCGTACAGAAGAAACTATCGCTGCTGTAAGTCATAGTTTTAAAGATGATCCAGATTTGTCTATTCGTCGACGTTCACAACAAATTGGACTCTGTGCATCCAGCTCATGGAAAATTTTGCGTATAAATCTTGGTCTACACCCATACAAGATCCAACTGATTCAAGAACTAAAGCCAGTTGACCATAATAAGCGTAGTTTGTTGGCTGATTGGGTCCTAGAACAGCTTGAAGTTGATTCACTTTTTTATCGTAAAATTGTGTTTAGTGATGAAGCTCATTTCTGGTTTAACGGCTATGTAAACAAGCAAAATTGTCGTAAATGGAGTGAAAACAATCTTGAAGAAGTTCTGTGCATCCTGAAAAATGCACTGTATGGTGTGCTTTACACGCTGGAGGCATCATCGGTCCATATTTCTTCAAAAACAATGCTGGAGCTAATGTTACAGTGAATGGTGCTCGTTACAAATCGATGACCAATGATTATTTGTTTCAAAATTTGAATGCTATCGACCCAGAAGTGTTTTGGTTCCAACAAGATTCAATCTCAATTTAAATGTGTTTTATTTCAATTTAAAGTTCTATCACTCTGAAAAAAACACCCGAAAGCTGTCCGACAGCTATTGACCCTGTTGAAACCAGGCTGAATCGAGATCATATTGACAACGCAATTCAGCCAATTAATATAAGTATGTTGATGGTTAGTTTACCGCATTTTTCTATTTATAATGTTATTCTAGTATCTCAATGAAACAAATGAGAGCTTTTTCATTAAACGCAATGACTAATCGTACTGTGCTGATGACAACTGATTCTGATGTATTGCTGAGGTGTCTAACTTTTCAAGACACTTCCTGAGTAGTTATCTCAATGATTAACACTCTTTGGTTATATAGGAATAAGATAAATTACGACACCGTTCAAAAGTAGTACTTATAACGAAAATTAATGTATTTTCTGGGTCACTCTATATGGCACCAAGCTACAAATTCTATTATTACACTAACAGGAAAATTAATTCGAGCTATTATTCTGTAATATCAATTGGTATCTTCAACACTGTACTTTTGTCCCTTTCAGAAAAAAGGCAGTTCTGATTAATGATAGGCAACAAGAAAACCTAAAGCCAAAAACAAATAAATCGTCACATCTTCGGTAGATACTCTTGCACTTATAAAACTCATTTTCAACAACAGCCTGTATATTTTCATCCGGTTAACTAAAGGAGATGACAAACAATTTTCATCGGCAGGGACAATATTTTTAATGAATTTTGCAGTGAATAATATCCTTCTCGTATAACTGCGGAAAGGAATAATTTCTAATTATTCAGGTGGATGCTACAATAACTCACGGAGCTATACATTCACCCTTGGGGGTCTCCTTTCAGCCGTACCTTAATTGGTATTTCCTCCCGGTATATATAAAACTTTAAATCAGGAAGTAACCTCCTGAGATGAAGAAACTAATAAATGTGAAAAATTGATCCCTGAATTAATTAGGCAATTTTAATTAGTTCAACCTCTGAGGTTGTGATGAATTAGCCTTGTATACAGAGTTCATTATGAAGACAAAACACTTAAACTTTACCCCTTCTAACAACCCACTCAAACATAATTCAATATCAAATTCGCTGATTCTCAAGCTTACTTATTGTAAAGGCGATGTTGTTGAAACATTGTTTCAGCAGTGGAGAAATATTTCAAACGACCGACTAACCGCTGACAGTGTTCATTGTCAGTGTTCTGGTGAATGGACGTAATAATTTTGTGGATGCCGTCGGCATTTTTCATTCATTTCTCGGCTGGGGTGATTGCAGAAAATATGTCCGGAATTAATGAGTGAATAAATTGGATAGCTTGATAAAAATAAACTATTTCGTGGTAAATGAGATTTAGAAAAATAAGAAGATTCGAAATTTGGTTTTTTCAGTATCATATAGATGATAAATCAAACGTTAGGTGTTAAATAACAAACTGAATAATAATGAGGCTTTCGGAGGTTGAGGGAAAAATTCTTAATTTTTACGTTAACTTCAAGACTTTATTTAACATGTTTCGGATTGTTCGATTTGGGTCAAATGTGCATTGTTTTGTTCTATAATTTGTTGCCATTTTAAAAGTAGCTTCATAATACCTCTCTCATAGAAGTATTGGTGAAAAACTTTAGTAATATATTTTCACAGTCTTCTTGATGCCAATTTCTTATCACTCGAGAAGTTATTCAATACGATAAAAATGCAGGGTGATAAGAAAAACCTCGGACAAACTTTTTTTCATTCAACTTTATTGAAAAAAAGGAATTGAACAAAACAACAACGAATAATAATAACATAAACATTTGATAATAATATATCTAAGCGATTTCGAAGTGGCTTCCTTTGGCGGTGATACAAAGCTTGAGACGCTTCTTGAAATTTTCGGCAATGGCCCGCAGTTCTCCGGGCGTTAATCGGTCCCATTCCCGGCGCAGGGATTGCTTCAGCAACTCCAAACTTTTGTGGTGTTTACAACACGCCCTGAGCTCCAAAATCGGCCACACGCTATTTCATTGGGTTGAGCTCCGGCGAGTAGGGCGGCCATTCTGCAAATGAAACCCGGAAAATACGTCTTATACCATTCTTGCGTCATTTTCGCTTTGTGAGCCGAGGTGGAGTCCTATTGAAAGGTCCAATGCGTGTCACATAAGTGTTGCTGGGTCTATGGAAGTACTACGGCCTCGAGAATGTCGCAGCGGTAGACTTCTTGATTGATTTTGACCCTTGATCCACGAAAACCACGGGGGTTTTGCCACTGGCGCAAATTCTGCCCTAGACCATGACGGATTTCGGATTTTGACGATGTTCGATGATGGTCGACATACCGGGAGCCTTTGCGGACCATACTCTGCAGTTTTGGTGGTTGTTGGATTGTTCTACGGTGAAAAGTTTCTCGTCTATGAAGAGAATGCGCTCCCATTGCTGACCGGCGACGAGACGAAGAAGTTGATCCCATCTTTGGAGTCGTACGCGTTGTTTTCATCCGTGAGGAGTTGAACTTTTTGGAGCTTGTATGGCTTGAGGTATGGCTGGTATGGCTGCTCCTTTTTGGACATTTGACGAATGGATTCACGGTTTCTACCCATCTCACGGGCTATTTTCCTCATGGAGACTTTCGGATTTTGATTGACCCGCTTCTTGACCATGTTGCGATTGCTAAGCGTATTGACAGTACGTTTTCGCCCACTTTTTGGATGACGACCATCATGGCGAAGCTCCTTGAAACGGCAAACTGCATCTGACACGGTTTGTCGAGGCACGTTGAGCAAACAAACAACTTCGCATTGACGAAACAGCTCCAAAAAACTCTGCAAAATAAAGTAATATCTAACTGAAAATGCACATATTAGTACAAGAGAGTGTAGAGAATCTAATAGAATTAAAATTGTTTGATCCAGAACACAGTAAAATTTGTCCGAAGTTTTCTTGTCACCCTGTATGGTAATCACTTGGTGTCAGGTCCTGACTATATGTTGGATACATCAAAACTTCCCAACCAAGCTCCCGGAGTTTCTGGCGAGACACATCAGACGTGTGGCCAGGCCTTGCCGTGATGGAACAAAACACCTCTTCTGTTGGTCAATTCTGGCCGTTTCTGGTCAATCGCAAACTTCCAACGGTCCAGCTGTTGACAGTAGAGATACGAATTTAGTGTTTATCCCTATGGAAGCAACTCATAGTAAATGATTCTTTTCCAGTCCCAACAAATGTAGAACCTAGAACCTTGTAGAACCTTCCTGGCCGTTAGTTCTGGTTTGGCCGCCGTTTGAGCTTTTTTGACCACGATGGATTTCGCACAATATTGTCCCATCCCCAGTCACTATCCACTTAAGGAACGGGTCGATTTCATTCGGTTTCGCCAAGGCTTCGTAGATGGAAATTCGATGCATCTTGTTTTTTGGTGTTAATTGGTGTGGCACCCAAACATCGATCTTCTTTTTGAATCCAGCTTTGCACAAATGGTTGAAAACTCTTTTAGAGTCAAACATTAACTCCTGGGTGATGCTACCACTAGCAATATGCCGGTCAACTTCAGTTATTTGTGATTTTTTCGACATTTTCGACGACGGGCCTGCCTGTGCGAGATGTATTTTGAACATAAAAAATACGTGGATGGAATCGATCTTCAACATATACACCATTCACAATTTCAGCCGCCTGTCTTTGTCAAAGAAAAACTGCATAATTTTACGAATTTTCTCTTTGGTGTTTTCCATTTTTAACATCCTGTAACTCACAACTGCGAGAACCAAACAAACAACACTAAAAGAGTTTTTGTTTAATGTGCCCTTGACAACATGCATAAATCTGAAATTGTTTGATTGATACTTGACGAGATATTGATGACTACAGTCATCTACAATAAAAATAATGGATTTTTTCCTCAAACTTTTATTATCAGAACATAATTAATTGATTTGGTTTTCACTTGATAGGAATTTAAAGTGAAAATATACTTCGAGGGTTTTTTTAAATATTGCAGATTATAGCTGGATTAATTCTCGGAATTTAATTTGAAAAATCTTTCAAGAAATCAGACTGAATAAAATGTGTTAGAAGCACTGTTTCATCTTGAAGACATAAAGAATTATCAACACATATGAGCGGCAGTTAATTAATAGAGATGAAAAGGAAACTCAAAGTATCAGATGTTTTTTCAGAGTGATAGAACTTCAGATTGAAATAAAACACATTTAAATTAAGGTTGCAGTCAATTTTTTTTTTATTTGAAAGATAATTTTATGACATTTATGTTTTAGAAATAATTTTCGGCATATGTCTACCACGACTAGCTCTGAGGAACCGCATTCGATCAGACCAATTTTGGACCATTTTTTGGAGTAAATCAGGCATTATTTCATCAATAACACGAGTAATGTTGGCTTCCAAAGCGTCTATTGTTTCTGGTTTATCAGCATGAACCAATGACTTGACATAACCCCAAAGAGAATAATCCAGTGGAGTTATGTCGCGTGATCTTGGAGGACAATTAATTGGACCATTTATCTAAATAATGTTATCGCCAAATCTTTCTTTCAATAAATCAATTATTACGGTAGCAGCATGAGGTGTAGCACCAACTTATTGGAACGAAAACAGTTCTGGGTCGATGCCATTCAAATTTTGGAACAAATAATCATTGATCATCTGTAACGAGCACCATTCACTGTAACATTAGCTACAGCATCATTTTCATAGAAATATGGAGCGATGATGCCTCCAGCCACCATACAGTGCATCTTTCAGGATGCAATGGAATCTGCAGAACTTCTTGAGGATTGTTGTCACTCCATATACGACAATTTTGCCTTTTCATATAGCCGTTCACCCAGAAATGAACTTCATAACTAAACACAATTTTACGATAAAAAAGTAGATAAACTTCAAGCTGTTCTTGGGCCCAATCAGCCAACAAACGAAGCTTATTATGGTCAAGTGGCTTTAGTTCTTGAACTTGAGTTGGATCTTGTATGGGTTGTAGACCAAGATCTTCACGCAAAATTTTACATGTGAATGATGCACACAGTTCAACTTGTTACGAACGTTGACGAATAGACAAATCTGAATCATCATTAACACTATCATCCTAAACTAGTATGTTCCGATTGGATAATCAGAACAATCTACACATAGAATTGAATAAGGTCTTTTTCATTCTGTTTCTGAAAAAAATTGTTGGCACATGCTCCAGAAATTTAATTTACTTAGTATCCAAATAACCAAAAACAACAACGAGTTGATATTTCCAAGCGATGTTCGAGCTGCCTAGGCTTCGATATGTGGCAATTGATGAACATGAATCCATCACCATACATCTGAATCGAAAAGATCGTTTTTCAAGGAAGGTATCGAAAGTTCAGGAAAGCGCTGCAATTATGTACCCTACGGTTAACAGACGTTTCGACACTATCAAGTGAAAATATAAAATTCATTATTTTCCACCAGAGAAATACTCTGGAAGCACGGGCGTGAAAGATCCTGGGCCTCAAAATTCATCAGCAAGATTACACCGTTGAAATATTCAGAAGAAGTACAAGAAAAACGGATTAATGTATGCAGTACATCTACGTGAATTGTGCCACAATAAATATACGACCTTTCCATGTAAAAAAGAACGACCTGGACAACCAGACGCAGTCCATTGTTACCGCGTATACCCATTTTAATGAAAAAGAGCGCAAAATGAAAAATGGAACATTTTTTAATGAAGAAAGTAGTGTAGCAGTGCGCATGAGGAAACTCCCAAACATCAATTTATTTCCAAGGGGTATTCCTGCATTTCATCTGTTCGAAAGCTCGCGAACATTGCTCTTAAGTCCTAGGGGCCCATTGCCTTTTCTAGCTTGCAGAACAAGCTGACTACGAAAACATGTGGTAAATATTTACATAGGACGACATTTAGCTTTCTACTAGCTGGGTTATTTATAGAGGAAACAGGGTTTCTGTCTTCATGTTGGCCAAATTACCCCGACTTAGTCTTAACGGATTTTGTTCAAATGTTGGGTCCTGCAGCTTACGTATGATGGAAAATTGATCCTTGTTGTATACAGGTCTTCACACAATAAGCGTCTATCAGAAGTTTCTAACTAACCAAGCAACAATTCAATCTGATGAATCCATGGTAAGCACTGATGAAGAAGATCATATTTTTGATAATGCGGCATCTCTTCTACCTGTATAGTGCTGACACCTTTATTTTTAAATTGAAACACAGAATAAAAATAATGAATTTATTGAATCTGTGAGACACAAAATGAGCGTAACTCAAGTCAATTTATGAATAATATGACTGTAAATTCAGAATTATATATTCTAACTTCTACATTATATATTGAAAGTATATACAAAAACTACCAAATTGATATCCTTATATATAATCAATATAAAATATTTTTCAATGTCTCGGAAAAAACCTTTTTACATCCCGACTTGAAATGTATTAATAGAAATGTATTAACAAAAACTATATAAGTATGTATATTAACATACAAATACAAGAAAATCCACTATTCCAAAATTATCTAAAATTATCAAAATAAAGCATCAAATAAAAATAATTGAACAAGAACTCGAACATTTGATAGCTATTTCGGCCTATCTGACCTCATCAGAAATGTATTGAATTCAGATTCAAATATATAACAAGATCAAAATTCAACTTACCAAAATAAGATAAAACATGGAACGAATAAACTTGAAGTAAGCTTTAAAGTATCCAAAATAAAACAGAAATGATACGTATTGTTACGTATAACCTATAACTATTTGTACTCGGAACACAGAAAAACAATAAAAAAACTTATTCACCCCAAATAATGTCCGATGATAAGAAAAATAACCAGAATTTCAAAAATAATAAATAATTGAGGAATATATTGTTGATATAAAGACTCTATATGAAATTATTTCATAATTTAAAAAACCAATTTTAATGTGAGTCAATACTTGATAGAAGTAAAATTTAAAATGACTTTAAATTCAGAATTATATATTCTAACTTTTACATTATATATTGAAACTATATACAAAAACTATCAAATTGATATCCTTATATATAATCAATATAAAATATTTTCCAATGTCTGGGAAAAAACCTTTCTACATCCCGACTTGAAATGTATTTGTATATAGTTTCAATATACATTCTGTCAAGAAAGTACCGGGAATTATCGATTTGAATCTGGCGGGGCAATGAGGCAGGTAAAATTTTTTTTTCCTAGGTTGGTACCACTGTCCTTAATTACTATGCCAAGCATGAGCGGGATCTGTCAACTAGTGTGTTTGCAACAGCTGATTAAGTCAGTCGATGTCAGAGTGCGTGCGATTTTTACTATGGGTGATTACGTTGAGCAAAGAATTTGTTTAAAGTTTTGTGTTGCAAATGAATTTTCGTGTGCCGATGCATTGAAAATGTTGCAAAAGGCCTTTGGTGATAATGCTCTATCGAAAACTCGTGCCCGAAAAAACCGAAAAAACCACGCCAAAGCCGCTCGAAAATGAAGGTGATGCCCATTGTTTTCTTCGATATCCGTGGCGTGGTGCACTACGAATTCGTTCCAGAGGGTCAGACGGTAAACAAGGAGTATTACATTGGCGTTATGAAACGTTTGCGTGAGCGTATCCGTAAGAAGCGGCCAAATTTGTGGGCGAACAACTCATGGATTTTGCATGACGATAACGCGCCTTCTCACCGAGCTACCATTGTGACTGACTTTCTCGCCAAAAACTCAACAAACGTGCTTCAGCAACCACCGTATTCGCCGGATTTGGCTCCCTGCGACTTTTTCCTCTTCCCAAAACTAAAATTGCCCCTTCGTGGCACCCGTTTTGAGTCGATTGAAGCCATAAAACAAAATTCGGCGCGAGAGCTAAAGTCCATCCCGGAAAGCGCCTATAAAAATGTTTCGATAATTGTGCCGTTGGCATAGATGTATTGGAGCAAATGGAGCCTATTTTGAAGGCGACCCAATAAATTTTGACGATTAAATGTAAAAATATTGTTTTAATTGAAAATTCCCGGTACTTTCTTGACAGAGTAGTATAATGTAGAAGTTAGAATATATAATTCTGAATTTAAAGTGATTTAAATTTTATTTCTATCAAGTATTGACTCACATTAAAATTGGTTTTTTGAATTATGAAATGATTTTATATAGAGTCTTTATATCCACAATATATTCCTCAATTATTTATTATTTTTGAAATTCTGGTTATTTTTCTTATCATGGGACATTATTTGGGGTGAATAAGTTTTGTTATTGTTTTTCTGTGTTCCGAGTAAAAATAGTTATAGGTTATACGTAACAATACGTTGATCATTTCTGTTTTATTTTGGATACTTTAAAGCTTACTTCAACTTTATTCGTTCCATCTTTTATCTTAATTTGGTAAGTTGAATTTTGATCATGTTATATATTTGAATCTGAATTCAATACATTTCTGATGAGGTCAGATAGGCCGAAATAGCTATCAAATGTTCGAGTTCTCGTTCAATTATTTTTATTTGATCCTTGATTTTGATAATTTTAGATAATTTTGGAATAGTGGATTTTCTTATATTTGTATGTTAATATACATACTTATATAGTTTTTGTTAATACATTTGTATTAATACATTCAAAGTCGGGATGTAAAAAGGTTTTTTCCGAGACATTGAAACATATTTTACATTGATTAGATATAAGGATATCAATTTGATAGTTTTTGTATATAGTTTCAATATATAATGTAGAAGTTAGAATATATAATTCTGAATTTAAAGTCATTTAACGGATTTTGTTCAAATTTTGGGTCCTGTAGCTTACGTATGATGGAAAATTGATCCTTGTTGTATACAGGTCTTCTCACAATAAGCGTCTATCAGAAGTTTCTAACTAACCAAGCAACAGTTCAATCTGATAAATCCATGGTAAGCACTGATGAAGAAGATCATATTTTTGATAATGCGACATCTCTTCTACCTGTGCTGACACCTTTATTTTTAAATTGAAACACAGAATAATAATGAATTTATTGAATCTGTGAGACACAAAATGAGCGTAACTCAAGTCAATTTATAAATAATGTGCTTATGATCAAAACATACAGCACTCTGCTGAATATACTGCTGGATAAAAGTTCAAGATATTCAATTAATTTGTGAAATTTTAATTCAAAAACTTTAAGAATTAGATTAAATAAATGTCTAGAACACTCCGTGCAATACAGTAGGCATATAGAATTAAACTCTTATTGTACACTACCAATTGTAAATACTAATTATCAATTGAATCTACTGAATAAATACTTCAAGGGTACAAAATTTTGTTTCGTACCTTGTTTTATTAAAACCAAATTCGTCACCAAAAATGCAGAACATAACCTCAAGAACTTTTTCGAAAACAACTTGTTCAAACAAATTCCTAAAACATGCAGAACATCTTCGTAAAGCAATTTAAAATTATCGCAACGGAAACTCATCAGCCCAACTTTACACTTAAAAAATAATTAACAAAAAATATCTTACCGGGCAAACTGACGTCATTTTGTCTGAATTTTGGACGAAAATATTGTACGCCTTTTGACGCGACCTAAAGGGCCAAATGTAAATAATTATATATATTTAATTTGTGATCAATAATGGAGGAACACTGAATTTATTTCGACGTAAGTGTGTCTTCTTGCCTCTTCCTAATTTGGCCTGTCACGACCTTCGACACCAATGTTCGAGTACATTAACATGTTTATGTAGACGGCAGTATTGAAGAGGTCATGAAGGTTCACCAGAATATTAAATTTAATCCACGAAATTACATGAACATGGACGATACAACACGATGTTTCATGATGAAAAATACAATTAGAATAACGGCACGCGGTGAAAATTTGCATGATTACTCGTCCACACAAAGTATGTTTAAAAACTTCGACTACAAGCAGAATTTACATAAAGGGGATGGAGAAGCACGAGCACAGGGTGGAACCACGAATTTTTCGTATGGGTTTATGCAGAAAATTATGATCTTGGATTCGTATTGTTGAGCACAATCAGATTTCATTCGGAATCCGGAATACTGATTAATATTTTTGGGTAGTAATTTGGCATCCATTGTATATATCGCCACCGACTTCCTTCTTTGGAAATACCAAAAGAACCTGCCAAAAAACAGAATACACTAAGTGCATATATCCAGGTGCAAAATTAAGTAACTTATTCAAAAAAGTTTACTTGTTGTTGATTTATATCATAAAAAAGCAACAAGAAAATATTATATCTATTTCAGACAATAGCTGAATCATATATTTCCAATTATTTAGGACTCAATGTCAAAAAAAAAAAATTTTAATGTGAGTCAATAGTTGATAGAAATAAAATTTGAATGACTTTAAATTTTACTTCTATCAAGTATTGACTCACATTAAAATTGGTTTTTTAAATTATGAAATAATTTCATATAGAGTCTTTATATCTACAATATACTCCTCAATTATTTATTATTATTTTTCTTATCATGGGACATTATATGGGGTGAATAAGTTTTTTTATTGTTTTTCTGTGTTCCGAGTACAAATAGTTATAGGTTATACGTAACAATACGTTGATCATTTCTGTTTTATTTTGGATACTTTAAAGCTTACGTCAAGTTTATTCGTTCCATTTTTTATCTTTTTTTGGTAAGTTGAATTTTGATCTTGTTATATATTTGAATCTGAATTCAATACATTTCTGATGAGGCCATATAGGCCGAAATAGCTATCAAATGTTCGAGCTCTCGTTCAATTATTTTTATTTGATCCTTTATTTTGATAATTTTAGATAATTTTGGAATAGTGGATTTTCTTGTATTTGTATGTTAATATACATACTTATATAGTTTTTGTTAATACATTTGTATTAATACATTTCAAGTCGGGATGTAAAAAGGTTTTTTCTGAGACACTGAAAAATATTTAATATTGATTATATATAAGGATATCAATTTGATCATTTTTGTATATAGTTTCAATATATAATGTAGAAGTTAGAATATATAATTCTGAATTTAAAGTGATTCAATGTCAGTTGTTTCATCTAAAGCTGCTTGTATCGATCAGACTGAGGCAAGGTGGTAGCTGAATGCAAATGGACTTAAGCGATAACCAATTTGTTATTGGTTGTGTATCTTTCTCCTCACTTCAAATTTACATTTGGTGGAACTGGATAGGAATCATTTATAATAAGTTGCTTCTGCCAAACACTAAATTCGTATTTCTTGTATTAACAACTGGACCGTTTGAAGCAAGCGATTGATCAGAAACGGCCAGAATGAACCAACAGAAGAGGTGTTGTGTTCTACGAGGACCGCTCAAGGCCACACACGTCTGTAGTGGCCCGCCAGAAACTCCAGAAGCTTGGTTGGGAGGTTTGAAGGCATCCACCATATAGTGTTGACTTTGGCACCAAGTGATTGCTATCTTTTTCACGCATTGCAAAACTTTCTGGGTGATGAAAAATTAGCATCAAGAGGATATTGTGAAAATCGATTACTACTGTTTTTCGCCAATAAGGACAAAGACTACTGTGAGAGAGGCTTTAGGGAGCACCATCAAGCTACAAATCATAGAATAAAACAGTGCATACTTGACCCAAGTCGAACAATCTAAAACATGTTGAATGAAGTCTTGAAGTGACTGATCTAGGATCTATTCCATCGATCAATTTCCCCATTTTTAAAGCTTCATATGGGAATTGTCGCTGAAATTGTTTAGTTCGAAGGGTTTAACTACTTGTTAAAAATAACTGACCTTGTTTATTTGAAGGGGAGACATCCTGATATTCGATATTAGTTTTAGTTAATGAATTACAAAACACTGGTGCTAGTTTGCGGTTGAAAATGTATTTTAATATTACCAAGATTTTCCTAATTCCACCCCTGCGAAAAACTTCTATATTCGAGACCCACATTGCATTATGTCTTTCCAAGAACTTACACCCACGAGATGTATCGTAATTTTACGGCGATTTTTGGCCTTAAGTAGATTACAAATTATTCTATGCATATTTACTGCCCCCATCTCAAGCGGTCTACGAACAAAAGCTTTCAAAGTAGATGCATATTTATGAACACCTTCAGTTTTTTAAGTTTAAAGGCTGCCGTGCTAGTGGAGTCTACGTACATCTGCCAGATAACTTTCAGAACTTCCTTGTCCCGGCCTAATTTTACATATTCATCGAAATTAGCAATCATTACCGCGTTTGTTCGACGGTTGGCTTCGCAACCTACCTCTTCACCGCACTCTTTGGATTATTTCTGTGTAATCTTCGTCGAACAAAGTTTTAAAGAAGATATTTCCAGTAGGATAAGTTGCTCTGGGTTCGTTTTATTACCCCTTTCAAAATTATGTCCTTTTGATGGGTTGAAGTAGAGGATTTTGATTGCAGTTGACAGGGCGGGGCTAATAGTGTTCGTTCACCTCGTTCTAAATGAAAATATCCACAGAAGTAGTGATAACTAACGGAATAGAATTGCTTCGTGTTGGGTCCCAAGTGTGCCGCTAGCTTGCTTTTGATAATAATGGCATTTATTTGACTTCAGTGTCCAGTTCTGGGGATTATTATGACTTTAGCCTCGTTATAATCGGGTCATATGTACCAGGTATTTCACAACTGAATCTCACTATCGAGTGTACAGAACTTTTCGAGATTTCTGGAACATACTCTCGATTTACACCGTGATTAAAACTTGTTGGAGTAGACGATAGATCGACTTTTGTAAAATGAATCGATCTCAATTATTTGCTATTAAATAAAAGAATAAAGACTCTTTCCACAATTTATTAATTGACGACAATTCTTTCATCTACTCTGTAGCTTCAAGTTTACATTTGAAACTAACTCTGAAAATTACACCTTCAGTTCTTATATAGCTAAAAACTTGAGCAGGAGGAGCTACAAACAACTAACAATTTTCTGAAATAAAGATAAAAAATACATGCTGAAAGGAATACAAATAACGATCAATTTACAGAAATACCGATTGAGAAAAATATGCGAAAAGGAGAAAGTTCCGCATTTGTGATTAAAGTGACCTACCTACCCGTTGGGCCTATAGTCACTGCTCCCACAGGCGCTGGGATATGTATATGTCCAATCAGCACGCAAAATGAAACAGAAGTCTCTCGTTGCTTCCAATACGAGTATAGATTGCTAGCTTCGAAGCACTATCCTACTTCTACTGGCTATGCACTGTCAAGGAAGGAAGTAAAGGTTGCTTTAGGTGACCTATCTGCCCTCACACCTACAGCCTACAGCCCCCATGGGAGCGGGATTAGCATACGCAGAATCAGCGCGCCACGATAGAATCGTAACTTCCAGTTTGGCTTCAGTTTTCCCCTAAGACTTCTGACTATGCAGGTTAGCTTCCGAGTTGGAAAACGCAACTCACACGTCGAGGAGACGGAACGCCTCTAGCACAGCTTGCAGACTTTCAACCACTGTCCCTGCGAAACCTATCCTCCGCTATGCACTGTTAGTGCCCTAGTTGTTTGAGACGCAACTCCCACGCCGAAGGGGCTTCTTGCCTCCATCGTCCATTCGAAATACATGGTCGAGACCCCTAAACTTCCAGACCAGTCCCGGTTATCCAGGCGCAAGAACTACGACCCTGAACGGCAGAGTAAACTTCTAGCCTAGCATGTAAGCTTTTAACCACTGCTCCCAAGAATCCAACACCAAATTGGGTGGCCAGAAGTACAAATACCCCTGCGGACCGATCCACCCTCTCATGGTAGACTTGTTTCCAAAAGAAGCCATTGAAGGCCAACGCTCGCCAAGAAGAGTTCAACTCGATGCCAAAATCCACGAACTTGAGGAAACTAACACGTCAAAGCCAGCACAGATCTAATTCTAACTTATTCTCCCTTATGGACAGAGTACCTGCAGTCGGGTAGAACCTCGCCAGTTTTATGGGTGGGGTCTTTCAACACCCACCCCGTTCATCATGGTCAATTTTATAGTTAGTGTTGAAATTATGCCTAAATTCTTTCAAATAAGTAGCATGTGTTGAATGCGAGATGACTGACGTATAACTCCGCTGGTTTTCGTGAATTCCTTTATTGAAGGATCTAACTTTTTGACCAATATATACCCTAAGGCAATCACTGCAAGTCAATTTATAGAACCCAGATTTATTATCTTTTTGATCTTCGTTATTTTTTATATGAATTCCGAATTATAAACCATTCTGACAGCTACATTTGACACTTAAAAATAGTACAAATACTTGGCAATATAACCTGACAAATTTCCTGTCTACTTAAAATTTGTCTAAATCAAAATTATTTTCAACCATTTTTATGTACCAGAAAATTTTCAAAGAAGAATGAAGGATGTGTCATATTAAATTAAATCAATCAGTTCCCTCATGAATTTATATTTTCTGCCACATGGATTGAAGATGCTATTCTGCGATTAAATATCGTAGAGTTCTTATTTTGGGTATTGGAAGGTCCTGAGTCACTCGTTAGGTATTCATATGTGAGACCAAGTGCCGATAATTCCATCAACACACCAACAAACATGAATGAACCTAGGATCGTGGCCATTTATCTGTTCGAATCGATAACAGGCGGAAAAAACCATTACGAGCTTTGAATTTCCAAGTAATCCCTAGGTTCACATCATCCTGTCCCAGAAGTGGAGCTTGGCAGAAGAAAGAGACTAAGGGTCAGTGGGTTAGCGGACAGAGATCTCAAACGACAAGAGGGATTGATCTATTTTCAATGGAAATACTACGTTCGATTTAATTTCCCCATTTGACACCATTAAACTTAAACTCTTCCCAACAATTGGAAATTGGGGAGCAGAATTTTGATCAAAGACATAGAACATTCCGATATTCAGTCGATTGATTCTACTAGAAAATGTAAAACGAAAATTTCCATGCCGGTGGACGTTATACCAGTGACCTCGAGAAATGAACATTTAATCGCTACACAGCAATGATGTGAATTGAAAAGGATCAATAAATATCCGTTAAGGATAGATATTGAAACAAGAAATTGATTTTTAGGCGCTAGTTTCTGGGAACAGTTTCTACCAACTGTCTGTAATTTTCTAATGTTAAGCCGAAAATGGTCTTAATCAACAAGGTTGGGTGAATTGATGCAGAATCCTAGATAAAAACTAAGACTGTACTGTCAGTCTGTCCGTAAGCACGCTAACTTAAGAACAGAAAAAGCTAGAGTCTTGAAACCTCCAGAGAAGGTTTGGGATTTGAATAACTCGGTTAAGTTCGTTAATGGGCAAAACCGGTTCAATAATTCCGCAGTTATTCACTTTTGAAACATTTTCATAGCTTCACCAATATTTTCGAAACTACCAATTCAATCCATCTGATATCTGACATTCAGAAGAAGACTAATAACATGCATCAGTTGGATTTAACTGAGTCCATAAAATACCTTGCAAGCTTTGTGTAATTTCTGTGACGAACATAGAATACGTAAGATTTTTAAAAGTTAACTTTATTCTGGTGTTTGTTAAGAAAACATTTAGCTGGTCTGGTAAGATATTTTTTGTTAATTATTTAATTTTTTTCAAATATGAGGTAGGGCTGAGAAGTTTCCGTTGTGGGAATTCTAAATTGCTTTTTGAAAATGTGCTCCATGTTTTCGGAATTTTTTTGAAGGAACTTATTTGAAGTGAATTTGAAGAAGTTCTTGAGATTATGTTTTTTTTTTAAAAGGGATTTAGTTTACATAATTCAAGATACGAAACAAAATTTTGTATCCTTCAAATATTTATTTATTATTTTTAATCAATAATTGATATTTCTTCTTTTATTCCTTTTGGTTTTTTTGTAATGAGTATGAATTCTGTATGTCTACTCAATTTAAACAGTGTTTTTCTGAAACATTCAGTTTATTTTATTCTAAAAAGTGATTGAATTAATTTTTTTTTTTCAATTATATTCATAGGAGGTTAATAGAATAAATCTGAATATTCAAAATTTCATAGAAAGTCGTTTTACGAAAACGTTCACGATTTGATTCAATTTTTTGACCAAGATAACTGCTTCAAGTACCTATAAACTCCACGGATAGCACACGTATGACAACTTGTTCTGAGTACGTTCGCTATAAAAATGTCGAACTTGACAATGACACATCCCCATCATTGTTATTATTTTTTGAAACTGAAGTAGTATTTTCAGTTCCTTGATAGTTACATTCTGTCAAGAAAGTACCGGGAATTATCGATTTAAATCTGGCGGGGCAATGAGGCAGGTAAAATTTTTTTTCCTAGGTTGGTACCACTGTCCTTAATTACTATGCCAAGCTTGAGCGGGATCTGTCAACTAGTGTGTTTGCAACAGCTGATTAAGTTAGTCGATGTCATAGTGCGTGCCGATTTTTACTATGGGTGATTACGTTGAGCAAAGAATTTGTTTAAAGTTTTGTGTTGCAAATGAATTTTCGTATGCCGATGCATTGAAAATGTTGCAAAAGGCCGTTGGTGATAATGCTCTATCGAAAACTCGTGCATATCAGTGGTACAGAGCCTTCAAGGACGGTCGTGAAGTGGTCGCCCATCGACGGCTTCGATCGAAGATAACGTCGATAAAATTAAGGAAAGGGTGCTGGAAAACCGTCGTACCACCTTGAGAGAGATAGCACATGATCTTAAGATAACCCACGAGTCCGCACGTACGATTTTGATTGATATTTTGGGCATGAGAAAGGTGGCCGCACGACTCGTACCGAAAGACCTGAATTTTCTTCAAAAACGTCATCGCGAACAGGTTGCTTCAGACATGCTGGATCGCTGTAATTCCGATTCTACATTCATGGAACGCATTATAACTGGTGATGAGACCTGGGTCTACTAGTACGATATGCAAACAAGCCAGCAATCATCGGAATGGGTGGCAAAAAATGAGCCGAAACCGAAAAAACCACGCCAAAGCCGCTCGAAAATGAAGGTGATGCTTATTGTTTTCTTCGATATCCGTGTCGTGGTGCACTACGAATTTGTTCCAGAGGGTCAGACGGTAAACAAGGAGTATTACCTAGGCGTTATGAAACGTTTGCGTGAGCGTATCCGTAAGAAGCGGCCAAATTTGTGGGCGAACAACTCATGGATTTTGCATGACGATAACGCGCCTTCTCACCGAGCTACGATTGTGACTGACCTTCTTGCCAAAAACTCAACAAACGTGCTTCAGCAACCACCGTATTCGCCGGATTTGGCTCCCTGCGACTTTTTCCTCTTCCCAAAACTAAAATTGCCCCTTCGTGACACCCGTTTTTAGTCGATTGAAGCCATAAAACAAAATTCGGCGCGAGAGCTAAAGTTCATCCCGGAAAGCGCCTATAAAAAATGTTTCTTTAATTGGAAGTGCGGTTAGCATAGATGTATTGGAGCAAATGGAGCCTATTTTGAAGGCGACCCAATAAATTTTGACGATTAAATGTAAAAATGTTGTTTTAATTGAAAATTCCCGGTACTTTCTTGACAGATTAGTATTTCAAGAGAATGATTTGTAATATGTTCGTTTTATACATGCATAATATTCAAAATATGGAGATTGATCACAACAATGCGAACAATTACATCGACGTCTCATGATTCTAACTAAAATTAATATTTTGTTTCAGTTGGGAGATTTATCCAATCCAGAGCTTCGGATGCTCACAGACCAGTTGGACCGAATACGATATGGAGGTAATTTCCTGTCAATTAGTATGATCATCATGTAATATTATTAAAGCAACCCTCCACGGATTTTCGCAAACAACTTTTGCGGAAAAAGTGTATTTTTTACATGTTTCGCGTGGAGCTGCGCTAAGATCGCACAGTTCGCGGAGGTTAGCGATCGAAGAAGCAAAGTCCAAAGCTTCCGTACGTATGAGTATCGTCTTTCCAGGCGCCTAATCAATATTGTATAGATATTGTTTCAATAAGATACTCTGACGCAGGTTCAGCAATTCTGTATTTGCCGTACTAAAATTTATACGGCGGCAATCTGAGCGAAAGATCATCGACATCTTTCGGTTCGCCTCGTAAGTATCCTAAAATTGTTTTTGGAATTGACTGCAAAAAAAGTACAAGTCGAAAATATGTCTATTGTCTACTTTAAATTATTATCAAAAAGAGATGTTTTTAATAAACAGGTGAAAAATATATTTGCCGAATTACTTTATTTAATCTTAACATCTAATAATATAAATTATAATTTTATAATAAACAATACTAATTTTATCATTATTTCAATAATTTAAATATTAAATAATTTATTTTAATGAAAAAATTAAACTAAATGAAAATAATATTCACAAAATAATAAATTTTTACGAAATTTTAGCAATAGAAATTTTTAATCCCATTAATTATTTAAATATAAATTTACTTATTAATATTTAATTTGAAGCCTATCCCTTAAAATATTTAATAATAAATTAAATTATTTACAAAATAAATAATTTAAATTTATTAATAAAATTAAATTTTTTTCTTAAAAAATTAGACATATTTAAAAACGATTTTCTGTTTATACACAACAAACGAAAATAAATTGACATTTTTCAAATTTGCCCTAGTTTCGCAGATCATAGATGTCTCAAGCCCTTGAAACTCCGCCCGTTTTCTAGAACCATAACCTTGAATCCGATAAGAATGATGTATAGGGGTGCTCCAACAAGTATGCTGCATTATGATTTGTCGATTGATTGAGGCTCGATCTCATGAATAGCATCTTTGATTCCATGTTTCAAGGCATCATCGCGAATTCTACCGGTTAGTTTACTGGCATGTGGTAGCATGCTCTTAGACCAGGTGACTTCTCAGCAGTCTCCATAATCTTCCCAGGAAGTAGATAGTGTGATGAAGTGTGACGAAGCTTCGAGTTTCGGCCTCAGTCCGAAAACCTACACCGTGACTGGTAGCAGCGAAGCACTATCCAACCTCTACTGGCTCTGCAGTGTCAGTACCCCAGTTGTTGGGGACGCAAATCATACGTCGAAGGGGCTTCTTATCCACTCACCCGAAAGCAGACTCATGAACCAAGATAGTGTCAAGATTGATGCCTCAATTGATCCTGGTACGAGCACCGTCAATCCAGCCTGTACGTCAAGACCCACGAACCCTTGTGAAGTCTTCCAATTGATCCTGGTTTCAAGCACCAACGGTCTAGCTGTAGCGGCGGGATCCACAAACCCCGGAAAAGTCTCTCAATCGATCCTGCTTCACGACGAGGCTGGTCAAACCGTCAAGTCCCGCTAAACCCTGAATAACTACGGCACTATAAGATCGATTTAACCCATTAACAAAAAAGTAGATATACAGATCTCAAACTCAAACTGAAAGTTTCAAGACTCCAGCTCCGGCCGGCTGAAAAAAATTACTTTTCATCTAGAAACTTAGTCTTTTAAGACCGCTTTGGCTCAAAATTCGAAAATAAAGACATTTGGGCGAAACGATAGCACGGTGTGCCGTAAAACAAGCGCGAAAAATGAAGAAATATTTGTTCTTTATTTTCATTTTTGAATTCTTTCATGTAGAGAAGAAAAAAATTTGTGGAAGCTTCACATATAATCAACTCATTTCACGTACGTTTTGAACGTAGAAATCCATGAAGTATAATCCATACCATCACATAAGTTAGGATATAATTCTTTAGTTTTTCCTTCAAATATATATTTCGTTGTTTGTTTCAGACACTTATGTGAATTATGAATTCCAATTAATTCCATATATCCCTACTCCCTGCAGTTCTGCTTATTCACAAGGGAAATTCTGTCCATGATAATTATATCCAACGTACCTCGTCTATGCATTTATCTAGCGTCCTATTCAGTTTCGTTAATTAATTTCAAACTTCTCTTTATCATCTGTATCTGAAACGACCGTTATGTTGATGTTCATCCACCTCAGGTGCCCAATTAGAAATATACCATTGTATTACAATAAGAAATACGACCAACTGCCGCTTTCTAAATAAAATATTCATGAACAGGCTGCAGATTTGATGATTAATATCATAAGTTAGTTCTGGATGTCCTAAAGCAATTATGTCCGATTACTTTTGTTATGTTCTGAAACTACAGAAACATATATAGAGCAAGACTGCTTGACTTGCTGAATTGCTGATGTTTCCGTAACATGTTGTGATTCCCCCTTCATTCCTGAAGATCCCCATCGTCTGTTGTACTTTAATTTAAGAAATTGGAAACTGGTACTCGTTTGACGACGTGCATTGAACGAAAGGAAGTTTAGAATTTCAAGATACTGCTTTGAACCCCCATCAGTGAAGATGAAGGATCCAAACAAATCGTTTCAGGTAGTAAAAGGTCGTATTTGATGTTTAATCAGTTGACAATTTAACTGAAGGTCAGTGCATTTTCGACTTTAGAGTACGTTGAAGTCTGGGTGATATATAACAGCTAGATATCTGAGATCTTTCATTTTTGATAATTTGCTTAGTGGACATTTTAAATAGATCATCTGATTTGAAATAACAAAATATCATCTCATATTTTAGGCTGGCCTGCGTTAGTGAACCTATTCTAAAAAGCACAAAACCATTTTCATGAACATACAGTTTGTAACAATTCAATAAATCACTCAAGTGGCTATATTTCCTTCTTAATATTATAAATCTCCCACACCCTGAGTTCAGTATACTACCTTGACATCCAGCTTAAAGAAGGTGGCGCTGATTTAGAACTAGTTTGCCAAGCATACTGAAACTTTGAACTGTATGTGACACATCCTACATTAAATATTATGTTGAGGCCAGCCTCAAAGAGACAATGTATTAATTTTCCTAAAGCAACAAATATGTTTTTCAATTTCGAAAATTTGCTGTCATCTATTGATGATTTCATCTAGGATGAACTGAAGCCTTTCAATTAGGCTAACATTCACTGCTGGTGAACGTCTTTTTTCCCCTAGTTCGCCAATCTAATCAAACGTTATAACCGTTTGAAGGATTTTTATTAATCTTAGCGTTACCTAGCTGTGAAAGAGAATAAAGACGTACGTAATGTTCGGAAAACTATTGCGTTTTGAAACGACAATCGGTTGGTTACGTACCAAAAAAATCTGAAGTTTTAACTGCAGATCAAGTATCAAAATTCATCGTTGAAGTTCCAGACGACAAGTGGTTACTAGCAAAGATAATTTTAATATCGGAACGTTTGGTGTATGCAGACGAAACGATTTAATTCGTCGTTTAACAGTAGCTCCAAAAGTTGAGATATCTCTGGCAGTGTTTTTTCGGAATATGCTTAACGTGTTAATGTTTGGTCAAAATATATAGGCCTCACAATTTGATTACAAATAAAATCTTCAGGAAGTTTATTCCCAGTTCACGTGATGCTTCCTTTAATACATTTTCTGCATTTTCTGAAACAATTTTCATGAACTTGTGCGGTTCAATAATATTCTAGTTTCAGCATTTCTCATCAATTAATTATGGTAACATTACCTTCAAAATAAAGCAATGTGTCGAGATCTTGATTCTCATTCCGTAAGACGCTACGTCTCTTTCTCTAAAAACTTTTATAATCTCTTACACGGTTGTAAGTATTAAGAAATGAATGTTCACTTGGAATTGGATCACTTGGATGTAATGTCATATATTGTCTCCTTGCAGCTTTCTTGGTTTTATTGTGCACATTATAAAATTTAATGAATTAGAATCTTCTTCCAGTCTTTGCAGCATATGTTGTCAGTATTCTAAGCGTTTCCGCTTTTGGTCTTCTGTGAGGAGTTGTGCTGGCAGTAACTTGTATGGCCTATATTTGTTCTTTTTTAACACTCTATGAATCTTCGAACAGCTTATTCCAAGTTCACGTGATGCTTCCTTTAATGCATTTTCTGAAACAATTTTCATGAAGTTGTGCAGTTGATTTCAAATTCAATAATATTCTACTTTCAGCATTTATCATCAATTAATTTTTATAACATTACCATCAAAATAAAGCAATGTGTCGAGATCTTGATTCTCATTCCGTAAGACGCTACGTCTCTTTCTCTAAGAACTTTTATAATATCTCACACGGTTGTAAGTATTAAGAAATGAATGTTAACTTGGAATTGGATCACTTGGATGTAATGTCATATATCGTCTCCTTGCAGCTTTCCTGGTTTTATTGTTCTTCACATAAAGTGAAGATATTTAAAATTTTTCCGCTTCTGTGTAAGGCATGTTTCAGAAATTATTTTATTGAATGTCAACATGTGTAATATTGTTACCAATGTAATTAATCTCTTTAGATATCAAAATAGGAGAGATAGTCCAACACATGCTTATATATTCGTAATCAGGAGAAAAATAGCTAGCCAAAAATGTGAAAATATACAAGGTGATACGTTTGGAAAATGGAAAGTTCATTCAATATCTTGTCCACCCTGTCCATTTTGTGAAATCATTCTGAAAAAATTCAGTTGATTTCGAACAACTTGATTGAATAACTTTTTTGTGTATCTCCATTTGTAACAAAGTTGAAGTGGGGTCAAATTATAGCAAAAAACCCGGTACATATAAAATGAAATAAGAAGGTACAACTTTTAAACTAAATAAGCAAACCGAAAAAAAATCTGTAGAAAACTATAACACTCTGGTGCCGAATCCTGTTCATATCTGACATGTTAATTGATTGATTGCAGGGGAGGAAAGCGAAGTGAAGAGGATATCAGTAAGGGGACTCCTGCCTGAAACAGAATATTACATGACATATGATGGATCTACCACGATGCCAGCCTGTCACGAGACAGTTACATGGCTCATTCTCAACAAGCCTATTTACATCACGAAGCAACAGGTAACCCCTCTAACATTTAGACGCCCTAACGATATCACTTCACTCGAGTGATCTTGAGCTTACGTACTGAATCCAGTGAATTCGGTTATGTTGGCGAATGCAGTCATGTGTACCTAATGTTTTGTTCTTGCTTTATAACTTTCGCGGGTAAATATTCGATTTTAATTTGGTTGGAATAAGACATTTCCGGATAAATTTCAGTTGGATACGAGTAAATTGAAAACTAACTTCAAATATAGTCCGTCTAGAAATTATCTATATAATAACTATATAATAACAACTTACAACTTGGAGAATTCTATCGTCATACTCGTAATTTAAGCTTAGAATTTACCGCTGGAAAAATTGTGTTTAGAATTATTGCAAGCCAAATATCCTTTTTTTTCGGATACTTTCTAGGCGGACTGTATAACAGCAACTTACAACTTGGAGAATTATATCGTCATACTCGTAATTTAAGCTTAGAAATTACTGCTGGGAAAATTGTGTTTTGGATTATGGCAAACCAAATATCCTTCTTGGCCTAATGATATTATAGATAATCAAAAGTAGTTCAATAAAAGTAGAATGCTTTATGGTAAAACGAAATATGATTCTTGGTAGCGAATATTTATTGTTTTGCAGGTGTACTGGGTGTTCTCAAAAATGAATCTTTTTGTTAAAATGTGAAACACACTGATGTGAAGTCGGGAGCATTTGCGTGTTTGTTCATATCACCAACGTTTCTCACAAAATTTTGCATTAGCCTTTTTGTCAATATTGTGCCAATGTTGAGTCTAGAAATAAGTTCGTGCGGTTCCGATAACAGATGTTGCTTCTAATTTATTATTCCAGTGTTTCATCTGACCATGGAAAAAGATAAAGATAAAAATTTTACGGTATAAACTATAAGGAGTACAAATAAGTTTCCGCCGTTTTATTGTAGATGGCGCGGCACGGAGTTTCGGTTAGCTTTCGCAGATGATAACCTGCTTAAAAAATAGTTTGTACATTCAAGAACAACATAGCCTATTAATATCATTGATTTTTTTTATTGGTAAAGTATAATTTTTATAAGTTGAAAATGTCAAAATTTGAGCCAAGTAAGCGTCATTTGCGGGAAATATTAGTTTACTTCTTTAATTTAAAGAAATCTGCTGCTGAGGCGCATCAATTGCTCGTAGAAGCATATGGTGAGGGTGCTTTGAGTGAGAGAACGTGTCGAGAGTGGTTTCAAAAGTTTAAATACGGTGATTTCGACGTAGAAGACAAAGATCGCAGTGGAAGGCCAAAAATTTACGAGGATACAGAATTGGAGGAATTATTGGAGGAAGATTCATCTCAAACACAAAAATAACTTGCTCTAACATTAGAAGTCACTATATTACCGTTCTTCTATAATAAATATTTAATTTGTGTTAAAAAACGGCGGAAACTTATTTGTACTCCTAATATATTCCAACTAAGAAAAAACAACATCAACACCATATGTACAAATAAGAAAAGTCTAGGGTCAATTTTGGTTGAAAACAAAGATTGTCAGAATATTTGAAAAAAAAGTGACATATACAAATTGCATTATAGTGAATGCCCTGCTTTTTACGTAGGTCAAACTTGTCGTTCAATCAAAATCAGAGTAGACGAAAATGAAAAATCTATGCTGCAAAATGAAACTCATTTTCTGCTTATTGCATAAAAGAAAACCAGTTCATAGACTTCGGGAAAACCGAAATTTTAGACTCAGGTAACAAAAACAAAAAGTTAGGCCTATTCTTATATTTTGAGATCTCTTCGGATCGTAAAAAACGTCTGGCGATAAAAATGATTAGTTGGAATTTCATTTGTACTTCACAGTTTTCTTAAAAATCCGTTTCAAGACGATAACAGTCGAATGTCGTATCTTAATTTACCTCACCACATTTTGAGCCCTAAAAGAGTCACTCATTCTGTCAGTTAGCCAAAAGGTCCACAGTTAAAGACATCCCTCGAAGTCGCTCGGTGGCCCCCTTTTCGTGCTTCGACCAAAACGGTCACGCAATATTCTCTACTCTTCGAACAATAACTTCGGAACCCACACACATTCTCTTTAAGTAAGTGCTAATCTCAGTTCTCTTTGTCTCTCAAGTTATAATCACACATCTCTCTCTACCCTTGAATTATTTTATATTCGCATTTCACTTTAATCTTCCAAGGAACTCTCTCTCTTAGTAACCCATAACGCACTGAAGGCCTGGAAGTGAATGTATTATCTACATTATTTATTTGTAATTAGATAGTAATTTGTGAAAAGTGTACCCAACAGTGAAACCAATAAAAATTAATTCGATGAAAGTGAACAACGGTGAAAAAGCTCAAAGAAGAACTACTCCACGAACAAGATAGAGTTTTAACCGGAATCAGAGTTAAAATTATACTGAAACAACTCCCCCAGTTTGGGTAAACAATTCAAACTTGTAATTTGTAATATATTCATTTAGGTTATAATAAAACCATTAAAGTCTAATATAATTTCCTTTCTCAACCCCATTTGGAGTATTCTTAACCAAGAATGTGCATACTAAATAGTTAACATTAAATCAATTACTAGGAAGAATTCAAAAATGTATCTCTTCATAGCAAACATTTCTTTACAGGTATAACTTGCTTGACATATATGTCAACAATAAAAATTAAACTTTTGTGAAACTTCAGCCAAGTATATTTATCTACCTTATTAGTATCCAAATAAAGTGTTTAAATGAAAAAAGCTTATAAAAAATATCGAAAAAGATGGAGACATAAGCCGATTCTATTGAATTCGGTTCTTTAAAATCAGTCCAGTTCTGTTACTTCAAACGCTCCGATGTATGGCCATATGTCAATTGACAATCGATTTCATCAAAAACATCAACAATCCGGCGATAATTACATACAACTGAACCACTCTTTTAAGTTTTTAAAGTTCGTTAAGATGTGTAACTAATTCAGAGATCAAATTGATGAATCCTTCCGAAACGAAAATACTGTAAAGAATATTTTGAGAAAGAATATCTTTGTGAGCAATGATCTGGGTATCGAATTACCTGAATGTGTTGTTTTGTGAATCAATAAAAATTGAAAAAACAACCACAACTCACAGTTCAAAAAAGTAGCAACAGTACGAAACACAAATCACTGTTAAATTATATAACAAAAAGTGAAAGAAAATAAAGTATTGTATTCATTCCATTTTCATGCATTTTGTTTTGTAGTTTGCTTTGAATTATGGGCCCCTGATGAATAGAAATGGACAAAATATAGGTCAATTAATGTTATCGATTGAAATACCAACAGTTCCGAATTTATGATTGTTTCGGTCTTTACTTGACGGAAATTCATCTTAAAAATATGAATAAAAACAATATTCTAATTTCCGCTAATATTTTATTGACACTACGATCGTAGTGTCTTGTAATACTCACCTGAACAAGTCATGGTATGACGTTACGATCGTAGTGTCAATAAAATATTAGCGGAAATTAGAATATTGTTTTTATTCATATTTTCAGTTCCGAATTTTTCTGAGGAAAAATATCTTATAATCTATTGTCTTTAGTATTCTCTTTCTTGGCTTCACATCTCCGACTTAGGTCAGGTTAAGATGTCGAGGTTTCCAGAAGCAATGATATTCTATTCCGTTATGGTTTTAATTTGCGAAGCTATTATGTCTTACCGACTCGGAACTTTTACAGAAGGGCGGGAGGGTGAAAAGCGGTTATTGGCTGGTAATTGGGGTAGTTTTGTGAGTTCGAAAACTGGCCGCGGACTGGCGGAATACTTGAAATTAGTTGAGGTGATTAAAAGTTGATATTTTTTACGACTGAAGGGAAAATTTCGATTTTGCACGAAAAGCGCAACGGAGCGCTCGGGGGTAATTGAACTGCTACTTCGAGTTTTGTAGGAACCATTCGTACGTAAGAAATATTCAGGCTATGAAGTTTTTCTTGTTCTCTATTACCTTTCCGGAATGACGCTGTAAAGCGAATTATCTCGAATTTATTGCTAGCAGTTTGGTAGTATGGGATTTGGAAATTTTTATGCTACCGTAGCTACAAGCTGTATAGATTAAATGGAGAGACGTGTATTCTAAAATATTGAACTTATGTTCTTGCAGTGAAAAATTTTTCTAACTTCAGGAGTTTATATTTCGAAAAATCATTTATCATTACATAAAAAATTACCCCCCCTTATTTTCCCTTAAACTACTTTTAATACTAAAAAAAAAATAAATAGGAAACTCAATTGCGTAAATGTTCACCTGAACAAAACTGTAATACATTATTAAGGAAATTAACAACAGGACGACACGAAGCTCAGTAAACGGGGACCTAACTAAAGAATGTACCGATAGCGTCTTGCATAAGACAAAATGACTTTTTGACTCTATTACTGTTGAACTTGGTATTTCGATTTCTTCGAAATTGAACAGTTTGGTATTTGGCAGGAATTTAGGCCGGCACATATTTTTCCTTCATATTTTTCGTAGAATACAAAAAAACAGACCCAAAAATGCACTCAGACCAACGTCGCTTTGAAATTTGGGGAAGAATTTTACCTGCCTTCGAGCTCAGCCTCTTCTTTCGCCACACATCTAACAGTACCTCGTTGACACTTGGCCCAGAAACAAACACAATATCGTTGTGCTTCGACCAAACTGTCACACAATATTCACACTACATTCTCTACTCAAACAATTAAGTTCTGATCAAACACACACTCTATAATCTCTCTCTCCGCTCATTGAACAAGTAAGTTCTATTCACGCTCTGTCTTCGTATTCCCTTTAACTTCTCAAGGAATACCCTCCCGTTATAACACAAAACGCAATGAAAGGCCTGGAAGTGAATGTATTATTTACTTGTACATTAGGTAGTACATGTGTGAAGTGAACCCAGTGAAAATGAATAACGGTGAAAAAGCTCATCGATCTACCCCTCTACGAGCAAGATAGTTTTTTCACTGCAATTCAAGTTCAAAGCTACACCGAAGCAATTCACTCAATTTTGTGTAAACAACTCAAACTTATACACTTGAAGTATGTGTATTTAGGCTTTACATAAAGCAAATAGTCTAATATATATCTCTCCTGTCCCCATTAAGTATGCTTATTCCAGAATTTGCATACTAATTGATTGATGTTAATCAATTACCGAAGAACCGAAGAATTCAAAAAGGTGTCTCTACATACCAAACAATTCTTTCATTGGTTATGGATCAAATAGATGAGTACTTCAAAACATCGGTGCCAGGGTACAGAATGAATAAAAAGGGAATAATATTTTATGCTGATGATGCATTATAGTATTTAAAAATGAGGTTGATCTCCAAAGACTTCTCTATGTTTTTCAAACCGTATGTAGACAATTCAGTATAAAAATATCCACTGAAAAATCTAAATCAATTGGAATAAGCCTGGAGACCTTGTGATTCAAGCTGTTAGAAGATAAAAAGCCAATAAAACAACTCATGATATTCAGTTCCAACTGGTTGATTCGTATTGAATATTGTATAATACCCACCTGATAATGATGTCATTTTCCTTTTCTAGTTAGTCCACATAACTTTGAACTACTGAATTCAACACTTCAAAGCCATTTAGTTCAGTATATGGACTGAATATTCCAGTATATATTGACTAAATATTCCAGTATGTATTAACTGAATATTTCAGTATATTGACTGAAAAAATTGTTCAGAAAACACTGTGTTCATAACTTACCCTCATATGCGTAACTCATAGTTAGAAACAGTGTGTTCATATCTAAAACGAAGGAGGAACAATTTTTTGGCTAGCAAGATCACTATAGTTCTGTTAACATTCATTTCAAGTTCCTTTAATGATACATAAATAATGCTTTCCTCATTCAACTAAGAAAAAAAGTTTTAAACTTCAGTTTGCTGATCAGATTCATTTCTTAACTAAGATTCAAGACTTTTTTCATCTTTCTGAAAATTCTGCTTACTCGTTGTTATTTTTTCTAGTGTAAACAATTTTATTTAATCCTTAAGTTATATTCATAGAATTGTATGATAATATAGAACTGAAAAATCTAAGTAGTGTTGGGTTATAATACCTGTTTGTATTCTATATTCAATAAAAATGACGAAATCATGAAAACAATCGAAGCTGACAGACATATATTATCTGTATGAATATACGTATCTGATATAGTAAAAGCAGTATTATGTTAGTCATCTATCAATAATGTTAAGAGGAATTGTTTTTTTTTCTTGAATCAATAATGTCTTATGTGTATATTATATTGATGAGAAATGTGATATGATGTGGAATTTGTTTACTTTTGTATGAGTGGTTCATAACGGCAAGTCCACGTGCAGAAGAATTTCCTTGTGGAGCCTTTGTTTATTCATATTGTAAATTTATAATTTCAAACATTCATGATGTATTTAAAAACTTTGAATAAACATTATTATTTGTTATTTGGTAATCGAAGCATCGCCCGCGAGCTGAAAATTGACCACAAAACTTTCGACAAAATTTCAACGAGAAGGCTTCTGCATTAACTTGAGCATTGCAGCGTTCATGGCTGTAAGACTATATGAAAAACCGACAGTTCGTAGTGAGGGTTGAAAAGTCCTACTCCTTTAGCAGCCCAACATCCAGCGGAGTTCCCCAGGGCTCCGTCCTTGGTCCACTTCTTTTCCTTGTATACCAGAGGGATTTATCAAGACACATTTCTAACAAAAAGGCTTTCTTCGTGGATGACACCAAAGTATATGCAAATCCACTAACGTGCTACAATACACTCCAGAGTGACCTCAACTCTCTCCGATTAGAGTTCTACTTGGATTCTTTCATTAAGTAAAAAAAATGTGTTGTTTTGCACATAGATAGAGAAAATCCTCACCATTGATATACATTAAACAATATTATGCTCATAGTGGTGTCATCCCACAACGATCTCGAAGTGACGGTAACAAGTGACTTGTCGTGGTTTGAGCATATTTTGCTGGTGTGTAAACGTACAAATAGCCTTGTTCACCTACTGAGGTTATTTTTGAGAGCCTCTTTCCCGGCTTCAATCAAGTTTCGTAAAACTTATGTCATATCCATACTTGAGTATGCTAGACAGGTGTGGTGCCTGGTTTTCGGGCGCGACCGGAAGCTTTTGGGGGGTGTTCAACGTTGTGCTACTCGCTTGGCATTTAGACTTTCTCCCCACGACCGTCATATCCAGATAGGTTAATAACTTTCAATCAACGTCGTTTAAGTAGAGATCGGATTTTCTCTCACGCAAATCTTGCCAACATATTTTCGTTGAACACACACCAGAGATTGCGTGATCAACTAAGGAACCAAGAAAAAAACTTCTAGACGAGACAACGTCAACATGTTCTGCAAAATAAAATATTTGAAGCCTGGAATAGTCTCTTGGAGGAGGTCATTTCTGCCCCATTTGTCCGTGCCTTTAAAAAAGGACTTGATCGTCATTTGTTTTCTGTGGTGTTACGATGTTCCGCACGGAAAGTTGTACATTGCATTGTATTTTTTATGGATTCCTGAACATAGTTCTTTAACTGTACTTTTTTCAAATAAATAAATAAACAAATAGATAAAAACAGTTTTGAACCATTTGCGCTAAGCTGGATTCAAAAAGAAGCTCGATGTTTGGATGTCACACAATTTAACACTATGATGGATCGAATTTCCATTGGCGAAGCCTTGGCCAAACGGAATAAAATCGACCCATTTCTTAAACATTTCTTCAAATAAATAAATAAAAACAGTTTTGAACCTTTTGCGGAAAGCTGGATTCAAAAAGAAGCTCGATGTTTGGATGTCACACCAATTAACACTATGATGGATCGAATTTCCATTGGCGAAGCCTTGGCCAAACAGAATGAAATCGACCTATTTCTTGAACATGTGGTGACTGGTGATAAGAAATGAGTCACTTTCGACAATTTCGTGTGGAAACGCGGTGAACCAGCTCAAACGAATGCCAAACCAGGACTAAAGACCAGGAAGGTTCTACTGTGCATTTAGTGGGACTGGAAAGGAATTATTTATTATGAGTTGCTTGCATAACTGAATTCGTATCTCTGCTGTCAATAACTGGACCATTTGAAGCTAGCGATTGACCAGGAATGGCCAGAATATACCAACAGAAGAGGTGTTGTGTTTCATTAGGACAACGCCAGGCCACACACGTCTGTAGTTACTCGCCAGAAACTCCAGGAGATTGATTGGGAGCTTGAATTCATCCAACATATAGTTCGGACCTGGTAACAAGCGATTGAAATATTTCTTTCGAATTGCAAAACTTCCTGACTGATAAGAAATTGGCATCATGAAAATATTGTGAAAATCGATTACTAGAGTTTTTAGCCCATAAGGACCAAAACTTATATGAGGGAGGCATTATGAAGCTACCTTTGAAATGATAAAAAATTATGGAACAAAATGGTGCATATTTGACCCAAATCGGAAAAACCGAAAAATATTGAATAATAATAATAATAATAATAAAGACTTGAAGTTCACGCAAAATGATGGATTTTTCCCCAACCTATTATTGTGTTCCAAACAGCCAAAAGTACTCAAAAGGCTTCACAAAAAAACGATTTTCAATTGATTTATGGTTCATTGGTAATGAACGTTTTCCATGTTCGAACTTCAAGCCATCGCCGAAATTTCAGATATGTTCAATCCAATTTGCAGATTTCCACATGATTTCTCGCGACGGCCAGGGAGCGTCGCCATCAATCGAAGGGATTTTCCCGTTGTCAATCTACCGTGACGCGAAGGGTGAGATCTCCTCAATAGCCCCGCGCTTCGCTGAAACACCAGAACGCCTCCATTTCCCGCTTCGTGCAGAAATGACCCACGACCGCCGAAATCCGCGGAAATGCGAGCAGCTAACGGCTCTATTTACGACTTTATGTGCTCACAAAACAAAAGCTTCTGTTTTCATATTCAAGAATCAAAGTATAGATAAGAAGCGAAGATAAGAGCGGTGTGGCGAGGCACACAGAACATGTTAATCTAGCGGTCAGGTATTCGATCGCCCCCGTGATTCATTGGTTACGGGAAATAAATTATCTTAGGGCATGACTCCGCTGCACGCACGGCACAGGAAGCTCCAATAAAAGCTTCATTTGCACAACAATGGCGTTCCAAATTATTTTAGCGTACGGTGCATTTTCGAGGGATTTTTTCCACATTGTAGTCGATTTGCCACATTATCAATTGGTCACGCATGCAATTTGGCGTTCCGGACTTGATATATTGAGCGGATCGCTCTTTTTAACGTTCCTTCTTTCATCGGTTTGTACATGATTCTTTTTTCGATGCGAATATTAGAACAACGGCTGACCCGTTATGGGTTCAAATACAGATGGCGACCTATTCCAGATCTTAGTAAATGTCTGATGACTATGGGTGGGAACGGAAAATCAAATCGAGGGTTTCAAAATACATGGTATAAAAAGTACAACTGGCTTCCGGCTTGTTTCATAAGCAACATCAAAAAGCAACTTTATGATAAAGTCCCTTTGTGAAAAAGGATCCTTTAAATGGGACCAATGCCACGTATCAGTTCCATAAACGCATATCTACCGTCCTTTACTTAAAGCTTCCTTTAATGCTCCGGTCATATGTTTCCGACTGTTGGCTATCCTGAAAACTAGCGATTTTACGAATATAGTTGATGATGTTCTGTAAAAGTTGTGCGTAGGAACTTGTAAAAGAAAAAGAAAGAAGCATAAATCAGTCTTCGCATAAACATGGTTATATGTAAAGGACAGTATATTGGAATTTGTATCATAATTACGTGCAAATTGCTATATTTCAGTAAACGTGAGTTATATGAGTGAATATGGAAGAGGAGAAAAAATAAAATTACCTTTAAACCTGAAAAGGGACTACGTCTCTTGGAATTGATTGCAAAAATGAGTTTTAATGTTATATGATAATGCTTGGCAGAAAATAGCAACTGCTTTCAATGAAACAGCTCTTCACTGGAGAAATAGGGACCAGCTCAAATCCAAATATGACAATATAAAAACTAATACTAGGGACTAGTGGTATGTTCCATTGAAATTGAGGGAGCCAATTTCCAAACAGTCGTTACGAAGCCACTTACGGAACCGAAGAAGATGTATTATAAAAAAACAGATCTAGTAGAATCTCAGATAGTGGCTATCAAGGAAGATAATAGAAGAAAAGAAGAGAAGCATTCGAAGTTGAAAATATTATTAGATTTGCGAATTATGGATATGGAGAGAATTAAATAATAATAATTAAATCTTTTTTTCATTTTGAATGCTCTTTCTGGGAAAAGCTATATTAGAATTCTATCAGCATTGCTCCAGACTATGAAATCCCCTCAAATTTGTATTAAAAACAGAAATATCAATAACACATAATATTTCTATTTCTTCATTCTCAGTTGAAACTATTTCAGATGTTACTAAAGTAAAACAATGAATCAGAAATACAAACATAAAAACCTATCTTAATACATACATTGTAAAATCTTATGAAAATCATATGAAATCTTTTCATGTTGAAGACACAATTTGAATATGAAGAACAGTTTCATAAGCGACAATAAAATTTATTTGCAATTATCATACAAATATAAATTATAAAGTAGAAAAATGTTCATTAATAATCAACTGTCTTACTTGACGAGCTGCATCAAACTAAATACATACCTTAAGTAAAATCATATGATAATTATATGAAATCTTATCATGTTGAAGGCACCAATTTTATCTGAAGAATAGTTTCACAAGTGGCAAGCAAATGTATGTTCAAATACCAAACAAATATAAATTTGCAAAATATTCATTAATAATCGACTGTCTCACTAAACGAGGTGCATTAACATTAGTTAAATTTATTTGAAAGTCCCCTACCTCCTGCACATCATGCAACCATTCATTTGGAAATGTTTCGTTCATATCTTCATCTATATTGTGCAATACAGCTGTAGCAACAATAATTGCCCTTATGGTCGTTAACTCAACGCTCATTCCTTCAGAAAGGATAGGAAAACGACGTTCCCAAACTTCACCAGAAGTGATTTTTTTTAATTGATATGCAATCTATAGCACCATTGCCACGTAGAAAACTAACAATTGCATAAAGTTTTTCTGCTGCTGCCTGCATTTCATGCTCACCTTCATACATCTTCATATATTGTGGACAAAGGAATGCGATTGCGAAAGAAACTCTTCGAATAATTCTAGAAGCAGGTTTAGAAATTCCCATGAAATCTTCGGCTGTTATCAGCATATTTCCAGTTGCGTAGAGTCTCAATATCAAAAGTAGTTGGTTCATCGGTTCAAAACAACTGCCTCTGAAAATTGTCAATTTAATGATTTGGTATACAGAAAATTATATCAACAGAATAATAAATCGAAATTTGTTTACCTGTTAGATGAAAAGTGCAATTGATCTGCAATTTTTTAAGCAAATATAAAACAGTTGGTTTTGTTAGGCGAAAATGATCAAAGAAATCTAGGTCATCTAACGTGGAAAAATGTTATTAGTTTCTTCTGTATATTTTAAGTCTTCTCACAATTATTTCTTCATCATCTGATGGAGAACTAGAGCTTGAATCAGCATTCAACATTGGTGCAACATATTTCGTAGTACGCTAAAATCAAACAAAATGGGCAAATCTGACAGAGGAAGGTTATGTCTGTTTTTGTGTTTACCGAGCATCTGCACAGTGTCGAGCTTCTCGTAAAAGTATCCTTTTCTAGCCGTAAAGGGCCGATTTTCTCACTTCAATATAAAGGGCGCTTTTAAATTCCCTTTAACCTTAAAATTTGCTTATGAAACACGTTTTATCATTAAAGGAGACTTCTTTGGAAAAAGGAGGCTTCAATTTCGATTATGAAACTGGCCATTACTGGCAGTATAACTTCATATAAATTATTTTGTTGGCCGTACATTTTATTCCCAGCAACTAATACAAATTCTGACAGAGTTTGGTCAAAAATTGATTACTGTGACTTGAAAAATTTGGGGACTATTGCTGCACAATAAAAGTGCTCAACATATTTCATCGAATTGCAAGCTTATCCTTATGAGGAGACAAAATATCGCCATAGCAATAAATAATGTGCGTCAAATTGCGATTTTAATGCAAGAGTCAAAGAAAGTTTGATATCACGATGCACCTCTGTATGCAAGAGTTTCCATTTAGGATGATGAATCTAATGAATCTTTAAATCGCGGGAGTTTCAAATAATTAGTTATTCTTGTCAGTAAATTTGACATTTAATTTATTTAAAGAACCTTTTCAGAAAATGATTATTAACAGTTTTTTCTGGCACATCTGAAACCATACAAAATGGATTAATCGATTCGGTTGCTTTTGTTGTGAATAAAAGAATTGAGGACGACATTTCAAAATCTTTGTTTTTTTGCTGGAAAGTTGATGAAACAACTGACATGAGCTGCCATTCACAATTATCCATCATTTTCCGTTATAAAATAGAAAGGCCTTTTATTTGATAGAAGAAATATAACAAAATTGGAATATTAAAACAAATTGAAATATGTTTATCTTCTACAATTTTAATTTCAAAAAATTTTCTATTCAAAAAACTTTTAGAATTAAATTAAACACACTTAAAGAACTTATTTGAAATATTTCAATTTGTTTTAATATTCAAATTTTCCGTTATGTAATAAATGAACAACTAGTTGAGCCATTCAAGGGATTTCATGATGTAAGTTCTGGGCATTTTGCTGAAGATTTATTGCAATTTTTATTTGCCAAATTCGGAAAATTTGACTTGCATTCAAAATTAGTGGCTCAAACATACGATGGGGCTTGTCTAGCGTAAAGTCGGGAAAAGTAAATGGTGTACAGGCAAAAATCAAATCTATTGCACCACAAACAATGTTTACTCATTGGTATGGACACGTATTCAATTTGGTTTTAAGTAATGGGTGCAGTTCAATTCAACAGAAAAAAGTTGTTTTTCTCAATCCTCTGAGAAATTTCATCATATTTTTCCAAATCAACAAAGCGTACCCAAAGGTTAGAATACATTGGAGGAAATCGAATACCTATAAATGTAGCAACTCGTTGGAATTTTACTCCACTTACCATTCTGGCAGTTTTTAATAATAGAGATAAATTACTCGGAACCTTTCAATTCATTATCAATAGTTATAGTCGCGATTTTGATCAAAAATCATTTAGGGAAGCAGTAGGTTTAAGAATTTTCTTAGAGGATGCTCAGAATATATTTCTTTTTAGAAACATTTGTATTAATTTTTAATCAAACCGATACTGTTTTTTCTATTTTACAAAATAGAATCATAGGTATTCTTAAGGCGAGAAATTTACTGCAGACAACGATGAGTAAAAAACGTGAATTTAGGAGTAAAAATACTTATTTGGCTACAATTATACGTTATAAAAAACTGGATATGGCAGATTTACGCTCAAAACGTCGGTGGTTGAAATGGCACATAAAGCACAACAACTGAGCCATTTTTTTTAATTCTAGACATTATAGCGACTCAAATATAAATAAATAGAAGTTATTTTTTGCGACATCGAAAAACTACATTTCTTCGATCTGTTGAATAATTCAAAATTCTCAATTTATGAAAAAGAATTTTCTCATGAGCTTTTGAAAGACTGAGTAATGCAATATAATATTTTTGATATAAATCAACTAAAAAGAGAATTAACTGTTCTATACAGAAACGATATAAAATAGAATATAGAACGATATAATAGAAAATTGCACAAATCCTTATGAAATGTTAACTCACGATATTGGCTGAAAATTTTGTATGCCAAAACTCCTCAAATTATTATATCTTGTTGTTGTTTTGTCAGTTACAACTGCTTCTATGCAGAAAAAAGTTTCCCCACGTTGGAAAAAATTAAAAGTTATAGTAGAAAAACAACTGGATAGGCGTAATATGGCAAAAATTCAATTGAGAAAGGATTTATAAAATCACAGTATGAGAACATTTTTATAGACGAGGTAATAGATCATTTCGCTGAACAGAAGAATCGCATAATTCCTTTGGTCTATGAGAAATTCGAATTTTCAGAACTTACGATTTCAATTAAGAATGAATATTTTTTACAACTTTCAGAATAAATCTTATATTATACGCTGAGGTCGTTTTTTATTTAGAGTTTATTTTATTGATTTAGAGTTTATTTCTTCATTTTAGAGTTTATTTCGTTAATGGTATTGTGTCTCACCATCTTATATTGTCGCGAGCCGTCACTGGTCCTCAGTCATCTGTTGTTTACCTATATTAGAGATCTTTTAGAAATACTGGAGAAACTCAAATTTGATGTCTTCATACTGAGACAGAGTCGATATTTTTCTTGTCAGAAAAGTGCGTTAACACTTTATTATAGTTATGTGTTCAATAAAATGAATTGCGCTCCTTTTATTTGGAACCCTCAGAATTATGTTTAGGTGAATTATTTGAGAATATCGATCTACTCCGCTTTTTGTGATTGAGCATCAAGGTGTGATACATATTTTTCGGTAATTTTCCCTACCATTTGTATGTCTAATTTGTATTATTAATTATCGATAAAAGTTAAGTTCTATCTTTCATCAGAACAGCGTCAAATGCAAGGCAGCCTATATATTTTTTATTAAATATTTTAATGTCAACAGATATATTCTCTTAGTCTTCTACATATTTAATTTCCAAAAATTATATTTAATATATTATATATTTTATTATTATACTATATAAATTATAACTTCAGGGATTAAATTAAGGTCATATAAGCACCGCTTATATCAAACGAGATATAAAATAAACATTCATTATAAGACATCCAAATGAGATAACAAAATCCAATAAATATAAATTGTTAACAAAATTCTATAAATTAAATATTTTGAGTAGACAAAATTTTGTTTCTACTCATCCCTCTTATGAAAACAGATATCTTTCAAAAATGTTTAACATAATCCTAAGAATTTCATCATAAAACTATCTTACTTGGAATATACAATGTTATTGAATATCCAACTCAGTTACTTTTTAGAAAATATCAAGATATGTAAAAACATTACCAGAGAACACGTTTCAAGAGAGACTTTGCTCGTCAGTAAACACATTAAAAAAATATATATATAACATCAATCAACAAAAAATATTTTCTCACCTTATCAATCAGAGTAAATATTTTTGTTGATTGATGTTATATTTTTTTTTAAATGTGATTGGGTACTGACGAGTAAAGTCTCTCTTAAAACGTATTTTTTAGTAATGATTTTACATATCTTGAGATTTTCTTAAAAGAAACTCAGTTGGATATTCAATAACATTTAATATTCCAAGTAAGATAGTTTTATGATGAAATTCTTAGGATTATGTTAAACATTTTTGAAAGATATCTGTTTTCATAAGAGGGATGAGCAGAAACAAAATTTTGTCTAATAAAAATATTTAATTTATAGTATTTTGTTAAAAATTTATATTTATTGGATTTTGTTATCTCATTTGGATGTCTTATAATGAATGTTGGTTTATATAAGCAGTGACAGTGATACAAGCAGTGACAGTGATACAAGCAGTGACATTTATTTAATTCCTGAAGTTATAATAGTAGAAGGCTAACAGAATATATCTCTTAAAATTAAAATATTTAATAAATTTTATATATCTTCTATCAAGTATAAACCACCATTTATTTTATCAGCCTATTTATATTCAGACACTCTGAGGTTGGAAAAGACTGAATTTTTTATTGATTTGAAGGAGAAAATAATTATACATCGATAGTTTGAACATTATTTTCCATTCAATTACATTCATCTCTCATATATATTTAGCCCACATACAAAGACATTAACCTAAAGCTGCTAGATACCTAAAGGTACTTCTATACCAGATCAATTGAAAACCGTTTCTGCTCCAGATGCACGCGCTCAGGAAACTGATGCAGGGGGACGTCAAACATCAGAAAGCACCCTTGGGGAATAACTTCCGGCCACCCCAGCCCTTACATCATCGTCCCGTAAGGACAAATATTGACTTTAACATCAAGCGTAGTGAGGTAAGTGTTTTTCAAATATTGCTGCGATGGAATTTCTCACCCCTTTCGTTTTTCTCATATCTACCCTTCAGGCCAATGTAGGCAGTTTTCTTAAGAGTTGAAAAGGGAAAATTAGCTAATATTTTTTGTCTCCTCACGCCTGGCCTGGTTATTATATTATCGTGAAAGGAATTTTCATTTCAGAGAAAGAATGGGAAAAAGTGATATTTTTGTGTTCTGTTGAATACGCAGTGACGTAGTTCCGAAAAACCGAATAACAAGAACTAACATATATGCTATAAATTTAGATTAAAATGCCCATTCGTGGAAAATATATCAGTAGGATTGAGTAGTCAGTTTTTTTTACTATCGGCTGTTTTTTTTAGAGTGATAGAACTTCAAATCGAAATAAAACACATTTTTCAAGTATGAAGAGATTATCTGATCTTCTTCAACTTTACATTTTATAACAACTCGTTTAATTTTAGGAGAAATTTCATCACACAATACTCTTCGCGCGAATTATTCTTTCCGCTTGCATTGCTCGCTTAAATTGATAATTTCTTTCCTATTGTTTCAGCTGGGAAAGCAGTGCCCTAGTATGTACAAAGACGTATATTATAAGGCGAATAGCTGGAAGCAGCATTAATAATTCAAGGAAGGACTGAAATTGGAAGTTCGAAGAGACTTATAGTGAATTTACAGAACTGATAGTGCTGAAATAAATAATGAAGAAAATAAGACATATCATATTTTGCAACAAACAGATCTACATATGTTACTGACTGAATTTTTCTTTGATGTTGCGACCGACGATATGCTTGCATTGATATGAATATTTTAGAAAATGTTACAGATTGATTTTTCATGGATTGATCCTGGAACATACAGTGTATCCCTTTATTCCTATGCAATTTGGTTAACTGATTATAGTTTTATATAAGGTCGTTACTTTCTCATATTCATATCGAAAATCTTCCTTACCTGGAGAGTAAATATTTCTTTTACGATCCTTGAAAACGAATATTAGATATATCTGATGAAAAACTAGTTGACTAAATGCTTTCAAGGAAATAATTTTCTATTGAACTTTGCTTTCTATACCATATTAGAAACGACGAGTTGAAGATGTAAATTGGGGCTTAATAGTAAAATTATTGTTTGTATAAATGTTTATATATGTTGATATTATTTTTAAATATAATAAGTTTTATACAAATCTTATTTTGTGTTTCATTTATTTTCAGTTTCAGAATATTGCATCATAGGAGATATTCATGATATTCTAGGAATTTCTTTCCTGAATATTGTATCCATACTAATATCAGTGAAGAATTACCTGGTATGTTGATATGCCTTCTTGAATTTTTTCATGGTAATTGAACATTAATCAGTTAGTATGCAAATTCCAGGACAAGAATCTTCGAGAGAAATATGGTAATGTAATAACAGACTAGAACTATTCACAGTCTATATATCACATACCATTTGGTACAATCTGTAATTATTTTAACTGAAATTGAAGGAATTATTGCGAAGAAGTTTAATCTGTAGTTGCGATGAAAATAAAATCTTGCTCATGGAAGCGTAGATCGATGGGCTCTTTTACTGTGGTTCATTTGGGTTCACAGAGTTTACTTCACAAACTCGCGAACTTCGATCACAAGTAAATATCATAATTAATACAATAATTTTCAAGCTTTTTAGTTGGGAGAGAGTAAACGAGAATGTTTCTTGAGATTGAATTTGAGAAGTTACAAATGAGTGCTAGTAGAGTTCTTTCTTTAAGTACGTAATGAAACTTTTATGATATGGTGAAAAAGTTCTTCTTCAAAATACCGGGTCGAAGTTTAATGTTATTGTGAGACACATACGGGCTTTTAGACTGACTAGAGTGAAGTCTTTTTAGTTAAAGCCGTAGAGGTAAGGGTTTCAAGTGACTGCGACAAAGAGAAAATAAATATTGTGAGAAGATACTGTCATGAATTTCATTTAATAAAACCCGTTATACCAAATATTATGACTCGTTAGAAAAAGCTATTGCTATATGGAACATTGATGTGTCAAGGAAAATTCTTACCCATGTATATAAGTTGACTCGTTAGAGAGTAGTTTGATCAAAATCATTCAAACAAGATCAAAATTCTGATAAAACTATTTATAATTTAACACAAGAAAACTCGTAAATGCCAAAATTTGGAAGAAGAAATCGAAATATTTTGAATTTGGATACCCATCCTGAAACGATTGGAAACTTCATTATTTGTTTTGCCAAAAATAACCAATTCATTCAACTTAAGGAAAACATGTGACGTACAATCGATAAGTTGAAAATTGAGAAAAACTTTGTCATCTGAGATGCATTTGGTATGGATAAACTTGTAATAAGATATAAGGTAAAGAAATGTAATTATTTTAATTGGTACTGTAAGTAATTATTGAGTTAAAAGCATTAGAAACTTTCGACACTTTAATGGAAATTCGATAAATATTGCGATTAAAACAGAACCGAATGAAGCAAAATTTAGCATAATCAGCATAAACATCATTTTTGAAGAATTTTACGAAATTCAAGCGAGCTTTGGAAAATGTTTCGGAAAGCTGTAAAGGGTAGTGGCAAAGAAAGACTCATCCAATAAGTATAAAATTTTCCCGAGTCGAGGCCACTAAAATACTATAACAAAAAAAATTATCCCATAACCTAAAAAGGAGAAAATATTATATAAGTGAACTAATGTCAAGAAATAATTTACCGGAATATGTACTGAAAATTTTCAATAATTAAATGAAATATCAACCAGGAAAGTCAGCAGAGTAATTTGGCTTGGTTAGCAAGCTAAAAGGAAACGACTGAAATAGTGAATAGTTGGAGAATCCAGAATAAGCCGAAATTCCTGAAACAAAAAACAGAGACAATTAGAGAAGAACATTATTCAGTGAAATTATACTGATCAGGTGATTTACCAAATAAATTTTTTAGGGTAAAACCGTTAGAGATGGCCGTACGGGAGAGATGGCCTGTCGAAATATTTTCTAGTAATATTCGCTAGATGGTGTTGTTTTGCGGTTAGTTGACCGGGCACATTGCTCGGGAGCAGCAGCTGATCGAGACTTCGCACGAAAAAAAATCTAAAAGTAAGTAAAATTGGATTTAATATAAATAGTACCGCAAACATTTTATACAGGGTTCATATTTTTACTTGAAATTAGATTTTTCCAATAAGTTACTTGCGTTTTTATACTTTTTTTATAGTTTGCATAAACATGTGTTCGTTCTACCCTCAAAATGGCGGTCAACTAGTTTCTTGTTACTTTAATATTCGGTATGGCCATCTCTCCCATAAAAAAAGGAGAGATAGCCGTATGCACTTTGGCCTAGATGGCCATATTAGTTCGTGTTATTTTCTTTTATATTTAATTGTATTTTTTTTTTTGTTACAGATGCCAAATAAGTATCAAAGAAAAGCTAATGCCTCTCGTGGCAACTGGAGTGAGGATTCGTTGAAAGCCGCTATTAAAAGCGTAAAAAATGGAGAATTGTCTGTATACAAAGCTTCTATCATCTATAACATACCTCGAAAAACACTTGAAAGACGGTACAAAAATAATAATGATAAAAAAGGCCCAATGGGGCCCACGTCAATGCTTGGGGATGAAAACGAAAAAAAACTTTCCAGTCATATTAAAATGATGCAAGAAAGAGGTTTCCCGTTGACAATGATGGATGTGAGGACAATTGCTTTTCAGTTTGTTGAACAGTTAAATATACAACACAGATTTAATCAATCAGAGCAAAGGGCCGGTTATGATTGGCTACAAATGCTTTTACGCAGAAACCCCGACATCGTTTTGAGGAAATCTGAAGGAGTATCACTGGCTCGATGTCAAGCTATGAACAGGGTTGAAGTGAATGGCTACTTTCGTTTACTCGAAAACATTTTGATAGAAAATGATTTAATGTCAAAACCTAACTGCATATTTAATATGGACGAGTCTGAATTGCAATTAAATAATCGTCCTGGACACGTACTTGCCGAGAGAGGCTCTAAAGCTGTATCCACTACGACATCGACTGAAAAGGGTGAGACCATTACTATCGTAGCTTGTTGCAATGCAGAAGGTATGTTTTTGCCACCGGCATGCATAATGAAGGGCAAGAACAAAAAAAGTGAATTTGAGGATGGAATGCCTCCTGGATCTCATGTCTTTATGTCAGAAAAATCTGCTTACATAACCTCAGTGATATTTTTAGACTGGCTCAAAATTCATTTCATTTCAGGCCTAGGAAGCCAGCTGGTAAAGTTTTATTGTTGCTTGACGGACATTCCACTCATTGTAACTCAGTGGAAATGCTTGAATATGCTAATCAAAATGATGTAATTTTGCTATCTATGCCTAGCCACACCTCGCATTTTTTACAACCCCTTAATCAGGCTGTGTTTGAATCGTTGAAACACCATTTTTATGAACAATGCCGGCTATGGATAAATCAACATCAAGGTCGTCGCATTACCAGACTAACATTTGGTTCTCTGCTGCATAAAGCCTGGGGTAAAGCTGCTTCAACAGAAAACGCTATTTCTGGATTTAAGGCATGCGGCATCGTTCCTTTAATCCAGAGGTAATTCCGGATTACGCTTTTTTTGACTCACCAGTTGTGCCTAACTCACCTCCTCGTTTAGCTACTTCTGGGTACCGGGTACATCAGCCGAACAAGACAAAGACAATTGGACGCCGTCTCGAATTTTAAAAGAGATATCTCCTATTCCACAAAAGTTGATAGAGATCCGTAAACGTAGTAAGCAACTGGGCAAGCTTTTAACATCTAATGAGCATATTGCAATCAGAAAAAGAAAGGAAGAAGAAAAAACACTGAAAGAAAATAAGCGTAAAGTTAAGCTAGAAAAAAGTAATGTACCTAAAACCAAAGAAAGGAGTAACGTACCTAAAACCAAAGAAAGGAAGACTGATAAACCCACCACAGTAAGGAAACGTAGAGCGGTTAGACAGATTACAATGAGTAGCTCTGATGAAGATAGTGATGAACCAATGCTATGTGATACTTCGGACGACAACGATGTAGAAAATGAAACGAATAACTGCGCGGCATGCGGCGAAGACTATTACAAAACACGTCTTGTTGAAGATTGGCTTCAATGTTTAGTTTGTGAAATGTGGGTACAAGAAAATTGTACAGAATTTGACGATATGTGTTCAAAATGTGGACAGAAGAAAAAAACTGAACATAAACAAGGAAGAATTAGTGGAAAAGGAAAAGGGAAATCTAGCAGTGGCCATCTATCCCGTACACCTAAGGCCAACTCCCCCTGATGTACCGGGTTAGATGGCCAACTACGTTTTTTTTTCAAATATTTTTTATATGTCATTTTTATTGTAAAAACCTTTACGTTATGTTGATTATTCAAAGACTGATTATTGTTAATTATTTTAGAAATAAAGATTTGATTATAACATAATTATTTTTCATTTTATGATGCTTCAAAAAAACTATGGCCATCTCTAACGAACTTATCCTATATGTGCTTAAATTTTAAGATTAGATAACTTAAAACATAGAAGTATATCAGTTTATATTCGTGACCCATTACTTCAAGGACATCAAAGAAAAGTTGAATTTTGAATCCTCCTGTCATATGAAAAAATGCGCGAGTGTCAGCAACAACCTTTAGAAGATTATGATGATGTAACAATAAGGAACTGACGGGTTAATAGCCCAATATTTAGTCAACAAGCAATTTTTTAAATACATAGAAATTGTTCAGAAGTATTCACATTCGTTTAATTTAGGAACCTGGAGCAGAGGATTCAGATTCATCATTTCGAGGGAAATAATTACACGCTGTTGGATTGCAACTACCAGGTTTTTTTTTAAGGCAGTCATATCAAATACGTCATTCTAGGTTAAACATAATTTCTATTAAAAGAATAATAATGAATTAAAATGATAGAAGGAATATTACAAAATTTGAATATCAAAACAGATTTAATCTGTTAGTCTCCTATAATGTTAATTTCGAAAAATTTTATTCAAAAATTTTTGAAATTAAATGAATGTCTTATAAGTACAGCTTATATTTAATAGACGTATAAAATCAAACCTCAATATACAATATCAAATGGACTAAATAACCCAACAAATATAATATGTCAATTAAAATTAATAAATAAATATTTGAAGGAGACAAAATTTAATTTCTGATCTTACAATTATGAAAACTCATTTCTTTTCAAAAACACAAAACATAATTTTAAGGGCTTCTCAAAAAATATGATTTATTTCAAATATTTTATATATTAAAATATTTAAATTCGTTACTTCAAAAATCTCTCAAAACATGTATTATATCTCCAAAAAATAATTAGAATTCCGATAGGTTTTCATCGCTCCCACTTTACATTTAAAAAATGAAATTAATTAATAATAAATATACCTCACCACATAGACCTAGTGATATTCATCGTTTTAAACACACTAACTTAAAATCCAAGATATTCTATGTTCATCCAAAAAATCACAGAAAGCTGTAAGGTATTATATAGTTTTCTTTAAACCAATTGATATTTCATAATGAGTTTTATTCAAACCTAAGTATAATAATATATATTATATATAAAATGAAAAGAGGAAGGTTTTTACTTGATAGAAGGAATATTACCAAATTTGAATATCAAAACAGATTTAATCTGTTAGTCTCCTATAATTTTAATTTCAAAAAATTTTATTCAAACATTTTTAGAATTATAGGAATGTCTTATAAGCACAGCTTATATTTAATTGACGTATAAAATCAAAACTCAATATACAATATCAAATGCAATATATAACCCAACAAATATAAATTTTCAATTAAAAGTAATAAATAAATATTTGAAGCAGACAAAATTTTGTTTCTGATCTTACAATGATGAAAACTAATTCCTTTTCGAAAATACAAAACATAATTTTAAGGACTTCTCAGAAAATATAATTTATTTATCCGAGCTACGATTGTGACTGACTTTCTCGCCAAAAACTCAACAAACGTGCTTCAGCAACCATCGTATTCGCCGGATTTGGCTCCCTGCGACTTTTTCCTCTTCCCAAAACAAAAATGGCTCCTTCGTGGCACCCGTTTTGAGTCGATTGAAGCCATAAAACAAAATTCGGCGCGAGAGCTAAAGTCCATCCCGGAAAGCGCCTATAAAAAATGTTTCGATACTTGGAAGTGCCGTTGGCATAGATGTATTGGAGCAAATGGAGCCTATTATGAAGGCGATCCAATAAATTTTGACGATTAAATGTAAAAATGTTGTTTAATTGAAAATTCCCGGTACTTTCTTGTCAGAGTAGTATCTTCAAATATCAGTTAGAATTCCGATTAGGTTCTCATCGGTCTTACTTCACATTTAAAAAATAAAATTAATTAACAACAAATATAACTCACCTCACAGACCTAGTGATATCCATCGTTTTGAACACTATAAAATCCACGTTATTTTATGTTCGTCACAAGAATTACAGAAAGCTGTAAGGTATTATATGGTTTTCTTGAAACCACTTGATATTTCATAATGAGTTTTATTCAAACCTTAGTATAATTATATATTATATATGAAATAAAATGATAAGAAGAGGTTTTTTACTTGATAGAAGGAATATCACAAAATTTGAATATCAAAACAGATTTAATCTGTCTTAGGTTTGCTCATTAACTATTTATATTTTACTCTCACCACTGCACAACGAAGTTAAATGTTAACGGTTAAAATTATAACGTTAACATTTCCTATATCGTACGATTGATTTTCCTGCAAAGAAGGGACTATCACTCCTTCTTTCCATCATGTTGTCCTTCTCAGATTAATGCAATCCTAGAACCTGAAATGCTTATGTAGGCAATGGCGATCCTGCAAAGTTAGTTAAGTAGGAAAGCAAATAAGGATAATATTGTTTGTACAGTAATTCATACCAATCGGGAATATTAGTTTGTCTTTCGCTTAATGGAATCAACAGTTTGAGTTTTCCCGAGCTGGGCAGGAGCATCTTGTCTCTTGACCCCAATTACCTCATTGTGCGGTCAGCGAAAGCGACTCAGAATTCTGGAGCAACGAAGTTTGTTTGTAGGGCTGATGGGGGACGAAATAAATGGAAACACCGGTCTCCGCTATAGTTATGCCATAATATCAGGATTTATTAGTGGAACGAGCTTTAAGCCCCGGTCTGTAGTAGATCACTGTCGGCAAATTTCAATAAGTTCTGAAAAACAATAACAACCCCAGTCTACATACTTGTGAATAAGGTGGCAGAATATACGACAAAAAATCAATGAAATAAGAGTAATGAAAAATCAGAAAATTTTCGAATCGGAATACCTCAACTTACATTTTGTAAAGCTTACACCTCAAGAAAAGTAAAGTAAAATTGATTGCAACAATTTTTCTGGAATTTAAAGTACAGTATAAATATAGTATAAATTTAAATTATCTGAAATGATTCATTCTGAACTTACTTTTCGGAGAGGAAAGCAATAGCAGTGGTGGCTTCTGGGTAGAAGAAGTGGAAGTTCTGCATCCACATCAGAAGGTACCACTCAGTATAATGCAGAGAGTTTTCAGAGGAAGTAGATATTGATTTGCAAGGAAATATTTCAACCCTTTGAAGACAACAAGACAGTTCTTCATGTTCTTTTTTCATAACCTTCATGATTGAGGAATCCTTTCCTTTTTACTTCGGAGCAGCTTCTCACAAGCAAAGAATCGCCTTTTCAGATCAGTTGCTTTTTATTTATAAGGAACACAATTGCCTTACTTTTGTATCAGGTCTATATATTTCAAGAGTGGAGACACTGCTTGTTGAGTCACCCCTAACGTGATTGCCAACTCGTCGTGCGTTAAACTTGTATCTTCATCGAGTAATGTCTATAATTCATCGTCTTCAAAATTTTTTGGCTTTCCTGAATAAAGTCTATCTTCAAGATTGGAATCACCACTTCTGAAGCACCGAAACCATTATCTACATGAGTTGTCGGTTGGAACATTGTTACCGTAAACTTCCACAAGCATAGCTTCAGCTACAATTTTATTCCAATAAGGACCAAAAATTAAGACTTCTGGCAAATGCTGTTTAATTATCAGAAACTATGACGTTTTCAACATCGTAACGATGTGTGAAACACAAAACAATTCAAACTGAATGTTATCGGCAGATGTCCAATCTTTCTAAAACCGCAGCAGTCGGCTGTTAATGTTTTTGAAATTTAATGTTTTCATCTTTTGAAAAAGGAAAGAATTATTATATATTCTCAATGAAAGAATGAAAATCACTCATCAGTAAATTTTGTTGCTTCTTATTCGATTGGAATTTTGTATTTCTCTCAAATTTTTTTCTTCAATAGAGCGTTCAATCTATCTTCACGCATAGAATTTCTTGAAACAGTTTTTATTTATTTTAGGGCCGAAAAGCTTCAGAAGTTACCATTGCTATTGGAGCAACAATTTGTTAAAATTGTTTTTTTCACAAAATATCTCCTCTAAATCATTTTCTGCAATGAATTTTCCTTTTAAATTTCTTAAATAGATCACTGTTAATTCAGTACGTAAAAGTTTTCGTTTAGTCCTGGACATTACATACAAGCCACATCTAGAGTATTAGAATGGAATTTATTTTGATATTTCGAAAAATACTTGCAAAAAATGAAGAACTAGTTTGAAGATGGCCAATTGAGTTTCTTAAACTTGCTATATTTTCCTAAAAAAAGATTGATAACATGCCGTATTAAAGCTCAACATTTTTTGTTGAATTTGGTTAAATAGAATATCTACATGAAGCATAACATGATGAAAAAAATTCAACCAAAACACAACAATAAGTTCCTGCAGCATTCCACTGATTCCAGATACAGTACTGGGCTAAGTTTCTGTTGGTGTGGTGACATTTCTTCTATGTATTTCTGTTGAAGAATTTCTATCCTCAAAAAACTGTATTTACAGTTCGTTTATTGAAATTCCAAAAAGTGAAAGTTCCCTAAGAAATTGTTCTTACAACTTTATCCAAAACTTAAACCCGTTCTTGTAAATAACTAAAAAATGCTTGAAAGTAATGCGGGTTTCCAAAAAGGACTCTTACTTGAGTATTCATTGATGCCGCATTTGACAGAATTGAATACTCAAAAGAGTATTTTTCTTTGGTCTTTGCTGGAACACATGAGTGTTCTTCATTCATAACTATTGCTTCGTCTTGTGATTGAGATATATGAGTTTAAGAGCAATCTTTCACAATAGGATTAAGAATTTTTCGGATATTATCAGCTACTGTATTCGCATCAAGTTTTTCAGAAACCAAATAACCCAACCTGTGAATTTTGTATATATCGAAAAACTACAAACTATTGAGATTTTGCTGAAACATCTATTGTTTCATCATCCATAATCGATAAAAACGGAGCTGTCTTTATTCCGGAACATATTCTCTCTTGACAAATCTCAAGCAGGCAATCGAGTGAATCATTATGATATTTTTTAAGTGCCTTTGAAGTATTTTCCTTTGAATATTCAGCTGATACATTATCGACGTGGTTAAGTGTTTAACTGTTTCTACGAAAAATAACCTATTTTGCTACAAAAAAAATTTGAGATTCTGCAGCGTATGAGTAGAAACCGACCCTGTAATTATTTGTCCAGTCGCAGTATTGATTTTTAGTCCCTCTAGGGTGCAAGGAATTCCTTATTATTAATATAAGAAAAACAAATGTTAACTTCCGCTATTTTATTGATTTTCACAACAATTGTTTCGTCATACCATGACTTTATCAGGTGAGTATTTAAACTGAGGTATACAATGCAAAACATGACCTTAAATACACAGCTTTGGTACAAAAAATAGAGGGGTGGAAAGAGAGGTATACAATTAATGAAAAATATTAAGTAGGGGGTATCTATTTAAATATATTTGATCATTCAATAAAATTTGTCTTTTATTATATCTATTGATTTCTAAAGTTTCTAACAGATTTAGTTTCTGACTTTTTTTTTCAATATGTAATATTTCATAGTTCATATTAAAATTATGGCCAGTCTCTAACAAATGGTTGGCATAAGTTGAATTCGGTTTATTATTAATGTAACATTTTTCATGTTCTCGTATCTTTGTTTGGAATGAACGGCCTGTCTGTCCCACATATACACATGGGCAATCACTACATGTTATCTTGTAAACTCCTGATTTTTTGTTTTTAGAAATGACGTCTTTATTATTTTTTATTAAGCTGCCTAAAGAATTGATAGTTTTAAAATAGATGTTATATTTTTCTTTTTTATTTAAATATCTAGCAATCTTTTCAGATTTTTGGCCTATGTAAGTTAATGAAATAAATTTGGTTTCGCTTGAATTTTGAAATTTTGGATATACAAGTGATATTGCTCTCTTGTAATTTATTTTATCAAGTAAATTGTCTACAATTAACGGATTGAAATCATTATTTAAAGCTATTTGTTTAATCGTTTTATACTCTTTGTCAAAATTTTCTTTCGTCATGGGTATGTTAACCAATCTATAAACCATACTATTATAAGCTGACAATTTTTGTGAAAATGGATGGTTTGAAGTATAATGAATCGTACCATCTATATATGTAGGTTTTCTGTATATGGAAATGTCATGTCTATTATTAATTTTAGTAATTTTTAAATCTAAGAAATTGATGCTATTATTTACTTCATCTTCCTGTGTGAATTCAATTGTTGGATATAATTTATTGATAGATTCCAAAAATGAACTAAGTTGTCTATTTGTGCCATTAAATAAACAAATTATGTTATCTACGTAGCGGTACCAATAAACGAAATCTTTGAAATATGGGAGTTTTTGGATATTGGTTTCTACGTGATCCATGAATATTTCTGATAACAAGGGGCTTAATGGGTTCCCCATTGTTAGACTTTCTTCGTCTAGATAAAACGTGCCGTTGAACATAAAATAATTTTGATCTAGGCAAACGTTTAAGGCGTCTAATATTTCTGTTTTTACAACAGGATTAGTTCGTTTTTGGAGTAATAAATCATCATATGTAACCATAAAATTAGTTGATGATTTATTACTCCAAAAACGAACTAATCCTGTTGTAAAAACAGAAATATTAGACGCCTTAAACGTTTGCCTAGATCAAAATTATTTTATGTTCAACGGCACGTTTTATCTTCTGAGGGATCTTCACAGAAGATCTAAGAGTATCAGGATAATAATAATAATAAAAGATTCCCTGTTGCTGATCCAGATCATCGAGTTTTTGGGAATGTGTACCATCTACTCTTCACAGCGGGCCGACTTCCAAACAAAGTGCATGGTGAAGGAAGAATTTTCTTACCTTATTACGATATTGTGCTTGAAGCAGTTGAGGAAGATCCAAGTTCTTCGCTGCGTGAAATTCAGAGAAGCACAGGAGTGCCCAAAAATACAGCTCACCGACTATTGAAAAAACATAAGCACCACCCATATCATGTACAGCAAGTACAAACTCTGTTACCTCGGGATTAAAAACTTGGGTTGGGTTTTGCAAAACCATGCTACAAAGCAACCGGGAAGACCCACAATTCTTAGAAAAAATTTTATGGTCGGATGAATCAACATATTACACAATTTACACGTGTGGCACGTAGAAAATCTGAATTTAATGAGACAAGATAGATCTCAATATCGTTTTAAAGAGGACATGTGGACTGGAATTTTGTGCGGTAGAGTCATAGAACCTTCTGAGTTGCCAGAGGTTTCAAATGCTGAAATTTATTTGGATTTTTTACGAAATCAGTTGCCAAATTTACTCGAAAACATGCCACTTAGTATTTTCAGATAAATATGGTTTCAGCAAGATGGCTGCCCAGCGCACTCTGCTCTCTCAGTTAGAGAATATCTAAATGAAGAATATCCGGGCAGATGGATAGGGCGATCTGGTACAATTTCGTGGCCAGTCCGTTCACCTGATTTGAATCCCATAAAAAATTTTTACCGGGGAGCAGTAAAAAAAAAATTTATTCAAATCAAATTGAAAATGTAGCTGAGCTTCGGGAGAGAATAAGGGAAGCAATGTAATTCGTCAATAACGGAAGATTCGTCCATCTCATATCCCGATATTTTTTAAGGAGATGTCGTGCATGTATTACGTCTGAAGGAGTCTGAAGGCAGTTCAAACATGTTTTGTGAATTTATTGTCATAAAACGAAACTGAATTTCTTCAAGAAAAACCTTTTATTGTCCAATCTGAAAAAGAATGTAGTTAGTGTTATAGCATTTTAGAATCGTTATTAAATGTGCTAACTTCTGAAGTAACTTGCTAAACGGATATAGTACAATTTTTTTTCAGTACAGTCAATTGAAGTTGGGCGAAATTTTAATTTTGAATACTTGGTTTGGCGAAAAGTGACATTATTGAAGATTACAGGTTACAGGAGCACTCAGGATAACATAGAATAAATAGAAATTGAAAAAAAAGAAAAAATTGTAGCAACAGGAGTGCAGGGTGTGCATTTTATTGAATAAAATAAGGTGCAATATAATTTGAAAGATACAGGAGTTGGATTTTCTTCTATATTTTTTCGATTACTATTATGACTTGATCCGTTACCCGATTTCGGCTTACGTCGACTTCTGGGACATCCTGTAGAAGAAAGCAAAGGCTTTTCTCAGAATGATATAGAAATCAAATGAATACAAGATGTAATCACAAATTTATATATAATCTAGAATCAAAAGAACCATATTAAAACGAACACTACTACCATATATTTCAAACAAATAAAAGAAGACATTAAAGATTTCAACATGCTTTTTCCAACCACCAGAAAACTATGTATTAATTGAACAGCAGAAAGGTACTGCAGTTAAATAAGTATACAAGTAACCTTCTCAGCTACTAATCAGATTTAAATCATTCACTCTCGTGCAATCACATAAGTATAGCATTCATTATTTGTAAGAATACGAGTATATTACATGCCTAACACTCATATAAAGAAAGACAAAACATTTCCATAAGTGGTAGTAGATGTACAGCACGTGTGTTTGTTCACAGTCTCTATCGTGGAGGTTTTTTTTTATGCAAGGCAGAGCAATAAAATATATATTTTTTTAATTACTTGTTGCTCTGTAATGCAGACATGCTTATAGTCATGCAATTAATATTTCGGTGTAAGCAGATTGTTTTTTTTCAGGCATATGAAATTGAAATTATTATTAGGACACATAAAATTTACCCTAGAGCTTTATGTATAAGTTCGTTTTTTGAATTGGATTTTCCATTGTTCCAACATTATTATATACCCATACTGGAATGAAAGAAGAAAACTAGCTTTTTCTTTTTTTTATAAGGGGAAACCTAACTGAAATAGTGAAGCATACATTTCATGTCATTCTAATCTTTTAAACATCTTATATATTTCCTTGAAATCAATCAAACTGTTCACACTACAGAACAGAGATTTCCAAAGAATTGGATCGACATAAAAACAATAGGAAAATATCACCTCAATGTTAGGGTTACTCGAGGGAAAAATCAAAATTTTACATATTTTTAATAGTTTATTAAATTATTTCCCACACTAAGTAACAATATGCATCGAAAAAAATTACTCAACAATAAATAACTAAAAAGATAAAGCATTCATAGTTTCAGGTTTCATGAAAAAACCTGCAATGAAGTCTTGACAAATTGAATTTGAAAAAAATATAAGATCGTGAAGCAAAACCATGGACCGGAAGTTTATTTTGTTTTACGACGTATGAGCGAGATTCGTTTTCGGCTCGAGAGACCAATAATTCCAGAGGATCTGTTGAAAAAATTGACTATATATACAAGATTGTTGATAGGTACGTACGGAAGAGGAAAGAGGACAATGCAGAAGCCAGTTTTATTACCAGAGTGGGAATCTTGAGTACTAAGGGCCTCAAGGTAATTACTCTTCACGTGATGGATTTCCCAGTTGGATATGAAGCGTTTATTTTTGAATCCCAGTACAGTTGGAAATCAAAAGCTCGTTTATGAAAGTCATTCCGTCGTGCATGAACAGAATTTAACATCGTATGTTGTAGTTTTTTCTTTAAGGGATATAGTTAAAATATTCCTCTCTAATTTCACACAAGTGCGTGACTAGAATAAATAGGTTTATTCATAAATATTCTAGAAAGAGTTATTCATATCTTCCAAACTGAATATCTGATTTCGAAAAGGCTTATAACTGAAATGTATTCAGGGGTATTCCGCCAAAGCAGATAAAATTATTTTAGAATTATCGAACAGTAAATATGTTATGCCAAAGCAAAATGAAGGAAGATTTTTTCAATGAATCTGGGTTGCTTAGAAGTTAAACGGCATATATAAACAAAAAGATACTAATCTTGAATGGTGGAGGTCCTCACTTGATGGAAATCCATTTTCATTTAATTTAAAAGGGATTAAATAAAAACATATTTAATAAAATTTCCACATTTATTGTGTTTCAACAATATTGTAACACTACATTTGCAACAATTGTTTCGCCAAATTCTTGGCTTCTTCAGGCGAGTTCGATGTTAAACTACTCTAAAAATTTATTTTTTCTCCTTATATATTTCTCAAGATGCAAGAGGGGGGAACGGTATTCTAAATGCTTCTGGGAATTTTTATGGTATGTTTATCAATGGTGATCTGTTGACATCGGTTTGGTCATTAAGTAAGATATTCTGCCTGTTATATCTGTTAATTTCCATTGCTTCTAGAATATTAAGTCTTCTACTTTTGTTTTCTATGTGTAGAATTTTGTAGTTTGAATCAAACATATGTCCCTCGTCTAAAAGATGGTTCGCATAAGTTGAGTTCTGTTTTTTATTCAGGAAACTACTCAAATGTTCTTTAATCCTCTTCTTGAAGTTCCGTCCTGTTTGTCCAATATATACTTTCTGGCATGAACCACAATTCAACTTATATACTCCCGATTTTTTGTTTTTATCTAATTTGTCTTTATTATTTTTGATTAAATTACTTAAAGTATTATTGGTTTCAATATAGCATTCAAAACCAATAATACTTTAAGTAATTTAATCAAAAATAATAAAGACAAATTAGATAAAAACAAAAAATCGGGAGTATATAAGTTGAATTGTGGTTCATGCCAGAAGGTATATATTGGACAAACAGGACGGAACTTCAAGAAGAGGATTAAAGAACATTTGAGTAGTTTCCTGAATAAAAAATAGAACTCAACTTATGCGAACCATCTTTTAGACGAGGGACATATGTTTGATTCAAACTACAAAATTCTACACATAGAAAACAAAAGTAGAAGACTTAATATTCTAGAAGCAATGGAAATTAACAGATATAACAGGCAGAATATCTTACTTAATGACCAAACCGATGTCAACAGATCACCATTGATAAACATACCATAAAAATTCCCAGAAGCATTTAGAATACCGTTCCCCCCTCTTCCATCTTGAGAAATATATAAGGAGAAAAAATAAATTTTTAGAGTAGTTTAACATCGAACTCGCCTGAAGAAGCCAAGAATTTGGCGAAACAGTTGTTGCAAATGTAGTGTTACAATATTGTTGAAACACAATAAATGTGGAAATTTTATGAAATATGTTTTTATTTAATCCCTTTTAAATTAAAAAAAAAAAAAAAGATACTATTCAAAACTAAAGTAATAAAGATAATATGAAATAAAAAACTACATTAACGATATTTTTAACGAAAATCTTCTTCGATTATGATAAATACGGGAAAAGTAGGATATCATTTCCAATTTACACTATATATTTAATATAATAAATCTTTATGAAGCTCACAATTGCTTCAAAACACAGTGCCGTCAGCTGAGCGAGTTAAAAACTGAACTATCGTGTGTTTTTTTAGAGTGATTGAACTTTAAATGGAAATAAAGCCAAACTTTCTTTTATTTGAAAGATAATTTTATGAAATTTGTGTTTTGAGAATAATTTCCGGCATATGTTCACCCCGACTAGCTCTGAAAAACCGCATTCGCCCAGACCAATTTTGGACCACTTTTTCGAGTAATTCAGACCTTATTCATCAATAACACGAGTTATGTTGGCTTCCAAAGCGTCTATTCTTTCTGGTTTATCAGCATAAACCAATGACTTGACATAACCCCAAAGAAAATAATCCAGTGGAGTTATGCCGCATGATCTTGGAGGCCAATTAATTGGACCATTTCTCGAAATAATGTTATTGCCGAATCTTTCTTTCAATAAATCAATTGTTACGGTAGCAGCATGAGATGTAGCACCATCTTGTTGGAACCAAAACACTTCTGGGTCGATACCATTCAAATTTTGAAACAAATAATCATTGATCATCGATCTGTAACGAGCACCATTCACTGTAACATTAGCTCCAGCATAGTTTTTGAAGAAATATGGACCGATGATGCCTCCAGCGTGTAAAGCACACCATACAGTGCATTTTCAGGATGCAATGAAACCTGCAGAACTTCTTGAGGATTGTTTTCACTCCATATACGGCAATTTTGCCTGTTTACATAGCCGTTCAACCAGAAATGAGCTTCATCATCAGACACATTTTTACGATAAAAAAGTGGATCAACTTTAAGCAGTTCTAGGGCCCAATCAGCAAACAAATGACGCTTATTATGGTCAAGTGGCTTTAGTTCTTGAACCAGTTGGATATTGTATGATTGTAGACCAAGATCTTCATGCAAAATTTTCCATGTGGTGGATGCAAAGAGTCCAACTTGTTCTGAACGTCGATGAATAGACAAAGCTGGATCTTCTTTAACACTTTGAATTACAGCAGCAATATTTTCTTCTGTACGTACAGTTCCTTGTCTTGTTCTTGTTGTTGCATCGAGTAGAGAAAATGTTGTCCGAAATCTGCCAGTAGTTCGACGAATAAGCTGCTCTGATGGACGATTATGTAAACCATAAATTTCACGAAGTACTCTATAAGTTTGGCGAATAGAACACTGATTTTGAAAATAAATTTCAACAATTTGTAAACGTTGTTGAGGCGTGAGTCTTTTCATGGTAATTTGTCATTGCTTACTGAACAGAAATGTCAAAACAACATAGCTTCTACCTTCTGTCAATGCACAGTTATCTCTATCGAAAGTTCTATCACTCTTAAAAAACACCTCATACTACAAAATCAAATGTTTGATTGTATCGGTCTTTACTTGTCGCAAAAACATCTTTATGATCTATCAAAGGTCTACACTGGATAAAAGAGAGAAAGTAAAACAACATAATTTCCGCTAATTCATTTAATTTCACAACAATTCGTCAGGACAACATGAATTCGTCAGGTGAGTATAGTACTAACTACATATTGTAAATTGAGTTCTCTGAATCTTCAAAGTATATGGAAAAGAAAGTAGAGGAATTTTAACAGTAATGAGTTATTTTATTATTTTACAAACATTCAGGAAAGGTCAAGTGAGGGTGGTTTATTGAGTTCTGTTTGGTCGTTCAGGAGAAGGTTTTTATTATATCTTACATATAATGAAAAACAGATTATATCTTAGATATATTAAGAATATATTATCCTGAATGACCAAACGGACTTCGATAAATAAATTGTAGATTACTGTACAAATAAACCAAATGTGGATATTTCACAATACAAAAATTTTCTTGCCTTTTTGAAACGTCAAAATGATTACATACGAAGGAAAGAAATCTAAATTTGAATATGGAAAACGTTATTATGTTTTTCAAGGAGTCTCCAGACGATACGTTCTCATTAATGAAAGTGGTACTAATGGTTCAAACGGGGCATGTCGGCGGGCAGAATTATGGATAGTTTTGTAAGTATTTCTTTTATCATAACGAACAGATTGTTGTTACGTTTGAGGATATATGTGTTAATATTGTTGGAATAGAAGGAAAGAGGTTTTTAATATCTAGTGATACAATTTTGAAGGTGCTATTGAGATTGATGTTTTTTATATTGTATACTAGGGAAATTTAGCTTTTTATGCTATATTCTGAATTAAAATTTCTGATTTGTTAGATTAATCTGATCAACTTGGTTGCTATTTTGGGCAGGGAGCATCAATACCTCGCTTGTCGGTTTGGTAGATTTTAGGATTATTTTGTATCCGAAAAAACAGTTGTTTCATCTAGGTATATTTCGACTAATTGAAAAGTTCCATAAAACATCATACCAGCCATAAGATAATCATAGATGTAAATATAGGAAAGCTCTAAAATTCTCACACCGAATAGAATCTTTTATGATTCTTCCATTTCCGAAATACTCCTATTGACGGACTCTAAAACTGACGTACTATATGACGTCTCTCATAAGGACATAATCATCAATTATTTCCCATCACAAGCTGTATCTTATCTCATCCATTTATTGGACGAACATCATCTGATCATATTTCGTAATAAACTTCGACATTGAGCACATAGCTGTATCAGAAGTTATTGGGACATAATTGTTGCTCTGATAAAGCGTAAAATCGCAAAATTACTTTGTTTTATATCGTGATAAAATCGCATTCGACGTATCTATATCCTGATAGGATGAGAATAGAGGGAAAGGTCTCAATATTTTTTCACGGTCTCTTTGATTTATTTCCCGCCGTAAAAATTTTACGAGGGTCAGATTTTGAGGTTTATGAATTTGCTGGCTTGTATCGGGTCCATGGAAATCGTACAAAACGTCTTGAAAGATTCCTTCAGGATTGAGTGTTGAGATTTGTATGCCTTCTCGCAATTGGGTTATGCCTAGAATCTAAAAGGGGAATACCAATGCTTAACTAGATACAATATGGAATGAATAAGAAATTATTTTGTTTTCTATCACTTTTTAAGAGTGATAGAAAACAAAATGATTAATTATTTCAAAATTTGAATATCAAAACAGATTTAATCTGTTGTCTTCTACAATTTTAATTTCAAAAAACTAAGACCAAATGCCTTATAAGCTTTGTATGATTTTTTGTGAACATGGAACATAGAGTACCTTGGATATAAATGTACCTATTTGCATGTTTTTGAAGATCATATATTTCTGAAGATTGCACTCGGTAAGCCTATACATTGTTTAATTGATTTTATTATTTTTTATATTTAAAGTTGAACTGATCTTATCGTAATTTTAATTATTTCTCGAGGATGTGCTACATGTTTTGAGATTTTTTGAAGTAATTTATTTAAATATATTGAATATTTCAAATTAATTAGTTTTTGAGAAGTTCTTGAAATTATGTTTTATATTTTTGAGAAGGAATTATTTTTCATTAATATAGGATCAGAAAACAATACATTTTGTAACAAACGTGGCTTCGTACGTTTGTCTGAAAAGTTCAGTACGCATGCCTGGAACGAAACAAAAAATGTTTGCTTATTTATATTTTAATTTCAATTGACAATTTATATTCGTTGGTTTTTCTTAATTCCATTTGATATTGTATGATGAATTTTAATTTTATACGTCTATTAAATATGAGCAGTGCTTATAAAGACATTAATTTGATTCTTAAAGTTTCTTCAGAAAAAATTTTCGAAATTAAAATTGTAGAAGACAACAGATTAAATCTGTTTTGATATTCAAATTTTGTAATAATCCTTCTATCAAGTAAAAAACCGTTCCTTCTTATTTTATTTTAATTAATTATTTCATTCCTTCAGGAATGAGAAAGATTCCTTCAGGATTGAGTGTTGAGATTTGTATGCCTTCTCTCAATTGGGTTATGCCTAGAATCTAAAAGGGGAATACCAATGCTTAACTAGATACAATATGGAATGAATAAGAAATTACTTTGCTTTCTATTACATTTTAAAAGTGATAGAAAACAAAATAATTAATTATATCATTCGATTTAAAATTAACTATCACAAAGTAACGGACTGCTTCATCCAATATTAGACACAACATTTCTTTTAAAATATTCTCAACAATTATGGCTTCAAAATTCAAGTTCACTTGCCTATAAACTTATTAATTTAAACATTAATTAAATAGTATTTGAACATTTCATTAATTTTGATTGGATATGATGTTTTAGAAGCTGGAAAAAAGTAATTATCTTATCTTAAGATGTATCGGGTGTTTTTTCAGAGTGATAGAACTTTCGATGGGAATAACAGATTTGACAGAAGGTAGAAGCCATGTTGTTTTGACATTTCTGTTCAGTAAGTATTGACAAATTATCATGAAAAAGCTTACACCGTAACAACGTTTACAAATTGTTGAAATTTATTCTCAAAATCAGTGTTCTATTCGCCAAACTTATAGAGCACTTCGTGAAATTTATGGGTTCCATAATCGTCCATCAGAGTAGCTTATCGTCGAAATTTCGATAGATTTCGGATGAGATTTTCCCTACTCGATGCAACGAAAACAAGACAAAGAACTGTAGGTACAGAAAAAAATATCGCTGCTGTAAGTCATAAGGTCAATAATGAGCCAGATTTGTCTATTCGTTGACGTTCACAACAAGTTGGACTCTGTGCATCCACCACATGGAAAATTTTGCGTAAAGATCTTGGTCTAACCCATACAAGATCCAACTGGTTCAAGAACTAAAGCCACTTGACCATAATAAGCGTCGTTTGTTTGCTGATTGGGCTCTAAAACAGCTTGAAGTTAATCCACTTTTTTATCGTAAATTTGTGTTTAGTGATTAAGCTCATTTCTGGCTGAACGGCTATGTAAACAAGTTAAATTGCCATGTATGGAGTGAAAACAATCTTGAAGAAGTTCTGTGCATCCTGAAAAATGCACTGTATGGTGTGCTCTACACGCTGGAGGCATCATCGGTCCATATTTCTTTAAAAACGATGCTGAAGCTAATGATACAGTGAATGGCGCTCGTTACAGATCGATGATCAATGATTATTTGTTTCAAAATTTTAATGGTATCGACCCAGAAGTGTTTTGGTTCCAACAAGATGATGCTATACCTCATGTTGCTACCGTAACAATTGATTTATTGAAAGAAAGGTTTGACGATAACATTATTTCGAGAAATGGCCCAATTAATTAGCCTCCAAGATCATGCGGCATAACCAGAAACAATAGACGCTTTGAAAGCCGGCATAACTCGTGTTGTTGATGAAATAAGGCCTGAATTGCCCGAAAATGTGGTCCAAAATTGGTCAGGTCCTCAGAGTTACTCGTGGTGGACATATGCCGGAAATTATTTCTAAAACATAAATGTCCTGAAATTATCTTTAAATAAAAAAAAATTTGGCTTCAATCTTTATTCAAATGTGTTTTATTTCAATTTAAAGTTATATCACTCGCTATAAGTGTAGCTATTGTTTCAGTCGTTCAGCACAAGAATAAGTTCATTATGTTTCATTATAATCCTCTTGTAAATGCGTAGTAAATTCTATATACCGAAAATTATTTTGCTACCTGTGCATACCTTTCAATTTACAATTCTCATGTTTGTTATCATATATTAAATTTAAATATGTTTTCAAAGGGGTTTGGAACGAGCTCTTGAGCACCTATTAGAAAACTGCCACTAGTTTGTATATATTGTTTTAGTTTTAACTTCAATTTTGCACCATTTTTGTAGAATATAAAGGTGAGTAAAATAATTGGCATTACTTATTGAAATTCGCCAGGACCGTAATGAATAATGGATAATTACATAATAACAAGCTGCAGATCTCTACCGGTCCGTATTTAACAGACCCATAAAGATGAGTCCTCCTGCTTTTATGGTTTATCAAAGCCTCAATTATTCGGAAATAATTGTGATATGGTATTCAGAGGATTCGCTCGACGATGGGAATCTCTACAGCAATCTGTGGATATTGAGGACAGTATCGTTGAATTAGGTACTTGAAAACCACTACACTTCAGTGGAATTGATCGTATCAGCTTCAGGGGACAACGAAATAGAGGGCAGAGCAACAATATTAAAAATTTATTGGATTTCCAATTATCCAATGAATTGAGTTCGCTCGTTTATATCTCTACCGCCCACGGTTTTGCTCGCGTTAACAAGTTTCAGACAGGTTTTTAATTTTGATCCTGTTAATATGTGAAAACCGGTATTGTACTTGTGAGACAAAGGGTGTTAAGGTTGGAAAAAAGTATTAGTTCGAAATGATTGCAGGTATTTCGACATGACTCAAAAGAGTAGCGTAGATAAAGAGGTTGTTTCATATTTCAATGTTTTCAAATTGCAGAATCAAATTGAAATGCTAGTCGATACATGATAGAAGTAGTTGAAATCAAATCAAGTTGAATTTCAAAACAGATTTATTCTGTAAGTCTCCTATAATTTTAATTTCAAAAATTTTATTTTAGAATTAAATTTACGTCTTATAAGCACAGCTTATAAAATTAAATATAAATACATATAAAATCAACACTCATTATATAATATCGAATAGAATAAATAACCCAACAAATATAAATTGTCAATTTAAGTTAGTAAATGAAAATTTGAAGGAGACAAAATTTTTATTCTTATCTTATAATTATCAAAACTAAATCCTCTTCAAAAATAAAACATAATTTTAAGAACTTCTCAAAAAAATATTCAGTTGAAATATTTAATATATTCAAATATTCAAATAAGTTACTTCAAAAATCTCTCAAAACATGTATCACATCCTCTAAAAACAATTAGAATTCAGATAAGGTCTTCACATTCAAAAAATGAAATCAATTAACAATAAATAACTTACCTCTAAGACCTCGGTGTCCTCGTTTAAACACACTAACTTTAAAATTCAAGATATTCTATGTTCATCACAAAAATCACACAGAGCTTGTAAGGCATGTTAAGAGTCTTAGTTAAACCACATGATATTTATATACTGAGATTTTTTTTAAAACCAAATATAATTATATATTATATATAAAATAAAATAATAAGATGAGGTTTTTTACATGATCGAAGTATTATTATAAAATTTAAATATCAACACAGATTTAATCTCTTAGTCTCCTATAATTTTAATTTCAAAAAATTTTATTCAAAAACTTTTAGAATTAAATTAATGTCTTATAAGCACAGCTCATCTTTTGTATTTTTGAAAAGGATTTAGTTTTCATATAATAATTGTATCATCAGAAACAAAATTTTGCCTCCTTCAAATATTTATTCATTAATTTTAATTGACAATTTATATCTGTTGGGTTATTTATTCCATTTGATATTATGTAATTGGTATTGATTTTATATGTCCTTCAAATATAAGCTGTGCTAATAAGGCATTAATTCTATTCTAAAATTTTCGAATAAAATATTTTGAAATTAAAATTATAGGAGACTAACAGATTAAATCAGTTTAAATACATTTTTAGGTACGTCACCAAATAATGGAAGCACAAGTCATAAAAACTCTAGGTGTCCAATAAACACCTAGAGTTCTTATGACTTGTGCTTCCATTATTTGGTCACGTACCTAAAAATGTATTTAAACTCGGTTATACTGAATACCATCAGACAGTACAATGTAATACCCGAAGAAGCAACATCGTGGTGAAACAATTGTTGTAGTAGTACAAACATTTTTGTGGAAATAAATTACTGTCTCATATACATTTTTTTAGTTATTCACTGACGTTGCATACACTAAACTTTTCAAATAACCCCAAATACAAAAGTACTAAAATACCAAGGATTCAAATCGGGAGATCTAGCACACCATGGCACTAGGCCTCCTCGTCCTATCCATCTTCTGGGAAATTTTTGATCTAAATATTCCTTAACAGCAACTGTATAATGGCGGCGCTCCATCTAGCATAAAAAAATATTAATCCATGATTTAAAGGTACTACGTCTATAAAGTTAAGGTTTGTGGCCCCTGTTAAATTCCGTGATAAAACTACTGGTCCTAACAAACAATCTCCTAAAATACTCAAACTTTATTTTTTAACACCCGGTATATGTATGTACATAAACTTACATGTAGGAATTCAATTTCTAGAGCGTAAAAATTGAGTTTCTACTTTGTAAATAATATGTACATAATTCATAGATGAAGCTTTACTTAAGCTCAGGTTTCGTCAAATTGTTGGGATACAGGATCCCCCATGGTCACTAGATCGAAAGCACTTCCTGTCCTTCATCCATGCCGCTTCAAGATGTTTTGAAATGGGACGTGTTATCCCAGACAGTTTAGTTGTCATAAAGAAAGGAGATTTTTTGCTCAACCAAAAACGTCAAAAGTTTCCTGAAAGAACATATCTTCGATGGGGTGTCTTGAGATTCATCCAATTGTTCTATTTCTTGTCCTGAATAATAAAGTATCTAAGAGTTGTCCAATGCGCGAAGGTCGCATGACTGCGTATGCTTCTGACTTTAGTATAGGTGGGGTAGAAGTTGGGGTTTTAAATCGAAGCAGCCACTCTAAAAAATGAGATAGTGAAGAGTTGGCGGAGAGAGTTAATAGAGACGAAGGTTAGAGAACTAGATAAAGACGGAAAAGGTCAGAAACTTAGTAACTGTTTTTGCATTAAGTGTTGTTAAGACGTTCTGGTATAATTTCAACCTTGTAAATTAACTGTATATAGTACAATATGTGTTTATTTTACACTAAGGACATTTATCAATCAATATATCGAAATAATATGCTTGTCAAAACGTCATCATTAGATTTTCATGTCAGCTTGGCCATGTTGCCAAATATTGAAACTGACATTTGACATGATTTTGTATTGTCTATCTATGTGTTAAAACTTTGAAATCCTTTGATTATATGCAAACAAATTTATTACACGCGATTGTTCTTGATTTCAATCTTATCTTGAGTTGTATTCCCAAATTTTGAATATGAGAATTATATCAATCAGCACCAATTTCCACTACAAAAACAACATTTCAACAATGAGTAATATGAAAACCTGGGAACATCCCAATTATTAAATGAAATCATAGCAAAATTCTTGCTGATATATCATATTCACAGGATATCTCTTATTACGAATATATAGATACATTACATACAGACCACTAAGATACGAGTACTGTTTAAAAATAATAAACCTAACGAAATTCTATCAGTGCATTCTCTTTTCGTAGATACTCAGAAAACGAAATTCTTCATTTAAGAGACGTTCGCACCGCTAGATGAGGAGAATTTGTTAATATCGGAGGATATTAACTCAATGGATTTCCTACCGTGGATGGCGAATCCGTATCTATTGAAAGGTCTCTAAATCATCCGAAGATTCCATTTAATTTTTTAATGGTGCGGACAGCATTGGAAACTGTAATGTGAAAGAAAACTCTTCAATGGTTTCGAAAAGGCGAGAATGATTTAATGTAGATTCTTTCGCCTTCGTGCCTATTATTCTTTTTTACGACTTGATTGTAGTTGAAATTTTTAAGATAGTGTACGCTCTAGAAAATGAATTATTTGTGTCGTTACCATGTAGATAATATTGATTTAATAATGAAACTCATATTTCTATTCCTACTTTATATTAATGGTACTAATGTTCGTTTCATCCATACTTGACGGATTTCATCAAAGTAACGGTGTGACGTACTACGGTTAGTTTACCGCAGTATTTTGCCTATTATTTCAGTATTTTGAAAAAACAGACAGATGCAAATTAATTAATGGGTTTAAGTGGACTGTATTTTTGGAGTAGTTTAGCGAAGAGTTTTATTTCATGGGCACTTTTATGTAGCTATCTCGATGATGAACTAGCTTTATTTATCTAATAAGATAAACCAAAGAAGATTGTAAGGAATTAAAGTAAAACACTCGTAGTACACTATGATAACAACGAACTGTAATTCTTGTTTTAGTGTATATAAACCAAGTAAACAGGTCTAATTATTAAAATAAAAACAAACTTAATGAATTTTCGAATACTTTGGTAATCGACTGGATTACTAACATAACATTAACAATAATAAACGCGATAGCTTAGACTGAAATGTCACAAACTACGTACGACAAATTTGATTACCCGAAGGTTAATGCATAATGTAGTAGAAGCTACATACAAACGAAAATGCATAATATAGCAGAAGCTTCATACGACAAGTTTGACTATTACTAGACTAATAATAATTTTACAGTCTTTTTAAAAAGTGAACGTTTGAGATGCTGGATGCATCTTGTTTTACTGTATATAAACCAAGTTAACAGATCTTATTATTACAATAAAAACAAACGTAATGAATTTGCCAATACTTTGGTAATCGACTGGATTACTAACATAACATTAACAATAATAACCGCGATAGCTTAGACTGAAATGTCACAAACTACGTACGACAAATTTGATTACCCGACGGTTAATGCATAATGTAGTAGAAGCTACATACAAACGAAAATGCATAATATAGCAGAAGCTTCATACGACAAGTTTGACTATTACTAGACTAATAATAATTTTAGAGTCTTTTTAAAAAGTGAACGTTAGAGATGCTGGATGCATCTTGTTTTACTGTATATAAACCAAGTAAACAGGTCTAATTATTACAATAAAAACAAACGTAATGAATTTGCCAATACTTTGGAAATCGACTGGATTACTAACATAACATTAACAATAATAACCGCGATAGCTTAGACTGAAATGTCACAAACTACGTACGACAAATTTGATTACCCGCAGGTTAATGCATAATGTAGTATAAGCTACATACAAACGAAAATGCATAATATAGCAGAAGCTTCATACGACAAGTTAGACTATTACTAGACTAATAATAATTTTAGAGTCTTTTCAAAAAGTGAACGTTAGAGATGCTGGATGCATCCCTTCTACCAAAAAGAGGAAAATTAACGTAACTGATTAGAAAGGCTGGGTGGACCGCATTAATGAAATAAATCTTTTTATTGGTTATATAAAATAATGAGATAAATGCTAGTAGAATCAGGACAGAAACAGTTTATAATTTCGAATGCTTTATCAAGTGAAATTAATAGGCATACATATATCAAAATCTCTAAAAGACCTTCCATGTTTTCTAAGGCCATATATTATATAATTATTAGAAACCAAATAATCTGAAGTATAAACAGTTCGAACGATAATTCTCGAAACTGCTAGATCGAAATTGTTAACATAGAAAGACCTAAGTATCGATGACAAAATAATGCCAAACGACAGGGCCGTCTCTAATGAGACGGAATATACGGGTTATCCATTTCGTGGTCAGCACTGTTTCAGTGACATGTGTCGAACAGAACTGTGACCTGAAGCCTCAGATGTTTAGGTAAGGTAAGCCATTTAACAATATGGATCGTTTATCTACTGCTGAACGTGTAAAAATTGTGAAAACTTACTACAAAAACAATGATTTTGTAGTACGTAGGTTTCGTGCATTACGTGCAGATTATAGTCGACATGATCGACATGAGCGTACAATTGCTAACACAGTAAAAAAATTCTAAAAGACTGGATCTGTTACTGATGTCTTAAGGCCTATACATCATCTAAATGCACGCTCGATCGAAATTATTTCTACTGTAAGTGAAAGTGTTGAAGAAGGTCCAAATTTATCAATTCATCGGAGCGGACAACATTTGGACTTCTCTTACGGTACGCTATGGTTAATTTTGCATCTGGATTTGCATCTCCATCCTTATAAGGTTTAGTTGACACAAGAACTAAAGCCAGCTGACAATAGAATGCGTAAAACATATTGCTGAAAATATGGAAAAGTAGAATCCACACTGAAATATCTGTTGTATATTATATTAAACTCAATCGAGGAGCAAGTAATCAGAAAATTTATCTGGACCAATTGCATAAAATATCAGCATATTTAATTGTCCATTCACAATCAGATAACTAATGGATAAGAATCCTCGATATCATATATATATATAAGAAAAATGATCAAGATGATTTAATCATGAATGATGATAATTTTATTATATAATTTTGAGCCACAAATGCTCTCAGCCACTAGACTGGACTGAGTGATGAATAATCCGAGGTCAACACTAGTTCTGTCCGACCCGTTCATTCGTAAACACTCTAATTTTCGAAAAAGTAAGAGACTTAAAACTTTCAGGATATGTTTTGGGCATAACTGTCTCAGTTAATTTCGTATATAAGCAAAATCGCTCTAATGGTTTCGCAGTTATTTTCTTCTTGTTTTTTCTCGTTCTGCCAAAAGTTCCGAAACTATCGATCCAATCAAAACGCAATTTGCTATTTAGATGTATAGGGTATTTTTTCTAGAATGATTGCAGCCAATTTTTTTTTATTTGAAAGATAATTTTATGACCTTTATGTTTTAAAAATAATTTCCGGCATATGTCCACCACGACTAGCTCTGAGGAACCGAATTTGACCAGACCAATTTTGGACCACTTTTTCGAGTAATTCAGGCCTTATTTCACCAATAACACAAGTTATGTTGGCTTCCAAAGCGTCTATGGTTTCTGGTTTATCAGCATAAACCAATGACTTGACATAACGTCAAAGAAGATAATGCAGTGGACTTATGTCGCATGGAGGCCAATTAATTGGACCATTTCTCGAAATAATGTTTCTTTTAATAAATCAATTGTTACGGCAGCAGCATGAGGTGTAGCACCATCTTGATGGAACCAAAACACTTCTGGGTCGATACCATTCAAATTTTGAAACAAATAATCATTGATCATCGATCTGTAACGAGCATAATTCGCTGTAACATTAGCTCCAGCATCGTTTTTAAATAAATATGGACCGATGATGCCTCCAGCATGTAAAGCACACCCTACAGTGCATTTTTTCGGATGCAATGGAACCTGCAGAACTTCTTGAGGATTGTTTTCACTCCATATAAGTCAATTTTGCTTGTTTACATAGCCGTTCAACCAGAAATGAGCTGCATCATTAAACACAATTTTTCGATAAAAAAGTGGATCAAATTCAAACTGTTCTAGGGCCCAATCAGCAAACAAACGACGCTTATTATGGTCATGTGGATTTAGTTCTTGAACCAGTTGGATCTTGTATTGGTTTAGACCAAGATCTTTATGCAAAATTTTCCATATGGTGGATGCACAGAGTCCAAATTGTTGTGACGAATAGACAAATCGGGATTATCATTAACACTATGACTTACAGCAGCGATATTTTCTTCTGTAGGTACAGTTCTTTGTCTTGTTGTTGTTGGAACCGGTAGAGAAAATGTCCGAAATTTATCGATAGTTCGACGAATAAGCTGCTCTGATGGACGCGTATGTAAAATGAATTTCACAAAGGGCTCTATGAGTTTTGCGAATAGAACACTGATTTGGAAAATAAATTTCAACAATTTGTAAACGTTGTTGCGGAGTGAGTCTTTCCATGATAATTTGTCAATGCTTACTGAACAGAAATGTCAAAACAACATGGCTTCTACCTTCTGTCAAATCATAGTTATCCCTATCATTCTATAAAAAATACCCGATATAATAACAATACAAAAATTCATGCCAAATTCTGGAAGTATCTATTATCCAAGCAAAAATATCAATTTCCGAAAGAAAAGACCTAGAGGCTCGACATTTTCAGGGTGGCTTTGCATTCTTAATGAACCAGTTATGTTTAAAAACTAATAAACTTGGTTCGGCGATTCCTTAGTTATTCTCATTTGAAATTATGGTGTTGATATATATTCGAAAGTACAAATCCGACCAAGTTCAAATTTAGTATTTCGATATGAAGTAATGACGCAAAGGCTCGTGCATAAATTCGTGAATTTGACAAAAAGTATGATAAATTCTGTTTCTTCGACAAATCTGACCTTAAATTGAAAAAATGACGTTTATTCGACTTTGGGATGACAAAACACAGAATTCTGTGTTTTGTGTCCTTAGAATTTTCTCTACGTTGACTGAAAATGTTCGCTTTGTTCGCTATTGAACAAGGTCCATAACAATGACGTTCTCAGGGTCCAGCCTTTTAATCTAAGCCCCTCAAAAGTCTCATTTTTTCGTAGAAATCTAAATGATGGTAGTACTAGAAACGAAATTAGCCAAATGTCGCTTCGAAATTTGGGGAACCTGCCTTCGAGTTCAGCCTTTTCTTGGCACCCGTGTTAAGAGTCTAACAGTATATCTTTGGCACTAAGCCTAGAAAAGCACTCATTCGTTGTGCTTCGAACAAAAGCTCACGCAACATTCTCCACTCCTTGAACAATTAAGTTCTATTCACACCCACATTCTCTACCTCTCTCTCTGCTCTTTGAACGAGTAAGTTTTATTCACTCTCTCTCTCTCCCTTTTCTCTCTGCATCATCTTTAATTAAATCAATAAAATTCTTGATTGTTTCGGTTTCTACTTGACGGAAATTCATCGTAAATGATTTGAGGTAAAACACTTTATTTCCGCTTATTTAAGCGGAAATAAAGTGTTTTACTTCAAATCATTTAAATCATTAAAATGTTTCATTACATTACCCATTGCAGGATGCTTATCCCAGAATTGGCATACTAGTTAATTAACGTGACTCAATTACACCGAAGAATTCAAAAAGGTATCTTTCAAGATTTGCACTTGAATTCATTACATTTACGGAAGGAATTATCTCCCTCTACTGGATAAGAATACTAAATATGATGGAAATGAAATCATGAGAATTGAATGTGAAATTCTCAGTAACGAAAAATCATTTCGTTACAACGGACGCAAAAAATAAAGAAACGTACGGCCCTGGATGAAATACAATCAAATAAATAACCCACAAATTCATAGCCCCTATAAGTCCCTTATAACGAATAATCAAAAGAATAAAAACGCTCACTAAAATGAAATAAAAAATGAAGAAGTGAGATGTAGTACGAATATCAATATCAATTGGTTGTTCGGCACTACAAAACAATATCTATCTAAGTCAAATATGCAGGCTGGACAAGTATCTAATTTTATACACATTTGTTCATATCTAGATGGATAACCGTCAATGAGAAGTGTAACCTAAGATTCCGAATAAAAATGTCCCGAGAGAGTTTATTCAGTTTGTTGAAGTGTAATTTTACACAGGTGGTTGCAGTTTTCTTTGGTGAGTTTGAATTATAAATCTATTGATCATTACTTCAAAATCATATTATGATCCAAACTTTGAGCTGAGTGCAATTAAAGAGACATTGTATTATTGCGTGATTAGTTTATCAGTGTCGGTAATGGGTCAAGACAAAACACATTCAAACAGCAGGAGCGTACATGTGCAAATTCTTTCCAAATCATATATTCGGACTACCATATCTAAAAGGAAGCAAAGTTCATTCATCATCACAGCAACAATGTCAAAGCAATTGAATAAATCTGGGAAAATAATTAATTTGTAATGATATAGTATTGATCAAATACACATTTGAAATCTTACCCATTGAGTTGGCAATTCTCTATTTCTTAAAGGTCTAATTATCATGTGAGTGTAGAAATTTTCGTCGAAAAAAGAATAAAGAATATTTTCACAATTCATGGAACTTGTATGCCGACACTGCACTTTCTCCAGGTTTACATTTTGAACTTACTATAAAATATCATTACATCAATTTGTTTTAATATTCAAATTTTGACATATTTTATAGGCATGATTTAGGCAAAAACTTGAAAAAGGGAGCTTCAAATAACAATTTTCAGAATGTATAGATAAGCAAAAAATATAGGAAATACTCAACTAACCAAAAATATTCAACAAAGGACAGTGTGAGCTTGGTACTTCTAATTTCATTATGGATAATTCTATAGTTGTTATTGAAATTATGTCCAAAATTATTGAAATGACTCGCATATGTTGAATGTCAGATGTCTGACGTAAAGTTCCTCTGGTGTTCATGAAATATTTTGTTAAATGATATGCCTGTTCGACCAATAAACAGGGTGCCCCAACGAAAAAAATTTAAAAACATTTTTTCGATAGAGAAGAGATGTTCAGTATTGGTAAGAAATCCAATACATTAAAATACACCAGATGATAGAATGAAGACTAAAACACATTTGAAAAAGAATATTCAAAAAAATAGTACACATTGTAATGACTTTCATGCGTTTCACACATTTTTCCCTCATGAACGATAAGAAAATCGAATGTTTTTAAAGTAAAAACATTCAAAAACTCAAATTGTTCTGCCATTAAATAAGCAAATTTGAATATTTCAATTGCGATGTTTAGAGAACAGAAAAAACTTCTCAACTAAACCACATCCAACATCCCCTTCCTATTCAACAAATATTGGGGGTTGTTATCATTCTCGGGTGTTTTTTCGGAACTATGTCGTCATAAGAATTCTTTCTCCCTAATACAGAACTTCAAAATTATTTTTGGATTTCAAAACTCTTAGGTTCTTGAGTTTGGACGGTTTAACTGTCTGTTCAATATCACCTTTTGACGGTAAACTCAATATTTCATTATTTCGTTAATAATGAACCGATTTTGAAAATTTTAAGGGTTGTGTACAAAACATAAATAGCTTTCAAACTAACCAACATTCGACTCTTCCCTATTCAAGAAGTTTTAAGGATTGATGGTTGCATCAATTCCTTCTTGGAATTGTTTTTTTCGAAAAAAATTCATGATGAAAATTCGTCCCTTTCAAAACAAAAGTAGACCTGTTTTTCAAAACCTTCTTGAATTCTTCGTTTCTGAGTTCTGAGGGGTCGAATTTTCGTTGGGATACTTGTATATCATAGAGCTATATTTACAAATCAACTTATAAACTACAGACTAATTATTTAATGATTAAAATATTTTAATATTTACAGATGTATTCCTGTTAGCCCTCTACATATTTAATTTCAAAAAATTATATTTAATATTATGACTTCAGGAATTAAATTATTGTCATATAAGCACTGCTTATATCAAACGACATATAAAATAAACATTCATGACAAATTCAGACAAATGATAAAACAAAATCCAATACATATAAATTGTTAACAGAAATCCTATAAATTAAATATTTTGAGTAGACAAAATTTTGTTTCTGCTCACCCCGCTTATGAAAACAGATATCTTTCAAAAATGTTCAATATAATCCTAAGAATTTCATCATAAAACTTTTACTTAGAATATTCAATATTATTGAATATCTAACTAAGTTACTCCTTAGAAAATCTCAAAATATGAAAAACATTACTAAAAAACAAGTTTTAAGAGAGACTTTGCTCGTCAGTACCCAATGACATTCCATAAAAATATAATATCAATCAACAAAAAATATTTACTCACATTTAACAGTCCAGAAAGCGTCTTGGCAAATGAATACTGAACATTTAAATGGTGTCTAATATGAACTCAAATAAATAGTTCTGTGGTTTATCATAGATCTTAAAGATTGACATGCGATTTAACGGCCTCTGTTATAGCACAAGGACATCTGTATCAAGAATGTTAAGGAAACCAAATAATCATATATTATGAATAAAATAAAATAAATGGAGGTTTATACTTGATAGAAGGTATATAAAATGATTTAAATATTTTAATATTTACAGAAATATTCTGTTAGCTTTCTACATATTTAATTTCAAAAAATTATATTTAATATTATAACTTCAGGAATTGAATTAATGTGATATAAGCACTGCTTATATCAAACGACATATAAAATAAACATTCATTATAAGACATCCAAATGAGAAAACAAAATCCAATACACATAAATTGTTAACAAAAATCCTATAAATTAAATATTTGAGTAGACAAAATTTTGTTTCTGCTCATCCCTCTTATGAAAACAGATATCTTTCAAAAATAATCAACATAATCCTAAGAATTTCATCATAAAACTATCTTACTTAGAATATTCAATATTACTGAATATCTAACTAAGTTACTTCTTGGAAAATCTCAATATATGTAAAAACATTACTTAAAAATAAGTTTTAAGAGAGACTTTACTCGTCAGTATCCAATCACATTTAATGAAAATATAATATCAATCAACAAAAAATATTTACTCACCTTTAACTATCCAGAAAGCGGCAAATGAATACTGAACATTTAATTGGTGTCTAATGTAAACTCAAATAAATAGTTCTGTGGTTTACCATAGATCTTAAAGATTGACAGGCAATTTAATAGGAGACCAACAGATTAAACCTATTTTGATATTCAAATTTTGTAATAATCCTTCTATCAAGTTAAAAACCTATTTCGTCTCATTAGAGACGGCCCTGTCATTCCAAATTATTTTGTCATCGATACTTAGGTCCTTTATGTTGATATTCGATATAGAGGTTGTGAGAATTGTCGTTCGAACTGTTTACACTTCTGATTATTTGTTTTCTAATGATTATATATGGCCTTAGAAAACATGGACAGTCGTTTAGAGATTTTGATATATTTATGGCTGTTAATTTCACATAACACAGCATTCGGAATTATAAACTGCCTCTCTCCTTATTTACTTGCATTAATTTCATAATTTTTCTGTAACCAATAGGAAGGTTTATTTCGTTCATTCAGTCCACCTCCGAATGGACCTTCCAATCAATTATGTTAATTTCCCTCTTTTTGCTAGAAGGGATGCATCGAGTACCTTTAACGTTCAGTCTTTAAAAAAGACTGTAAAAGCATTATTCGAGCAATAGTCAAACTTGTCGCATGTAGCCTTTGCTACATTAAGCATTATTCGAGTAATAGTCAAACTTTTCCAAGCTATCGCGGTTATTATTGGTAATATAGTAATCCGGTCGATTGCCAAAGTAGTGGCAAATTCATTACATTTGTTTTAAGTGTAATAATCATATCTTTTAACTTGGTTTATATACACTAAACCAAAAATTATAGTTCGTTGTTATCATAGTGTTACGAGTGTTTTACTTTAATTCCTTACAATCTTCGTTGGTTTATCGTATTGGATAAACAAAGCTAGTTCATCATAGAGATAACTACATACAAGTGCCCTTGAAGTAAAACTATTCGCTAATTTCGCCAAAAATACAGTCCACTTAAACCCGTTGTTATCATAGTGTTACGAGTGTTTTACTTTAATTCCTTACAATCTTCGTTGGTTTATCATATTGGATAAACAAAGCTAGATCATCATAGAGATAACTACATACAAGTGCCCTTGAAGTAAAACTATTCGCTTATTTCGCCAAAAATACAGCCCACTTAAACCCATCGAAATTAATCATCGAGATTAATTAAATTGCAATTACCTGTTATTTCAAAATACTGAAATAATAGGCAAAATACTGCGGTAAACTAACCGTGGTACGTTGCATATGGTCCGGATCTACGAAACAAAACCTCTTATTATTATTTTATTTTATACTTTAAAACTTTCCATTTGTTACAGGTACGTTAAACGCTCTTTCCGATGGAATGCATTTTGGATGGACAGCTCCCACCATACCCATTTTACAAAGCGAAAAAAGCCCGATTAAAGTAACTCCAAAAGATATCATGCTACTAGAAGTGTTTTTCATGGTCTTCGGTGTAATTGGACTGCCAATCACAATATATCTTGCTGATAAAATCGGACGGCAAAAGTCCGTCTTATTGGCTTCAGCTACCAGCTTAGTGGGATGGATACTCATAGGTAAATTGAAGTTCCCTACAAAATATAGTATTTTATTTATATATCTGTTTCAGGTATAGGTGATAGGATGGAGTATTTCGTTGTAGCTAGATGTCTAGTTGGTGTAGCAGCAGATGTCGCTTTTGTCTGTTCCCCTATGTATATAGCGGAGATAGCTCATCAAAAAATAAGAGGATTTCTGTCGGGGATAATATATGCTATGGTCCTCATTGGTGTATTGGTCATATACAGTGTTGCACCATTCACATCGATACGTACCCCACCAATAGTGGGAGGATGTATTATTCTAGTGCAGTTAGTAGTGTTTCCATTCATGCCAGAGTCACCTTACTACCATCTTTACAAAAACAACAAAATTGCAGCAAGAAAATCTTTACAAACACTAAGGAACACTCCTGATGTAGACGATGAACTACAAGAGATTTTAACGGCAATAAACAGACAAAAGATGGAAAAAGGAAGAATACTAGATCTCTTCATCGTTGATAGCAATAGAAAAGCATTCTTCATAATGACAGGCCTAAATTGCATACAGAACATGATTGGATTTAGTGCCATTCTCATGAACCTCCACGTAATTCTCAATGAAGCAGGGTCGTCTCATCTGAACTCAGAGATCTCAGCAATTGTTTTCGCTAGTACCATGGTGTTAGCTTCGTTTGGGGCTATGTTATGTGTAGATAAATTTGGACGTAAAAAGCTCTACGGAATATCTTGTGTATTTTCCGGAATATCTCTTCTGATCATAGCCATTTTTTATAACTTGAAATATGTGGGTTATGACGTACATACTGTAGCTTGGATTCCTTTGATCTTTATAATGTTTTTTGCGGCTTCTTTCAAGTTCGGTATAGGCATCATACCTATTGTTTTGACGGCAGAGCTTTTTCCCGCGAGGGTTAAAGCTCTTGGAATGACAGTCGCAGATGGCGTATACATAATTTTTGCCAGCTTATCTCTTTACCTGTTCCAAATTATGAATTATCACTATGGACTCCATACATCATTCTACTTGTTCTCAGTAGTAGCATTCAGTGGTTTGATATTCCGAGCATTTCTTCTGCCTGAAACTAAAAATAAAACACTAGAGGAAATACAAATTATGTTGAAGAGCTGATATCCATAGTCATCAATATTTTTGAGTATGTGCATAGATTAGAGTGTTACAAGCTCTCGATCTGAACCCAACGATATTATGTAATGAATATCTTTCAAGTGGTTGTTTCCAAAATTTTATACAAGCTATCTGCACTAAGATCAAGTGGTTCCAGGTATATTCAATGCTAATATTACTGTACATTCCTTTTTATTCTCCAGATCTCTTTCTATCTCTCTTGTCATACTTTCCTTATACTTTTATTTTCCCTTTTTCACTGAAGTTCGTAAATATAACTTTAAACAGTAGAAAGCTCAAGATGGCGAAAGTATGGTGTATAAAACTGAATTCATTATCATATGCTCATATACTACCCTAGACTTTAAGCCCCAAAAAAATATGCGAAATAGTATTTCAGACTGATTATGCCCGATTGCACATATCGAATAGATCTCGTTTAGTCTGTTGATCTAATGCATTTATGAATTAATTGCATGTAAATATGGTGTCAATTTGTATATGCCGCATTAAGTATAAATTTTTATTAAAATATATATGAATTCGCAGAAACGAATTTCTCTGCCAATTATTATATATATCCTGCGAATTAATTCTCTACAATTTGAACAGATAAGTGAATAACATACATAAAGAGACATTAAGTATAAAAGTTAATTATTTCAATAGACTGTGTGTTTTATTCAACTTGATAATTGAACATATTTTTGCAAAATTTTAAATATGATACCGATTTATTGTGTTAACTTCCTACAAATTTTAATTAACAAAACTTTTTTATTCAAAAACTTTTCGAATTGAATTCAATAAATGTCTTTAGAAAACACTGTTTCAGTTTAGTATACTACTCTGTCAAGAAAGTACTGGGAATATTCAATTAAAACAACATTTTTACATTTAATCGTCAAAATTTATTGGGTCGCCTTCAAAATAGGCTCCATTTGCTCCAATACATCCATGCCAACGGCACTTCCAATTATCGAAACATTTTTTATAGGCGCTTTCCGGGATGGACTTTAGCTCTCGCACCGAATTTTGTTTTATGGCTTCAATCGACTCAAAACGGGTGCCACGAAGGGGCAATTTTAGTTTTGGGAAGAGGAAAAAGTCGCAGGGAGCCAAATCCGGCGAATACGGTGGTTGCTGAAGCACGTTTGTTGAGTTTTTGGCGAGAAAGTCAGTCACAATCGTAGCTCGGTGAGAAGGCGCGTTATCGTCCCATAGTAATCACCCATAGTAAAAATCGGCACGCACTCTGACATCGACTGACTTAATCAGCTGTTGCAAACACACTAGTTGACAGATCCCGCTCAAGCTTGGCATAGTAATTAAGGACAGTGGTACCAACCTAGGAAAAAAAATTTTTACCTGCCTCATTGCCCCGCCAGATTTAAATCGATAATTCCCGGTACTTTCTTGACAGAATGTACATATAGAATTAACACTTATTACACAGAACCAAAAGGGAATAAAATAATTCAAAGAAATATAAAGTATTAATTAAAATTACTAAATAAATACTAGAAGCGTACACAATTTTGTTTCGTACCTTGTTTTATGAAAACCAAATCAAAAAACAAGGTACGAAACAAAATTTTGTACTCTTCAAGTATTTATTTAATAATTTTAATTAATAATTCATTAATATATTTCTTTGAATTCTTTTATTCCCTTTTGGTACTGGTTAATAAGTGTCAATTCTATGTCTACTTAATTGAAACAGTGTTCTCTAAAGACATTTATTTAATTCAATTCTAAAAAAATTAATTCATTTGGCTGATCTGTACCAAAAAATATTAATAAGGAGCTATGAGCTATGGTAATAGAAAGTTCTAGAAATCGAGACAGTGTAACATACATCTGTATAACAATTCTATACTAAAACAAACTCAACAAGGTTTTGTAGATTACAGAGGCAGATTGCAGACATGCGCACGTTTCAAACTGATTGGTTTTTGTCAGTGCAATGTTTGCTAGTGACTCTAAATCTGTCAAATATCTATATTCGCTATACACAGACTCCAAGATATTAATAATATCTTGGTCATCTAAAGTATACAAAGATATGTCTTGTATTTATTTTGCATACTCTAGATGGCGTTAGTGTATTATTATCTCAGAGTGTCAGTGTATGTATTTTGCATACTCTATATGGTGCTAGTTAACACTATATATTGTATTATTATATTGAAGTCACTGTGTATAGCAAATATAGATCTCTGTAATCTATAAAACCTTGTCGAGTTTGTTTGAGTATAGAATTGTTATAAAGATATGTATGTTACACTGTTTCGATTTCTAGAACTTTCTATTACCATGGAACATACTCCTTTGTAGGAGGTTAAGAGAATAAATTTGGATATTTGAAATTTTGTGAGAATTCTTCTTTAAAAAAAAACCTCTTTTTACTGCATATTTTCAACTGAATTATTAACATATAACAAATGTACAACTTTATAGGTTTTGTTTTAAATATTAAGCAGAACTATTTTGTGAAACCAACACCTTTCTGCTAGAATTGAATCCGAAGAACATAGAATTGATAAATAATTGAGGTTAACCTCAAACAATTTGTCTTATGATTATATACGACGTTTCAACTTATGATTATATACGACAGCAGTGTATGCGATATATTTTTATTGATTGTCTTTATTTATCATTCGAAATAGTCCGACTGATGATGATGGACAGGAATTTCAAACGATATTCCAGAGAATGTACTACATTTTTTCAAAACTTTCTTAAAATTTGCATAAAGTATTTTATAGAGTAGAATTGAAGTAAGGATCATTTAAAACAGCTGTATCGCCTTAAGTTCGCTGAGTTATTTCGGTCAATATTCTATATTTTTTTAGATTCCTTTTTTTAAAGTGTTGTGTGATGTTTCAGAATTATTTATGTCTACTTAAATATTAAACTTCGTTGTATAGACATTGGCGTAGTTACAATATTCAATAAAAAAGAATCAAAATAAGAATAAGGCTTGAAGTTTTACTAACTTGTTAAAAATATCAGCGCTTGAAATTTACATGAACACACATGGTAAATCGAGAACATATTGAAATGGCGTGTAGTAATTCCTTCAAATTATATTCACAGGTTTAATTGTCCTTGACATTGTCGCTTGCAAGCTTATTCAATCTCCAGATACCTGAAAACTCAACTTTTGCTTTCAGTATAGACTGGAATATCCTACCTCTACTGGCTAAGCAGTGTCAGTGCCCGAGTTGTTTTCCCCACGCAACTCTTCTTCTTCTTTCCATCGCCCAGTCCCGCCGTAGAATTTCCGGTCAATCCGGTTTTAACCCCGGCTAAAGTGCATCGATAGAAACTCCCCAACCTCCAAACGCAGTCCCGGACTACTCAAACTCAAGAACTACATTACTGAACGGACGGAATACCCTTCTAGCACTAATTGAAAGTCCAAAGTTCAATGGAGGATCATTGTATTGTGCAGGTTTGTTTTATCTAATACAGGTATGAAAAAGACAAGAGGAAATATAGAAAATTCAATATTAATCTAGGGTCCAGTGGATCTAGGGCATATATCAGCTGGAAGCGAGTTCCACAACTGGCCAGTTCGGTAGGAGAAGACACTGATAGATAGAATGTCTCGGAGTTTTTTAATCCACTGTGTATGTGCACGTTGCGCAGCATGAAATATGGCGAGAGCTTGCATCATTCAATTCAATTACGTGGAACATCAATCCTAATAATATCTTTAGAACAAGACCAAGTGGGCAACTCTCCTTCTATTTTCGAAAGATTGCAAACTGGCTGTTGTATTTGGGCAGCCAATCGGTCTGGAGGGAATCGAAAAGTTATATGGTGCGGAGCTCCAAACATGAGGGCAGTATTCCAGTCCTCGTCTGATCTAGGCTTTAATCAGTAGAAGAATATGATCTGCAAAGAAATATTTTCTTGAACAAATATTCCAACCTATTTGCAGCAGACGTCGCAATGTCAGTCACATATTTCCCCCAACGGTACAAAAAGTTGGCAGTCACGCCAAGGAGATGCATGAAATCCCTTAGCTGAAACTAAGTTGTTGTTTGGTTCTTCGAGGAATTGAATTTCACCAGATTCCGTTGACCAAATTAATTGATCTTTTCGATATCTTCGTTCAGGGAATCGATTTGCTGGTATCTAGATAGGTAAGGCACAATGGTGCTCAAAGGTTTGTCACTGGTGAAAGAGAACATAGGCGTGCTATTATCCGCGAAACTTACAATGTGGTTCTTGGTCGTACAAAGAAGATCGTTTATGTGGATCAAGAGAAGGGTGAGCGACAAAACTTAGGCTAAGCCAGTTCTCGTAGAAACCACGAGAACCAACACCATCCACGAACACATGAATGGTTCTGTTGGTGAGGAAACACTTCATCCAATTGCAGAGACTCCTGGGAGAACCGTTCATTCAGAAGAGCCTTATGCCAGACACAATCGAAAGCCTTGAATATCTCCAGAACAACTAATCCATAATACTCAATAGACCTTGTCTACACTTGCGAGTAGCTGCTTCACTTGTACCCCTTCTTTGGTATAGGCTGCACACGTTCACTCTTCCATCAGGGAAAAATTCCTTTCCTGAATAACATAGAGAATATTCTATAGAGATCAGCTGTAAGTTCTGGAGAAAACTTTTCAAATATAATGGCAGGAATCCCGTCTGGTCCATTTGCTTTCTTTGAATTGACTCCACCAAGCACTCGACGAATGATCCGTGGTCCGAAGTATAATAACTAGATGGAACAGAATTGTTAGAGATTTCCCACCAAATGTCTCCATAGTCGAGTTAGCAGCGAACGTCCTCGCGAAGATATCGGCTTTAGCTTTTGAAGTAGTTGCAAGGGTTTATCAGAGAGGGTAATATTGAATGAAAGAAGTTGTTGCCAATTTTGACCCATGACAAAGAAGTTGTTGCCAATTTTCTTTGTCATGGGTCAAAACTGGCGCAATCCACTAGGGCAATGCATGCGTTTCTGTGCTGAATGTACTTGGCACGTGTCTCGCCAGATGGATTTGACTGCCACCACCTGAAGGCTCTATCCTGTGCAGTTTTTGCCCGTCTGCAGTCACTTTCAAACCATGGCTTGCTGTTTGAGGATCGTTTGACTCTATTTGGAATAAAAGTGTCCATTCCAAAAACAATCACATCTGTAACACAATCACCCAACTTCATCGTGCCAACTTTATTGAATATTCAAATTCACGAAAAAGATCCTCGTATTTGTACCTAAATCCTGCTAAAGTAAAGTTTCTAAAGTATTCATTCTCTTTTCCCTACTATAGGATCACAAATTTGTTATTAACCACATTTTTAACGGTTGAAATCATGATCATCCAAAGTTCCCAAAATGCAAAAAAAATGTTATAGTTCTGGAACAAGTGCGCAAAAAGATAACAATGCTGACAAAGCCATCTAGCTACAAACAAGTTCGGTATCCTTCGGTTTGTTATTTGATGAATATATCCAATAATATGACATCACACCTAATTCCTGCAATTCACTATATTATTAGTATACACATTAATTAAGCTGTATTTTCGGAGAATATTTAGGCAATTAATAGTTTCTTATACGGGTGATCCACATTTGTCAGCACATCGAAGTAATGAACCTAAACATAAAGAGGCATATTCATTCGATTCATTCAAGTTATTGTTACCAGTTTCTTTCTATACTAGTGTGTATTCAGTGGCGTACTCGGAATCACATCTGATATTCTTTACTTATTGAACATCCTTTGAAGCAGTCTGTGATTCGAAAAGGAAAAAATTATGAAATATATATATATACATTTTTTCCAAAACAAATTGCCCAGTTTAAACGTACTAAAAAAAATACTACGCCAGTTAGGAAAGTGACGTCAAAATTTCGCGCATTTAATGAGGATTCCAAATTGGTAAATTCTTGCTGATATTGTAGACAATTTTTTTTGGAAATAATCCCGCTTTTAACAGATTTATCTACCTTAGTTAAAAATTATTCTAATGTGCCATTTTAAGGTGCGTTTGAAATTTTAGTGGAACTCAGTGGATTCCTTAAATTTTTAATTAAATTAAGATTTACAATGAAGTTCCTCTGAACATTTACGGCAGCATGTGGTAGCAACAAGATGGCTGCCCAGCGCATCATGCTGCCACGTTATGAGAATTTCTCAATCAAGAATACCACGTTAAGTGGATTGGGCGGGGTGGTACGATTTCCTGGCCTTCCCGTTCACTGGATTTAAACCCAATAGTATATTCTAAAACAATCCAAGATTTGGACGAGCTGTGCCGAAGACTTCCAGAAGCCGCTGAAGACATCGCATCAAGAAGATACGCTCGTCTTATTACGAGATCATTTTTGAAGAGATGTGAAGCTTTCATTGCAGCTGATGGTAAACATTTCGAAGATTTGCTGTGGAATTCACTCACTGTGGCGGCATAATGCGCTGGGCAGCCATCTTGTTCGCACTACATGCCGCCATAAATGTTAAGTGAAACTTCCTTGTGAATCTTAATTTTATTTAAATAATTTTCAACTAAGGTAAAGAAATTCGTTGAAAACGGGATTATTTCCAAAAAAGAAGTGTCTAGGATTTCAGCAAAAATTTATTCATTTTGGAATCCGTACTAAATGCACCATATTTTTACGTAACTTGCCAAACTCGTGTAGTATAATTTTATTTCAATACAGTCAGTTTAAAATGAGCAAAATTTTTATTCAGAAAATTTTTTGGGAAAAATGAGTCTTTTTCATCCAAGCTGGAGCAGCTGGTTTTGAATTTTGATAGCATATTAGAGAAGCATTATTAAAAAAAAATTGGAAAAGGTGAAGATCTGTGCAACAGGAGTAAAAAAACAGTCTCAGGGACCGTTAGTTCCGGCTTGACATTGATTTCTGAGACACTCTGTATACGGGCTGTCAAGAAAAACCTCGGACAAACTTTTTTTCATTTAACAATTAAACAAGACAACAACGGATGATAACGACATAATTTGGTAATAATATATTTAAGCGGTTTTGAAGTACTTCCTTTGGCGGCTATACATAGCTTCAGATGTTTATTGAAACTTTTGGCAATCGGCCGCAGCTCTTTAGGCGTTAATTGGCCCCATTTCCGGCGCTGGGATTGCTTCAGCGACTCCTAACTTTTTTTGGTGTTCAGCACACGCTGTAGTCCATTTGGTTCAGATCCGGCGAGTAGAGCGGTCATTCTGCAGATGTGATGAAACCGGTAAATGGCTCTTACACCATTCTTGCGTCATTTTCGCTTTGTGAGCCGGAGCGGAGTCCTGTTGAAAGGTCCAATGCGTGTCGCCGAAGTGCTGCTGGGCCCATGGAAGTAGTGCGGCCTCGAGAATGTTGCAGCGGTAGACTTCTAGATTGATTTTCACCCCTTGATCCACGAAAACCAAGGGTGTTTTTTCACTGGCGCAAATTAACTATGTTCGACGATAGCAGACGTACCGAAAACCTCTGCGGACCAAACTCTATCGTTTTGGTGTTTGTGGGATTGTTCTACAGTGAAAAGCTTCTCGTCTGTGAAGAGAATACGCATCCATTGGTGACGGGCGGCGGTAGGAAGAAGTTGGCGGCACCTTTGGAGTCGTACGCATTTATTTTTATCCGTGAGGATTTGAACTTTTTGGAGTTTGTATGGCTTGAGGTTGAGTTCCTTTTTAGACATTTGACGAACTGATTCACGGTTGATACCGGTCTCACGGGCTATTTTCTTCATGGAGACCCTCGGATTTCGATCAACTCGCTTCTTGACGATGTTGCGATTGCTAGGCGTATGAACAGTGAGTTTTCTCCCACTGTGGCAAATTGCATCGAACATGGTTTGTCGAGACACATTGAGCAAACGAACAATTTCGCATTGACGCTTACTTTACGAAACAGCTCCAAAATTACACTACCTTTATTTGAAATTCGAACACCCTGCAAAATAGAGTAATTTCAAACTGAAAATTCACATATTAGTACAGGAAAGTGTAAAAAATCTAATAGAATAAAAATTATTTGGGTGCGCTAAAATACTTTTGTTCCAGAATACAGTAAAATTTGTTCGAAGTTTTTCTTGTAACCCCGTACAAAAATATATGAATATGAAATATGAATAGAAGGTTGAATGAAATAATAAAGAATATATCCACAATTGCTCTTAATTAATTGTGGAAATATTCTTCAAATTATTTCATTCAATTAAAATCAATTTCCATCAATTAAGGACATATTCAATTAAATTCTGAGGGTATTTAAGGCTGCTACCCCTTCATTCACTCCTTAATCTACCACCGAATCGATATTCTCCAAATTAAAATGCAATTCGTCATGATTCGCCTTGTATTTTATTGGAGTATTTATGGACCATTTCCAAGCAACGCCTCTGGTCGCTCATAAAACAGCTGGCATTTCTGAATAACCCTGAAAGTCCGTGCGTGTGAATGTTCCCTATTATACAAGTCTAAGTTGACGATAGCTGAGAATTGGCTTGCAATATTGCTAAGCCGGATAGTGTACGCACTAAACTTAACCTCCAAATCGGGCATTATGATTTTCGCCTGTCTTTCGATCTCATGATACTTTGCTGCTGACGAAATAGATCCGTTGTACAGTGCTGACACAACGGTCGATAAATGCTGCCCAGAGCGATTTCTATCGGATTTCAATAGTGCTGTGCTCTGAAGAAAACACAATGACGAGGGAAAGCTACTCAGAGTTATTTAGGGGTACATCCCCCCAGTTAATCGCTATGTTATTTGGTAAGTTTAAGTGTAAATAATGGTGACAATAAGGTTGTATTCATGTAGCTGTAATGCCATAAAATTAGTATGTTATTTCCATTTTAATAAATTTCCATTTATCGTGCTTTGTGTATTTAATATTAATGCATCAATAAATAATGCATTTCCAATAACCATAAGCAAGCACGTGTACATCTTGAAGAGCACATTGTTGTACATGCGCCAAGCCTTCGAAATTTAATTTCATTCGAACATTCCGAAAATTTCAGTTCGTTATTTCAGTACACCCTAACGATACGTGAATTTCAACTTCTATTTATATGAAGTGAGCTATTTATAGATTTTTTCGTATTCTTTGGATTATACGAAAGTATGCAATAATTAATCTGCTGCAATACAATTAATAATTTTCCTAATATTTAAAACTACTGCTACTATTGAATCAATGAACTACAATTCGTACAATAGATGCTTTACATGATTTTCCTGAACTGGAAGTACAAACAAAGAGAGATGATTACTTGGTTTATATGATCCGTCTTGAAAGTACCCGGAAAAAAACAGAGAATTGTAATAATTATTTAGTAAATAATTTTAATTCTTGAATTAGTAAATTATAACAAAATATTCATCTTATTTACTTATACAACCTCCATTCAACTGTAAACATTTGACTAAACGTCGAGGTACACCCGAAACCGAAGGGTCTTTTTCTCACACAAATTAGCAATTACTTATTCAATATTGATCTGTGAATCATCTAAATTTGCTGTATGATTGCTGTAAACAAATGACAAAGAAAAAAGTCCAATGGAGTTAAAACGCTGAGAATGATTTTCTTATGAGAATCTGCATCATTTACGGTTTTTTCTAAGCACCAATTACTGAATACACGACGCTCTAAATGATCTGTTGGGTTGAGTTCTTGGATTCAAACAATTTTTTACGAATGTAAACCAAGGTTTTTTCGTAAAATTCTTCTCAAAGACGTCTGGGAGATGGCTAGTTTTTGTGAACGTCGAGAAATCGATAAATTTTGGTCTTCACGAACACTTTCACGTACGGCAGCAATATTCTCTTCACTTCTTGCATTTCCTTGTTTCACTGGCACTGTAACATCATGAAGTGTAAAATTTGTTTCAAACTTCTTCACTGAACGCTCAACTGTTTCTATTATCTAGACGGTTGTAACGACCACAAATTGGAGTTGAAGCACGTAAAGTTAAAGTAACAGATCGCGATTTTTCATAATAAATTTGGATTATTTGTAAACCTTGTTGGAGTGTATACCATTCCATGATTAAATGGTAGACATTGACAAATACAACACAAATAAACAATGGCTGCCATACGTGAGTAATGTCAATTTAAAATGCGACCTTCCATTAAAGACCATATAGATCACCTCCATAATTTTAGGTGATGGTAGTCCAGAAATTTAAAACTGGGTGAATTAAATCATCTTTGTTTCGTGGCGCTGCTCGTTCAACTTCAATCTTCACAAGTCCGCATATATTTTTAATGGGACTAAGATCTGGTTAAGCTACTGGCCATGAAATGGTTGACACGTGGTGTTCTTCCATCCAAGCTTGAGTATAGGCCGAAGTATGGCATCTTGCATTATCCTGCTGAAAATGCCACCCCAGTGAATATCACGCATGCGCCGTTTAGAGGAGAAAATCGTTTAGAATGCAACAATACTGTTCACTATTAATGGTACCATCAACTATACAGAGAGGCATAGCACCACGCTGAGATATGGCGCCCCAAACCATTATGATGGGAAATTAGGAAATTTGAACAGGTTGTTTTAATAGGACTTTTAAGTGATTTCCAGCAAGTTGGAAACAACTTTCATCAAATTATCATCTTTACATGTAGCGTCTTTATAATTTTTGATCATTTTACTCAGGTTTGAATAAATTTTGTAAGAATTTTTTATATCATATTTATTTTTAAGTTATGTAGATATTGTCTCCTAAATACCTTTTGTATTTCTCAACGAAATATATTCAAAATTTTCTTTTGTATTCGGATATACCATACTTAAAGCTATCTCATTATTTTTATTCATTAATAACTTATCTATCAATGTTGGCTCGAAGTCATTGTTATCAGCTATTTGTTTAATAATGTTGAGCTCTAAAATATAACTTTCTCTATTCATGGGTATGTTAATCTGTGGATCATACTATTGAAGGTTAATGATTTTTGGTTAATTGCATTTATTGTTAATAAGAGTATCTGTATATGTTGGTTTATAAAATATTGAAAATTCGTGTGAATAATTGGTAGCTGTTAAATCAAGAAAATTAATATAGTTTGGGCTGAAGGACTTCGGTCGATGGCCTTTGACTGTGGTCAATAAAGAACGGTTATTATTATTATTATTAATATAGTTAATATGTTCACTTCCATAGTGAATAATTTTGAAAGATGTATTTCTTTGATAAACAACAAGAATTTTTTCAATAGTATGTCTGTACATTTTAATCAACAAAAACTATCGTCTACGTTCTATACCAATATGAAAAATATTTCATAAAGGGATTTTTGTGGATTTTAGATTCAATATGGTTCAGAAATATTGCAGCTAATGAAGTACCGGGTGTTTTTCTTAGAGTGATAGAACTTTAAATTGAAATAAAACACATTTAAATTAAGATTGAAGCCAATTTTTTTTATTTGAAAGATAATTTTATGACATTTATGTTTTGAGAATAATTTCCGGAATATGTCCACCACGACTAGCTCTTAGGAACCGCATTCGACCGGACCAATTTTGGACCACTTTTTCGAGTAATTCAGGCCTTATTTCATCAATAACACGAGTTATGTTGGCTTCTAAAGCGTCTATTGTTTCTGGTTTATCAGCATAAACCAATGACTTGACATAACCCCAAATAAAATAATCCAGTGGAGTTATGTCGCATGATCTTGGAGGCCAATGAATTGCACTATTTCTCGAAATAATGTTATCGCCAAATCTTTCTTCCAATAAATGAATTGTTACGGTAGCCGCATGGGGTTTAGCACCATCTTGTTGGAACCAAAACACTTCTGGGGCAATACCATTCAAATTGTGAAACAAATAATCATTGATCATCGACCTGCAACAAGCACCATTTCAAAGAAATATGGACCGATAATGCCTCCAGGGTGTAAAGCACACCATATAGTGCATTTTTCAGGATGCAATGAAACCAGCAGAACTTCTTGAGGATTGTTTTCACTCCATATATGGCAATTTTGCTTGTTTACATAGCCGTTCAACCGGAAATGATCTTCATCACTAAACACAATTTTACGGTAAAAAAGTGGATCAACTTCAAACTGTTCTATAGCCCAATCAGCAAACAAACGACTCTTATTATGGTCAAGTGGCTTTAGTTCTTGAGCCAGTTGGATCTTGTATGGGTGTAGACCAAGATCTTTACGCAAAATTTTCCATGTGGTGGATGCACAGAGGCCAACTTGTTGTGAACGTCGACGAATAGACAAATCTGAACCATCATTAACACTATGACTTACAGCAACGATATTTTCTTCTGTACGTACAGTTCTTTGTCTTGTTGTTGTTGCATCGAGTAGAGAAAATGTTGTCCAAAATCTATCGATAGTTCGACGAATAAGCTCTGATGGACGATTATGTGAACCATAAATTTTATGAAGTCCTCTATAAGTTTGGTGAATAGAACACTGATTTTGAAGATAAATTTCAACAATTTGTAAACCTTGTTGCGGCGTGAGTTTTTCCATGATAATTTGTTGTCAATGCTTACTGAACAGAAATGTCAAAACAACAAGGCAACATGGCAATTTGTCAAATCACAGTTACCCCTATCGAAAATTCTATCACTCTAAAAAACACATCCGATATATTAAAATTATGAAAAAAAAAATTCCGGATACTTTCTAGACGGACTATATATTGTGGAAGTTTCAATATATAATTCTGAATTAAGAAATTTTTTGATATCTTACAATTCTTTCGTATCTGCTGTTTTGGAGAAACAAATGTTTCTCTCTCTCTGATTCCTCAGAAAAATCATAGTTTCCAAAACAATTCAGTAGGCTCTGGCATATTCGGATAAATCCATTGTCCCATTATTAACTTTGACAGATCAAATAAAACTCATGTCATGAGCTTCTGATAGTAAGAGAGTTTTTAAAACTTGTTTCGATACCAAATCTAAACCTGGTGGGTTTCACAAGTTCTGAAATGGCTGACATGCATTTCATTTATGGCCTTGCAAATAGAATTGCGAGAGAAGCCGGGTCTCTACATGTTTATCGAGTATTCTCCAATATTCACAGGCGTCTTTCAGAAACTGGATATTTTTCAATAAAAAAACAGATAGACCATGAACCACTAGAACACAATGAATGGAAGAAAGCAGTTTTGAAGGAAATAGAAGATTATTCGAAAACTAGTACAAGAAAAATTAAATATCACTCATCCAGTTGTTTAACGTATGTTGCGTGATTCCTTGCTATTTATATCCCCATTTAGCCCCATTTTGAATTTGTAAATAAAACACATTATTTATTTCAAAAATTATTGAAATTTTTATTTCAGTATAAATAGAGAAAAATTTCAAAAACGAACGTTTGCAGACCCACTTTTATTCTTAAAATCATTCAAGTAACTACTCCTATTTGTTTGTACCTCCAATTTAGGAACACCTTTCATACTCGTAATACCAGAGAGTGGAAATAAAATATATTAAAAAAATTGATACTGAAATATTCTCTCTTGACTAAATTCCTAAACTAAGTGTAACCTTCATTTTTCAAAGCAGCTAGAAATTCTGAAGTAATTATGAATATGGTCATATAATTTTGTTTCGAAATGATTATCCATACAGTAGCCAAATTTTCCACTAAGTGAAAATCATTATTATCTTTTTTAATTGAACTTATCTTCATAATAGTCATGAAACGGTCAATGACTGAAGCTATTAGCATAACTCGTCGTTGTTTTTTTTTCGTTATCAAAATAGCTTTTAACGCTGCAGTTCCTAATTGTATTTTTTAGGTACTCCATATAATGCATTCATATCCAAAAACACTTTTTCACTATTCTGACAGACATAAAATATTCTCAATTATAAATTTTTCAGTAGCAATATTAGCGTTATTCCAGTGTTTCACTTGAGCTGTAATATAAAATATATATATTTCATATTTTGACAACTATGCAACTATGCCAACACTTCTTTTTTTGTGTTGCGACCTTGACTACTAAGGTCATGAGCCATTGTCAAACATAATCTAACCTAAATTAGCCAGACAAATGCGAATAACGAACAAACAGATATTGATGATGGAATATGCATCTAAATTATAAACAAAATATATAAACTAATGGATTAATAGAATCATTTTGAATTGAGTGCATAAACTACAAATTCAATATATAAATGAAAATTATTAATTAGAATATGAATGAAAAATAAATCAGTATGTAAATAAAATGATAAATTAGTAAAAAAATTTAAAGTCTGAAATTAATCTAATTTTTTTCAGAAATTGAAGTAAGTTAGCTATTTACATAATGCTTTTGAATAATTTCAGAAAGATGTCCAATATGTTATATGTATGATTTGTTTACTGTCGTAATTTCTTCATTTTCCATTATTTTGAAAAACAAACAAAATAAATAATAATTTTGATTTTATTTAAAATAATTCACACAGTTTTTATGTTTCACAATTTAAATTTTATTTTAAATAAAATTAATATAATGTTTCACCTAGTGCCAACCGCATACTCCATTCATGTTGGAAATAATTAATCATAATATTTAATTAAAATGGATTTTCGGGGCTTCATCGAAGTACTGTGATGAGTTGAACGTTAAAGGCATTTGTATGGGGTTACTTGAAGTGAACCAGCTTCATTGATCCAATAAGATAAACCAACAAAAGAGAGGAAGTGAAGAAATACTCAAACACCTTAACGACACCAAATGTGTTTTTGTTATCACTATATACTACTCTGTCAAGAAAGTACCGGGAATTTTCAATTAAAACAACATTTTTACATTTAATCGTCAGAATTTATTGGGTCGCCTTCAAAATAGGCTCCATTTGCTCCAATACATCTATACCAACGGCACTTCCAATTATCGAAACATTTTTTATAGGTGCTTTCCGGGATGGACTTTAGCTCTCGCGCCGAATTTTGTTTTATGGCTTCAATCGACTCAAAACGGGTGCCACGAAGGGGCAATTTTAGTTTTGGGAAGAGGAAAAAGTCGCAGGGAGCCAAATCCGGCGAATACGGTGGTTGCTGAAGCACGTTTGTTGAGTTTTTGGCGAGAAAGTCAGTCACAATCGTAGCTCGGTGAGAAGGCGCGTTATCGTCATGCAAAATCCATGAGATGTTCGCCCACAAATTTGGCCGCTTCTTACGGATACGCTCACGCAAACGTTTCATAACGCCTAGGTAATACTCCTTGTTTACCGTCTGACCCTCTGGAACGAATTCGTAGTGCACCACGCCACGGATATCGAAGAAAACAATGAGCATCACCTTCATTTTCGAGCGGCTTTGGCGTGGTTTTTTGAAGGCTCTGTACCACTGATATGCACGAGTTTTCGATAGAGCATTATCACCAAAGGCCTTTTGCAACATTTTCAATGCATCGGCACACGCGCCCCCCAGGCATTAGATCTTGACGTGATGAGGGCGCTCTCCTGACTAGGACCCTAAATTCGTCCCGGCGAATTGGAGGGTTAAGTCTTGGTGTCTAACGTAATGCCACTTCGCGCCAGTCACTGGACCTGTATGGTGGAAGATCTCCGAATGGGGCCCTAGTTTTACTCAGGTGAAATGGAGGGCTGAGCCGGTTGATTAACTCAGTGACAAGGGAGTCTGTCGCAGCACAGGGCTTCTCCCTTAAAACTGGCGTACTCTACCCTATCGCAGTATAAATCTCCGGATTCTGTGTAATGGCCGAGTGCGTTATGTAGCATACTGCGTTACCTCGGGGGGGTGGACTTGCCCTCAGGTGTTACTTGTACCACCTGGCCACCCCACTTGGTGTTGGACTCGAGGGGGCAGTGGTTGAAAGTCCGCATGCTGGACTAGGGGGGTATTTCATTTATCTGTTCGCAGACCCCCATTTTCGGGATATTCTCATGAAACGACTCGGGGTTTAACGGGACTTGACGGTTCGACCGGCCTGTCCTGGCCCCTGGATCTGTGCGTAACTATTTAGGGTTTGTGGATCTCGACGAAATGGCTCCGCCATTAGTGCTTGACGCCAGGATCAATCAAATGACTTCACATGGGTTCGGTGGGTCAGGACGTATAGTCCGCTAGACGGTGCTCGTACCAGGATCAATTGTAGTCGTCAATCTTGAGTTTATCTTAGTTCTTGGGACTGCGTTCGGGTGGATGGATAAGAATTCCCTCCGGCGGGTGAGTTGCGTCTCAAACAACTCGGGTACTGACCTGCAGAGCCAGTAGAGGTTGGATAGTGCTTTCGCTGCTACCAGTCAGACGGTTCTGGCTTTCGAGTCGGGGCCCAAACTGGAAGCTGGTGGGTTCATCTCTTCGGAGGGGTTCTCGCCGAGCGCGATGATATGGCGTAATCCTTATCACACTTTCTACCTCTGGGTGGACTGTGGAGACTGCTTGGTAGTCACTTGGAAAAGAGGCCATGCCTCAAATAGCCAATAACTATTCTGGTGGAATTCACCTGCATCGGCACACGAAAATTCATTTGCAACACAAAACTTTAAACAAATTCTTTGCTCAACGTAATCACCCATAGTAAAAATCGGCACGCACTCTGACATCGACTGACTTAATCAGCTGTTGCAAACACACTAGTTAACAGATCCCGCTCAAGCTTGGCATAGTAATTAAGGACAGTGGTACCAACCTAGGAAAAAAAAGTTTTACCTGCCCCATTGCCCCGCCAGATTTAAATCGATAATTCCCGGTACTTTCTTGACAGAATGTACTTCTAGTATTTTCTTGACAGTATGTATATGATGAGTGAATACTTTCCTCAGCGAGAAATGAAATAGCTAACGCGAAGACACCGAACCTAATAGACAGAAGTATAAGTAATATTTATTCACCAAAATAATGAATTTCGTTGTTTAGTGATTTGATACGAAGTTCTTTTAGTCAATATAAATAAGTTTCATATTAGAAAATGATACAAATCAACAACTCTACGCTCAACCTAAGTCGTAATTAACGATTGGGAAACATATTTGATTTTGAATACCTTTCACAACAACGATTTCCATATTCATTCTGCAATTGAATTTCAGCATCACCCGATAAGAATGACATTGAACTTGGACCATGTACGAGACATATTTGCCCTTTCATTGAAAGAATCCTTATCTCTATTGTCATAAAAGTTACGCAATGGCCTCCTGGTTCAGGACGTTAAAGAAACGATTCTTATCACAATCATTTGATTAATTTTTTCAACTTCCTTTTCAGATAAGATGAAGAATTGTTATTCAGAATATGTCTGCTTATAAAATTTCTATATAAAATCTCAACCCATAATTTTCGAAAGTATTTGTCTGACTCAAAATAATAAAACCTGGAAACTGTAAAGACATTAACATAGCCACAGAAACTTTATCGAGCTGAGATAAAAATAATTGAATGTGACTCTTCCGTTTCTTGTCATAATAGAATAGTTAAATAAAATCAAGATTGTATTTCATCACAAAAATGAGTTTAGTGTTCATAGAAAAGAAACTGAAATGACATCTTTGTAAGTATTTTTTAATCATTACGTGTTTCGTGTTGTAATCCTTTTGACACTTATTAATTGGATATAAAATGCATGAAAGCACTTATTTGAGTAGCTCATAAATATCTGCGAATTAGCGTCATATCAGGTGTAACCGTTTAACGGTCGAAAAACATAATATTCAAAATAAAAAAAGGTTATCACTGAGAGTCGAACTCGAATTGAATTATATCTTTTTATTGCAAATTAGACATTTTGTTATCGTAGCTCAGCAAGTGCTGATAAATTCACAGTTGGTACCACAATGCAAAAACTAATTCAGTAAGAAAATACTAATATTCAAAAGATTTCTGTAAAAATTTCCTCACGATCTAACATTTGGTTCAAAGGTTACAGTGATTTTGCCAAACTACTTTAGTCATTTAGTGAAAAGAGTGCAAATTAATTCAGTCTATTTTCAAAAAATGACTCTTGAACATTGAACCTTTGAATAGTAACAGCTGATTTCAAGGTTTAAGAGATTGAAAATCTGCCTAAAATATTTAGTTTGAATTAACATAAATAGAGGTTAATTCTTGATAGAAGGTATATAAAATTATTTAAATATTTTAATATTAGCCTTCTACATATTTAATTTCAAAAAATTATATTTAATGATTATAACTTCTGAAAATAAATTAAAATAATGTCATATAAGTACCACTTATATCAATTGACATATAAAATAAACATTCATTATGAGACATCCGAATGGTATAACAAAATCCAATAAATAAAAATTATTAACCAAAATCCTATAAATTAAATATTTTGAATAGACAAAATTTTGTTTCTGCTGATCAATCTTATGAAAACCAAATTTTGTCTATTCAAAATATTTAATTTATAGGATTTTGGTTAATAATTTTTATTTATTGGATTTTGTTATACCATTCGGATGTCTTATAATGAATGTTTATTTTATATGACAATTGATATGTGGTACTTATATGACATTATTTTAATTTATTTCCAGAGTTATGATCATTAAATATAATTTTTTGAAATTAAATATGTAGAAGGCTAATATTAAAATATTTAAATAATTTTATATACCTTCTATCAAGAATTAACCTCTATTTATGTTATTTTATTCATAATATATAATTATTTGGTTTACTCAACATTCTTTATACAGATAGTCATTGTGCTATAACAGAGGCCGTTAAATTGTCTTTCAATCTTTTAGAAAAAGGGTAAACCACAGAAATATTTATAGATAGTGAACCGTCACACTACGTTTAAAGATTTTTCAGTTTGCCAGAAGTCTTTCTAAACGGTTGAAGGGTAAGGAAATATTTGTTGTTGATTGATGTTATATTTATTGAATATAAATTATTTGAATACTGACGAAGCAAAGTCCCTCTTAAAACTTGTTTTTCAGTAATGTTTTACATATCTTGAGTTTTTATATAAAGTAACTTAGTTAGATATCCAATAATATTGAATATTCTAAGTAAGATTGTTTTATGATGAAATTCTTAAGATTATGTTAGATATTTTTGAAAGATATTGGTTTTTCATAAGGTTGATCAGCAGAAACAAAATTTTGTCTATTCAAAATATTTAATTTATAGGATTTTTGTTAATAATTTGTATTTATTGTATTTTGTTATACCATTCGGATGTCTTATAATGAATGTTTATTTTATATGTCAATTGATATAAGTGGTACTTATAAGACATTATTTTAATTTATTTTCAGAAGTTATAATCATTAAATATAATTTTTTTAAATTAAATATGTAGAAGGCTAATATTAAAATATTTAAATAATTTTAGTTTGAATTGTTTTGAGTTTCATACAAAACATTTTCTGTTAAGCTGTTGAAAATGTCATATATTTTAAATCTAAAAAACATTTACGAAAAGTGCTGTTTTTTTGGTTTAATTGGAAAAAAGAGCAGCTCAAACTCATCGTATGCTTGTGGAAGTTTACGGTGACAATGGTCCAACTGACAAGTCCTGTAGAGAATGGTTTAGGCGCTTCAAAAGTGGTTATTTCAGCGTTGAAGATAAAACTCGCTCGGGAAATCCGAAAAAATTCGAAGACGATGAATAACAGACATTACTTGATGAATATCTGAGTCTAACGCAAGACTAGTTTGCACTTTTGTTGGGGGTGACCCAAAAAGCAGTGTCTATACGTTTGAAATCTATGGGACTGATTCAAAAGCAGGTCAATTCTTATGAATTGAAACTAAGATATTTGGAAAACGCATAATATTAATATTCCTCTATTTTGTAACATTCTAAGACAAAAGTAATGTATAAAATAGGCTAAGCAGATAGTCGGCTATGGCCAAAGTTGCATGGCAACACTACTTGTCAAATGTTGTTGAATTTCAGCAAGTATACAATTTATGAAATAATGTCGCAACTAGAAAAAAGACAACAGGTAAAATATCTGTATAGAAAAGATTTTCGAAATTTGAATATCCAAACAGATTTAATTTGTTGTCTTCTACAATTTCAATTTCAAAAATTTTTTTGAAGAAACTTTAAGAATTAAATTAATATCTTTATAAGCACTGCTCATATTTAATAGACGTATAAAATCAAAATTCATCATACAATATCAAATGGAATTAAGAAAAACCAACGAATATAAATTGTCAATTGAAATTAAAATATAAATAAGCAAACATTTTTTGTTTCGTTCCAGGCATGCGTACTGAACTCTTCAGACAAACGTACGAAGCCCTGTTTGTTACAAAATGTATTGTTTTCTGATCCTATATTAATGAAAAATAACTCTTTCTCAAAAATATAAAACATAATTTCAAGAACTTCTCAAAAACTAATTTATTTGAAATATTCAATATATTTAAATAAATTACTTCAAAAAATCTCAAAACATGTAGAACATCCTCAAGAAATAATTAAAATTACGATAAGTTCAGTTCAACTGTACATATAAAAAATAATAAAATCAATTAAACAATGTATAGACTCACCGAGTGCAACTTCAGAAATATATGATATATGAACATGCAAATAGGTACATTTATATCCAAGGTACTCTATGTAACATGTTCACAAAAAATCATACAAAGCTTATAAGGCACTTGGTCTTAGTTAAAAGCATTCAACACTGTATAATGAATTTCTTTATTTAAAAAACCTAATATAATTATATATTATATATAAAATAAAATGAGAAGGAACGGTTTTTTACTTGATAGAAGGATTATTACAAAATTTGAATATCAAAACAGATTTAATCTGTTGTCTTCTACAATTTTAATTTCAAAAAATTTTTTGAAGAAACTTTAAGAATTAAATTAATGTCTTTATAAGCACTGCTCATATTTAATAGACATATAAAATCAAAATTCATCATACAATATCAAATGGAATTAAGAAAAACCAACGAATATAAATTGTCAATTGAAATTAAAATATAAATAAGCAAACATTTTTTGTTTCGTTGCAGGCATGCGTACTGAACTCTTCAGACAAACGTACGAAGCCGTGTTTGTTACAAAATCTGATTAAATCTGTTTTGATATTCAAATTTTGTAATAATCCTTCTATCAAGTAAAAAACCGCTCCTTCTTGATTTTCGAAATGTTGAAAAATTAGTGCAATTAGAAGGAAGAAATTTTTCCGAGACGGGACTCGTGAGAAAAAGCAATAAGTAGTTATGGGCAATATTTTGATTAATTTGTTTCTCCATTATTTTTTGAAATAAATGCATTCTTTTATTTTAAAAACGAACCCAATTAATTTGTAATCCCAATTTGAACGATAGAAACACGTGTCAGGTTTCTGAGGGAAGTGTGAAATATAAATACCATTTACGTCCTTCATTCAACCATTGTTTATGCAAATATAATAATCTTAGTCACCGTTGCCACACGCTTCGCAGAATAACTGATTACCACATTTATTGGTGAGGTAATGAAATCACCAAAAATATAGCTACTTGATTTGCTTCATAATTGCTGGTGTTATCACTGGTCATCATATAAATCGTATGTCAAATTTGCTATGCAATAACGATAATTTTCTTGTTAGGCACTCTCAATGCTCTTTCTGATGGAATGCATTTTGGATGGTCTGCACCTACAGTACCGAAGCTGCTGAAAGGGGAGGAAGAAATAAAAATAACGCAGACGGATGTAGTGTGGCTGGAAGTACTCTATATGCTCTTTGGACTGGTAGGTCTTCCAATAACTATTTATTTGGCTGATAAAATTGGCAGGCAAAAATCTGTATTGGTAGCATCTGCGACGAGCCTTATAGGATGGACGCTTATAGGTAAATGATATATTATTATATTATTTATTATATGTTTTTATGTAAACTCTTCAATTCATATGCTTCATATAAAGTTTCAGGAGTATTTCATGAACAGCGCCCCATTTTGTTTTGTAAATAAAACACATTATTCATTTGAAAATTATTGAAATTTTTATTTCATTATTAAGTACAATGAATAGATATCATTAGTTATGAAACAAAACATTATTTAACTGTCCACCACGCTGGCAGAACTGAAGTCGTTGAACCCAAGTTTCCATGACTCTCTCACACAAATCAGGTCGTATGTTAGCAATTACTTGTTCAATATTGATCTGTAATTCGTCTCAATTTGCTGAATGATTGCTGTAAACCAATGACTCAATGTAATCACAAAGAAAAAAGTCCAATGGAGTTAAATCGCAGGAGCGAGGCTGATAATTTATCGGTTCATTTCTTGAAATAATCGAATCACCGAATTTTGTTTTCAATAAAGTCATTGTGACATTGGCACATGACAAGTGGCACCTTCCTATTGAAACCATATGTTCTGCAAACCAAGACGAACCAATTCAGGCCATAAAAAGTCAGTCAACATTGAACGAAAACGATTTCCAATTACAGTTATCGGTTTATGAGCTTCGCTGAAAAAAAAAAGGTCCAATGACTCCTCCAGCAAAAAATCCGCTCCAAAAAGAAAGTTTGTCAGAATATAATGGCAATTCTTGGTATTCTTCAAGTTTATCACCACTCCAGATACGGAAATTCTACTTATTAACATAACCGTTTAACCAGAAATGAGCCTCATGACTGAGAATGATTTTCTTATGAAAATCTGCACCATTTTCGATTTTTCTGAGCACCAATACACGACGCTTCAAATGAATTGTTGGTTTGAGTTCTTGGGATAAAACAATTTTGTATGGATGTAAACCAAGGTTTTTTCGTAAAATTCGCCACAAACACTTCTGGAAGATGCCTAGTTCTTGTGAACGTCAAGAAATCGATCAATTTTACTCTTTACGAACACTTTTACGTACGGCAGCAATATTCTCTTCACTTCTTGCATTTTTTTGTCTCACTAGAACTGTAACATCATGAAGTGTAACATTTGTTTTAAACTTCTTCACTAAACGTTGAATATCCGGACGATTATAACGCCCAAAATTTGGAGTTAAAGCACGTAAAGTTAAGGCGACAGATCGCGATTTCTCATAATGAATTTGGATTATTTGTAAACGCGGTTGGAGTGTGTACCTTTCTATGATTGAATGGTAGACATTGACAAATACAACTGTCAATATCACAAATAAACAATGGCTGCCATGCGTGAGTAATGTAAATTTAAAAATGGAGCATTCCCATTGAAAGGCCCTTTATTTCATCACAGCTATTAATGGTGAAACGAAACGGTGCAATTCAGCAGTTACTTGTGTGCCTGCTTTAAAAACTGCATACCATTTATAGTACCGAGTTATTGGCCTACGCGAATTGTCTAAATCATCTGCAACATATACTCGGCAGGAAATTTTCTTGGATAATCAATTTTTGAAGGCATTTCTTTTTTCTATTATTATTTCCATGATAAAATCACACAATACATGAATAGTAAAAAGAATCTGTAAACACACACATAATCCATGAATTCTGCGAGGTTATTTATCTTGTTCAGTGTTTGTAAGGCTTGAGATCTGGAGAAAATATCATTTGCTGATGTTGTTTCTATTTTGATTTGTCTATTTTCTTTTTAATTTCTAATTTCCTATCAACATATATTCGTAGTTGATTACAATACCCCGCCCATAAGTTCATCTAAACATTTGAATAATCTATTATTATATAATCAATAATTCTATTCCATCTTTGGATTTCACCTCCACATTTTTAATCTCCTTGACATCTTGGAAACAGACACAAACTCATTTCAATCTCACAAATTCAGAATGTTTTTAATTCTTTCTCATTCCAGGTACTGGAGATAAAATAATTTATCTATTTATTGCAAGGAGTTTGGTAGGAGCAGCAGCAGACGTAGCTTTCGTTTGTTCCCCCATGTATGTTGCCGAAATAGCCCATCAAAAAATTCGAGGGTTTCTAGCCGGAACCATATACGTAATGGAATTAGGTGGTATTCTTTTAGTATATTGTATTGCTCCTTTTGTATCTACTAGAATACCTCCTATAGTCGGTGCGAGCATAGTTATAACACAACTCATAATATTTCCATTCCTTCCTGAATCTCCGTATTACCATTTGTATAAGGGAAATGAAGAAAAGGCGAGGAAATCTCTAAAGAGGCTGAGGGGAACCGAGGATATTGATGACGAATTAAACGAAATAAGTGCAGCTATTAGACGTCAGAAATCAGAAAGAGGTCGACCACAAGACTTAGTTATGGTTAAAAGTAACAGGAAAGCCTTGATTATTATGACAATTCTGAATGCCGCCCAGCATATGGTCGGTTACACAGCTATCTTAATGAATCTCCATACAATTCTAGAAGCTGCTGGTGCTAGTTACATCGATTCAAATTACGCAGCTATAGTTTTTGCCGGTGTTATGTTCTTCGCCTCCATAGCATCAATATTGTCGGTGGATAAGTTCGGACGTAAAATACTCATGAACATATCTAGTATATTTTCATGCATCTGCCTAATTGTGATAGGAATCTTTTATCACCTCAAGTACAGGGAAGTCGATGTTGAAGCTGTGACTTGGATGCCTCTAGTTTTCATTATGATTTTTGCGGCATTTTTCAAATTTGGCATCGGTACAGTTCCTATCGTTATGACAGCGGAGCTCTTTCCAGCCAGGGTTAAAGCTCTGGGTATGACAGTATCTGATGGCATTTATGTACTTTTCGCCAGCGTGTCGATCTACATGTATCAGTATCTTTACGAAAATTTCGGCCTTCATACAGCCTTCTACACGTTCGGCTGTTTCTGTTTTCTAACGTTTTTCGCAAGCTTAATTTATGTTCCAGAAACGAAAGGAAAAACGTTAGAAGAGATTCAGATCATGCTCAAAGACTGAAGGAAGATCTGTTCCAGGTTTTATAATTGAAGTATCTCATTTTGAATATATTGTGATAATTTCAACGGATATTTATCCACGGTTGGGGCAGTTTTTCATTAGGAATGCTCAATATAATGCACAGAGTATAGTGATAGTTTTGCAGTATTCAGTTTGTATAATTAAAGTTCAACGTAGCATAAAATATTTTCAATAAACTGCTCCACAAAAGTTCACAAAGTCTTGATATATTTCAAACGATATATGTTGTTCACAAGATGTTGATATATTAGAAATTGTTATCTTTCTTACCTAGTTTTTTTGCTTTAAGGTTTGAATGCTCTTTCAGTTCAAAAATAAATCATCTTCAGTGTTTTCGATTAGTTCAGATCGTTGTTTCACGTTTTTGCCTAGATGCAAGTAGAGTTAATAGGAGTATTGAGGGAAAACGTCTTCAAGGATTTCTAGGCTCATTCATCGCTTTCAGCAAAAGGGAAAAGTGACCGAAAGGATCAAAAGTGGACGCGCAAGATGTACTCTACAGTACCTGTCGCATCAGCGTCTTCTACATCCTTCTGGTGTTGTGGTTTTAATTGAAACAGTGCGTCAAAGACTTATGAGGTTAACTTATGCTCACGACAGCTGTGAAAATGAGTTAAACTCATACAAGCTTCAAAACGTGTTCGATTAGCATGTGCAACAGAATACGTAAATTGAAATGACGAGTGACAATTCGTCTTATTAACCTACGCTCACGACGACTGTGAAAATGAGTTTAACTCATACAAGCTTCAAAACGTGTTCGATTAGCTGTGCAACAGAATACGTAAATTGAAAGGACGGGTGCCAATTCGTCTTATTCACAGATGAATCAAGATATGGACCATTTTCGGTCATGTTCGAGTATGGACTCTTCATTTGGTACCCAGTAAACGTAGATCGTTGACCAAGTCTTCAACAATTGTTTATGTCTGTTTCGTGCTGGTATTCGCCCACATTTTTTTTTAGGGTGATAATCGTATCATATTTGTTGCTGATGTCATAGAACATCGTGGTATCTTACATTTGATATTACTGCCTTTATTGCCTGATTTTATTTACATTGAGTACGTTTGGGATCAGCTACAGGTATTGGATTTGCATCAGCGATCCCTACAGATACTCAAAAAATTTATGCAGCTTCCACCGCAGCTTCAGAGAAGGATTGATTAAGACCATAACAACAACCTGATAGACAGTATGTAGAGGCGTACGTTGTTGGGATGTAATTGACGCTCGAAGAAGTCATACATCTAATTAATTAAAATTTGTTCTAGTTTTGCAACAAAACTAAATTTTATCGAATCCACAAGAAATGAAAGTTTGTTCACAACTGATTAATTCGTGAAAAGAGAGACATAAAAGCCTCATGAAATGGTAAACATTCTTTTATCATACATGAATATAAGATGACCAATAATTGGCAAGTCTTAAAAACAATCTTAGATGAGATATTATTCTGAATTTAAAGTTAGTCTCAACATTCGTGAACTTTTGAGGAGCAGTTTATTGACTCCCATGTTCTAAAACTCTCGAATATTCTTGTAGCTTTCTCATTGAAATTGAAATTTTATCTAGATAATTCAATATAGTTTATTCTCTTAAATGAGTGGAAGGTTCACCCAGACAATACTCCTAGGCTTACCACTCAATAAATGAAATCACTTTTCGCACTATTGAATTTCGGAAGAATTGTGATTAAAATTATGTTATTTGTAAAAATAAATTCAAAGCCTCTCTATTAATGTTACAATTCAATTCGGCAAATGTAGAATGTCTGACACCCTGCTGTGTAGACTGTTTTGATTTTGTTTGGGACTTTTGAAGGCTTCTTCTTCTTGATGACGCTGCGTCATTTGAAATGACTCCAATTTCGTTAGAAATTTTCCTCTAATTTCATTTTTTCTATTGATATAAATATTGAAAGGTTAATGAGAAACCAAAATTTCTGGAAAGACTGAGGCAAATATAAATCGAAATGCTTGCAAGGAAATTATAAATAATATAAAATTAGTTCAAAGTGATTATGAAATTTTTTTTCTGTTTCATTCGGCATATTAATGTGGTTTATGGTTTGAGTTTCCCAATTAAAATGTAAATGTGCACATTTAACCATCGTACTTTGTCGTATTTCATTTCTTAACTAAATAGATGTTTGAAAATATTTTCTAAAGAATACTTTGAAGATATTCCATAATTCATAGTCTGAGGATTGATGAAAATATAGAAAAACATATATGTTAACAATTGAATTGAACGATGAAGATTCAGGAAAAGATGACCCACAACTCATTATTCAATTTCATTTAAATCATGCATTGTCAAAATATTCACGGAAAAATATTTAAATTGGATTTAAACTCATTCTTAAACATTACAAATCATGAAATGTGGTAAAACCAATTGTTTGAATAGTGATTACAACTTTTCGAAGGCTAGAACTCCGAAAACATTCGGTTAGACAACAATTTTTTTGAAATGGTATAGAAATCATGAACCAACAGTATTTCTTCGTCATTATCAAGTGTTACAAGCAAAAGATCATATTTCGTTACTGGAATTTTATCATCAAACACTAAATTAATTTCACAATATCAGTGGTTGTAATTTTTACTTTGTAATATACTTTCAAATATAAGAAAGCCGATGAAAATATATTATTGATTTTTTGAACAGATTTGCTGTATTGCAACTTTATAGATAAACGATCCTTCTTATATTAGTTCAATTTCATTATGAATTCTATCTGTTGGAAAAGACCCACTATTGTAAACACATATACTTGTTTATGTACATATGTATGATTCTAAAAATATATAAATAATTAATAAAGATATTTTTCGTTTATTTGTATTTTTTTTCTGAGTTAAGCGCACGTCAAGAATGTCATTGTTACATTTGCAAGAAATATTGATCTGTTACATCTTGAAATATACAGAATGCGATAATGGATATTTGCTTACGGCACATCGTTCCAAGCAAGCAACTTTAACTTCGTTGATTAACTATGTTAAAGGGCGGATGATAGTCGATATATCTGTGTTTAAACCATGTGATGCAAAGTTTTGCTTAGAATTCAATGAATCGAAGATAACCAAGAACACAAAATGAATACAGGTTCAAGCAGAGATACATCTTTTTATAGAGATCACTGCGTACGATTCACTGAGTATTCAGGAATATAGGAATTCAGGATTGTATCTTCAAATTAAAAACTTCAGTTTGCTTTATGTGTGTTATTGAGCAAAATTTGCTGTTCGGGGACTAGCTTTGAGGAACTGTATTCGACCAGATCAATTTTGGACCACTTTTTCGACTAATTCAGGCCTTATTTAATCAGTAATACGAGTTATGTTGGCTTCAAAGCGTCTATTGTTTCTGGTTTATCAACATAAACCAATGACTTGACATAACCCCAAAAAAATAATCCAATGGAGTAATGTCGCATGATCTTGAAGGCCAATTAATTGGACCATTTCTCGAAATAATGTTATCGCCAAATCTTTCTTTCAATCAATCAATTCTTACGGTAGCACTATGAGGTGTAGCACCATCTTGTTGGAACCAAAACACTTCTGGGTCGATAAAATTCAAATTTTGAAACAAATAATCATCGATCCGTAACGAGCACCATTCACTGTAACATTAGCCCCATCATCGTTTTCAAAGAAATATGGACCGATGATGCCTCCAGCGTGTAAAGCACACCATACAGTGCATTTTTCAGGATGTAATGAAACCTGCAGAACTTCTTGAGTATTGTTTTCACTCCATATACGGCAATTTTGCCTGTTTACATAGCCGTTCAACTAGAAATGAGCTTCATCACTAAACATAATTTTACGATAAAAAAGTGGATCAACTTCAAGCTGTTTTAGGGCCCAATCAGCAAACAAATGACGCTGGTCACGTGGGTTTAGTTCTTAAACCAGTTGGATGTTGTATGGATGTAGACCAAGATCTTTAGGCATTTAGGCTTTCTTGATTGTTTCGGTCTCTACTTGACGGAAATTCATCGTAAATGATTTGAAGTAAAACACTTTATTTCCGCTTATTTTTATTTTTCAACGACAATTGTTTCGTCAATTACATATTGACTTCGTCAGGTGAGTATGGTTACTAACTACTTTACAAAATCTTTCTCCTTAAATACAAGTTTCCCTAAAAATACGTGATAAAATGAAGTTTACAAGGAATTTATTAAAAAAGGTTCAACAACGGAGAACGGTTCACATCTGTTTGGTCGTTCAACAAAATATTCAGTTTATGATGCCGGTTTATTTCCATTGCTTCTAAAAGGTCCAATCTATTGCATTTGTTCTCAAAATGAAGAACTTCAAAGTTATGGTCAAAATCATGTCCGGATTCTTGTAGATGCCTAGCATAAGTGGAGTTTGATTTATTCTTAACGAATGAATTCTGGTGTTCCTGGATCCTACTCTCAAAAGATCTACCCGTTTGGCCAATGTATACATATGGACATGTACCACAATTTAATATATTATATATTATTATATATAGGTTAAATTGTGGTACATGTCCATATGTATGTTTGGCCAATGTATACATATGGACATGTACCACAATTTAATATATTATATATTATTATATATAGATTAAATTGTATATATATGGACATGTACCACAATTTAATATATTATATATTATTATATATAGATTAAATTGTGGTACATGTCCATATGTATACATTGGCCAAACATACATATGGACATGTACCACAATTTAACCTATATATAATAATATATAATATATTAAATTGTGGTACATGTCCATATGTATACATTGGCCAAACGGGTAGATCTTTTGAGAGTAGGATCCAGGAACACCAGAATTCATTCGTTAAGAATAAATCAAACTCCACTTATGCTAGGCATCTACAAGAATCCGGACATGATTTTGACCATAACTTTGAAGTTCTTCATTTTGAGAACAAATGCAATAGATTGGACCTTTTAGAAGCAATGGAAATAAACCGGCATCATAAACTGAATATTTTGTTGAACGACCAAACAGATGTGAACCGTTTTCCGTTGTTGAACCTTTTTCAATAAATTCCTTGTAAACTTCATTTTATCACGTATTTTTAGGGAAACTTGTATTTAAGGAGAAAGATTTTGTAAAGTAGTTAGTAACCATACTCACCTGACGAAGTCAATATGTAATTGACGAAACAATTGTCGTTGAAAAATAAAAATAAGCGGAAATAAAGTGTTTTACTTCAAATCATTTAGGCTTTCTTTTAAAAATGAAAAACGTGATAAATCAAATGTGTAAGGGATGTTAACGCTTATAGTTTATTTGATTAAATAAAATGATAGTGATAATGAAAACTTTGGATAGTTGTTCTATTCCGTTGAGTTTACAGTATACCTCGTGTTCAATTCATCATAAAATCTACGAAGATCTTTAGATACCTGGTGAGCGGTTAATTGTGCGGTTTAGTGTATTCATGAATAGCACTACGAGTGCTACGAGAGCTATAGAAACATATTTGTAGTTGATGAATTTCTAAAACTACATTGTAATTAATTTCAAGTAAGAGGTCTACTCACCACCTTAAAATATTTAGAGACGAAATCAAAAGTTTACAAAACGCTGTAATCACAAGCCCAACAGGATAAAAAAGTTTTGGTGAATCAAGTTGGACAATAACACAGCATTTTCTGCAACGACTGCGTTTTTACAAGTGCCTCTGATTAATGCGGATTATTACGATCGTATTAGATAAAAATGTAAAATATGTAACAAGGTGTTAACAAATATCAACTCCTGGCTTTTAGGATCAAATGATATAGTACCATTATAAACACGGATAAATTTAAATTAGCCTTGTGTTTTCATACGAGATAAGAATAAAATACATATTTTGATAGAAAAATTTTCAGTACATTCCGAACGATGTCCTAGCAACACCTTAAATTAGTAATTATCTAGGAGAATGTTTCTCAGAACTTACATTGACTTATTCAAAGGAACAGGCCCGCAGCTGCTCTGCATGCTTTTCGGTGAGTAGATTCTAACAGAGAACAATTGAAGACTCATTTCCCATTATTATTCCATTGATTTTCCACTAGAATTCTTAATTGGTTCGATATTAGCCATTTCTATGTGTTGCAAATCAATGGAATTTATTCAACTATAAGCTGTAGAAAAATCTAACAAATTATTTTAAAGTTGAAACGTTTATTCAATTTCATATATTTGTTCTCCTTGTTATGTAATGGATGAGACGATATGAAATTGTCAGGCACCTTTTCTTATTATCTTTTTGATGTTGGTCATTCCGTTATTAAATTCTCTTTATTGGTCTATTTAATGTTCAAATAATTGATTTTCCGCGCCTCAAATATAGGCAATCAATGATACTATTTTCACGTCCGTCTCAAGTAACAAAACGGTCTTGTATTTCATCTGCGCAAATTTGACAATATGGAATAATAATCAGTTCGTGTTTCTCGAGTATTGCGAATATCAATTTCCAATTTTGTTTCATTTATTCAACCCTTGTGTTGGATAATTTGGAAAATTGTTGCTAATACTGGAATTTGCTGATTTTTTTTGGATATAATTATCACGGTTGGGAATCAAGTAAAATATCTGTCTTGTACGAGATAAATTTCCATACTCTGGTACCCATACTGTAGAAAAGCCGCCCTTCATCTTAGGTACCGTTAATATACTGTCCATTTTTTTTGTCTTCATAAATGTTTATTGCAGGCTTCTTTTATAACTTTTAATTTTAAATTGGCGTGTTGGTTTATGCAAAACTCTTTCCTGGAACCTGAGACTTAAGCACCTAATTGCCTTACACTGGGTGTTGGAACAACTTTTTCTGATTAGGAGCGAACGAAGGTAAAACTCACCATCTAAGGACTTCGTTCTCTGGATTAGTACAACCTTTCTTTTTCCTTTATTGAAATTTCTGACAATAATTATTATTTAACCAAAATTTGGACATATTTGAATAACTATATTGGTTCATACTACTCTGTCAAGAAAGTACCGGGAATTTTCGCCTTCAAAATAGGCTCCATTTGCTCCAATACATCTATGCCAACGGCACTTCCAATTATCGAAACATTTTTATATGCGCTTTCCGGGATGGACTTTAGCTCTCGCGCCGAATTTTGTTTTATGGCTTCAATCGACTCAAAACGGGTGCCACGAAGGGGCAATTTTAGTTTTGGGAAGAGGAAAAAGTCGCAGGGAGCCAAATCCGGCGAATACGGTGGTTGCTGAAGCACGTTTGTTGAGTTTTTGGCGAGAAAGTCAGTCACAATCGTAGCTCGGTGAGAAGGCGCGTTATCGTCATGCAAAATTCATGAGTTGTTCGCCCACAAATTTGGCCGCTTCTTACGGATACCCTCACGCAAACGTTTCATAACGCCTAGGTAATACTCCTTGTTTACCGTCTGGCCCTCTGGAACGAATTCGTAGTGCACCACGCCACGGATATCGAAGAAAACAATGAGCATCACCTTCATTTTCGAGTGGCTTTGGCGTGGTTTTTTCGGTTTCGGCTCATTTTTTGCCACCCATTCCGATGATTGCTGGCTTGTTTGCATATCGTACTCGTAGACCCAGGTCTCATCACCAGTTATAATGCGTTCCATGAATGTAGAATCGGAATTACAGCGATCCAGCATGTCTGAAGCAACCTGTTCGCGATGACGTTTTTGAAGAAAATTCAGGTCTTTCGGTACGAGTCGTGCGACCACCTTTCTCATGCCCAAAATATCAATCAAAATCGTACGTGCGGACTCGTGGGATATCTTAAGATCATGTGCTATCTCTCTCAAGCTGGTACGACGGTTTTCCAGCACCCTTTCCTTAATTTTGTCGACGTTATCTTCGATCGAAGCCGTCGATGGGCGTCCGGAACGAGGCAAGTCTTCGACCACTTTACGACCGTCCTTGAAGGCTCTGTACCACTGATATGCACGAGTTTTCGATAGAGCATTATCACCAAAGGCCTTTTGCAACATTTTCAATGCATCGGCACACGAAAATTCATTTGCAACACAGAACTTCAAACAAATTCTTTGCTCAACGTAATCACCCATAGTAAAAATCGGCACGCACTCTGACATCGACTGACTTAATTAGCTGTTGCAAACACACTAGTTGACAGATCCCGCTCAAGCTTGGCATAGTAATTAAGGACAGTGGTACCAACCTAGGAAAAAAAATTTTTACCTGCCTCATTTCCCCGCCAGATTAAAATCGATAATTCCCGGTACTTTCTTGACAGAATGTATCGATTCGAAGATCTGATTTATATCGTAAAGTTTGTGACTTCTTCAGATAGTTTGATTTTTGATCACTTTTTTAATATTTAGTTGATTGTGAAATTCTCTATAAATGAAAGCCGGCATTCATAAACAAGATATTTGTTGAAACTTAAATGCACTCTATTGCAAATCATTCATTACATTACATTTATTTATTTGGTCAAAATTATAATACTTTTTTCTATAAGTTCATATAAATTTGGTAGTTTTGGGAGTATCGTAGAAAGTAGGAATCGTAAATTGTATATAATTTATTCTATTAAAACTATCTGGCGCCCCCCTATATATTGTGGCGTTCATTTCTGATTTTAGACTGAAAAATCATTAAAAATCCACTCCCTTCTTCACTGGAGCTAAGCCACGAGCTTTCTTCACTCATAATTTATGTTACATCTAGAAAACTTTATAGAATAATTCACTTGTATAAAAAAATTAACTTTACATAAATAATTGGCACCGCAACGTGTGGACCCCATGTTTTTCTCGGCTATATGATTCAATATTTCTTCTGATATTTATTTCTGATTTTCATTTCATAAATTTTGTTACTTGAGACGGACGTGAAAATTATATCGTTGATTGCCTATATTTGAGGCTCGGAAATTAATTATTTCAACATTAAACAAATAGACCAATAAAGAGAATTTAATAATGGAATTACCGACATCAAAAAGAGAATTAGGGAGGGTGCCTGACGATTTCAATTCAATATTCATTGTGTAGTTAACAGCATGTAGAGGGTCTGGTAAGATATTTTTGTTAATTATTTTTATAACATAAATAGAGGTTAATTCTTGATAGAAGGTATATAAAATTATTTAAATATTTTAAAAATTTTAAAGAATTTTTAAAATTAGCCTTCTACATATTTAATTCCAAAAGATTTTATATTTAATGATTATAACTTCTGAAAATAAATTAAAATAATGTCGTATAAGTACCACTTATATCATGACATATAAAATAAACATTCATTATAAGACATCCGAATGGTATAACAAAATCCAATAAATAAAAATTATTAACCAAAATCCTATAAATTAAATATTTTGAATAGACAAAATTTTGTTTCTGCTGATCAATCTTATGAAAACCAATATCTTTCAAGAATATCCAACATAATCTTAAGAATTTCATTACAAAACTATCTTACTTAGACTATTCAATATTATTGGATATCTAACCAGGTACTTTATATAAAAACTCAAGATATGTAAAACATTACTGCAAAACAAGTTTTAAGATCAATTTTGCTTTTTCAGTATTCAAATATTCATATTCAAAAAATATAACATCAATTAACAACAAATATTCACTTACCCTTCAGTCTTCTAGAAATAGTTCTACCGAAATGAAACTTTTAAGTGTGGTGAGGAATGGTTCACCACACACAAAAGTATATCTGTGGTTCACCCTTGATCTAGAAGATTGAAAGACAATTTAACGGCCTCTGCTATAGCACAAGGACTATCTGTATAAAGAATGTTAAGGAAACCAAATAATTATATATTATGAATAAAATAACATAAATAGAGGTTAATTCTTGATAGAAGGTATATAAAATTATTTAAATATTTTAAAAATTCTAAAAAAAAATTCAATCTTCTAGATCAAGGGTGAACCACAGATATACTTTTGTGTGTAGTGAACCATTCCTCACCACACTTAAAAGTTTCATTTCGGTAGAACTATTTCTAGAAGACTGAAGGGTAAGTGAATATTTGTTGTTAATTGATGTTATATTTTTTGAATATGAATATTTGAATACTGAAGAAGCAAAATTGATCTTAAAACTTGTTTTGCAGTAATGTTTTACATATCTTGAGTTTTTATATGAAGTACCTTGGTTAGATATCCAATAATATTGAATAGTCTAAGTAAGATAGTTTTGTGATGAAATTCTTAAGATTATGTTGGATATTCTTGAAAGATATTGGTTTTCATAAGATTGATCAGCAGAAACAAAATTTTGTCTATTCAAAATATTTAATTTATAGGATTTTGGTTATTTATTGGATTTTGTTTTACCATTCGGATGTCTTATAATGAATGTTTATTTTATATGTCATGATATGAGTGGTACTTATACGACATTATTTTAATTTATTTTCAGAAGTTATAATCATTAAATATAATCTTTTGGAATTAAATATGTAGAAGGCTAATTTTGAAATTTTTTTAAAATTTTTAAAATATTTAAATAATTATTTTTATTTTTTAAATATGAAGTCGAGCTGATGATTTGCGGTTGTTATAATTCCAAATTATTTTTTAGGGATGTTCTACATGTTTTAAGAATTTTTTTAAAGGAACTTATTTTGATCAAGTTATTTTTGAAGAAGTTCTTGAGGTTATGTTTTGCTTTTTTAGAGGGAATTTAGTTGTCATAAAACAAGGAATGAAACAAGATTTTGTACTCTTCAAGTATTTATTTAATCATTTTTAGTTGACAATTTATATTTCTTTGAATTTCTTTCGTTCCCTTCGGTACTGTATAATGAGTATTAATTCTATGTCTACTAAATTGACACGGTGTGTTCAAAAGACATTTATTCAATTAAATTCTAAAAATTTTGAATGAAAATGTTTTTGAAATTATAATTTGTAGAAGAAAATTTGAATATCAAAACAGATTTAATCTGTTAGTCTTCTACAATTTTAATTCCAAACAAAATTTTTATTCAAAAAACTTTTAGAATCAAATTAATGTCTACACTAAGCACCGCTTATATTTAATAGACGTATATAATCAAAACTCAATATACAATGTCAAATGGAATAAATAAACCAACAAATATAAAAAAGGCAATTAAAATTAATAAATAAATATTTGAAGGAGACAAAATATTGTTTCTGATCTTACTTTAATGAAACCAGTTCCTTTTCAAAAACATAAAACAGAACTTAAGGATTTCTTAAAAAATATAATTTATTTGAAATATTTTATATATTTGAATATTCAAATAAGTTAATTCAAAAATCTCTCAAAACATGCACTATATCTTCAAAAAACAATTATAATTCGGATAATCTCTTCATCGGCCCTAGATAATATATAAAATATCAAAATCAACTAACAATCAGTATATCATACCTTAGAGTGTAACCGACACTTGTTTAAAACAGACTAACCTTAAAAATCCAGGTAGTCAGTTCGTCACAAAATCACAGAAAACTGTAAGGTATTATAAGGTTATCTTTCAACCATTGACATTCCAGAATGAGATTAAGTCAAGCCTAAATATAATTATATATTATGTATAAAATAAAATAGAAAAAGGCTTTTTACTTGATAGAAGAAATATAACAAAATTTGAATATCAAAACAGATTTAATCTGTTAGTCTTCTACAATTTTAATTTCAAAAAAATTTTCATTCAAAAAACTTTTAGAATTAATTTAATGTCTACAATAAGTAATAGACGTATATAATCAAAACTCAATATACAATGTCGAATGGAATAAATAAACCAACAAATATAAAAAAGGCAATTAAAATTAATAAATAAATATTTGAAGGATCTATCTAGGGTCGATGAAGAGATTATCCGAATTCCAATTGTTTTTTGAAGATATAACTTATTTGAATATTTAAATATATTAAATATTTCCAATAAATTATATTTTTTGAGAAATCCTTAAGTTGTGTTTTATGTTTTTGAAAAGGAATTGGTTTCATTATGGTAAGGTCAGAAACAAAATTTTGTCTCCATCAAATATTTATTTATTCATTTTAATTGCTCTTTTTATATTTGTTGGTTTATTTATTCCATTTGACATTGTATATTGAGTTTTGATTATATACGTCTATTAAATATAAGCGGTGCTTATTGTAGAGGTTAATTTAATTCTAAAAGTTTTTTGAATAAAAATTTTTTTGAAATTAAAATTGTAGAAGACTAACAGATTATATCTGTTTTGATATTCAAATTTTGTTATATTTCTTTTATCAAGTAAAAAGCCTTTTTCTATTCGATTTGTAGAAGGTTTACAGAAAAAATCTGTATGATATTAGAAAATTTTGTAATAATCCTTTTATCAAGAGAAAACCTCATTTTGATTTAATTTGATGTAAAAGTTATTTTTATTTTGTTGTTATTGAAATTTCACACTATTAATTTACAGGAATGTAGAAATGTTATGATACATGGAAAATTGACATAAAGAAAAAATACCTTGAATTCAAATAATAAAATATATACTCATTCTTCTTCTGCATTATGAATTGAGTACACGTTGATTCATCAGATCTTCTGAAGAGGGCTCTTACTTTTTCTGAAAACAAACATTCGCAAAAACTACCCTGTATGTATTCGGTAGGTAAAATGAATTCTGGCCATTTTAATGTATTCCGAAAGCAAAAATGGTAAAGCATCTTTGTTTTGGTAGTGAGCGTTCTGATTTTATTTACATGCATAATGAAGCAGTAATCTTGGTTGAATTTGCTTGATAATGAATAAATAGTTTTTTTCATGACGTGTTTCCATAGGCAAATAGGAAGTTGTCTGGCAAACAATTTATTATCCTACCGAGATAATAGAAAATCTGGGTTTTCGTATTTTCAGCTGTTTGCGTTAGCCACATTATCATGTGTATAGATGAAAGCTGTTTTGATATTTTGCAATTAAGTTTGATGCAACAATATTGAGAATATGTTTCATTGTTCATATGTTTCAACCTATTATGATTAACTTCAGCAAACTAAACGGCCTCAGAAATTTAAATAACGTTTCATACCCTAGCTTCCTTAATATGTTATTATTTAAGGGGGCGCAAGATATTTGTAGTTATTTCCAATCGCGAATTACAGTTTAATTCAGTCTGCTTCCATATTTTCTCGAATACTTGAACATTATAATCGAATAAAATTCAACACCGCTGAAATTTTCAATGTTTGAACTGTGAAGTATATGAATAGTTGCGAAAAAATTCAGGGGGTGATTCCTTGTCAAAAAATAGGGTGGGTCTGTCATATAAACTTTATTTTTTTCAGCCCCCCTGCTTAGTTACAGACCCTTGTAGAAAACCAAAAAACTGACAACAATTGTAACTGAATCAAAGTTAATCAAAACTAGTCAGTTGTCATAACAAAATGACATCCGCTTACTAGATAGATTCTAGTTCGGAAATAATTCCACCCTCTACGACTCGCGCTATCACGTTAATAAATTATTTTTTTCTCTAAAATCTTGAATTTTAGCAAGTAATTACAAGAGACCTCATTTTTTAAGAATGGATCAAGCTATCCAAAATTATTTTTTTTATTGTAAAATAGGAATATGGAAAAAAGTTTCTTGCGAAAGAAGGTTTAGGGGTGGCCTTTTTTACTTGCACTCATAAAGGAACACCACCAAAATTATTCTTGAGTGCCTTCTCGCTCGCATAATATGTCTGCTTAATTTTATTCTTGTCAGTTTTCTGGTTTTTTGGAAAAGCTAAGCGTCTCCACATGGAACGAAATTTCACCGAAGATAAAAGAAATCTTTACCATCGCGGTAAGAGAAAAAACTTTCCGAATGAAATATTAATCTTCACAGGAAAGACTGATATATAGATTCTCATTTTAATTTACTGAATTAACTGTGAATGTGATCGAATCTAAACAAATTTCATCAAATTATTATGATTTTCGGGATGATTCACTGAACTCTTTAAACAGGCGTGATGCACATGTCTGCCTGTGACGCCAGTGACCTTGTGTTCCACGTCGAAACCAAGATCTTGGTCCATTCCTATACAAGATCCAAATGGTTCAAGAACTAAAGCCACTTGAACATAATAAGCATCGTTTGTTTGCTGATAGGACCCTAAAACAGCTTGAAGTTGATCCACTTTTTTATCGTAAAATTGTGTTTAGTGATGAAGCTCATTTCTGGTTGAACGGCTATGTAAACAAGCAAAATTGCCATATATGGAGTGAAAACAATCCTCAAGAAGTTCTGCAGATTCCATTGCATCCTGAAAATGCACTATGGTGTGCTTTGAACGCTGGAAGCATCATCGGTCCATATTTCTTTAAGAACAATGATGGAGCTAATGTTACAGTGAATGGTGCTCGTTTCAGATCGATAATCAATAATTATTTATTTCAAAATTTGAATGGTATCGACCCAAAGTGTTTTGGTTCCAACAAGATGGTGCTATACCTCATGCTGCTACCGTAACAATTTATTTATTGAAAGAAAGATTTGACGATAACATTATTTCGAGAAATGGCCCAGTTAATAGGCTTCCAAGATCATGCGACATAACTCCACTGGATTATTTTCTTTGGGGTTATGTCAAGTCAATGGTTTATACTGATAAACCAGAAACATGCAAGCCAACATAACTCGTGTTATTGATGAAATGAGGCCTGAATTACTCGAAAAAGTGGTCCAAAATTGATCTGGTCGAATGCGGTTCCTCAAAGCTAGTCGTAGTGGATATATGCCAGAAATTATTTTCAAAACATAAATGTCATAAAATTATCTTTCTAATAAAAAAAATTGGCTTCAATCCAATTTAAATGTGTTTTATTTCAATTTAAAGTTATATCACTCTAAAAAAAACCCGATATATTTTGTGTGGCAATAAATCAAAAAGCAATGTCCATATAATGCGTTGTTCGGAGTTTTCTCTCAGCGTATTCTGTTTCTGAGTTCAATCAACAATATAATATCTTTTGGTGTTAACACACATTCATATTAATGTCGGTGAATGAAAACTCCCATTATTCCTTTTCGGGAAATTATTTATTTCGATGGCTACTATTGCACGTTGAAAGAAAACGATCACCTTTTAAAACACACTCTTTATGCCAAAACAGAGACGTGTATAAGTAGCATTCAATGAATTTGACACCTTTTTTTGATTTGATAGGTACCCTCAATGCTCTCTCCGATGGCATGCATATGGGATGGTCCGCTCCAACAACTCCAATATTGCTGAAAGAAGATAGTCCAATTAAGCTCACACATGACGATGTAGTCTGGCTGGAAACTTTATATATGATATTTGGTCTAGTAAGCTTACCAGTAACTGTTTATCTCGCAGACAAAATTGGAAGGCAAAAATCAGTTCTTGTAGCTTCAACAACCAGTCTTATCGGATGGATTCTTATCGGTAATGTTCATTTTTTGGGTATTGTATCTCAGTGAATTTTCCTGAGATTCTATTAATATGAAATATTAATTATTCTTACTAATATTATATTTATTTAATTGATTCGTTCCCTGCTTCATGTAATTTTATTCTAATTTAATGGAATAATGAAGAGTTAATCCCACATATTCACCACTAATGAACAACAATGTTTCGCGAACACTGTGGCTTCGCTTAGGTTTACATTTTCAACTAACTCAAAACAAGAAATATGACATCTCAAATGAATAGGGTTTGGTCAAAATTTGAAAAGAATTAATGACATTTTGAATCGTCTTGGAATCTGTCAAGATCAAAACTATTTTCAGTTTAACAACACCATTTAGAGGTACTTTTTGTGGTGGGGATTTAATTGCAGATTGCGCACGCTTCGTGTTAACTAAAGTGCCATTTCAGTTCAGTAGTGTTTGACAATTCATAATGGAAAGACTCAGCCCGGCACAGGGTCTACAAATTGTTCAACTTTATTATGAAAATGGGCGTTCTACAAGGAATGTGTATCAGGCGCTTAGAGCAACTTATGGTCCACATAATCGGCCGAACGCACAATTAGCTCTACCATCCGTTAGTTTGAGACCCAATTTTCATTATTGGATAATATCCGACCAAATTGACTACACGGATCTTTCTTTAAAAGCTCACAAAATTCAACTAGTGAAAGAACTGTAGCCGACCGACCTTCCAAATCGTTTCCGTTTTAGACGTTGAGTTCTTGACAAGCTTGCCCGATACATATTCCTTGTAGAACGCCCATTTTTGTAATAAAGTTAAACAATTTCTAGACGCTGTGCCGGGTTAAATCCTCCCATTATGAATTGTCAAACACTTCTGAACAGAAATGGCACTTCAGTTAACACAAGGCATGCGCAATCTACAATTAAATCCCCACCACATAAAGTACCTCTAAATGAATCAGCTGAACCTCTTATCAAGTAAAATCCACAATTAAATAATATTTAAATAAGGTTATTCTGATTTTCACAAATTTTTATTGTTATGTTTACAACAATCGTTTCGCTATCACAGTAGCATCATCAGGCAAGATTACACTTTGAATAACTGTTGTTCAAAATGTAATGTCTATTCTATAGTGACCCCATGGAAGCGAATGATTATTTTCTGTTAAGAATCATTTTGTATCAATTTTACATAGAGCTACTTTTTCTTGTTCAATTGAATATACAATGGTGATAATTGTCCTTATTAATATCATTATCATCATCATTAAAAACTATATTGAATTGAATCAGTCCTTACTTGGTGAAAATCCATATTAAATAATATTTAAATAAGGTTATTCAAAATGTAATCTTTTTTTTTTTTATCAAAACAAATTGAAATATGTTTATCTTCTACAATTTTAATTTCCAAAAGAATTTTTTTATTCAAAAACTTTTAGAATTAAATTAATGTCTAAAACAAGCACCGCTTACATTTAATAGACGTATATAATCAAAACTCAATATACAATGTCATATGAAATAAATAACCCAATAGATATACATTGTAGACATTGTATATTGAGTTTTGATTATATACGTCTATTAAATGTAAGCGGTGCTTGTTTTAGACATTAATTTAATTCTAAAAGTTTTTGAATAAAAAAATTCTTTTGGAAATTAAAATTGTAGAAGATAAACATATTTCAATTTGTTTTGATATTCAAATTTTGTTATATTTCTTCTATCAAGTAAAAAGCCTTTCTATTTTATTAAAATGTAATCTTGCCTGATGATGCTACTGTGATAGCGAAACGATTGTTGTAAACATAACAATAAAAATTTGTGAAAATCAGAATAACCTTATTTAAATATTATTTAATATGGATTTTTACCAAGTAAGGACTGATACAATTCAATATATAAAATCCACAAGTTCCTTTTGAGCTGAAATTTTGATGAATAAACTCACTTGTATCATAGGAACAAATGTTTTCTTTATTAGTACACTTCACAATCCATCTTCAGATGACTGAATACTAAAAAAAGAGATACGAAGTATTTACAGTAGACAGGTACAAAAATGATTACAAGAATGCAAGTATAAAATGTCTGACGCCTTCTCCAGTTCACTCAAACAGGGGCTCTCATCTAAATGGGTTTCGAGGAAGGTACCTCCAGGTGCTTCTTGAGAATTAAGGTCCCAATATTTGTCCATATCTTAGTCGTCAATCTAGAAAGATGAAAAGGTATATTTCTTTCCGTTTCAGTCCTGTTTCAAAGTTCTTCAGAAAGTAAATCTTCCTAGGCGTTTTCTATCTTCTCCATTCTTGAAAGTCAACGTTTATTCCATATTTAGGTTATGATATCTCAAAATCGCAACAAACCAAATTCGAGGACCTCCCACCCCTAGAAAAAGCAAACCATTCTTTGCTTCGCTAATAGTTCAGTTAATCAATCGAACTCAGAGTGAAACATTCGGTTAGGCTACTGGTTTAACCTTCGATCACTAATTGTTTATGTATTTATTTCAACTCCTTGGTATTCAATATTGTGTAGCCGTAAGACAATTAGTTCTTTTGGTTGAGATGGTGTACAATTATTTTCATTTTTGTTGTCTCAGGATGAGAAACAATAAATATACATTGTTAGTTCTACGAAAGTGTTTGGATTTATCACCTATTTAACATCTATCCTTTCAACGATTACGGTTACCTAATGGCACCCTCATTATACAAAAGGCAATTTAAAATCTTGTACGCAGAATCAAAGGGAATGAAGCTTAAATATTTCGAATCTGTGGAAATTTTCAAATTAGTGTATAATAAAGATAATCCAAATATCTGAAACTTTCAACGTATTGACTATTTCTTTTGACTGTGTGAACATTTCATAACACTTGCATTCTTGTTAGCATTTCAAGGACCTGCTTACTTCAAAAACTCTGTACCCCTTGCTGAGTTTTAAGTCGTCTGATGATGGCTAATATTTCGAAAAGGCAATCTCAAGAAGGTGTGATTTTTTAAATTTTTGCCAAGTGTAACATAGTGAATTCGAAAATCTTGTTTAATTATGATCAACTACCGAATAGCAACGACCAAAACAGCACCAAAATATTTTTTTGATCTTTTAGGAACTGCCAATAGAGTCGAGTACCTTTATATAGCGAGAAGTCTAGTAGGCGCTGCAGCCGATGTTGCCTTCGTATGTTCGCCTATGTACGTTGCTGAGATTGCCCATAAAAAGATCAGAGGCTTCCTGGCAGGAACTATTTACGTCATGGAACTTGGTGGAGTTCTCCTAGTCTACTGCATTGCACCTTTTGTATCATTCCGGATTCCCCCTATAGTTGGAGCATGTATTGTTACAACACAGCTTATAGTTTTTCCATTTTTGCCTGAATCTCCTTACTACCACATCCTCAAAGGAAACAAAGAGGCTGCAAGGAAATCTCTGAAATTTTTTAGAGGAACTGAAGATATAGAAGATGAGTTCAAAACGATATCCACTGCTATTGAAAGACAAAAGGCAGAAAAAGGTAGACTGCAAGATTTGATATTAGTTAAGAGTAACAGAAGAGCAATTTGGGTTATGACCATTCTTAACTGCGGACAACATATGATTGGATTCACAGCTATACTAATGAATTTGCATTCAATCTTGAACTCTGCTGATGCTTCGTTTCTATCTCCGAATATTGCAGCTATAGTTTACGCAGGAGTTATGTTTATTGCTTCAGTATTTTCTATTTTAGCAGTAGATAAATTCGGACGCAAAGTTCTTGTCAATATTTCATGCATATTATCAGGACTGAGCCTTCTAGCAATAGCCGTATTCTTCCACTTAAAACAATCTTCATTTAATGTTAGTGAATTGACCTGGATACCTATAGTATTCATCATGCTCTATGCTGCATTTTTAAAATTTGGTATAGGTACAGTTCCAATTGTAATGACGTCAGAAATATTTTCAGCGGAAGTGAAAGCTTTAGGCATGACAGTATCTGACGGAATGTACGTATTCTTCTCTGCAATATCTATTTACGCTTATCAGTGGCTGAGCCAATATTACGGCCTCCATTTCGCCTTCTACATGTTTGCTGCATTTTCATGCATAACCTTCATTTTGAATATTTTATTCATACCAGAAACTAAAGGAAAAACCTTGGAAGAAATACAAGTGATGCTCCAGAAATCTAAGAAATCCAAAGAATTTCAAGTTGGAGAAGGATATTAAAAGTTTAATGGTAACCACTCAGAGAAATTGAAATCGCCAAAGTCAAAAGTATTATAAATATATCATAATAACAACATAAAGAAATTAATATCGAGTTTATTTTGTTTCTGCTCACCAACGATGAATTCACAATTGCTCAACACTTTATCCATTCGGGAAACCTTCATCACCAAGCTTTCCTTAATTCTAGACGATTAAGTTTCACCGATGACTGAATGTATAATTTGGAAGACTTCTTGAGTTCAAGAATTTCCAACTAGTTGAAGGTAGATATTTTGATTCGGTGGCCATCGTATAATACGTTAAAAATTCACAAATACTTCCGGCATTATTAAACATATCAAGAATAAGATCAGTTTGTTTTAACCCGTTTATCCAACTTAAATGTTTCAATAATTTACCATCAGATTGTATGACCTGATGTTGTCCCATGTATATAATTATTCTAGGTTTTTTATCTTCAGTATGTGAAATTGATTTGATTTTTTTCTACGATGATGATGAAATTTTTGTCCATACTAATAAAATAAATCTTAATGTGTTTGTTTCTTTAATTGAAGTACACTCTCCTTTACTCTTTAAAATCCAGTTTAGTGATCAGAATCAGGTATTACCGGAACCTATCAGGAAAATGAGTAAAAACTTTAATTTTAGTCTTTTTAGTAGCTATATATGTTAAGCTTGTCCTCACATAATGCAGAAACAATTTTCGACGGATATTTTCGCCTTTTATGCTCTCTCTTTCCAAAGAGATATTATAAGTTGAAAATGTCTGCATTTTTCAAATTTTGAATGAAAAATAATTCCAGAGTTTTGTCCTTCCATCTGTTTGTAAACAAGAAGAATTTTGAAATAAATAACTTACTGATTTAACATGACAATTAGCGCAAAAACTACGATGAGCAAGCGAGTATATGTTATAGACCAGGAGATTCATAGGGCTATATACAGGGTTATCCATTTTGTGCTTCCGAAAGTAAACGTAAATAAAACATTTAGAATATCGATTAGAATTTTATTTCAGTAAAATGCTTGAATCTAGCCATTATGTGTTATGAAATCATTTAAATCTCCTCCGCGTGATCTCTTGAAAAACTCGATCCTTGCGAGTATTATAGGCATAAACACGACCCTTCGCATGACCTCGCAAAAAAATCCAAAGGCGATAAATCACAAGATCTTGGTGGCCAATTCACATCGCCGAAACGAGAAATTACACGTCCTGGGAATTTTTCTTGCAATAAAGCTAAAACGGGTGGTATTGTGTGGCTTGTTGCACCATCTTGCTGGAATCACATCTCTTCCAATTCCATATCATTAATTTCAGACCAGAAGAATCGGTAATCGTTTGGCTATAGCGATGAGAATTGGCGGTTTGAGGTACACCTTCTTCATTTTCAAAGAAGTACGGGCCAATCACTCCTCCAGATCAAATTGCATACCATACAGTGACTTTCTGTAGATGTAAAGGTCTTTCAGCTGTTACATGAGGATTTTCATTGCCCCAGATACGACAATTTTGCTTGTTTACATAGTCACCGAGTGAAAAATATGCTTCGTCGCTGAAGAAAATTCGATGCGAAAAATAGTCATCCAAACGTTGTTGTTCAAGCATCCAATCGGCATATGTTTTACGCATTCTGTGATCAGCAGGCTTTAGTTCTGAACCTCATAAGGATGCAGATTCAAATCCAGATGCCAAATACGCCATAGCATGCTGTAAGAGCATGTTGTGCGCGCCGATACATTGCTCAATTTGGAACTTCTTCAACATTTTCACTTACAGTAGAAATATTTTCTGTCCAACGTGCATTTCGATGATGTATGGGCCTCAAGATATAAGTAACATATCCAGCCTCTTCGAATTTTTTCACTGCGTTACCAATTATATTGGATCATATTATGTCGACCATAAACCCGTAATGCACGAAACGTACCTACTACAGAATCATTGTTTTTGTAGTAAGTTTTCACAATTTTCACGATTCATATTGTTAAATGGCTAACCTTCAACTAAACATATGAGGCTTCGGATCACAGTTCTGTCTGACATATGTCAATGAAACAGTACTGTGAAATCCGGACCACGAAATGGATAAACCTTTATAATCATGCCCTATGTAACAGTTTAAAAATATCTCTAATATTTTTGCATCATGAAAGAGATATTGAAGGCCATTGAAAATATACGGAATGATCCATTTAAATTATCACTCATTTATTGAATGATTTGTTTTGGGACCACCCGTAATAGAAAAATTAATTTCCTGAGATGCAGAAATGAAAGTTCAAGGAGCCTGCTTTCGAACGAAAGTTCTATGATGTTTGTTCCGGCATCCATGGAAGAGCAAGGTACTATTGCAGGACCTGTATATGAATTATTTAATTAGAGTTACATTCATAAAAGCTTGATAGAAGTTTTTATCAATGTTTTCAGAGCAGCCAAGGATTTTTCCTGGATCGGCAAGGTTTAATTTAATTCAATTTTTCATGAAGCAAATTCAAAACACAAAAATTGGATAATATTTGAATGAAGTTATTCTGATTTTCACAAATTTTCATTGTTATGTTTACAACAATCGTTTCGCTATCACAGTAGCATCATCAGACAGGTTTACATGTTGAATGTGATAACGAAACGATTGTTGTAAACATAACAATAAAAATTTGTGAAAATAAGAATGACCTTATTTAAATATTATTTAATATGGATTTTCCCCAATTAAGGACTGATTCAATTCAAAACAAAAATTGGATGTTTGTATTTCGTGAGCGAAAATATTTAAATTTTGGTGGATGACTGTTATATACTATTCATCAGTAGGTTTTCGAAAGAATATTTTGTTCCGAATTCTGAAAACTTTGAAATAGAAAATTGCACTCACATAGTGTAATAAATTTAAACAATATCGGATTCCTCACAGTGTTGCCAGCAAGAAGCTATCAGATTTATTCATTCTTGTGGCACTCGTTAGTTCTGGAATATTTGTCTTTTTGCAAACAATCTAAATATTGGCATCACGATAAATTAGATTTTTCGATAAATCACACAATAAATCTATAATAATATTCATAATCTCTAGGCTCTCTGATATAATCAAGTTTGAAATATTATGAATTGCTTCGCTCGATTAGACTGTTCATCATTTATATGAAGCGAGCATTATAAATAATGCCCCATTTAATCACATAACATACATATACAAAAAACCTCTGAAAAAATTTCGAATATGGAGATTTCAAAATCAATTTTTTTAATTTCTAACAATCTCACTTAATATGCGGGCTAACGACATCTCAAAAAGTATATGATAGCTAAGTTGACTTTCAGAAAATACCTGTTTTTTAAATCAGTTGTAATGCGCTACACCTAACGCCTAGGAATTTTTTAATCATATTTTCATGATTGTTTGGTTGCATCAGTCTTCACTTGATGAAAATCCATATTTAATTTCATTCATTTTCATGATATTCGGCGATAACTGACTTTCCTTCAGGCTGTCACAAAGTTTTCCCATTTTTTTAAATTCGGCATTAAAATTAAAATTGTATCGCAGGGTAATTATTATTTAAAGGAAATATATTTACTATCATATTCCTTATCTCGTAAAACAATATTGTGTAACTTGGATCTGTACAATACATTATTGCAAGATATTTTTATATTTTAATTTCGGGGACTATATATACACATTTCGCAATTCTCATCAAAGGTTTCATAATTATAATAATTAATCCTTTAAATATGCAACATTATTTCTGGAACTAGATTCATATTCAAAAATTCTTCTACTATGGATTTAGATTGCTGAAATAGGTGAATAGACAACTCATTAAAGTGTTTAGGATTTTTATACGAACATTTCTACTTTCTCTCTTTTGTTTGATTGTATCGGTCTTTACTTGTCGGCAATACATCTTGATGATTAAAAGTAAAACAACTTAATTTCCGCTAATTTATTTAATTTCACAACAATTGTTTCGCCATGATAACATGACTTCGTCAGGTGAGTATTGTACTAACTACATATTTGAGATTAAGTTCTTTAAATATTCAAAATATACAGAAAAGAAGGTAGTGGGAATTTAGAGTACTTTGTTTCTTTATTATTATACAAAGTTTCAGAAGAGGTTAAGTAAGGGGGATTTTTTGAGGTCCGTCTGGTCGTATGGGAGAATCTGTTTTTTATTGTATCTGTCAATTTCGAGGATATGCTTTCTGATATTCACGTATCCTAGTGCCTAAAGATCTACCTTGTATTATCCAACAATAGCTGTTGATACAAATTATATTTCTTTAAGGTACACAAACAAAAAGTCCGAAAAAATAACAAGATATTTAAAGAAAAAGAGTAACTGCAACATTTCATTTAAAACAAAAAACACGTTAGGAAATTTAATATAAAATAATAAAGATTTGAATTCTTGATCGTTTCGGTCTCTACTTGACGGAAATTCATCGTAAATGATTTGAAGTAAAACATTTTATTTCCGCTTATTTTTAATTTTCAAGAGGTACCATACTCACCTGACGAAGTCAATATGTAATTGACGAAACAATTGTCGTTGAAAAATAAAAATAAGCGGAAATAAAGTGTATTACTTCAAATCATTTACAATAAAGATTTGATCCATAAAAACAAAAAGTCTGGAGTCTATAGGTTAAACTGAGGTACTGAGGCCCATGTGTATACGTTGGTCAGACAGGTAGATCTTTCGGCACTAGGATACGTGAACACCAGAAAGCATATCTTGGTAAAAACGAAAATTCAACATATGCTGACTATCTTTTGGAGACAGGACATGATTTTGACAACAACTACAAAATCTCACACCTAGAAAATAAGAACCTCAGGTTGAACTACCTAGAAGCCCCCGAAATTAACAGATACAATAAAAAACAGATTCTCCTAAACGACCGGACGGACTTTAATGAATCCCCCTTACTTAACCTCTTCTGAAGCTTCGTATAATAATAAAAAAACAAATTACTGTAAATTCCCACCACCTTCTTTTCTGTACATTGTGAATATTTAAAGAACTTAATCTCAAATATGTAGTTAGTACCATACTCACCTGACGAAGTCATGTTATCATGACGAAACAATTGTTGTGTAATTAAATGAATTAGCGGAAATTGAGTTGTTTTACTTTCTCTCTTTTATCCAGTATAGACCATTGATCGTTTTTTTGGGTTTTGCTATAATACGCTGATATAAACTTCAAATATAAATGGTTAATATCTTAAATATCAAACAGAACTGAGGACATCTCAAACGGCTTTTTCAAACCGTGACTGTAGTATAAAGGGTATTGTTGGAACAAACGAAGATGGGAGATTCTTTGACTTATTTTAAGAAAAATAAAACCCATGAACATGTGACCTCAAAAAATTTTCTATCTATAATAGTATCTACATTTCACAAGATATTCAACTGAAATTTGGCATAATTATTGAAATTTAGAGTTTACACCATGTGGCTTGCCATTTTTTATTGCAAATCTACAGGATGATTTTTTTTCTGGAACACTGTTTTACTCCAGAACTTTTTTCTGCTGAGCCTGTGTTAGTTTGCGGCCCGTGTCCGTTTTCTTCTTGAAATTACCCATGGAATCTCGTCTCTTCGTTTAAATCTTCAATTCAGGAACACCCGGTGTACTTGCCTTATAGTTTTCAATTCAACAAAAGGCAATATGGATAATAATATTGATGTTATTCAAATACAAATGGCGGATACACTTTAGCCAAATCATTGATATTCCACATTTGCTTCACCGTTAGTCTATGTCTTCAGTTTTATAATGAAGGAAACAAGCAAAAATCAACACATTATTTTCCATCAGCTGAATTCCGGATGCGCTCTGAGATTTTCCCTCCTAAAAAAATTACGTATTTAAGGAAGTGGTGCGCCACTGGTTTTCCCTTACAAGAACCTCACTTGCAGTAATACCTCAGCTTATCCGTGTCTCAGACTCATTGATATCATAACTCATACTTAACGTCGCCTTTTCTTTAGCTGGAAATGTTCTTGCAGAACGAACGGTACAATGTAAGGTATTCGTATCCAGCTCGCCGTCTTTGTTTATTGTGTCATTTATAAACGAAGTGTGCCTTTGTTTAAAAAAGAAAACGGGGAACCTTAGTCAAATAGCTTCCTCTGACAGTTTTTGCTACGGGGGCATATTATATATTTCGAGGTGGAATATAAAAAAATCTAGGCAATATCGCAAAGATGTTGACACCTACTTGCAAATGCTTCCAATTCTTCTACACTTCCAGTTGGTGAAGGAATGACGAGAGTTCCACAATCCAAGTCTTGTTTAAAATCTCAAGATATTAAGAATAATGCAGCTATTTGGTGTCTTATGGTAAGAGCAGCTTTTGATCAGGAAAATAACTCATGAAAAAAAGAATTCTTATAGGTCAAATTACCTAGTACATTTCAGGTAAAGGACTTTTTCTCATCATAAATTATAAAATACAAAAATCAATATTAAACAGGGTAATCGTGCATTTGCAACGTCGTTATATACCAAGAATGGAATTATGCAGCTGCTCTTGATATCCATCTCCCAAAAAGATAAAATTAGGAAATTAATAAAAAAGAGGCTAAAGATCAAAAACCCTGCTCGAAAAGATCTCCTGGCAGACCACCTAAAAGATGATATGAAAGCTGATAATCAGCTTACCAATTAAGATTGAGCCCTTAAACAGGGTTAAAAGGCAGTTATAAACAAGAGAAAGAAGAAGAATAGGTTTTTTACTTCAATTTTTGATACGAAGTTGGACCGATGAGGTAATTCCAAATGACCTTTTTGAAGACTTGGTGCATGTTTTTGGAGTTTTTTTGAAAGCACTTTTTCAAAGAAAGTTATTTTCGAATAAATTTTTGAGGTTATGTTGCGCATTTTTGGAAAGTAATTTGGTTTTCATAATACATCGTTACGAATCAAACATTGAATCTTTCAAGTATTTATTCAATATTTCTAATATTTCAACTTTTCGTTATCTTCTTAGCCATGATATTATGGCAAAAGACAAGCAGCTAGCACAAAAGTTGAAATGTCATTCGAAAGCACACTGAATGGGGTATTTTTTTGCTGAAAAAAAAACATGTCCACAAATGATCATTTTTCATCGATAAAATCATTGGAGAAATATGACTGATTTTGTTCACTTCAGGACAGTGATATTCATCTCCTTACCAGGACTGCAATAAGAATTTTTAGCACACAGAACTACCTATCTTGTAGTGAATTTAATGCTGTTGCCAGATATGTAGTCAAATTTGATGAGGCTACAAGGATAACTGAAGTATAATTGATTTTATGGAAAAACTTGAAATATTGCGTGAAACCAAGGGATGTTAAATTAAGGACTAACCATCAACTTTTCGACCATGTGTTATATAACATTTTTTGTTGCAAATAACTTGTATGATATCCCTTTGAAATCTGTCCCTTTTAAAAGTAGACATCCCGTATAGCATCAAGAATATATCGGGTGTTTTTTAGAGTGATAGAACTTTAAATTGAAATAAAACACATTTAAAATAAGATTGAAGCCAAATTTGTTTTATTTGAAAGATAATTTTATGACATTTATGTTTTAAGAATAATTTCCGGAATATGTCCACCACGATTAGCTCTTAGGAACCGCATTCGAGCGGACCAATTTTGGACCACTTTTTCGAGTAACTCAGACCTTATTTCATCAATAACACGAGTTATGTTGGCTTCCAAAGCGTCTATTGTTTCTGGTTTATCAGCATAAACCAATGACTTGACATAACCCCAACGAAACTAATCCATTGAAGTTATGTCGCAAGATCTTGGAGGCCAATTGATAGGACTATTTCTCGAAATGATGTTATCGCCAAATATTTCTTTCAATAAATCAATTGTTACGGTACCAGCATGAGGTGTAGCACCATCTTGATAGAACCAAAAAACTTCTTGGTCGATACCATTCAAATTTTGAAACAAATAATCGATGATCATCAATCTGTAACGAGCACCATTCACCGTAACATTAGCTGCAGGATCGTTTTTAAAGAAATATGAACCGATGATGTCTCCAGCGTGGAAACCACACCATACAGTGCATTTTTCAGGATGAAATGGAACCTGCAGAACTTCTTGAGGATTGTTTTCACTTCATATATGGCAATTTTGCTTGTTTACATAGCCGTTCAACCAGAAATGAGCTTCATCACTAAACACAATTTTACGATAAAAAAGTGGATCAACTGCAAGCTGTTCTAGGACCCAATCAGCCAACAAACTACGCTTATTATGGTCAAGTGGCTTTAGTTCTTGAATCAATTGTATGGGTCTTTATGCAAAATTTTCCATATGATGGATACATAGAGCCCAACTTGTTGTGAACGTGACTTACAGCAGCAATATTTTCTTTTGTACGTAGAGTTCTTTGTCTTGTTTTGGTTGTTGCATCGAGTAGAGAAAATGTTGTCCAAAATCTATCGATAGTTCGACGAATAAGCTGCTCTGATGGATGAGTATGTAAACCATAAATTTCACGAAGTGGTCTATACGTTTGGCGAATAGAACACTGATTTTGAAAATAAATTTCAACAATTTGTAAACATTGTTGCGGCGTGAGTCTTTCCATGATAATTTGTCAATGCTTACTGAACAGAAATGTCAAAACAACATGGCTTCTACCTTCTGTCAAATCACAGTTATCCCTATCGAAAGTTTTATCACTCAAAAAACAACACCCGATATCAGATCGTACCAAAGGTAATTAGAGAAACAGAAAAAATTAAAAGTTCATGTGAGAAATAAAAAAAGACTTATTGAAGAGGATCGATTCGCAATTCTGGATTATCAATTTCAAATAAACTATAAGATGAATTGATATAATGATAATGTAAATTTGGGATCACCCGAATAAATTATCGAAATTAAGAAGTTAAGTGGACCCCTCAACAAGACAAATACCGATGAAGACAATCTGTACCTGAGGACACAAAAAAATGTTATTAAATAAGATATAGAAAAATCCAACATATGGATTCTCTAGATTAGGATAAGGATTAGATGTAATCAAGTTTTCAGTTGAATTTTTCAAAATGAATTTTGAGTTGTATTAGCTGTATACAGTTATTATTGAATAATTCCACAGTTTTTTCCTGGGTTTGATTGTAATTTTAAAACCAGTAAGCAATTATTATTATCATTTTCACTCAACAAGATTCGCTCAAACAGCCTTACTTCCCCAATAAAATATCTACATTCACAGCACATTATTAGTCATCACATAATTTGTTTGGATGCCTACATTATCTCTTGTCCACCTGAATACTCAATCAGGACACAATTTCCTGAACCTCCAAGTTCTGTCCGATGGATTTGATCGTAAATATTAGTTCATAACTAATATCCATACGTCCAATGCTCAAACACCCTTGAGGTCATTTACAACTGAAAATCAATTCAAACATGAAGATCGCCATATCCACTGCGGTGCACCTAAAACTAGCTTGCACAAAACAGGAAATTAAAATACACGGAGACCGCTTTAGTGCCAACCAGACCACTGAACATGATTTAAAACGTTCATTGAAATATCGTACAATAAAGAGGGGCTTATTATATAGGATACGTTGTTTGTTCTATTTCGGTTCATAACATCTGCTCGCTACAAAGCCCACCCGCTAATAACAATATATTTGGCGTTTCTTATTTCTGAAACACTGCATTAGACAACTTGAATAACGAAAAAATAATTAACTATGGTCCTCTCATCGTCCAGCATACGAAAAAATTGGTATTTTTGTGAAAAAAAATCAAATGGAGTTATAAATATAAATTTATTTACTGAACTTACTTAATTAAGACATATTCGATTTGAATTCAAATATAAAAAGGTAAATATCTGTAACCTTTATATATTTGATTCAATATTGAATTAATATAGGCTATTTAATATCAATATCTTGGGGAATTGATAGATAAATCGGCCTATCTCTTCTTCAGTGTAAAATGAACGCAGAATGTACTCTATATACAGTTTATTCACAAGACTGAAAATTATACTTGAACGTCAAAACAATTACTGAGCTTATGAACTTCTCCGTTTTTATACTCCATCTCGAACTATCTATCAACTCTCTATTCTCGAACTCAACTGTCTGCCTTCTCCGCGAATTGACGCGAACTTCCTTCTTCGCCAGCTTCTCTTTTCTGACTGACTGCTCTGGTTCTGTTCGCTGCTGATCTCCAACCCCGACTATCCCCATCTATAATTAAGCCAATGGCGTACCCAGCCACGTTCGACTGTCGCTTGTTGAACAACTCTTAGATACTATATCAATCAGGGCGAGAAATATAACAATGGAGAAAAATCTCAAAATACCCCATATCCCAATATCTTCTTCCAGGAAACTGTTGACGTTTTTGGTTCAACAATAAATCTTTACTCTTTTATGACGACTAAACTTTCCATGATAACACGTCATTTTTGAAACATCTTGAGGTGGCATTGCCAAAGGACAGGAAGTCGATCTAGCCGATACGAGGGCCTGTATCCCAAGAATTGTTTCTTTTTTCTGTGAAGCTTTTTTGATTGATTATACAAATATGAATCACATATACCTTCATAATTTTTCCATGATAATACCTCCCATTTCGAAACATCTTGAGGTGGCATTGCTAAAGGACAGTAAGTGCTTTCGATCTGGCTGCTACGAGGGCCTGTATATCAGGAATTGTTTCCCTATTCTGTGAAGATTATTTGATTGATTATACAAACAATTATTCTGCAAAAACAAAATATTTAAATAGTTGTAACCTAAATTTTGCCTAAGCATAAAGCAGATCGAAACCACAGATGCAGTACATCTTCCTACTTGTGACTAAATCGGCAAAATATCGGGCGTTTTTTTCAGAGTGATAGAACTTTCGATAAGAATAACTGTGATTTGACAGAAGGTGGAAGCCATGTTGTTTTGACATTTCAGTTCAGTAAGCATTGACAAATTATCATGGAAAGACCCACGCCGTAACAACGTTTACAAATTGTTGAAATTTATTTTCAAAAACAGTGTTCTATTCGCCAAACTTATAGAGCATTTCGTGAAGTTTATGGTTTACATACTCATAATCGTCCATCAGAGCAGCTTCGTCGAACTATCGATACATTTCGGACAACATTTTCTCTACTCGATGCAACAGCAACAACATGACAAAGAACTGTACGTACAGAAGAAAATATCGCTGCTGTAAGTCATAGTGTTAATGATGATCCAGATTTGTCTACTCGTCAACGTTCACATCAAGTTGGACTCTGTGCATACACCACATGGAAAATTCTGCGTGAAGACCGAACTGGTTCAAGAACTAAGGCAACTTGACCATATTAAGCGTCGTTTGTTTGCTGATTGGGCCCTGAAACAGCTTGAAGTTGATACACTTTTTTATCGTAAAATTGTGCTGAGTGATGAACCTCATTTCTGGTTGAACGGCTATGTAAACAAGCAAAATTGCCGTATATGGAGTGAAAACAATCCTCAAGAAGTTCTGCAGGTTCCATTGCATCCTGAAAAATGCACTGTATTGTGTATTTTACACGCTGGAGGCATCATCGGTCCATATTTCTTTGAAAATGATGCTGGAGCTAATGTTACAGTTAATGGTGCTCGTTACAGATCGATGATCAATGATTATTTGTTTCAAAATTTGAATGTTATCGACCCAGAAGTTTTTTGGTTCTAACAAGATGGTTCTACACCTCATGCCGCTACCGTAACAATTGATTTATTAAAAGAAAGATTTTGCGATAACATTATTTCGGGAAATGGTCCTCCAAGATTATGCGACATAACTCCACTGAATTATTTTCTTTGGGGTTATGTAGAGTCATTGGTTTATGCTGATAAACCAGAAACAATAGACGCTTTGGAAGCCAACGTAACTGGTGTTATTGATTAAATAAGGCCTGAATTACTCGAAAAAGTGGTCCAAAATTGAACATCGAATGCGGTTCCTCAAAGCTAGTCGTGGTGGACATTTGCCGGAAATTATTTTTAAAACATAAATGTTATAAAATTATCATTCAAATAAAAAAAATTTGGCTTCAGTTTCATTTCAATTTAAAGCTCAATCACTCTAAAAAAAAACACCCGATACAAATACCTTCGCAAACCTCTATAATCATGAAAATGACATGACAGTTGATATAGACCCCTTTTTTACATAAAAATATCATTAATATTAAAATGAAATGAGCCCTACTGACGAAGGCTTTGTCAAACATTGAAATAAAATGAATTACCATGCAATATCTCATGAAATTTTATATCTTTCGATACATATTATTTTCTGTTACATAAATGGCAAATGTTAAATTTCATCAACTGACATATAATGATCAACATCAAGCAGCGAAGTCATGCGACATAACAAACATAATCCAAATACAATATTATACCTGTCCATATTTCGTTTCTGATTGAAACTCGTCAGTATTATCCAATCTAAACTATGACCATTATATCAAATTTTTATACTCACATGTTTTCATCTTGAAAGTCGTTAACGAAATGATTATTATGAGCTTCATCACTAAACACAATTTTACGATAAAAAAGTGGATCAACTTCAAGCTGTTCTAGGGCCTAATCAGCAAACAAACGACGCTTATTATGCTCAAGTGGCTTTAGTTCTTGAACCAGTTGGATCTTGTATGGGTGTAGATCAAGATCTTTACGCAAAATGTTCCATGTGTTGGATGCACAGAGTCCAACTTGTTGTGAACGTCGACGAATAGACAAATCTGGATCATTATTAACACTATAACTTACAGCATCGATATTTTCTTCTGTACGTACAGTTCTTTGTCTTGTTGTTGTTGTTCTTGCGAAGAGAAAATGTTGTCCGAAATCTATCGATACTTCGACGAATAAGCTGCTCTGATGGACGATTATGCGAACTATAAATTTCACGAAGTGCTCTATAAGTTTGGCGAATAAAACACTAATTTTGAAAATAAATTTCAACAATTTGTAAACGTTGTTCCGGTTTGAGTCTTTCCATGATAATTTGTCAATGTTTACTGAACAGAAATGTCAAAACAACATGGCTTCTACCTTTCTTTCAAATCACAGTTTTCCCTTTCGAAAGTTCTATCAGTCTAAAAACAACACCCCATATTATTATTATTTTTTTTATTGTTTTCATTTTGTGGACACGAAGTTGGACTGAAAATTATCGGTTAGAATTCCAAACAGTCTTTTTGAAGATGTACTACATATTTTTGAAGAGTTTTTTTGGAGGAGCTTTTTAAAGATCGTTAATTTCGAGGAAATCTTCGATATTTCGGCATTTTTCGAGTGGAATTTGGTTTTCATAATACCGTTATTAAACAACCATTGTATCCATCAAGTGTTTTATTAGGCAAGTTTGATCAATATCCTATTTTTCCTTTGGATTATTTTGTTCCTTTTGACGTTGTCTATTAAATGTTAATTCTATATGTTTACTGAATTGAAACTGTGTTTTCCAAGTTCTCATTTGATCTTATTTTTATTATTATCATTTGATTTAATTTTAAAAAGTTTTTAGAAAAAAAATTTTTGTGAGATTACCAGAATTAATCTATTTAATATTTAAGATATGTAATAATAATTAAATATTTTTTTAATTAATGAAACGTTCTAAATGTACCAAGTAGAATGAAAATTTTGTTTCCTCGATGAATTTTGAGGTCATTGAAATATAGGTATCCCACGTGAGAACGAAATCTGAAAAAGCCCTTTTCCTTCTTTCCTCCTCTTTCGAATAGCGATGATTCTGCATAAGTCGGTCATCCCGATTTCCTATCCCAACTCCAATTCATTTCCGGTCTGTTTAGCGTCGCGGCGCTGGGCTGGCTGGTCGAACTGAAACCAATTTCGAATTTGTATCATTCTCGCGCCTCACCTGGCTACAATATATGAAATTTCACTCGGGATGATTCTTTTCTGCTAGCCCAGAAGTTTATATATCGGATTTAATACGGCGTAAAGGAAAACCGATATTGAAACTGAAAAGAAATAAGATCTGGTTTTATTATTTTCAATAACGATCTTCTGAAAGGAGTATATATAAAAATAATCCAGCCGTAACAAAAATTTTCATAATTTTTTTTTAAACCGATGATGGCGTCTATTCTTGAGCATACTCGTGCAATTTTAACGCTCTATAACATCAAGGGGTGTTATCGAATGACTATAATGAAATTGAAGGTAAATTCATGATCATCTACAAATTTTAATCTCATAAAAAAAATTTCGAAATTTTTTTCAAATTTAATAAAATAAATGTCTTAGAAAACAAAGTTTCAATTTAATAGACATATATCGGGTTTTTTATATTGATATAACTTTAAATTGAAATAAAACGCATTTAAATTAAGATGGAAGCCATTTTTTTATTTGAAAGATAATTTTATAACATTTATTTTTCAAAAGTAATTTCCGGCATATGTCCACCACGACTAGCTCTTAGGAACTGCATTTGACCAGATCAATCTTGGACCACTTTTTCGAGTAATTCAAGCCTTATTTCATCAATAACACGAGTTATGTTGGCTTGCAAAGCGTCTATTGTTTCTGGTTTATCAGCATAAACCAATGACTTGACATAACCCTAAAGAAAATAATCCAGTGGAGTTATGTCGCATGATCTTGGAGGCCAGTTAATTGGACCATTTCTCGAAATAATGTTATCTCCAAATCTTTCTTTCAATAAATCAATTGTTATGGTGGTAGCATGAGGTGTAGCACCATCTTGTTGGAACCAATTCTGGGTCATTTCTGGGTCGATACCATTCAAATTTTGAATCAAATAATCATTGATCATCGATCTTTACCGAGTACCATTCACTGTAACATTAGCTCCAGCATCGTTTTTAAAGATATATGGACCGATGATGCCTCCAGCGTGTGAAGTACACCATACAGTGCATTTTTCAGGATGCAATGGAACCTGCAGAATTACTTGAGGGTTGTTTTCAGTCCATATATGGCAATTTTGCTTGTTTACATAGCCGTTCAACCAAGAATGAGCTTCATTTTCAAACGCAATTTTACGATAAAAAAGTGGATCAACTTCAAGCTGTTCTAGGGCCCAATCAGCAAACAAACGACGCTTATTATGGTCAAGTGGCTTTAGTTCTTGAACCAGTTGGATCTTGTATGGGTGTAGATTAAGATCTTTACGCAAAATGTTCCATGCGGTGGATGCACAGAGTCCAACTTGTTGTGAACGTCAAGGAATAGACAAATCTGGATCATCATTAATACTATGACTTACAGGAGCGATATTTTCTTCTGTACGTACAGTTCTTTGTCTTGTTGTTGTTGCATGGAGTAGAGAAAATGTTGTTCGAAATCTATCGCTAGTTAAACGAATAAGTTGCTCTGATGGACGATTATAGAAACCACAAATTTCACGAAGTGCTCTAGAAGTTTGGCGAATAGAACAGTGATTTTGAAAATAAATTTCAACAATTTGTAAACGTTGTTGCGTTGTGAGTCTTTTCACGAAAATTTGTCAATGCTTACTGAACAGAAAAAACAACATGGCTTCTACCCTCTGTCAAATCACAGTTATTCCTATAGTTACAGTTATCACTCTAAAAAAAACATACGATAGAATTAACCCCCAATACATACCATCAAAAGGAATAGAAGATTCCAAAGAAATCATATAGAATATTGATTAAAATTATCCAATAAAACACTTGAAGGATACAAACGTTTGTTCCATAAGGGTATTATAAAAACCAAATTCCACTCCAAAAATTCACAATATAACCTCAAGAATTTCTTCGAAAATAAATGTCCTTGAGAAAGCTTCTTAACAAAAACTTTCCAAAAATATGTTGTTATTTGAAACTCTAGCCGATAATTATCTGTCCCACTTCCTACCCACAAAATAAAAATGATCAATAAAAATAAAATCGTAATAAAATTCAATCCTGACAGTCCGTCAAGCCAGTAGTCACCAATCGGTCACACATATCGATTTTAAATGATTATGAAAAAAGCAGTACCCTCATAGGTGTATAACTGCCAAACAGCTAGAGGTCGCTTTTCTTGTATTTTGGATTTCTCTAATGACAATCAATGCAACACAATCACGCACTTATATTCGCCCTGCATAGCGACCCTATCTACTGTTTTACCAAATTACAGCGCCATTTAATGCACGCGAATCACAGATGCAGTATACAACCCCAGGCTGAGTCAAGAATCGAGCTGCATTCCCAATTACTTCTAGTGTCACAGACGAAGAGATCTTCATCACATTCAAGTATTATCCAATTAAGCCGCTTTGCCAATAATTAGCATTTCTTCCGAAATGAATGAATTGAATCGGCAGAAATTTATTACGAATTTGATAATTGGTAAACAGGAATAGCCAAAAAGCTATAAACCATGCATGTCTGCTGCTTATGCCCGGCTTTATTTAAGTTTCGAACTGTAACACAGATATATGTAACACTGTCCCGATACGAAAAACTTAATATTTACCATTCTTATATTCGCTGTCATATTGGTAATAAATATTAGCTGATTCAGGTAATTCATTTGGAGAGAAATGCTTATTATCGGCATACCAGCTTTGGGATATTACTTGAACATGAGGAAGATCTGTTCATCTATCACGCTTGAAGTAAGTGGGAATTCAGTTCGATTCTTGACTAAGCCTGAAGTTATATGACTATTCGCGTGCATTATATGGCGCTGTAATTTGACAAAACAGTAGACTCGCTATGCAGGGCAAATATAGGTGCGTGGCTGTGTTGCATTCGTTGGCATTAGAGCAATGCACTGATGAATGGCAAAAAGCTATAAAACATACATGTCTGCCTTTTATGCACCACGATGAACAAAACATATTCGGCTTTATTCAAGTTTCGAACTATAGCACACATTTATGTTACACTGACCCGATTTGAAAAAATCCTATTTACCATTTTCATATTTGTAATAAATATCCGCCGATTCATTTAATTCATTTATTATATCCTAGTATGATTTTCAATGTACTAAGCCTGTTCATGTACCCATGGCTCATTTGTATTGTATTTTCTATTTGTTTATGTCGTTTAGTTTAGTAGATATATATATAATATATATATATATATATATATATATATATATATATATATATATTTATTTTTTCATGGAATATTTCACTAGATTTCTTCATTGAAACTAAACGACATATATATATATATATATATATATATGATAATTATATATTCTTTGAATATCAAAACAGATTTAATCTATCAGTGTGCTGGAATTTTAATTTCAAAAAACTTTTCATAATTAAATTAATATCTTATAAACACAGCTTATATTCAATAGACGCATAAAATCAAAACATCAACATCAAATGGAATAAATAAACCATAGGACATTAATTTAATTCTAAAAGTTTTTTGAATAAAAATTTTTTTGAAATTAAAATTGTAGAAGACTGACAGATTAAATCTGTTTTGATATTCAAATTTTGTTATATTCCCTCCACAAGTAAAAAGCCTTCTCCTATTGTTTTAAATTATATATTATGGTTGACGCTTATTACATATTATCATTTTGTTTTGAAGGAGTCCATAAAATACTATGCTCTGACGAACATAGAATACTTAAGATGTTTATAAGTTCACTTTATTGTAGTGTTTGTACAGAAAACAGCATGAAATCTGATTGGAAAGATATATTTGTTAATTATTTTCATTTTTTAAATATGAAGTCGAGCTGATGATTTACCGTTGTAATAATTCTAATTTTTTTTAAAGATGTTCTACATGTTTTAGGAATTTTTTAAAAGAACTTATTTTGAGCAAGTTATTTTTGAAGAAGTTCTTTAGGTTATGTTTTGAATTTTTGAAAGGGAATTTGGTTTTCATAAAACAAGGAATGAAACAAAATTGTGTACTCTTCAAGTAATTATTTGATATTTTCTAGTTGGCAATTTATATTTCTTTGAAATTCTTTCATTCGCTTTGGTACTGTGTAGTAAGTATTAATTCTATATGTCTACTAAATTGACACTGGGTGTTCCAAAGACATTTATTTAATTTAATTCTGAAAATTGTTTTGAAATTAAAATTTGTAGAAGGTTTACAAAAGAATTCTGTATGATATTTCAAATTTTATATATATATATATATATATATATATATATATATATATATAAATATACTTATAAATATATATATAATATATGTATGAATTTATAAATAAATTTCACTGAGTGTCAACTCGGTGGATCTTGGAAAGCGTCTGGAGACTAATTTTGTTAAAAATGTTTTCGAGATTAATATGAATGAAGAAGATTTTCTGAATTTTTTTTTACTAGTTGATGTGACTTCCTCGTTCTCAAGGAATTTTTCTGGAAGTCATTCATTATGATCATACGTTCGTTCCTCGTGCACCACGCATAAAAAGACACCAGAAGTTATAAATGTCCAAAATAAATTTCTGTGAAATATGCTACATCCCACGGAAAGCATGAAAACCCAACTGTGTGACATTACAATTTTCACGTTATAAATAAAAGTTTTCCCTTGTAATCCTGAATTATGAGGCAGTTTCTACCGTCTCATATTTTTAGCTCTGTTTGCTCCTTAAAGGTGGCTAGGAAGAAAATTCATCTTGTTTTCACTTCATCGGAATAGACTTAATAAGTTAGAAATTGATAGGAATCAATATTTTATATGAAATAAATTGGTTTTCTGATTTCTGTGAATTATGCAGGGATTACACTTCATTTCCACCTCAAAGGATTAAACACAATTTATACTTCCGAACCATCGGATGTTAAGTTGCCGGTTTAATGAAGAAATAATTCTTTTTAAAATCAACTTTGACTTTATGCATCAAACAAGTCTCTTGCAAAAGCTGTACAATCATTGTAGCACTTCTCTAACTTTTCAATATATTGTTTGAAGAACGATTTATTTTCGGTCTCAAAACAGGCGTTTGTTTCACTTTCGCATTCAAGCCAAATCTTTTTATGACAAGATTTTTTCAGGTCACAGATTTCACTTGGGTTCACTTCACAAATGTTCTGCTTAATTATGAGTGAATATTACAGGTAATACAAAAAACCATCTTGAAAGTGGAAAACATTAACTATGGTATTTTAATTGGAATAAACCCATTAGTTAATGAAATACTAAAGGTTTATCACTCACAAATGAATACTTTTTTGAGTAAGAATAATTATTGTGTTACTGTTTATTCACTTATTTCTTACATATTTTGTACCAGGTATTAATCAACGTTATTATTATTTTTATAATTATCAATTATAAAAAATCTATGAGATCAATCACAATTTTCAGCTGCTAAATTTGAATATAAATGCAAATTTGTTTCACATACAGAGTGCGTGCCGATTTTTACTATGGGTGATTACGTTGAGCAAAGAATTTGTTTAAAGTTTTGTGTTGCAAATGAATTTTCGTGTGCCGATGCATTGAAAATGTTGCAAAAGGCCTTTGGTGATAATGCTCTATCGAAAACTCGTGCATATCAGTCGTACAGAGCCTTCAAGGACGGTCGTGAAGTGGTCGCCCATCGACGGCTTCGATCGAAGATAACGTCGATAAAATTAAGGAAAGGGTGCTGGAAAACCGTCGTACCAGCTTGAGAGAGATAGCACATGATCTTAAGATATCCCACGAGTCCGCACGTACGATTTTGATTGATATTTTGGGCATGAGAAAGGTGGCCGCACGACTCGTACCGAAAGACCTGAATTTTCTTCAAAAACGTCATCGCGAACAGGTTGCTTCAGACGTGCTGGATCGCTGTAATTCCGATTCTACATTCATGGAACGCATTATAACTAGTGATGAGACCTGGGTCTACGAGTACCATATGCAAACAAGCCAGCAATCATCGGAATGGGTGGCAAAAAATGAGCCGAAACCGAAAAAACCACGCCAAAGCCGCTCGAAAATGAAGGTGATGCTCATTGTTTTCTTCGATATCCGTGGTGTGGTGCACTACGAATTCGTTCCAGAGGGTCAGACGGTAAACAAGGAGTATTACCTAGGCGTCATGAAACGTTTGCGTGAGCGTATCCGTAAGAAGCGGCTAAATTTGTGAGCGAACAACTCATGGATTTTGCATGACGATAACGCGCCTTTCACCGAGCTACGATTGTGACTGACTTTCTCGCCAAAAACTCAACAAACGTGCTTCAGCAACCACCGTATTCGTCGGATTTGGCTCCCTTCGACTTTTTCCTCTTCCCAAAACTAAAATTGCCCCTTCGTGGCACCCGTTTTGAGTCGATTGAAACCATAAAACAAAATTCGGCGCGAGAGCTAAAGTCCATCCCGGAAAGCGCCTATAAAAAATGTTTCGATAATTGGAAGTGCCGTTGGCATAGATGTATTGGAGCAAATGGACCCTTTTTTTAAGGCGACCCAATAAATTTTGACGATTAAATGTAAAAATGTTGTTTTAATTGATACGGTACTTTCTTGACAGAGTAGTACATGTCACACACAAACAAAAATTGGTCTTCGAACAAGGATCTATTTATTTTATGGAAATATTTGGTTATATTGTAGCATATACTTGTTTCCAAGAATAACGTAATTAAGCGTTTATATATAAGTTGATCATTGATCATAAAACTCCACCAACACGGCTAGATGGATTTATATGAATAAAAAGACCGACAGAGGAATGAACCGAGAAAAGAATACTTTAAAATTCAAATAGGGCACTTCATCTTGTTGAACATGTCTGGAAACATGCATAAATTTTTTTCTCTATTACGTTATAATAATGCTTTGTGCTTGCATTCGGGTTTAAAATAACTTTGCTGGCGTGTTTATGGTAAATGGGAATGATGCCACTATCTGTATTAGAATTATTCAAAAATTTCGGAGAATTTGTGGCTATATAAACTGCTCAAAAATTGAAGTGGATATTCGAGATAAAACTGACTTTTTGCACTTGAATTAACTTTTCGGGATTGTTGTACATAACATGTGGAGAGGCGTATATTTGAGTATAAATAACACACACACAAAATATGCTCTTCATGACACTCAAAAGCTCAATTACAAAAACTTACGAAAAATAATTTCTTGTATGTTGCCTTATTTTTTTTGGGGGGTCGGTATGTGCGATAATGTGCTATTGCAATCGATCTGGTGTTGTGTAGTATTAGTTGGGGTTGGTTAAACGAAGTTTTAATCCAATAAGAGCCATCTCCGGATTTCGCAAAGTATAGTTAGTAGAGCATGAAATCGCTATCGTATTAGTGGAAGTGCTGCATAAACTCATGGGGTGGAAGATCAAGAGCAACAACAGCCGCACAAGCGTTAACTGCATCCCGAATTAATAGCTCATTCCAGCAAGATACCGGTAGGATTGTTTCTGTTCAAACAATCCTGAATAGGTAGCATACTTTCAATAGAGCGCAAGAAGATCCGTCAGGCACCCGCGATTGAGTAGGGAGCACCGGGCGGTAAGATATCGTTGGGCTCTCGAACATGAGAACTGGAACGCGCACAGATGAAGGTCTTGTCTGCATGTGTATTTTAATTGAAATATATTTTAATTTGAAACCTGGAGATAATCTGGGTCAGTTTGAAATATTTTGAAATTTAAACAAACAAGCACTATCATTTTCAGTAATCGAATATTCTTCTAGGACTCTATTCAGCATTTTCATGTAGTTAGTTAATATTATTTATATAAATAAATTATGAACAACGTATAAGAAAAGCAGAAACACAGGGATAAATTTGCCATGGTGATATCCAACCTCCATTGAAGGAAAGGCGCACTAAGAAGAAGACGTAGAATATAAATGTCGTGCAAACAAGATTTGTGTGTGTTGAGATGACGTGAATTCATTAAAATAGGTCAATAGTTTAAATTTTTTTTCAATGAATTGCATTCGAAAGATATAAACTTGTATTGATTTCTCCTAAGAATACAAGACAGAGTTCACTTGGCCAACATTACGCGAAACAACAGAGCATGGTCGCAACTTGATAACACCTCAATTTGAACCGATAAGTTATTTTGAATAATATCCCAAAATATTTGCCGCGTTATTTGTTCATCATGGATAATTGGAATTCGATTTTGCTGCTTTTGTTGGTTTTATCCACAAACTTCGGGGTAGATTCATTCTCTACCAGAACGAAACTCAAAAGTACTACTATTTTTTGCCCCCATAATTATATTATGCTGAAGGGATTGTGTAGGAAAGTTTCCACTCGTAAGTATTATTTTTCTTATTAAGTTTCATGGTACAGTAAATTTAACGTTCTTAAGATGAATTTTTCTAAAAAGGGAACAACTAAATTATAAAATCGGTGAGCAAAAACTTGAACTTGAAAATGGAAAAAAGAGATTCTTCTATGTATCCCAATAAAATTCATTAATTCAAAAAAATAATTCAATGTTACATATGTAGCTTGAAAAGATGTTCCAAAAATTACGCAATATCTGAATAAACAGAAAACACTAATTTTTTCATTGAATATTTATTCTATTTATTGAATCATAAGAATAAGTATTCTATTTATTGAATCATAAAGTACACAGACTAGGGTTTTATGTATATAATAGTATCGGGTGTTTTTTTAGAGTGATAGAACTTTAAATTGAAAAAAAACACATTTAAATCAAACTTGAAGCCAATTTTTTTATTTGAAATATAATTTTATGACATATGTTTTAAAAATTATTTCCGGCAATTTTGGACCACTTTTTTCGAGTAATCTAAGCCTTATTTCATCAATAACACGATTTGTGTTGGCTTCCAAAGCGTCTATTGTTTCTGGTTTATCAGGATAAACCAATGACTTGATATAAACCCAACGAAAATAATCCAGTGGAGTTATGTCGCATAATCTTGGAGGCCAATTAATTGGACCATTTCTCGAAATAATGTTATCGCCGAATCTTTCTTTCAATAAATCAATTGTTACGGTAGCAGCATGAGGTATAGCACCATCTTGTTGGAAACAAAACACTTCTGGGTCGATATCATTCCAATTTTGAAACAAATAATCATCGATCATCGATCTGTAACGAGCACCATTAACTGTAACATTAGCTCCATCATCGTTTTCAAAGAAATATGGACCGATGATGCCTCCAGCGTGTAAAGTACACCATACAGTGCATTTTTCAGGATGCAATGGAACCTGCAGAACTTCTTGAGGATTGTTTTCACTCCATATACGACAATTTTGCTTTTTTACATAGCCGTTCAACCAGAAATGAGGTTCATCACTCAGCACAATTTTACGATAAAAAAGTTTATCAACTTCAAGCTGTTTTAGGGCCCAATCAACAAACAAACGACGCTTATTATGGTCAAGTGGCTTCAGTTCTTGAACCAGTTGGATCTTATGTGGGTGTAGACTAAGATATTTACGCAAAATTTTCCATGTTGTGGATGCACAGAGTCTAACCTGTTGTTAACGTCGACGAATAGACAAATCTGGATCATCATTAACACTAGCAGCGATATTTTTTTCTGTACATACAGGTCTTTGCCTTGTTATTGTTGTTGCATCGAGTAGAGAAAATGTTGTCCGAAATATATCGATAGTACGACGAATAAGCTGCTCTGATGGACGATTATGTGAACCATAAATTTCATGAAGTGCTCTATAAGTTTGGCGAATAAAACACTGATTTTGAAAATAAATTTCAACAATTTGTAAACGCTGTTGCGGCGTGAGTCTTTCCATGATAATTTGTCAATGCTTACTGAACAGAAATGTTAAAACAACATGGCTTCTACCTTCTATCAAATCACAGTTATCCCTATCGAAAGTTCTATCACTCTGAAAAAAAACACCGGATATATATGTATTTCTTGATGGCTTCGGCAAAACTTCGAAAGGTGTTGCAAAATTTACGCAATATCTGAATAAACAGAAGACACTAATTTTTTTCATTAAATATTTATTCTTTTATTAAATCATAAAATACACAGAGTAGGATGTTATACATGTTATAGTACATCGGGCAAATGTCCTCCATAGATTTGGATTTTTTCATGGAATTTTCAGATAAATGCGGCTGAATGATTATACAGTATTCTTCTCCTTCAATGCACAGGTGGTTGTGGGCTTGTTGGCGTGAATCTTTACCTTCAAATAACTCCAAAAATATACTCAGCGCTGTCAAATCACATTATTTAAGGGTCCAGTTCTGATTATCTAAACAAGACAGTACACGATCAAGAAATGGCTCTTGCAGTAATTAAATTAGTTCATAGGTATTATTATGCCTTATGATTTTATTGAAATCACATAATCATCCCTTTTAGAAGGAAAGATATCGCACCAGTCAAGTCACCTCTTGAACAGCCTCTTTTTTGCAGAAGTATGGTCATGATTATTTCGATTTTGAACAGAACTTTTGTACACAATATACCTCGATGTGAATACTTGAAAACGGTCAGAGATACCCTTACTGACCGAAACGGCGTCAATCAAACAATATAATTTGTTTCTAACTAAATAATATACATATATGTTGATTTCTATCTATTTTTTTTTAATTGCACTCATGATGCGTTTCGTTATGTAATAACTTCTTCAAATACTTGTAGACAACTAGTTAAGAATTTGCTTACATAAAATATTTGAATGGTTTCTGTTTTGAGATAAGGGTACAATTAAGTTTATATTACTTCTGGAAAAACCACCGGGTCTTTACGAGAATAAACTCAGTAGAGGTGAACTTGAGAACACGGTCTCGTCATTGAGTCATTAGGTTTTTGGATAATTCTCTCTACATTTCGGTAAATAATATCATTATGAAATTTCACTACGTAAACCGTTTTTGATCGGGAATTTCATTCTGACTCAGACTTTGACTTCAAATTTCAACTCGACTTGACTTACCATTGACTTTCATTTTGAATTTGACGCCTAAGATATCAATAACAGAGATAAATTTCCAACTATTAGTTTCTTATCTTGACCGCCTCGAAATTCTGATAAGAATTTTATTCCGGAGTAATTATCAATCCCTTGCAGTGATATATATGTGGCACGTAGCGCTGTTTATTAAAAATAAACGTCATCCACATCAATATCTTCCAATTCCGGCGATAAAAAAATCATAAATCATAGGTCTGTAGCTCAATTCATTCACCGTAACAGTTGCACCAGCCTTATTTTCGAATACGTAACATTCAATCACACCGCCAGCCCAAAAACTGCACCAAACGAGACGTTGAGGATGAAGAGGCTTTCTAACAATCTTTCTTGGATTTTCCCAGCCAAAAATGTGACAATTCTGCTTATTAACTTAACCTCCGAAGTGAAAATGGACCTCATCACAAAGAAGATGATTTTTCGATGAAAATCCGGATCATTTTGATGCATTTCAAGGAACCAATCAGCGAAGATACAATGTGGCTGGTAATCGACCGGCTTGAATTCTTGTGTTAACTGAACTTTAAAAGCCTTAAGATCTAAGGCTTTATGTAAAATACGGCGTAATGTCGTTTGTGAAATGCCTAATTCCAAAGATCGACGAGGAATCAACAAACCTAAGTTTTCAAAGACACACGGTTTAGATTCTTCACATCGCTAACTTGTTCCTACAGCTCAAATTCTTCCACCACTTTGATTATTGCCGACCGAGAAGGTGCTTCACGATGGCCCAAAAGTGCTTTAATTTTGTGAACTATGACTGCGAAATTGTCATCATTTTTGTAGTGAATTTCACCAATTTCATTGCGTTGTTGAAGTGCGTATGGTTTCATATTCAGTAATGGCGTAGTTTCTACTTGTCAAATGTCAAAAGATGGCAACTTCAAAAGTGACAGCTGCCCAGATAACGGGCTATTCAAAATTAATCCTCTTAATGAAAAACCGTTTGGGCTAGCTAGTAGGTTGTGAAACGAAAGTTAGTCCACCTTTTCTCGTCTATCTGCCATTCAAATACCTCACTTCAAAGAGGCGTACTCTAACTAAATGTAACTTATTTCGTTTCTGTTTCAATCTTAATACTAATTTTGAACTACAATTCGGTACAATTCGGGATATATGAAAGGTCATAAACTCTAGAATAAGAATAAGAATGCCAAACACCGTTGGCCTGTTTGAGGAAGAATTCAACCGATACTTCACCACTATTGCAGATAGATTGAAACGACAGAATACAGACCCAGGAAGGTTTGAGAACCTTTTGAAGGACAAGAAGTTAATAAAATAAAAAGTCTGCAATCTTTCTTTCTGATGCCAACAACAAGAGAAATCACAAGAACTGTTTCTGAGTTGAAAAACAATTCATCCAAAGACATTTATGGTTTTTCAATGAGATTACTCAAACAGACAATCGATTTTTTAGCGGACCCACTTTTGTTTTGAGCACGGCTATTTTCCAGATGAATTGAAAATAATCAGGGTAATAACTGTACATAAGAAGGGTGACCAAGATTGCTATGAAAATTATAGACCGATATTTATTCTGCCGGCTATTTCAAAAGTCTTTGAGTCGCTAATAAAAACGAGATTGCTCTCGTATTTGGAAAGAAGTGTGTTGTTTCCAAACCGGCAACATGGCTTCAAGTGGGGGAGATCTGCCACAACTGCCCTGGTACAGATAATAGAATTCATTATGGAGGCACTCGACAGTTCAGATGAGGTAATGTTAACCTGCATGGATTTGAGTAAGGCATTCTGTTGCGTCGATCACGGGAAGCTGCTGTCCAAGCTGGAATACGTTGGAGTCCGGGGGCCAGTACTGGATCTGATAAAATTCTATTTGCAATATCGTGGCCAGGTTGTGGACCTCGATGGAAAAATATCTTCTACAAGGAAAATTACCAGAGGGGTACCCCAGGGATCTGTGCTTTGACCAATTTTATTTGCTCTGTACATAGATGACATGGTGCACAATGTTATAGCGGATGATGAAATTCTGTTTCTTTCTTGAACAGAGCAAGAGGTGAAACATTACTGCTAGAGAAATCGTATAAATCCATAGATTGCGCAGTTGGTTGGTTCAAAAATAACAGCATGACGGTAAATACGGATAAAACAAAAGAAGTGGTGATCACCACAGAGAGAAGCAGCAAAGAAAGTGTCTCCTTTCTCGGGTTATCAATCAGCGGTAACTTGGGTTGGGAACAACAAGCGGATGTATTGTGCAGAAAACTTTCGACAGCACTGTTCGCTATCAGAAGGATAAAAACCTCCTTGTAGAAAAAGAAGCTCTCATTGTAGACCATGCTCAATTTCACGGAAGGATGACCCATGACATTGTCCTTTAGGGTGCATCTTCAGAGGCTGGTAGGGTCTTTCTAAAACAAAAAAAATGCGTTCAGAACAGTAGCTAGAGTGACAAGCTGTAGACCGCTTTTCAAAAAGTATGCAATACTTACCATTCAATGCTTTTACATTCTTGAGTGCCTCTCATATTTCCATAACAACAGGAACAAGTTTCAAAAGCACTTGTGGTCATCTGATACGGTTTAGAGACAAATATGTGCCTCGGTTGCATTGACTGGAGAAAACACGAAACATGTATATATAATCAACGCCTTCAAGAAAAAAACTAAGAGCCTACTTAAAGAAGGTGCCTTCTACTTCATGGACAAGTTTTCATCCCAAGGTTTTCAGGCAATTTTTCTCAATATTAAATTGTTTGTTGATGATTGTATTATGTGATATACCTATCATATTTGTTCTATGTCAGTTATTACATTGTATATACATATGTATGTATATATTTCTTTTTTGACATCATCTGTGACATTGAGATGAATAAATTTATTATCATTATTATAAAAATACTAAATCTTACTCACTAGCTGCATATTTCTATTTGAAACCTGGAGATAATCTGAGTCAGTTTGAAATAGTTGGAAATTAACACAAACAAGCAGTATTATTTTCAGGAATAGAATTTCTCCTAGGACTATTCAGCTAGGCAATGTTGTAGTTAATATTAGTAATGTAAATGTCGTGCAAAAAGATTTTTCTTACGTATGTTGAGATTCATTATCTTTTAAATAGGTCAATCGTTAAGATTCTTATGAATGAATTGTATCCGAAAGATGATAAATTGTATTGATTTCTTCCGACAATACAAAGCAGAGTTCTCTTGGGCAACATTACGCAAAATAACAGATTGTGGCCGCAACTAGATAACCCCTTCAATTTGAACCGATAACTTACTGTAAATGTGATCTCGAAAAATTTGCCGCTTTATTTATTCACCATGAATTATTCGTTTTTCTTGCTCTTGTTGCTTTTATCCACGAATTTCGGCGTAGATTCAGTCTCTAACAGACCGAAAATCGGAAGTGCTACTATTGTTTGTCCGCATGATTATATTTTGCTGAGGGGATTGTGTAGAAAAGTTTCAAATCGTAAGTATTAATTTCTCATTAAGTTTCATAGTGTAGCAAATTTAACATTCTAAAGATAATTTTCCCTAAAAATAAAAGCACAAAATTGTATATAATCAAGGTGGGCGAAACTATGGCAATAATCAAATGAATTTATATGAATATGCTTAGTATAAGCATAAACATAACATAACATAAACTTAATTCTCATAATCAATGCAATTATACAATTGAAAAAAGGAAACCGTCAAAAAATATCACAATTTCATCATGATCTGAAAGAATATTTCATAAATTCCCTAATCGAATATGGTTCTATATCTACAATAATCTTAGTTATTTCGATTTTGAATTTTCTTATATAGATACATTGATGAACTCCATAAGTAGTTCATTGAAGAATCTCATACACAAATACTTTGTGTTTCTTTCAGTAAGTGTGAACAAATGTCTAGGAAATTGGTATGAAACAGTACGTCTTGTGTTGTTTTTATTCAGCAGATCATTGAAATATTGCGATGTTTTCTCACAAATAGCAGGCATTCCAAAACATATAGTCCCGGAAGTGTGAGCATGAAATTATTTCTAAAATGAGCTCTGCATGATTCTTTATACTTCAATCTTATTATTGCCTTCAAGGCAATAATAAGATTCTGCAAAATGAATAATCTATTTATATCACTGCTTCCACCCCATACGACAAGCCTGTACCTTAGAAGTGAAACAAAATTTGCATGATAAATTGTTTTCAAAAGTTCCATGTCCACTCTCCGTGAAAATACCCTGATTATGTACAAAACTGTATTGAGTTTTTTGCTGACCTGACTCACATGATCATTCCATTTCAGGTGACAGTCAAACGAAACACCAAGAAATTCTGTCAACGACAAAAATCTGACCTGGGTGTTATCCAGAGTTATTGACTGAGGATACATATTTTTAGACTGAATAGCTCTAAAAATCAAACACTCAGTCTTACTGACATTGAAAAGTAACTCATTTTGAGTGCACCAATGCTGTACTGAATTGAAGGCTAATCTAGTTTGTTCAATACTCGAATTAAGATTCTTGCTACGCACCAAAGTACTCGCATCTTCAACAAACAAAAAGAGCTCGAGTTCATTGATGTATATCAGAAATAAAAATGGTCCCAGATTGCTTCCTTGGAGAACTCCTACGTTGACATATTTATCCTCTGACATAAAAGTCCTCCACTATTAATACAAACTCTCTGAAATTGATCAGACAAGTGGCTCCTGGGCAACTCCAGTTGACATTCGCGAAAACCACATAAAGAGAGTTTCTTCAAAAGACATTCATGATTCACGCTATCGAATGCCTTAGATACATCTAGAAAAAGCCCAACAGGTACTTCATCACTCTCCAAAGCATCAACAATATTTCATACTTGTTCATACATCGCTGACTTCAGCGATGTATGTCTGTCTCGATTTATAGAACTTTCCATTAGCATAGCTCACACTTCTTATTAATGATACTTGGGAATAATCGTTGTTGATATGCATCGCAATCTTCCAAAATTCACGCAATATTTAAATAAACAGGAATCACTATTTTTTTTTAAATATTTATTCATTTATTGAATCATTTAGTACACATCAGGCAAATAGGTCCCATGGATTTGCATTCTTTTATGGAAATATCCCATGACAATTTGAGATGAATGTGGCTGAATATTATACAGTATTCTTCTCTTTCAATACACAGGTGGTTGTGGACTTGTTGGCATCAATTTTTGCCTTCAAATAACTCCAAAAAAAGATATAGAACGGTGTTGAATCACATTATCTAGGGAGCCGTAATCATCAAAACGAGACTGAACACGATCAAGAAATGTCGCATGTAATAAATTAATTCGTTCAGGGGGATTATGGCCTGTGATTTTGTTGAACTCCTTGCCCAGCCTCATTTTTGTGAAAGTATGCTCATATTTTGATTGCGATATTCTATTGTCTGAATTTTTGTAGTACACAATATACCTTAATATCAATACAGTTCTCACTTGAAGACAGTCAGAGATTCCTTACTGACTGAAACGTCATGAATCACACAATATAATGTTTTTAATCAAATGATACAAATATATGTTGAGTTCTATTAATTTTCAAAAATTGCACACATAGCGCGTTTCGTGACATAGTAACTTCTTCAAATGCTTGTAAACAACTGCCCAAGAATTTAGCAAAATAAAATATTCAAATTGTTCCTATTTTTAGATAAGGGTACGATAAAATTTATAATACCACCAGGTCTCAACTAGAATAGACCCAATAGAGGTGAACTAGATAACTTGATCTGGTGATTCAATAAATTCCCTAAATGTCTATATCAGTTTATTGGACTTATATTAGACAAACCAGTATGCAAGTCTTAAAAATAAATGAAACTTTCTTCATGTTCACGTCATATCCTATTACGCCGTGATACTCATAATTAGCATATTTATATTCAAATAAATCAATTCGGCTGACAATCTTCTCAAAATATCATTAATAAGAAGTAAATAGAAAGTTCTAAAATTCGGACAGTGTAAAATACATCTGTATAACAATTTTTAACACAAACAAGCCCAATAAGGTTTTGTTAACCACTAGGACATAAGTACAGAAATGCGCACATTTCCAATTTGTTGATTCTTGACAATGCACTGTAATGTTCAACTATCAAAAATCAGCCAGGCATTTACATTCGCTCTGCATGGGAGCATTAAAGTATTTATCATACACTAGCTCCATCTAGGGCACGCAAATGTACATACACGATATACCTCGGCAAGCGAATTTGAGTGAGCTTTTAATCGTTGGACATTAATTACAGTGCACTGACGACACTGGTTAGATAAAATCGTTGAAGTGCGACGGAATGACCACTATAATTTTAAATTTCCAGGACCGCGCAATCAGACCGATCTGATGTGAATTTAGCATAAAACGTCTATTACTGCAGATTACAAATATAAAAAATCAGAGATTACGATTGATATAGAAGAAAATAGTGGAACATTTAAATATGACATACCTATTTGATTACCTGTATATATCATATGTTTTTTCTATACTTGCTGTTGACATAATAAATAATAACATCAAAATGTTTCAGGTAAGGCATGTCCAGATGGTTCAACAATGATTCGTGGAGACTGTAGAACCGTTCTTGAAGTAGTTGAAAAAGACGATTGCTGATTATTTTCTGATATAATATACTCTACCTACCATTTGTACCTTTTTAAATAGTATTTATATTAAGAAAGATTCTTTGAAATAAAATGTACATATAAACAATAGCATAATTGTAAAAATGTATGAATATAAATTATATTGAATTCGTCATGACTTTTGTTCAATAATATTTCATTTCGTATATTGAAAAACTATTCTTTCCCAATTGATTGTATTAGGGTGGTTTTCCGTTGCCTATTTGATTCCAATCCCGTCGACAACAAATTTCGTAATTTCTCCGCCTTAGAAAAATGGAAGTTGGCACAAAACAGCATTAGTGAAACGGTGAAAAAAAACTGATCAAGCCAAATACGAAAAGATACACAAGGATGACGCAGAAGATCAGAGTGGCAAAAGAAGAATAGACGTGTGAAGGATGCAGAGATAAAGAACAACTAGAGGAGAAATATTTCAACAAGAAGATGAACGAGATGATTGAACGGAAGTATAACTCTATATATAGCCGTGTTTTCACGTGTGAACGAGTACTCCAACGGCAAAAAAGAAAGGGGGTTTTGCATCAAATTGTGGAGAGTGGGTTCATTACGATAACTCAAAACGAAGGCAACGTATGAATACCCCGGCCATACCTCATGTGTCAAACCGAATATTCATGGCTAGAAGATCATGTTGTGTATTTCGTGGAACCATTTGAGGCATATGTGGTCTAATCGTCATATTTGGGTCTAAATAATTTGTTCTTAACCTATGACCCAATAGTTATAATTCACCCTGTACTATACCTCAATGAGCCAAACATTCTACCATTCGCTGATGCAATAGGCGACTGATTTGTTTTTAATAAAGATTAATGCTCGTCTTCACAGAACGACAATTTTAAAAGATCGGTTAGAATATCATGGGACTACAAGAATGAAATGGCCATCATTTTTGAAGGATATGAATTGCATTGAGTACTTTTTTGGTCGCAATATCCAGGCAATCAAACCAATTCCCACAGTCTACATATTTCACAACAAGAACAATTAGAAAGAAACAAGCAGCTCTTCATCACTAGTTTAATCACGACTCTTCCAAACAGAGCAGCAGCATTAAAACAAACCAGTTCTCAAAGAACATAAATGAACATTTTTTTTCAACTCGTCAAGATTTTATTTGTCTCAAATATTGACACAGGAAAATTTATTATTCTCGGAATATCTACATTTTTGTTGAACTTCATACAATTGTTGTTTATTTGGTCCTCCTACCACATCTGCCTCATTTTAAGAAAAATCTTCTCATAGAAAAACAATATTCTTATTTAAAATGGAATTGTTTATATCCATGAAATCAATGGCCCTACGTAGGTATCAAAACATTTCCTGCCAACAAGTCTGATAGGTAATCCAGGTTCAATTAAATTATCTATTCATAGTGAACTATCGTTAGTAGCTAGGATATCCCACTTCTTGCCTGAAGATAAGATAAAATTTTAAATTAAACGTTTCCTTCAGGAAATGCAAAACTACTTATATAAGTTGAGCTATATAGCTCAATAACAACAACTTGATTTAGAAACACGAAACTACTTCATTTTTCGGTCACTTTGAGTGCTCGTTCGATAATATTGAGAAAAAAATTAATACGCAAGTATGAAGCTGAATCTGATCCACTTTTTCAGCTTGGTCATCCTCCTCGTAGCCCTCTTCGTGGAATCAGAAGGACACAACATGTTTATTCCGAAGAGGAGATGCCCACCAGGACAGTATTCGTTGGGAAATGGTCCTTGCAGGGAAATAGAGGTTTATGATGACATGGAATAAGAGGTTAGTTCATTTCTCATTGAATTTTTCATTAGAATTCGACACACTAATATGCTAAAAACTCATTCGAAGTGCGTCTCGATTTTGAATCTCCGTCACTTATAATATCGATACTGAATTTCTTCAAAAATGAACTCCTTGATTAGGAACATTACATTGGTAAAATTTTCATTATTTAATAGTAATAATATCTTTATGTGTTATTGCAAATCCTGATGCGTACAAATACTACATACAAATCTGCCAAAACATGAGGTCACGAAAACACCAGTCTATATACACATATTAAAATATTAATTCAGGGAACCCTGTAAGACTCAAATACTTCCAATTGTTCAGATAAGTTATTGAATAATCTCCTGCACATATATTCTGGATGTCTTTCCGTTAAAGCCAGATGGTGTAATGGATACTGAAGATGTCTGGATTTCACAGAGTATTTGTCATCTCAAAACTAGGTCTATTTTTGCACAGAAACTACAAAAACTACATAATATACAGAGTTATCCATTTTGTGCTTCCGGAAGTAAACTTAAATAAAACACTCTTTCATTAAGAACATCGATCAAGTTTTTATTTCAATATAATGCTTGGTCGTTGCATTATGTGTGGAATACAACATCATTTAAATGTCATACTCGTGATCTGTTACAGGATTCGATCCTTGTGAGGTAATTTTCGATGACTCGTTAGCACATTTAGGGCAATATCTTACCAATAACTTGACTAATGTTGGTTCTCAGATCGTCTGAGGATTATCGGCATAAAAACGATTCTTCACATAACCCCACAAAAAAAATCAAAGGCGATAAATCACAAATTTTTTCAATCAACGATTCTTTTGGCATCAAAAGAGTAGAAAGGAGTTCTAGATTTTGCCTTACCTTGGCAATCTGATGTAAATTAGAATCTATGAAATTGTGCATCGAATTTGCAGACTTTGAGTGAAGATTAATGGAGAAATGCAGTAACTGATTATAAACATTGTCACTTGATATCGAAGGGTCATGGTTCTCAATAAGTGTTACATACTCATCGTGTATTTTGCTTATTCTGTACAGGATCAAAGTGGCAGAAAAACTTAAACCTATCAATAAAAAAATGGCAGCATACAGTATCAACGACTGGGTCGGTATTTCTAAAATATTTCTGTACTTTTGAAACAGTCTTTGTTTGATATTCGAATCTGCGTGGTAATGCTGCTGACAACGATCCAACACGTTTTAATATTATTTGGCTCAGCATTGGTGGTTTGTGATGAAAAGCAACTTTCTTTCTCGCTTTCAGCTTCTTTGATTTCTGATGAATCGCTTTCTGATACAGCCATTTCCAGCGCTTCAGGTACTGCCAAAGCCTCGGCTTCAGCCGCTGCCTCCATGGCCTTCTGGGATACCTCCCAAACCTTCACCATGTACTTGTAGGTATTAGATCGGCAGTAGATATACCAACGGCATTCGGGATTATCCTTGCCGTCTTTTCTTTGGTTATTTTTTCTACGGTCGGCATAGGTATTAACAACTTCGTCACATATCCAAATACGTTCAAATAAAATGCGAAATAATTTTTTGTAATATACAGATGACCCTGCAGTAAAATATCACTTATGAGAGCACATGAGTAATAGTTGAGCACCTGCTCTTCACTTTCAACAGAGGGAAAATGTCGATGAAATTTTTTCTGTCTGGACTTTGAAGCCGTACGAGTATCTTCCTCCTTTTTCACGGGTTTAGGACTTGGAGGCGCTGTTATCTGCGGCTGGGAGGTCATCGCCGGCGACGACGTAGACCAAAGTTTCAAAGAAGCCCTCGATTTCCTCAATAGACGAAATCTGAAAGTTTTCTGCTGTCTCGACGGATTTTTTTCATCTCTATCGCTGAAACCTTGCAGAAAACACAACATTGCAGAGGAAAATGACGATCTGCCACTTTCAGCACATGCTATTTCCTCATTTTTGGCCGTTTTCCGATGTTCCATCAACGAATCAAACACATTTTAATGTATCTGTGAATGAATTGAGTATCTTAGCCGATCCAACTTGCGAAAAAGGTATTCTGGAATTACTCTCACATCATTTTTTCGACTTCCAATCTTTCCAATTCCCATCGCCGAAACGAAAAATTACGCGTCCTGGGAATGTTTATTGCAATAATTCCAAAACGGGTCGTGTTGTGTGGCTTGTTGCACCATCTTGCTGGAACCACGTCTGTTCCAATTACATATCATTAATTTTAGGCCAAGAAAAATCGGTAATAATTTTGCCATAGCGATGAGAATTGACGGCTTGAGAGGCACCTCTTTCATTATCAAAGAAATACGAGCCAATCACTCAACCAGACGAAATTGTACACCATACAGTGATTTTTTGTGGATATAATGGTCTCTTAGTAGTAATATGAGGATTTTCACTTACCCAGATGCGAAAATTTTGCTTTGTCGCTGAAGAAACAAAATGGATTATCGTCAAAAGTCTTGGCCCACCTAGGTTTTTCAAGAAATAAACAATATTTGTTCTGGAAATGAGATGAATATTTTCCTCTATTTCAACTACAATATATTTGATAGAAAATATTTGCTTGTTACTCTTTGCTTTATGCAAAATGAGACAAAATAGGAAAAATCGGAAAAAATCTAAATTTGTCGAATATTTATTTTTGACTAATTATAGTTATTCCACAACTGAATCCAAATTGAAAAGTCCGTATTACTATACTTCTTTTATCAATCAACTGCCCAATACGCCTAGACATCCCATGAATCAAGTCATCAATGAAATTTTCAGGCATATCGTTCCATTCTTCCTGAAGGGCTAAACTCAATTCCTGAAAAGTTGAAGGTGGGTTTTGGCGATTGGATATTGCTCTCCCTAAGTAATCCCATACCTGCTCAATTGGATTAATGTCTGGTGAGTTTGCTGGTCAAATTCGTTGCGCAGATGGACAATGATTGGTTCACTGATGTTTTCTACATAGATGGCATCAGTCATTGTTCGTTCAACGATAATAAGAGAAGTACGGCGACCGCACATTATACCCCCCCAGCACATAATTGATCCGCCTTAAAAGGGCGAACTTCCCGAGCGAAATTGAGTCGCTGTAGTCTGCCTGGACCTCCCCAAACCTTTTCTCGCCGACTATCACTTTGTAAACCGAATCGTGACTCGTCCGAAAAAAGTATGTTGCGCCATTATGGTAAAAGTCAGTCTTGGTGGTGTTCTGCCATTGACACGGGTAGCTCTATGTCCAAGTGATAGCCGAGGTACTCTTAAAGGTCTTCTTGCCCTTAAGTTTGAGGAATGCAACCGTCTCCTTTTGGTACTGGTTGAGACTACCCGTCTATTAGTCCACAAAAAATGACTTCTAGGGGCTGTTACAGATATCGTTCGATTCCTTCGAGTAAAAATTTGCGATATAATGGTCTTCCCTTGTAGATGTTACTCTGGGTCGACCAGGCACCAGTCTCCGGGCAACGCTGTCAGTTTCCAGGAAAAAGGCCACTATGCGCCTTACTGAAGTCCGTGGAATATTCAAACGTTGCGCCAATCTGGTGGTTAGACAAAGCTTCTTGTTGTAGGGCTACAATTCTTGCCCGGTCAAACTGAGAAATTGGATGTCTCGGCATTTTCCATGGAATATTCTCAATATTACAACTCTCATTATTCGCTGAAAGCTGATTAACTTCGAATACACCTGTATTCTCCCGAACATCAAACATTTTTTACTGGTTTATTGTTTTCATTTAAGTGATAAGACAGTGAAGATTCCACACACACAAAGTTGTCATGTTACATTCAACAAGTTGAGAGTTGATAGGGAGGGCAAAGACTTTTGACGATGTGTGTATATTGCTGAATCATTTCACTTGATCAATAGACTGAAATTTAATTATTTATTTGATAAGGCTTCATAAAAAATTGCTCATGTGAAATTTACACCATTCTTGTAACGAATTCTAACTATTCCTCGTGTTTCACAATGATACATTTCTCTATTTTCATTGACTCTAGTTTGCACTAATTAAGTTAACAGCACCATATATGGCACATAAAAAATGTGGGACATAAAAATAAAGCTTCTTGTTAACAAACCCCCTATGTTCGTTTTATTACAGTAATACAGTAAATTTTAATTAGATTAATTATTATTCACACTGGTTCTCATTTTTTCAGGTATCTACATATACTTTTGGGATGAAATATCAGCACAGTATAAACCGCTGTGAATGATGAAACACAAAGCAATATTCTTTTATTTTTCCCAAATAAACTGATAACTTTTATGTTCGTTTCAATCTTTTCCCTTTCCATTTTGCTCTGATTCAGTTTCTCAGTATAAGATACTTGATAGCAAAATATCAAAGCGCCCTGGACCTACTGTAGTTATCTTATAAGTAGATAATGATACAAAATTGCTTCAGTTGAAGTGGATGGTTCCACAAATAATGATACATACAGAGTGGAGACCACTTATAGAATAAAATTATTTGTGTCCTTATGTTAGAAAATTATAAAAAACACTGGGACACGTTAACTTTTAAATTCAATAGTGCTCTTTTCAAACATAAATTTAAGTCCAGCATAGGTCGTCCTCTTTAATTTAAATGGAACACCTGTATATTTTTTAAAGCTTTGTTTGTAACTCTTTGCTTTATGCAGGATGAGACAAAATAGGAAAAATTTAAAAAAATCTAAATTTATCGATTATTTATTTTTGATTAATTATAGTTATTCCTCAACTGAATCCAAATTGAATAGTCCGTATTACTATACCTCTTTTTTCAATCAACTGCCAAATACGCCTAGGCATCCCACGAATCAAGTTATCAATGAAATTTTCAGGCATATCGTTCCATTCTTCCTGAAGGGCTAAACTCATTTCCTGAAAAGTTGAAGGTGGGTTTAAGCGATTGGATATTGCCCTCCCTAAGTAATCCCATGGTGCTCAATTGGATTCATGTCTGGTGAGTTTGCTGGCCAGCTCATTCTCTGGATATAGTTCTCTTGAAGAATGTTTTGAACCCTTCGTCTGCGGTGTGTTGGGGCCTTATTATCCTGATAAATGAAATTATCCCCAAATTCTTTTCGCAGAGGAACAATGATTGGTTCAATGATGTTTTCTACGTAGATGGCAGCAGTCATTGTTCGTTCAACGATAATAAGTGGGGTACGGCGACCGAACATTATACCCCCCAGCACATTATTGATCCACCTTGAAAGGGCACAACTTCCCGGACGAATTTGAGTTGCTCTAGTCTGCCTGGACCTCTCCAAACCCTTTCTCGTCGACTATCACTTTGTAAACTGAATCGTGACTCGTCCGACAAAAGTACGTTGCGCCATTGTGGTAAAAGCCAATCTTGGTGGTGGTCTGCCCATAGACGGCGGGTAGCTCTATGGGTGATAGCCGAGGTAGTCTTAAAGGTCTTCTTGCCCTTAAATTTGAGGAATGCAACCGTCACCTTATGGTATTGGTTGAGACTACCCGTCTAAATGTCTATCAGACATTTTCATTCGGTAGGCTTGGATCTATTGCATTAAGTAATAAGTTGACTAACGCAGGAACAACTTCGTCTTTAATCAAACTCAAATATTTTTTGACTGTCAAAATCCAATTTATTAATAAATGACCAATAATAGGTCACCTATGATACCTGCCCAAACGTACACCTTTTGAAGATATTGCGTACGTGTCTCACTCATCCAATGAGAATTTTCCGCTGACCAATATCTACAATTTTGTCGTTTACCTCCCCATTCAATTTAAATGTTGATTCATCAGAAAAAAGGTTTGTACCAATTTCATTTCTGTTCAGTTATTTCGCAGATATGCATTTTACGATCTGGATCGTTTTCTGTTAGCTCCTGCACAAAAGTCATTTTATATGACTATATGAAGTCTTTCTTTGTGGAGACAACTTATGACAGATGTATGACTTACATTATTTTCACGGTCAATCTGACGTGTACTTGTCGTTGGATCCTCTGCAACACCTAATACAATATCCAATTTCATAGTATCTTCAACGAATTACTGGTTTGACATGTCCAAATTCACTGAATTGTGCACGAATTTTTGACACAATACCTTGTGAAATATCAGGCAACTGAGGATACCTCTGATTAAATATATTTGCCACTTCAACTTGACTTCTGCAGTTATTTCTGTAACAGATCATCATTAAAATCTCAATTAAATATTTCATTATTACTTCTATAAGAATAAGTTTTCAAGTAGGAATTTACTATTTCAAAATAAATCTCAACAACGCAACATCTGACTGATGACAATCAACATTATTTGCAGATTTTCTTTAGTTATCAACATATGTAGATAGTTTTTTAGGTATCCATGACAAAAAACGTTAACAAAACTTAGATCTATGAGCGTATCGAGAATTGAATTTAGAAATTTTCCCAACTTAATTGATAGTCAGTTCAGAAATTTTAGAACTCTATACTTAAGTTATTTAAAAAATACCATCATTTAAAGCGTCATAAATTATTAATTTCATTATTTCACCCAGTACCATACATGTTAGAGTTCGCTGAAATCAGGTTATTAAGCGGCTTTGAAAATATAAAATATACAAGATGTTGCACTCAAAATAAATAGTATGCTGTAGTTGCGCGAATCATCCTTTCTATTCAAATTTATGCTTAAAAAGTGCACCATTGAATTTGAAAATTGACTTGTCCCAGTGTTTTTTATATTTTTTCTAACATAAGGATACAAATACTTTTTTTTTATGAGTGGTTTTCACACTGTATGTCTACCATCAAAATCCGCATGAAATATTTCAAAAACATAATGGGAGACGTTCTAATTTCTCGACTGAAAATCACAAATCTCACAGAGAGGGTCCTATTTCTGGAATGAGTCAATTATTGGCCAAAAGTGCTCGATAACAAAGATCCTATGAACGTGATATACTTGGACTTTTCCCGTGTATTTGATCGTGTACCCCACAAACTGCTTTCGCACGTGCTTGATCTTCTAGTCTTTCGGGGTGACCTTATTGCGTGGATTGCAACATTTCTTTAAAATCGTTCATTTTAGGTTAGAGTTGGCAGCTCTCCCTTGTCTCCCAAACCAGTAACCGGTGGCGTACCACAGGGCTCCGTTTTAGGACCCTTACTTTTTCTCCTGTATATCTCCGACTTACCTACCTGTATTGATTCATACTGCTTTCAGTTTGCTGATGACACGAAGTTGTATGGTATTCCCAGAAATTAAACATTGTAGCGTGACTTGGACTCTATAGCACTCTGCTGCGAGGAGTGGTAGCTTCTTGTCAATATCGAGAAATATGTAGTTTTGCACATGGGTGCCAAAAACCCTCGTCTCCAGTACAATCTCTGTGGTCAACGAATTTCCTCTACAAGTAGCCATTGTGATCTCGGTGTTATAGTAACAGTCGATTTGTCCTGGTCGGGGTACTCTTTTTAATACAGAAGGCATTTGGTGGGTGCGATCCAACTACGTGCAGTGCTCTTCATAAGACTTTTATTCGCCCTATCTTGGAGTTCGCCGGACCAGTTTGGAGTCCGGTGTTGTGACATCGACCTCATTACGACGTGAGGCTCGCGATAATGGACATAACGTCGTTTGCTGACCGTAGAGTGCGCGGAGATTTTATTGTTACGTTTCGGGCCGTTTCTGGAATTTTTTGACAATTCGTAGGCAACATTTTCTCTCTAATCGTGTGTTTGGTTTCTGGAATGGTTTACCTGAGGTTGTTGTTTGGTGAACGCGTTCAAAAACTCCTACGATAGATGGCTCAGGTAGTAGTGTGATCGCGGCGGTTTGTGACCTTTTCTTTTAACACATCTGAATTTCTCCTTTTTTGTTTTTTTTCCTTCGAGACACTTTTCGTTTTTCAATATCTTGTATATTCTTTGTGAGTTTATAGGCTTTGCCTCAACTCTCTCAACATAGTGTAATAATAATAAAGAAATACTTTTTCTTCAAAAATGGAATAATGATTCTTAAAAGTCTTCTTGCACCAATCTTATGGCTAAATATAATGGAAAATGTAGAAAGTATTGTGTACTATGGCAGTGACTAGTGACTAGTACTATGGTAGTAACTAGTTGCCCGGCTAATCGATGCCATCGACTTCAATCAACACCAAAGCCGTACATTCATGGCTCGCAGATTATGCTATGTATCTGCACTGATCAGTAACCAAAAAGCTATGAAACATACATGTCTGATGCTTATGATCAGCGATCAATAAAACCTATTCGGGTTTATTTAAGTTTCGAACTATAATACAGATGTTGTCCAGATTTGAAAAACTTCCTATTTACCATAATCTAATTCGTGTTATGATTCACTCCGTATATCGGATTTATCATTGTGAAATAAATTATTGAAAATAATTGGCAGCATTTTTTGCTATCGATTGTAAATAACGCAGATATCAATTCTATTCAGCTGATAATATTGTGATTCATTCAAACAACGGTTTATTGAAACAATACAAATACGATTATTATATCCCAGATGCAATCAATCGAACGTTTGATTAAATGAATAAAATGTCAAAAACAAAACATACGATTTATTCACTCAGAAGCTACATGATTAGTATCTTTTTTATCTGAGAATACAAAAATGAATGGGCAAATTTTTGTGATATTATAATTATGATGACTTTCAGTCAAGGCGACATAATCAATTAAACTTCTCTTTTATAGATTTCATCTCATAATATACATTCTGTCAAGAAAGTACCGGGAATTATCGATTTAAATCTGGCGGGGCAATTAGGCAGGTAAAATTTTTTCCTAGGTTGGTACCACTGTCCTTAATAACTATACATTCCATTGAATTAGCTAAAAAACTGAAAAACTTCACAATACCAAATAACTCATATCTATTAAGTCTAGATGTAGATAATATGTTCCCAAATATTCCAAGAACTGATACAATAAATAAAGTATCTGAAATCCTAGAGCGTTCACATGTTAATCCATTATTGCACTGCGAATTCATAATTCTTTTGGAACTATGTCTCCAAAGAAACTATTTTCAGTTTAATAATGAATTATATGAACAACCGAATGGTCTAGCTATGGGCTCTCCACTAAGCCCACTTCTTGCGGATATTTTTATGTCATCTATGGAAAACAAAATATTTGACTTAGATTTACCAGTGAAAATTCATTTCTGTTATAGATACGTAGACGACATACTTGCGTGCATCAATGGAACAGCTAGACAACTAAATCAATTTCTAAAAATAATCAATAGCATTCATCCGACCATAAAATTCAAGTTAGAAAAAGAAAAAAACCGAAATATTTCATTCTTGGACCTTTCTATAACACATTCAAAAAACAAAATTGAATTAAATATATATAGAAAACCTACCTACACGGATATTTGCATTCCCATAGACTCTAATCATCCATATCATCAAAAAATTGCAGCCTACAGATCCATGATACACAGAGCATATTCCTTACCTCTCTCAAAATCTAACTTCGAAAATGAAATAAAAACCATAAAAACAATAGCTAAGAACAACGGTTTCAGTGAAAATATAATAAATAAATTATCAACCAAAAAATATTCCCAAGTAGTATCATATCAAATATACCCCCATACAAAATTATATAATAAAGAAAAAATTATTTCATTGTCATATTTTGGAGACGTAAGTGAAAAAATCGCTAATATTTACACAAAATTGAATTTGAATGTAGCCTACAAATCTGTTAGCAAATTATCCTCAATTTTATTCAACGCGAAAGACACCACCCCAAAAATAGAAAAATCGGGAGTTTATGAGTTAACCTGTTCAGATTGCAATAGTATTTACATAGGTCAAACTGGACGGTCTTTTAAAACTAGATTCAGAGAACACCAAACTGACTTTAAAAAGAATAAAAAATCATCAACATTTGCAGCACATTGTATTGACAATGGTCATTCATTCCCATCAATTGAAAATCTGAAAATCCTCCATCTTGCATCAAAAGGGAGAAAATTAAATTATCTAGAATCAATTGAAATATTCAAAGCGCTGCATAATGATGATATCGATATAATGAACGACCAGACTGATCTGTGTAAATCAAAAATATTTAATGTTTTTAAGTAACCGAAATAGCTTCAAAAGGTACCGACATTTGCACCTAATTATTTTCTGCTATTTCTTACTTGCTACCTGTTGAAAAAGGAATTGTTCATGTACCATCATAAAAAACCCATAACACCTCTGTAATCCTTGTTATTGCTTTTCACTGGAAATATTTATTCTGAATAGTTTGTAACATCTGTTATACAGTTTTTGTACCAAATGGAACATTACTTCAAAACTGAATCTGTAACTAGTGCTTTAGTCCTCTGTTACGTCTGAAGATGAACGGTCATCGTTCGAAACCGCGGTAACATGTGAACCAAAAATAATAAAAAAACCTTGGTAGTAAATACATAGTAACTCCAATCTATTGTGTTTCAACTTAATTACTATGCCAAGCTTGAGCGGGATCTGTAAACTAGTGTGTTTGCAACAGCTGATTAAGTCAGTCGATGTCAGAGTGCGTGCCGATTTTTACTATGGGTGATTACGTTGAGCAAAGAATTTTTGTGTTGCAAATGAATTTTCGTGTGCCGATGCATTGAAAATGTTGCAAAAGGCCTTTGGTGATAATGCTCTATTGAAAACTCGTGCATATCAGTGGTACAGGGACGGTCGTGAAGTGGTCGCCCATCGACGGCTTTGATCGAAGATAACGTCGATAAAATTAAGGAAAGGGTGCTGGAAAACCGTCGTACCAGCTTGAGAGAGATAGCACATGATCTTAAGATATCCCACGAGTCCGCATGTACGGTTTTGATTGATATTTTGGGCATGAGAAAGGTGGCCGCACGACTCGTACCGAAAGACCTGAATTTTCTTCAAAAACGTCATCGGGAACAGGTTGCTTCAGACATGCTGGAACGCATTATAACTGGTGATGAGACCTGGGTCTACGAGTACGATATGCAAACAAGCCAGCAATCATCGGAATGGGTGGCAAAAAATGAACCGAAACCGAAAAAACCACGCCAAAGCCGCTCGAAAATGAAGGTGATGCTCATTGTTTTCTTCGATATCCGTGGCGTGGTGCACTACGAATTCGTTCCAGAGGGTCAGACGGTAAACAAGGAGCATTACCTAGGCGTTATGAAACGTTTGCGTGAGCGTATCCGTAAGAAGCGGCCAAATTTGTGGGCGAACAACTCATGGATTTTGCATGACGATAACGCGCCTTCTCACCGAGCTACGATTGTGACTGACTTTCTCGCCAAAAACTCAACAAACGTGCTTCAGCAACCACCGTATTCGTCGGACTTGGCTCCCTGCGACTTTTTCCTCTTCCCAAAACTAAAATTGCCCCTTCGTGGCACCCGTTTTGAGTCGATTGAAGCCATAAAACAAAATTCGGCGCGAGAGCTAAAGTCCATCCCGGAAAGCGCCTATAAAAAATGTTTCGATAATTGGAATTGCCGTTGGCATAGATGTATTGGAGCAAATGAAGCCTATTTTGAAGGCGACCCAATAAATTTTGACGATTAAATGTAAAAATGTTGTTTTAATTGAAAAAAGGTGCAGCTGAAGCTTATCGTATTCTTGTAGAAAATTACGGTGACAATGCTTCAACTGACAAGTCATGTAGAGAATGGTTTAAGCGCTTCAAAAGTGCTTATTTCAGCGTTTAAGATAGGACTCGCTCGGAGCAGCCAAAATAATTCGAAGACGATGAATTACAGACATTACTCGATGAATGTCCGAGGCTAACGCAAGACAAGTTTGCACTCATGTTGGGGCTGACCCAACAAGCAGTGTTTGAAGTTTGAAATCTATGGGCCTGATTCAGAAGCAAGCAAATTCGGTTCCTTATGAATTGAAACCAAGTGATTTGGAAAAGTGATTATGTTCTTGTGAGCAGCTGCTTCAGAGGTTGCTTCAACTGATAAAAGAATCAAAAGAAATATAGGTTATTGATCGAAATTAACTCGAAAATTTCATCCGATACAATTTGTTTCAAATAGATCATTTGAATATTTAATTTCAAATAATGCTGCATGTTGTAATAAAGGGCCTATGTTTTACTTAGAAATAGGGAAATAAATTTTGATCCAAAGAATTCTATTATAATAAAGCTCGAGGACCGACAAGCGGTGCTAATTATTTGAGATCGAAATGTAGCCTAAACAACGGGCGTTAATTCTAAAAGCAACAATGTATTGATCAATAGATCGATTCATTTAAATTTCAACGAGGAGGTCTTGGGAACGGAAGTTCGCGATTATCATTTTAGTGCAGACGACACAAAGGACTTCAAGGCTAAGATTGGGAATTCTCAGTAAAGTCGAGATAAGTAATCGACAAGTCAAAAGATCTGGATGGTCTAGACTCAGAAAAAGCCGACTTAGTAAAATTTCAGTAGGAGGATAGAAGCCAACGTTTTGGAAGTTCAAAAAAAAAGGAGAGAGTCGTCGTTAGGCATTGGTGACAGACAGTCACTAATCGGTTCGTGGTCGGGATAGTTTAGTTTAATTCAGGTTGAAAAATAAAGGGCTAAATTATAGTGTTTGTTCTTGAAGGGGTGTTGTGCCTTTGGGCTGAGGCCAACACCCCTGTGTAGAGGGTTCAGCTATTGAACATGGTATCGGGTTTTGTGGATCGATGTCCCGAAAAAGGTAGGATTTTTTTTGTAACTTCACTAAAATCTCTTTATTAGTTTTGAATATAAATTATTCATAAGCGAGAACGAAAGTATGACTTATTAAAATTGACAGTCCAGGGTCCTGAAGTCTTCCAAGAATTGATTTAAACAATTACTAAGATTTGATTTTAGAATATCGTTTTACATCAATTGCTTTTCAGAAGACTGAAAATTTGTTAATATTGAAATTTCTATTGACACCATAATATAATAGCTCATTATATGTGATATCTCATTTAAATGTGTTATTTTTGCTCTATCCATCTCCTCAGAAAATACTTTTAAAACAAAAAACTTGTCCTTCGTGCGACGAGCACGAACCCGTGTTCTTTCCAAAAAGAGAGTTTGGTAAAGTAAGTATATGATTTGATATATTTTCGAGTTGGGAACTAGATTCAGGAATTATGAGTAGAATGTATATAGTAAATGGTGACAGTTAGGGTTAATAGTCAGAAAAAGGTTCATGTTATGTATCATTTCGTTTTTTGTGCTTGTTTCATTATTTAAAAATTGGAATTAACTTTATTTTTATTGAAAGTAGGAAATATAAAAAGTTTCACACATATTACTCTTTTTTATAATGAGATAAACACTCTTATACATTAAAGGAAACGACCCTGAGTGGGTTTTAGATAAAGTGGTTTATTACAATGTAATTCAAAAGTGTTTTTAATTTTTGTTTTCTAAATGTAGCACATTCTCCAGAAAAACGTTCGAAATCCCATCTGATCTCTCCAGTCGGAATTTATTTGGACATTGAATAAAAGCAATCAATAAAAAATATATCACATATCATCTGCTTAATATACTTCTGACCAGAAACAAATTGAAATAAATCTTATAAGGCGAACCCTACAGCATTTATTGAACTCCATGTTCTGAGGGGGGACATGAAATTTAATAAATGCTGTAAGATCCTTTTTGGATGTTGTTTGTTGGCTTTAGAAGAGAGGGTTCTTATTTTTGGGTTGAATACATTCTGTCAAGAAAGTAATGGGAATTATCGATTTAAATCTGGCGAGGCAATGAGGCAGGTAAAAATTTTTTTTCCTAGGTTGGTACCACTGTCCTTAATTACTATGCCAAGCTTGAGCGGGATCTGTCAACTAGTGTGTTTGCAACAGCTGATTAAGTCAGTCGATGTCAGAGTGCGTGCCGATTTTTACTATGGGTGATTACGTTGAGCAAAGAATTTGTTTAAAGTTTTGTGTTGCAAATGAATTTTCGTGTGCCGATGCATTGAAAATGTTGCAAAAGGCCTTTGGTGATAATGCTCTATCGAAAACTCGTGCATATCAGTGGTACAGAGCCTTCAAGGACGGTCGTGAAGTGGTCGCCCATCGACGGCTTCGATCGAAGATAACGTCGATAAAATTAAGGAAAGGGTGCTGGAAAACCTTCGTACCAGCTTGAGAGAGATAGCACATGATCTTAAGATATCCCACGAGTCCGCACGTACGATTTTGATTGATATTTTAGGCATGAGAAAGGTGGCCGCACGACTCGTACCGAAAGACCTGAATTTTCTTCAAAAACGTCATCGCGAACAGGTTGCTTCAGACATGCTGGATCGCTGTAATTTCGATTCTACATTCATGGAACGCATTATAACTGGTGATGAGACCTGGGTCTACGAGTACGATATGCAAACAAGCCAGCAATCATCGGAATGGGTGGCAAAAAATGAGCCGAAACCGAAAAAACCACGCCAAAGCCGCTCGAAAATGAAGGTGATGCTCATTGTTTTCTTCGATATCCGTGGCGTGGTGCACTACGAATTCGTTCCAGAGGGTCAGACGGTAAACAAGGAGTATTACCTAGGCGTTATGAAACGTTTGCGTGAGCGTATCCGTAAGAAGCGGCCAAATTTGTGGGCGAACAACTCATGGATTTTGCATGACGATAACGCGCCTTCTCACCGAGCTACGATTGTGACTGACTTTCTCGCCAAAAACTCAACAAACGTGCTTCAGCAACCACCGTATTCGCCGGATTTGGCTCCCTGCGACTTTTTCCTCTTCCCAAAACTAAAATTGCCCCTTCGTGGCACCCGTTTTGAGTCGATTGAAGCCATAAAACAAAATTCGGCGCGAGAGCTAAAGTCCATCCCGGAAAGCGCCTATAAAAAATGTTTCGATAATTGGAAGTGCCGTTGGCATAGATGTATTGGAGCAAATGTAGCCTATTTTGAAGTCGACCCAATAAATTTTGACGATAAAATGTAAAAATGTTGTTTTAATTGAAAATTCCCGGTACTTTCTTGACAGAGTAGTATATCTATGTTGCTCTGCTTCACAACATAAAATGAGTATGGCATGAGTATTTATAAATTTCTCTTTGGTCATATTTTTCTTGTTAAAATTGATTTTGTTGGTTATTTACAATGTTCTAGCAAGCTCTGATGAGATGACGATCTTTCATTGACTTGCTTTGTTTAATTTCTAGGATGTATCTACTGCCCACGTTTCCTTTATTTGGTTTCTGTTAATCAGTTTCAGAGATCCCTCCTGTATGTTTCCGTGTACTGTGCTTAGTACGTGACATTTTTGTCGTCCAGCTCCCATCACTGAAGAAATTCTTCCTAAGCCTAGTCATCTAGCTGGTTTTTATTTGTTATCCAAGTAAAGGTGATAGATGACTGTGATACTGGTCAAATATTAATAGTAATGTTTCGGAAAGATTATAATGCACTCCGAATATATCTTAGTTATTATACTCAGGTACCCTTTACCACCATGTACTGGATTGATTGAAGCGCAGTCCGTAGACTCCAAGAAAATGAATGAACTTTATGGTATTTGCCTTTTTACAGCATATTCTTTCTGATGAATATAAAATGACCAAGTAGGTACTATAAAGATCTGAATTTCCTTAACTTTCCAATTAGTTTCAAGGTAATGAAGTCATTAATATAAAACCCTAAAGTGCTATTTGTATGACAAATCATTATTTATCGCTGTATTTCATTTTAATCGTCTAATTTTTGACATCCATTACTATCATAAAAAACCCATTCAGCCGAAAATAAATAGCACTTCATTTAACAAATTTATAGTATCATATATCAAACGAAAAATTGATTTGCTCTCTTATCGTAAGGTGTAAGTACTTAAATGATAAAATTGATAAAACTGCTAGCTTATTGTTCATTTGATCTAGTATGATCACAGGTTTTATCAATACCGAAGCTTTGAAAGAAGACATAAGAATGGCGTTCCACAAATATATATTTCTATTTCTTGTGCTTATTGCAGTCTTAGGAATGTGTCCATTTGTAATGAGCCAATCTACAGGCAGTGTATCTGGTGTTGGACATATAATTGATCCTGGATGCAGGGAAGGATACGTTAAAGTTAATGGAATATGCGTAGAAGACCTTTAAGAACCATAATCCATTTGTAAGTGTTCAATAATTCTCTTATTAATATTGTAGACACATGATAAAACACAAAATATATAATTGGTAGCAGGCAAGAAAGGCTGTGTACATGCCTAACTACTTAAATGGTCTAATTATTTACAAATCCACAGAAATTATTCAGTAAGTGTAAAATTGATACATATTGCCGCTATGGTCATATAATTAGTGTAGTAAAAGTATAAGAATCGTCAAATGTATTTGTAACAGGGGTAATTAACCCTTGATATACAGGGTATATGAATAGTTGAGAAAAAATTAAGAGGGTGATTCCTTGTCAAAAAAAAGGGTGAGTTTTTCATATAAATTTTATTTTTTTGAGCCCCCCTGCTTGGTTACAGCCTCCTAAAGATGGCGCTCGAAAAACAATTTTTAATTTTTTTCTTAAAAAACAAAAAACTGACAAGAATAAAATTAAGCAGACATTTTGTGCGGGTGAGAAGGAACCTAAAAAATTTTTGGTGGTGTTTCTCTATGATTGCAAGGGCTAGAAAAGGCCTCCCCTAAACCTTCTTTTGCAAGAAACTATTTTCCATTTTTCTATTTTACAATAAAAAAATTAATTTTGGGCTTGATCCATTCTTCCTCTACTCTCTACTCGGGGTATGGGCTTCAGCCCAAAAGCACAATACCCCTTCAAAAACAAACACTTTACTTTAGCTCTCTATTTTTCCAACGGAATTAAACTAAACCGGAACCATATATCAAATAGAGGCAGTGTAACATATATCTGTATAACAATTCTATACTCAAACAAACTCGATAAAGTTTTGTTGATCACAGGTGCAAATTGCAGACATGCGCTCGTTTCATTCTTGTTGGTTTTCATCAGTGCAATGAACGCCAGCGACTACATATCTGTCAGGTATCTATATTCGCTATACGCAAGGACACTAAGATATTAATCATACACTAGCGCCATCTAGAGTATGCAAACATACATACAAGACATACCTTCTCGAGCTAATTCAAGTAAAGAAATGTATTCCCGATATTTTCATATTACAAACGTAGAAAAAACTTTCCTAATATCAGCATACTTTTTGTTTTTATCATATAGACTTCTTCTAAATTTTTAATTTCATTAATATATTTTCAGAATGGATGACGGCCTTCCACGTTTCCAGAGGACTATTCAAATTTCGGTTCAATTAATTCCACATCAAAATTGTACTTCTTGTTACGAATTTCATTCGTAAATTGATGGAATAAATAAACAGCATATAATTTGATTTTATTGGAACTGAATTATCTTAACTTATTCAACCATATTACATTGTTGAATATAAAGTTATTAGAAAGAGTCAATAATGAATACGAATTGAACTATTTCAACTCTTCTATTCCATATAACAATCATGGACCAGAGTGATCGTATAATATAGCTGAATGCCTCATGGATATTTATGAAAATACCACTTCACTTCCAAACACTATTAACATCATCGCTCAACCTTCGGTAATAGTTCAAATATTATTCTACCATGTGCCACCACTATACCTTGGCGAAGATATTCTAGAAAGGTAGGTTCTGTTTCATGAAAAACGCTTCAACACTTTTCAAATGACCTCACAAGAAATATCCCAATGGTCTTAAATCTGGATATCTTGAAAGCCCTACAATGGAAGTCTTTCTTCGAATCCAATAACCGGAAATATGTTGATCCAAAAATGTACGTTTTGAAGCTGCATCTTCTTGGAAAAGTACATATGGGGAAGAAAGTACACCTGTTAGTTTATAGTCGTATTCAAGCCTTCGTATTTTTATCATGCCATCCTTGATTAGTACTTCCTTTGACTGGGAACCACTCGTCAACTTTGAACTGGTACAGAGAATTGCAGCATTGTAGCATTGGGTGGCAAAATGTCATAATGTCGTCTTAGTATCAATCACGATTCTGTTTAGGTATGTAGGAGGCCGTAGAAAGATAAACGCTGGCTTGGAGAACGATGTGATATTTGCTGTTGGGTATATACACAGGACACCATTACTTTTTATTCAAGGCAGCTAATAACAGCGCATTATACTAATAATAACTTAATTATTTATGTTGATCTTACAATTCCTTCTGAGTGTAATACTTCGAATTCCAGTGAATATTTTATGATATATTGGCAGACTAGGCTTAACAATTCCTTCGAATATTATATCTAATATCCTTTTCTGTATAACAAGAAAACTTGCTAATAAGCTTTTGACGAAGAACGCCATTAAATATCTATTTCACATATGTAATCCCTTAATGATGTTCAAAATTAGTAAACCTTTTAAAGATTAATAAAAGGAAAATAATGAATATTGTCGTGATCCATGTTTTATTTTAAATATCATATGTAGCAAAGCACATTGAGAAAACCATATTGCATTGATACATTGATTGGTAAAAAAGCACCTAATTCATACTTAATTCTAATCAATGCTTGAATGATGATGAGATATCAATTTATGGAATGATGAAGTGCAGAAGTAATCTTTACGAATAATATAGGAATTGATAATATATAATTAAAGAATAATTCACCTATCCGCTGGGCAAACATGAAAATATCATCATCATTTAACAAAACCTAATATCCGTTCAACATCTACTCGAATGTTTGATAATAAAAAAAAAAAAACTTTACAAAGTGAAATAAAATTACAATACATTTCAACAAAGTAGGAAAAAATCAGTCAGACACGTTTTGAAGGATTCATTAGGAAATTATTTCGACTTCCAAATGTTTCATTTAGAATAACACTGATCACTTAAAACAACCGAAAATAATTAGTGACCGACAAGAAAGTCGTTTTAAGGAAAAATATCACATATCATTACAACACTGCACAAAAGGTAAGTTCTAGATATTTGCATTTTCCCGAATTCAGAATTTATTTTAAGTTTTTAAAACGCTATGAAGAGATCAATGGTTTTTGATAGTTCATTGGAATTTATATATAGTGGAACATCTGTTTCCAAATGTCATGAGTAATCCATCTTCTGCTTGAGGACTATACCATTGAAACAATATTCAGCACTTCTCTATCTGAAAGACAATGGGTAGTGGAGGATGACAAAATGCAACATCCAGACAATTAATCATGGGATACCATTCAAAAAGATCTATTTCCTTTAACACATCACCGAATCTTATTCCTTTTGTTATCATTCTTGTTGAATTTTTAAAATTGATTGATTTCAATATCAGGAGAAACAATAAATACTGATGACTACCTTCTCCAAAACCGCGGTATATTTACCAATCCAATATTTTCAGAATACTAACTCCATATATTGCTTTTACTGCAGCTTTTTATGAGGTTATCTATTAAAGATGGCGCCATGATAACAAATATTCAGTAATGTTCATAATCAATGTTAATATCAATGTTCTTCAGTTGAGATTTCAATGTTTGGAAAATTTTTGAATATGTATTTTAATTTGTGTTTATTCATTATTTTTCTTGATTTGATTATCGACTGCAACTAGAACGACTTATGCAACATCAGTAATCTTTCAGTATTAATTAGGTAGAGGTCATCTTTTTATAAAAACCCTTTTCAGGCCTAAGTAAACGCAAAGGGTCCTTAGTTATAACATAAAAATTCCATTGTCTTTCAATAGGATTCTAAGATCATACGAAACGCTGCGCGAGTCGCCTTTCCTCCAACAAGATTATTCATTTATCTAGAAGTTTGGTCAAATAAACCAGCCCTTCCACATATATCATGTATGCAATGAAAATGTTTATGATAAGCATAACCAAAACTTGTAAAAAATAAATGAGTTTAAACTGCACCGAGAAATACTTCCATATTTGCAGAGAATCGTCTCCTTATGATCTAAATCTCCTGCCGTTCTGAAATGAGATAAAATGAAATTGTAAGATGATAGCAATGGAAATGTCACATACAGAACAAGAAATTAGTGAGATACTTACAAGGAATAAAGTTCACATGCAAGTGCAACTCATAAAACGCAAAAAATATTAAAAAGCTAAAATTAGTAAAACTACAAAATGTGCTGAATGAAATAAAGATTATATCAAAGGTTTCCTCCGGGGGTAACAATGTGTGATAAAAGAATACATAAGCATTGTATCAACTCCATGAGAAATATATGAACCTTTCAAAGGTTTGGGAGGAAAAATTAATAAAATAAATTAAAACATCATAGATTTATTTTCAACAAACATAAATCAATTGATTTAATACAGTTCGTTAATCATACATTAAATATACAATAAATTTTGCGGAATCTTCTGATATCTAACTACATGGATTATGTAAGAAATAAATTTTTGAAAGGCATATAAAAGTTACACGAAATCTACCAAAATTTAATTGACCTAGCAGGATTTAATTCACAATATATTACCGTATCATGATAAATATAATTAATATCTATGTCATCTTTTAAGATATATAGAAAGTTAGGAGAAAGCGATATCATGTGAATAAATTCCTCTATGAAAGCTTTTTCTGTAATCTTAAAAAATTATTGAAAAATAAAGATATTTCATATCTAGTATATCAGAAATGAATTTCGATCAATTTCGAATGAAACTTGCAAGTTCTGAAGTTATAATTACATAAATTATCCTTTTCGAAAAAGATAAGTAAGAATCAGATCTTGTATAAAAAATAATACGTAACTCATGCAATTTTCCTTGGAAAAAATTGATGAATAGGTCGGCAGTCATAAATGAAAAATTTGCAAATAATTATGTTTCATTCCGAAATTAGTCAAAAATGTTACTTTTAAAGATATAAATATTTACATTGCGATGTTGAATAATGTTATCCAGACAAAATATTAAGATCTATGAGTAAAGCAAGGAAAATTTATTTCTTCATTAAAAATCAATGAAGATAAAATGACAGTAATAAATAGAAAAAATAATTTTGGATCTTTTATAATAAAAATATCTTTCATATAATCATTTTCTTTAAATGCCCTTGTTTCAAACACTGTTGAGTGTAATTCAAACCTTCTGTATAAATGATATATTTGTAAATAAGAATTCATTGTAAAAAATTGAAGACAAAGTGCTTCACATATTGATTAAATTTTTAGACCTTTTCAGTTAAATTCAGTCGTGCATTCAAAGTATGGAATGTCGATTATAAATCGAATAATTCTACCTTTTAAACTACAATGAATTTGTTGAAGGGCTTGTATGGTTGAAACTAGGTTGATAAATTAAGAACTAGGTTTGCTGACAGGTGAATTTATGCCCAATGCGTTAAAGAGTTTGGTTTTCAATCCTCCCTTTTCAGTATCTGGGGTCCTTGCAGTATTGGGCTGTTGAGAAATAACACAAAATCAGGAAAGGTTCGAATAAGAAAGAGCACTACTACTCTAATTACTAGTATATTTGATATTAGGTAAAGCTCAGCAAAGCTTAGTGGCAGAATTAATTAGCAAGAATTATTCTTCGCAAGACCCATCATAAGAATCTACGAGTTTTCAGGACACTGTCCACCAAAATCAATTAAAATGGTATCTTGATTGAAATAGACAAACTCCATCTTGAGAGAAAAATGTTATTTATTTTCAACACACATTGAAATCGTTGTTTAACCTTTCAAAACATCAAACGTGATCACTCATATTTGTGAAGCAATAAAGCCGATCGCCCAAATATAAAAGTTCATGTGAAAATGTTAATTCTAACACCTAATTTTATTAATGCTAAGTAAAAGTAAAGTTACTGATCGATAAGAGTCAGAGAAATCAAAATTACCGCATCTGAATCTAGAGAAAACCATCTTTGGCATTTACGAACGTCTAATGCACTTGAATAAACATCGCAAATGTTTTTGGTCGCGTCACTACCCTTGCGAAACTCAAAAAGCATACAATACCGGACATACTCTTCTGGTATTTGGCTGGCCATTTCACCCCAAATTGTAAAAAAAAATCTAATATTTAATTATTTAGAAGTGAACAAGTCACAACAACCTTAAAATGTCTTTGACACGGCTTCGAAGTACACAATGAGCTGACAAATGATAATCAAATATCGACATGCGTAGAAACGACATTACTTTTCGATCTACCTAATAAAATATTCAAGGGGGCCAAGTTATTCAACTTATATACTACTCTGTCAAGAAAGTACCGGGAATTTTCAATTAAAACAACATTTTTACATTTAATCGTCAAAATTTATTGGGTCGCCTTCAAAATAGGCTCCATTTGCTCCAATACATCTATGCCAACGGCACTTCCAATTCCGATGATTGCTGGCCACCCATTCCGATGATTGCTGGCTTGTTTGCATATCGTACTCGTAGACCCAGGTCTCATCACCAGTTATAATGCGTTCCATGAATGTAGAATCGGAATTACAGCGATCCAGCATGTCTGAAGCAACCTGTTCGCGATGACGTTTTTGAAGAAAATTCAGGTCTTTCGGTACGAGTCGTGCGGCCACCTTTCTCATGCCCAAAATATCAATCAAAATCGTACGTGCGGACTCGTGGGATATCTTAAGATCATGTGCTATCTCTCTCAAGCTGGTACGACGGTTTTCCAGCACCCTTTCCTTAATTTTATCGACGTTATCTTCGATCGAAGCCGTCGATGGGCGACCACTTCACGACCGTCCTTGAAGCCTCTGTACCACTGATATGCACGAGTTTTCGATAGAGCATTATCACCCAAAGGCCTTTTGCAACATTTTCAATGCATCGGCACACGAAAATTCATTTGCAACACAAAACTTTAAACAAATTCTTTGCTCAACGTAATCACCCATAGTAAAAATCGGCACGCACTCTGACATCGACTGACTTAATCAGCTGTTGCAAACACACTAGTTGACAGATCCCGCTCAAGCTTAGCATAGTAATTAAGGACAGTGGTACCAACCTAGGAAAAAAAAATTTACCTGCCTCATTGCCCCGCCAGATTTAAATCGATAATTCCCGGTACTTTCTTTGACAGAATGTATATCTTGGAATTTCATCTCTGATTCTGTTACTTCGGTAAACTTCATTGGTCATAATATGACCGGTGAAAAGATTATGATTTGACATATGTCAAATGTAAGTTTAACGTAAATAAAATATCCCATGGTATTTACGTGTGCTGTATTATTTTTTTTTTGATTTTTATAAATTTATTGAGAGATTTCATTCAAATATTGAACAACTTGAAAGAAAAGAAATTAAACAATCCGCGAAAGGACCTACGTCAGTAAAACTGTTACAATTTTAAGCACTTATTGTAACAAGGACTAAAAGAAAACATATCTTGAGGAAGACATAATTGTACATTTATCCCAAATCCACACAAATCTCCGACTCAATAATAATTCGGACAATAATCTCCGATAACAAATTTTAAACCTTGATAGACCGCAAAGCTTCAGAGGAACATAAATGTATAGTGTAAAAATCGAAAATTGAAATTGGAAAAAAAAATTATTTTAATCTCTCATAATTTTCGTGAAATTTTTAATTTCATAATTTTCTGATAGCTATCACCCTTTGCCCATTCACCTGGTTTCGATTTGATGGTTATTTCTGGGACACATGAACTACCAATAAAATTAGATAACCAATAATTGAGATATGATAAAATAGTAATTTTCTTTGTTGCACACTCCTGTCATATCGTTACAATTTTGGTATTTTTTGAATATTGAGATTGATAATGATGTTGAATATTACATTGGACCTATGGAAAAATAGTCATATTCGATTCTCTCCGTACAGCTGACCGACAATAACTTTTGACAAAAAATATGCCTGAAATTTACAGGGAAGTTTTCACGTCCAAACAGGAAGATCAAGTTTGTGAATGGGCAAATCCATGCATTGGCACCGAAAAATTTATACCTAATAGAAATAAAATTTAAATTCCAAAAACTAAGATAACAGATTAAATGAAGGTAGATTAAAGATTTGTCTTCTGTCTTTTGTAAATTATGGTTTCGTAATTTCATTGTCTGAGAAAAAGTGGTTTTTCAGTTATAACAGTGTACCCCCCTAGGTTTCTCAAGAAATAAACAATCTAAGTTCTGGAAATGGGATGAATATTTTCCTCTATTTCAACTGCAATATATTTGATAGAAAATCTTTGTTACTCTTTGCTTTATGCAGGATGAGACAAAATAGGAAAAATGAGCAAAAATCTAAATTTATCGATTATTCATTTTTGATTAATTATAGTTTTTCCACAACTGAATTCAATAGTCTGTATTACAACCTCTTCTTTCAATCAACTGCCTAATACGCCTAGGTATCCCACGAATCAAGTCATTAATGAAATTTTCAGGCATATCGTTCCATTCTTCCTGAAGGGCTAAACTCAATTCCTGAAAAGTTGAAGGTGGGTTTTGGCGATTGGAAGTTACTCTCACTAAGTAATCCCATACGTGCTCAATTGGATTCATGTCTGGTGAGTTTGCTGGCCAGTTCATCCTCTGGATATTGTTTTCTTGAATAATGTTTTGAACCCTTCGTATGCGGTGTGCTGGGGCGTTATCATCCTGATAAATGAAATTATCCCCAAATTCGTTGCGCAGAGGAACAATGATTGGTTCAATGATGTTTTCTACGTAGAGGGCACCAGTCATTGTGCGTTCAACGATAATAAGAGGGGTACGGCGACCGAACATTTATGTCAAGTGAAGTTATCAATTTTGTTCCATCTGTTCATCGCTGAGGTTCATTAATTGAAAAAGAATAGAAAAAAGTGTGGAAGGTAAAATTTCTTATCAACCTATAAATTATTTAATATATAATTATTTAATGTATTTCATAATAGTAGTACAAAAATGTGAAAATACAACAACCATTAAGTTTCAAAAGCAATCAATTTCAATCAAGATACAGCGGTAACAAAATTTTTTTATTTTTGATAAGAATGAATTGCTTTTATTGAATCACAGATCACACACATAAGAGTGTACACTCTTTTGAAGTACACTAGTATAAATTTTACTAACAGAAGATACTGAAGAATCTTTGCGAGTTTATAGTTCTAAAGAAAACCCTATGATTTTTTCTTAGTGCAACTAAAGAAGGACTAAGAGGGATTCGGAAATGGAGTTGATAAATGCCCTCATATTAAATTTGGGTGAAAAAAGAAAGAATACATAGCGTCAACAAAGCCTTGCTGCAATTGCAGGAAAATAAAAATCAGATTAGAGAACCCAAAAAACTGAAGAATAAATGCTAACAGTAACATTCAAAAGTGGGATTTCTGTCTTTCATTCTTTGATTATGAGATAGAATATTGAAATTGAAAACAAATCTCCATGTTAGATCGAAACATTTTAGAGATCAGTTAAAGACAGAAAACCTTTGAGGAAATGAACAGAAATACATTTCACTTACTTCATCGCCATCATAGGTCATTTCTAGCGATTCTCTAGATCCTCTCCTTGAAGCTCTGTCCTTGGCGCTGCCGGACTTACGTTTGTCCAGATCGCCAAGGAGATTCACTTTGGAGTGTTTCACGATATCTAGAGCCTGTGAAACACAAAAATGTAAAAACAATCAACGAACCTGCTGAAATATCAGGAGCAAATCAAAATAATTTCAGCAATGATGTTTTGCTAATAACTGCCTTAAGCAGAACTGGCTCCCAACGTTCGTTGGTTGCTTAAGAGATTTACGTACTGAAGACTTCATTCTTAGAGGCGTATTACATAATATTTTGGGTTACTGAATGAATAAATTTCTATCAAGTAAAGGCAGTAACACGATTCGAAAAAATGCTTCGCTTTATCTGAGTTCATTTGGATCGCATAATGTCAAAAAAAGAGAACCACATACATATACAGTAAGCTGACTTTAATTTTCGAACGCAAGGAAATATACAAAAATATCACTGCAGATTTTGTTTCACTAACTGATTTTCGGAATTTTCCAATATTAAAACATGAAGTTGACTTAACCTGAAAAGTTGTCGTAGCTGGAAACGATGTGGGTACTATGTGGAACAATGTAACATAATTTATGAAACAACAAACATTTGATGTAATATGAAAATACATATATTTTTGATTTTCACTCCCTTCACGTTATAGATCCCCTGTCAACTTGATTTCCACGAAGGAGCGTTCCAATTCAATCCAACAATTTATGGAAAATTTAGCTCAAGCAAAAAGTTAAACATTTTACAACTATCTACTAAACTGATATCAAGCAAAGTCTATTTGGTGTGATCAAGCGACTAAAAAGGCTCATTCGTTTTGCGCTCTAATAAATTTGAAAAAAATAACATGATTCATTTTGTGCTTGATGTATTCACCTTCTCCTGTATATTTTGGGGAAATGAATATCTGGAAGTAGCATTCGATTGTTTTCGAACCATATCCTTGCCCTAAAATTACACATTCCTTCGTGAACATTTTATATGCACCTGATAAATCGTATAAAAGTTAACTATTTTGTGTTCACGAATTCAGTTGAAAGTTTCGCCATTCTCATTAACACATCATATGAATGGGCATTTCCAGTATCATAATAAAATATGTAATTTTTATCACATGACGTTATATAGGTTAGTTCAAAACATAGTTCATACCACTCCCTCAATTTCACTTATTTATTTTTAAATATTGAAAATGTGATTTTAAAGCAATTAAATTCTAAATTCTCAATTATGACGCCAATGCCGCAAAACCGATAATGCCCGAAGTCGAAATTGTCATATTCAATTCAATTAATAACTCACCCGGAATTTATGATCTAGGGAATAGCGTGCTACCATTTTGTCTGAATGTTCGTAATTTTTCAATTTTGAACTGAAAATGGACTCACTGTTGAAGAATCCAATGTCAAAAGTAATTAACTGTGCAACACAGTCGACTTTTCAATAAGGCCAAACGAGACCTTACACTTGGAAGCTTTCCAAGTAGATTAGGAAGGCCAAGATGCTTAACTTTTTAAGCCTGTTGTGAAAAGATAACTTTCACTCCTGTAACGGCCAAACTGCATAAAGCAAATGGGGGAATTTACCCCAAAATGTTGCTTAAAAAGCCGGACGGTTAATACACGAAAGCTTTTCAGCTTTACAAAGCGCCAGAAGTAGATAGGATTTTCCCGGTATTCCTACAGAAAGGAGCAGAGGATATTCTTTTCCCTCTACCGAGGATCACAAGAAGCTGTTTAGCTCTGGATCGAATACCTAGTAAATGGAGAAGGGCAAGTATAACCTTCATACCAAAAATATGTATCTAGGTATCTACATTCTACTGGCTGATGGTGTCCAGTGTAACCCAGTTTAAATACAGAATTAAGTACGTGACAAATAATGGAAGAACAAGTCATAAAAACTAAAGGTGTTTATTGGAGTTTGTCGCTAAAAAATGCCATTAGGGAAAGATATTTAGTAATGGAAATTTGTCAACATCTGTTTTTTAATTCAAAATGTGTTAATGTAGAACTTTTGCTTTTGACGTGGATAATTTCAAAGTTATTGTTGAAATTGTGCCTGAATTCCATAAATGATTAGCATATATCGAATATACGGAATCCGCTATGTAACTCCTTTGGTATTCTTGGATTCTTTTCTTGAATGACCTACCTGTCTGGCCAATATATACTAAAGGGCAATCGTTGCAAGTCAACTTGTAGACTCCAGATTTATTTTCTTTATTTGTTCGATCCTTATTGTTTTCTATGTGAGTACTAAGATTATTAATTGTTTTAAGAGCTGCGTTTTAATTAAAACTGTTTTTGAAATATTTAGCAATATTTTCAGATAATCCATTAACATAAGATAAAGAAAAGTATTTCTGTGTATTGTCGTCTTTCATGATTGGGTACACGAGATTTAATGCCATGTTCTTTTGTTTATTGGATACCATTTTGTCTATAGGAAAGGGGTTGTAACCGTTGTTTAAAGCTATCTGTTTAATAATATTCAAATTTTTTAATAAGTTATCTGAATTCAGAGAGACATTCAATAGTCTATGAATAAAAGTATTATATGTTGACATCTTTTAGTTGGTGGGTTGATTTGAAAGTTTCATGTATTGTAATATCTGTATGTGTGGGTTTGTGAAAAATACTAAAATCATGTAAATTATTTTTATTATTATTAAGAGGTCAAGAAAATTAATACTGTGGTTATTTTCTTCTTCGATTGTCAAATTCACAATGTTAATGGTTTATCTGAAAATATTGCTAAATATTTCAAAAATACTTTCAATTACAACGCAGCTTTTGAAACCATTAATAACCTTAGTACTTACATAAAAAACAATAAAGATCCAACAAATAAAGAAAATAAATCTGGAGTCTACAAGTTGACGATTGCCCTTTTTGGCCAGACAGGTAGATCATTCAAGAAAAGAATCCAAGAACACCAAAGGAGTTACACATCGGATTCCGTACATTCCGACATATGCTAATCATTCAGGCATAATTTCAACAATAACTATGAATTATCCACGACGAGAGCAACAGTTCTAGATTAACACTTTTAGAATTTCTTGAAATCAACAGGTACAATGCCCGTAAAATCATTTTGAATGAACAAACAGATGTTGACCAATCTCCATTACTGAATATCTTTCCCTAATAGCATTTTTTAGGGGCAAACTCCAATAAACACCTTGAGATTTTATGACTTGTTCTTCCATTATTTTGTCACGTACTTAACACTGTATTTACACACGGTTATTGGATGGAGTAGTCCGTTACTTTGTGATAGTTCATTTTAATGGAATGAAATAAGAAATTACTTTGTTTTCTATCACTTTTAAAAAGTGATAGAAAACAAAGTAATTTCTTATTTTATTCCATTAAACACGGTTACACTGGCCATCAGCCATCAGCCAGCAGAATGTAGATACCTGAAGAAGTCACATCGAGGTGAAACAATTCTCGTATTATATAAATATATATAAACATTTTTGTGGAAATTACTGTCTCTTATATATTTTTAAACTATTTCACTTGCATCGTTTTTACTTAAGAGACTGACTTTGGGGAAAACACTCCTTCATAGATGTCAGCATGCTCACATCTACAGAGAGTGCCCTGTATCGCCTGACCATTTCTGACCATTCTGACCATTGCTCGAATATTTCATCATTCGAATTCGGCGGTTTAATTTGGAATTTTCAATAATTTTGAACTCTGGAAACTGACAAAATACGGAAAATTATACGAGTGAGGATTAAATATTTCAAAAAATAATTCTTCTGGAATTTACTTGAAATGCCCATACTTCAAAAACTAACATTGTTAAGACGTTGAGACAGGTAACGGCAAAAAGCAATTTTAGGAAATTAAAAATTGTCATGTGAAATATGGATATAAAGTACAGCAAAACTTTCATTTTTTTTCTAAATCAAGCGAAATATTGGCCCAGAAACATAACTTGGTAATATTACTGCAAAACCAAAGAAATTGTGTGCAGTGTAGGTAATATAACACTTCCATCCATCTACGATTTTAAGCTATATTTATTATAGTTGTCAATAATTTCTAAAATGGAATCTATTCTACGAAAAGCTTAGGGTATCATTACACTTACTTGTTGTACATGCTGCAGCATTAGAAGTAAAATTAAGGAAATTACTAAGCAATGAAATAAAAATGGAGGTAAGGTTCTTGGGAGAGTTCTACTACTATTAGGAATTGCTAAAAAAAAACTATGCTATGTTTTCTCACTACAATATTTGTCGTTTAACTGAGCCTAATTAAATTGTTGTAACAATTACATTCGTGAGTTTTCACATGGGCGCCTACAGATCACATGTTTGAAAAAGCAACAAAAGCTACACACAGGTGTGCTTTATCGTTTGAATAATACATATTGAAGAGGTTGGTCAAATTTCGATGTTTAGATAAGAATGACTAAAGCCTAGTTCGGACTACATTAGTTTTTTGGAGTAGATTAGTAATTTAGTTGAGTAGCACAGAAGCATACGCGTCTAAATTGTCTTTAACAGTCTCTAAAATCACAGATACATCGACCATCAGATTTAAGATGGGTCCAGATATGATCTGAAAATCAGACGTTTTGCAATTCTTTCATTGTCCAGTTTTGGCTTTTCAAATACCAGATGCCCTGCTCCACCCTGTAAAATCAACACTGCGGCAAATAATAATATAAATTTTTACGAACCAAACATTGGTAAAAACAATATTCTTTCACGTGCAGTGAATTTTTTAGTAAAAAGATTTTTTTCATTTCTTTAGTGTCCTTAGCATCACAATCTATATTAACAGCACTACTATATATTTTTCCGCTTCTAAATATCTCATTCATTCTCAGTTTACATAACACAACTACAGGAAAGTTAGAGATTTAAACCCACTTCTTGCACCGCAGCCTAGTTAATTGCCTGATGTGCTACCCTTAGTAAACAGATGTTTCTGTAAAATAATAGCGATTTCATGTATGCTTGGTTATGTGTAGGTTTCATAATAAGTGTACAGGTAATTTATGTTATCGAGACTTTTTCTCAACTTGTTCAAATTTTTAAATTTGAAGTGGGGTAGAACTACATCTTTGCATCAATAAATTGTTGTATAAAATAAATTATTTGGCTCTATGTATGTCTGAGTAATTTGAAAATAACCCTAAGTGATTCTTAAAAAAACACTGCCGTAACATTGACAACTTAAAAGCAGTTTCCTATAGAAACTGGTAGAACTCTCCTGAAACCTTCATCGAAAATCAAATAAAAAAATCACTTACCTCTTTACGACTTCTCAAAGCGCAGTCTTCCAGGGTTTCCGCTGCTTCGTATTTACCTTGGCGCCTGTAAAGGGCTCCAAGATTCTTGAGGGTGGTGGTCACAGTAGGCGAGTCTACTTTAGCAGCTTTGTGCCAGCCTCCGTATTCACCATAAGGGGCATTTTCCTTATTTCGTGCTTTGTTCTCCTCACGCTCCTCTGCTACTTGCCAGATGGGCTTATTGTCACCTGTAGTGAACAGAGTGTTGTCACTACAATGATTGTGCCAATATCTGTGCGGGTAGTGAACATCTGTACTTACGGAACACACTTCAACAAGAAGTAAGCTGAATAATTTTGATTTTTTTGCTAAACTACTGAATATTTTTCATTAAGTATTTTGAAATAAAGTTACGTCTGACATACTACTTTCTCAGTCATTACAAAATCATTATAAAAAATTTATTCACATGACTTCTAACAGTGAAGGGTTAATTTGATTAATTCAATGAATATCAAATGTTAGAATTTTTAGTAAATTTTTATTTTTACATTTATGTTGATCAAAACATCCTCCACCAGCTTCTTCGTGAAATGTACTCCTTTGATTTGAGTTATACAGGGTATTTAGTGAAATAATTTAGACTTTTCTGGGAAATACCAATTAAAATAAAACACATCATGCAATTCAAATTGTATATTGCAACAAAAAAATACATCAACTTGGGACAAAACACTCTGTATAACTAAAACAAATAAAACCATGCCCCCGTTAATTTCCATAGTGGAAAGCAACCAACTCTACAAACTAAAACTATAATAAAATATAGAAAATATAATTGCACCAATTGTAAGCAGTCGGCAAGATTGATTTTAATAAATCATATTATTAGTTAGAACAAAACATAATGTCAAATTATGTTCTTAAAAAAAGTGATAAAATAGCTACCACAAAAGAATTAACAGAAAGGCATCACAGAAATACATTTCACAGGTAGACAGCTCTAAAATAAAATATATCATAATTCTTCTATTTTTTACTGTTTAAGGACAGTCAACTGATTATGTAAATTGTTATTAAAAAAATGCAGTAAGAAGACTGAAGCAAAGTAAGCAAATAAAATAACTGATTTATGTCAATGAAATTTTCTGGAATTTTTATTTGATGTTTCATTAGTATTATCTCTGAATAAATGAGATATATATTTATTGAAGACTGTAATTGAAATTAAATATATACTGGTATATATCTCATATTAAATTTATATTCTTCGTTTCACAAAGACAGAAAGGGAATTTCAAGAGGATGAAAAAATGATATTCAAACGGAATCTCAAGATATATTTTCCATCAAAAATGAAAACTGATTCGGTCAAATCAGTTAACAAATTTTTCTTTAGTTTTTTTCAAAGCCTTTACTATTTTATAACAAACATTATGAGCTTGAAAATATTTAATTTCAATTATAAAAAATAGAAAGTTCTGTAGAACCTATACATTATTTTAGAAAATTATGTATAAGTTCTACAGAATGTTCTGTTTTTTATTTTCAAAATTAAATATTAACCTTGATCAAGTGATTATTTAATTTATTTTGATTTTCGAAAATATTTAGTGTGTATGAGGGAACAAGGTGTTTTCATGAAAAGAATAGGTCTATTATAGTTCATAACTCTTCAATTTTTAAATTTTACTTGAATGACATCACTCAATCCAAGTTATGGAGGAAAATTATTTAATTGAAAATGTTCTTTTCACATTATACTGAAAGTGTAGATACTCATCAACCTCCTGAATAAAATTGGAAATGTTAAATCATGATGAACTCTCAAGTTCAAACTCTGTTATATCACTGAAGGTAGAACTGAACTGTAGTGTTTGATTCGCCTCTAAATTATATATTTAATATGATATTTTTTTACGAAAACTTATAAAACTGTTGAAATCATCTGATACGTTTTGAGAAAAGTAAAACATATGATTTACTTTACTTATCAAAACCATGCAATTCAAGAAGCACCATCTTAAGTAACCATTTCGAAAAACAAATCAGAAATGGACCTATACTGTTATAAAAGGACACGCTTTCTATACCATTCTTCACAACAATATTTACATTGATACTGGAATGTCATAATCTGCAATAATACTGGATTTAATCTGCCTAATTTAGGAACATTCTCAAAGCTTAAAGGAATCTCCAGATCGATTGTCTAACAAATGAAGACGCATGTAACTTTGACACTAATTTATTTACCACACATACTTCATGAATCATTTAGCTTCTTCATTTCTAGAATCAGCTGGGCCTTTCTAAAAAATCAAATTCATTCATAGAACTTATTTCTTAATACGTTCTGGGGAATCCTTTATTCTCATGCATTTCAAACTTGAGATCAGGCGGGGGCAGTATGAATTCAATGCCAAACGATTTAAATGTATTTTTAATTTAATTCCATTCACCATTAGTAGATATGAAAAAGTTTTTCGAAGTGGAATATCTGTGAAATAGGTCTTTCGTGTCATCATCAAGTATTGAACTCATTACATATTGAGGAATAAAACATTATATTTAATCAATTATTCACAATTTATTCACTAAAAATGTGACACACTACCAGTTGTCTCTATTACATTGTTGCCAAATGTAAAGGAATACAAAATGCATTGAAATATATAGGGTATCATATTATGGTACATGTTACAGAGTGGGGATTGGGTCACTTCTATTATAGCTGATTGTTCAGTGCTTGAAGATCCGGATTTTTATGGACTTGTTTGTTTCTAAGCACTTCAACATATTTATTTATGACATTTAAGGAGTCACATATTGTAGCTGTCAAATGAATCTGTTAGAATACTTGAAAATAAACAAAGTTTATAAAGACCTCCATCTAGAAACATGGAACAAGCAATCAGAAGTGAACCTCCCCCTACACCCTTAAATAATACCTTGTACATCTCAATGGATTCTGTATCTCTTTAAATTTAACAATTGAAACGGGACTTTTATCACTTCTTAGTGAATACATCGTGGAAAGTTGATACAATAGAGTATTTTATTCACCAATATACAATGGTTTTTCATAAAATCAATATTACCTACACTCATTTCACAACCTCTGACATGCCTGTCTTTCGATAACAATTTTTAGATTATGGTGATCTAGAACACTTTTCTATAACATTCAGTGTGAGATTGTGTTGATCATTGTAGGTACTGACTTGCTATAGCACTCATATGTAGGATGTCAATGTTTTAATTTTTTTTACAATACTATTTTTTTCGTCTCAATTGTATCCATCTATTATCCTGCGTTCTTAATTGATATTCTTCATAATTTGCAATAGACAAAAGTATAACTTGACTCATTTTTCTAGATTGTTAGAATGTTAGAAAGCGTCTGAAGACAGTCGATGTATAATTTTTAAGAATACGAATAGTTTTGTGAATGAAATGTTAACAATTTTTGTTACCATTCACCATATACCTTTCGGAATGGCAAAAATTCGATGCTTTTCACTTTAAGCCATAAACATATTGTCAATTCTTTTTCTTTGACTTTCTCAACTTAAGAAATATCTCAAAGTGGATGAACAAAAATTTCATTATTTAATTATTTTCGTATTTTGCGCAGTTTCCCAGAGTGTGAAATCAACTTTATATACATATATGTGCAACCATAGTAATGGCTTTGTGACAGCTATCTCATATCTACTAATAGTGACCTATCGCAATAAGAATTAAACTTCATTGAATCGGTGCATACACAACTTATGTAGCCACCACCTGTTCTATAAATTATAAATATTTACAATAAGGAAGGGGCCGCAAAATAATAACTGAAAATCTTCAAGGATCGGAAATGATTTGAAATTACAACTGATTGGAGCGGTGAAATTTAAAAACAAATCAGTTCTGTTTCTTGAAACGATTTTCAGTTTAAGTAGCAGGACCTTTAATTATTTTTTTAACCGATTCATCATACCATCAATTGCTCCAAACTCCTTTTCATGTGCCCGGTTCAAAATGGATTTGTATAGTACCTCAGCCTCCTTGTATTTACCCTGTTTCAAATAGCAAGAGGCCAGATTGTTCATGGTTTTGCTTACATTAGGATCATCTGGACCCAATTTTTTCTCGTAGATTTCCAATGCTCTCTGATAGTATTTTTCCACTTCCTCGTATTTACCCTGAAACAAACGAAAGTTGCTGATTAAATAAGTACAAAATGAGGATAAAAACTCTCTATCAAGTGTGTAAGTATGAAATCGAAATTTCCGTCCAGATGGTGTAGTGATCAGTTAAGGAACAGTAAAACAGTACCACCACCTCTCTCTAACAGCTGCTGAAGATTTTTAAAATACAACAACGCAAGTTTCATACCTGGATATATTTTTCTATAAACATGTTGAGATTTGTGTACAATTTAAGGACAGCATTGGTTTTCATTTTCATTTGAACAAACTGTTGCAGAATCACATAGAATGCTTGTCAAAGCTTACAGTGAAGATGCTCCTGGTAATACAGTGGTTCAGAAAATTCTAAAGTATTGATTTAGTCGTTTGAAACGAAGCTCGTGTGAAACCATTGAACAGGTTTGAAGACAATGAACTGCCTTACTGGATGAAGATGATACCCAACCTCAACAAGAACTCGCGGATCTATTATATGTGACGCACAAAGCAGTCTCCACTTGTTTGAAAACTATGAGAAAGATTCAGAAAGTGCTGCAAATGAATGAAAGGCAGTAAGACAATCAAAAAACCACTTGTGAAATGCTGCTTGGCAGATACAAAAGAAAGTAAGTACGTCATGGAATCATGACAGGTGATGGAAAATTGAATTTTTAGAATTCTAAGAATAGTAAATTATGGATGAAACAAGGGGAACCAGCAGCATCCACTGCAAGGCCAAATAACTTTTGAAAAAATACAATGATCTTGGGTTTGTTTGGTGGGATCAGAAGGGTGTAAGCTATTATGAGCAAATGATCGATTTAAATCGTGCGTCAGATGAAAACCGACCCGAATATAGAAAAAGGCAACACAAAGTCATTTTGCTCCAGGATACTGCCCCATCACACACAGCAAAACGAACAGGCAAAAGATCGATACGTTCAATTGGAAATAGGCGCCTACGGCCTATTCTCCAGACTTGGCTCCATCCTATTATCATCTATTCATATCACTCGCTCAACAACACTTCAATTCGTATGAGAATGTATGAAAATGGCTCGATAACTGGTTCGCTTTGAAATAAGAAGTGTTTTTTGGCAAGTGCCGGAGAGGTAGTAAAATATATAGCAATGGAGATTATTTGGAATACAATATTTTTATCATTTTTAAACAATATGTAGTTTTTAAAAAGAAATTCTGGTTTCATACTTCTCCACCTGGTATATTGATAAAAAAGTACAAATGACAAATTTTCATTGGTTCAGTTGGCAAATAACAATAGGATTTACCTGGTTTTGACAGAGAAGGGCAAGATTGTTCAACTGTTTGGCAACATCTGGATGTTCACGACCTAATACTTTCTCTCTTATGTCGAGGGCTCTCTTGCAAAGGGGTTCAGCATCTCGGTATTTGCCTCTCTTACCATATAACACAGCTAAGTTATTTAAAGTTGCAGCTACAGCCGGGTGGTTCTCGCCCAAAGTCTTTTCCCTAATCGCCAGAGCATCATTCAATAAATTTGCAGCATCTTTATACTTATTTTGATCTCTGAAATAAAAGAAAATGATCAAATATGTGCCTTAGTTACTGAAAATTCGGAAAGCCTACCTATAAACTAAAGCCAAAATGTTTAACATTGTCGCAACATCTGGATGATCATGTCCACTAGTTTTCTCTAGATCTTCTAGTGCCTGCTTACACAAAGGTACAGCTACCTCGTAGCGACCTTGCGAAGCATACTGAATTACTAGGTTGTGAAGAGTACGCAGACGAGCTGGTATTTCATAGCCTGCATTCACTTGTTGTGAAAGAGTGAGCTGATTTGGAGGAGTCGGTGAAGCATCTGCAATGATAACAAAGAATTAAGGGACATTAAAAGAAGAATATCCAGTATTAGTTGTAATATTTCAATAATTTTTGGTATTCACAGAATAAAATAATGCACTGTCATCGAACAACTATTATAAGTACTATAGAAAGTATTAACAATAAAACAAATCAACAACATAAAAGTATTTGAAAGAGCAAAAAAGTATCCTCTTTAATTCTTTCATGTTGTTTAATTTTACTCCTCAGAAGTCCGCAAATTGTTGCTCTTCTTTTTGGAGTGAAAATGATCCAACAGTTGTCACGCTTTAATTTCGCCGTTGAAATCCAAGCATTTTGAAATATTGATGTACAAATCCATCCATGGTACAGTTTGTCAAGTGTTAATTGTAGATAGCTGTGGTGCGGTACTCCAGCGCTAGGAGCGCTAATTTTCTTAGAATTACGGCGTAATTAAGTTTTCTGTACCGACGGGATCGACGTTCATTTTGAACATCTTAGTTGAATTGGTTTGATTGATTAATGTCTTAGTGGAGTTGAATGAGCTAAAAGTTGGTTTGCCGGACTTTCTTTCGAAGAATACAGTATCAATTGATTTTGGATTATTCGGAGAATTGTTCAAACCCGGAGAAAATTATTGGTGCCTTAGATTTAGATTTTATAGTTATATTGGGCCAATAAAGTCTATTTTTTTTTCGGATTAACCAGGACATCGTTATTTGAGGTCACTATTTCATATAAAATAAGTTTACATAGGATCTGCCATCTAATCCCTCCCTCTGGTAGGACCGGAACCATTCCTGGGAATACCACATGACGTGGCTAAGCAAGCGATAACTGGCAGAATGAACTCAAGGCTAGTCTTTCTGGCGGAGCCATTCTGGCCTGAAACATTCGAAGGTGTTTCTTGGAACAGCTTCAAAAAAAAGATGGCGACCCTAGCGCTAGGTCTGGATAAAGCCAAACTAAGAACACTTGTCGGAATTATGACAGGTCACTGCAGACTGAAAGCGCATTTGCATAAAATCGGTCTAGCTGAAGACGATGAATGCAGGCTGTATCTTGAGGACACTGAAACAGCTATGCACATCGTCTCAGAGTGCCCAGCGGTGAGTCGCATCAGATTAGAGGTCTTTGGTCATACTTTTATAGCCCACTGAAATAATTACCCCTGAACAAGATTATCTGTTTTATCCAAAAACTGGATATCGTCGGGGAGATATAAATTAGGGGTGAACCACAATACTCCGTGCGGACGCAGTGGTAGGGTGGATAGACGCCCGCTCGCCATAAATAATAATAATAACCATCTAATCCATTTTGAAAGGGAAATATTCCAAATATCAAGGGACGTTCTTATTCTAATTTCAGTACACAAAATTGTATTACTTAACAGGTTGGGTTATGGGATAGCAGAAATAATGTTGCAGTCTTCCAAAACTGGTACATGTTTAGTTTACTCACTTCGGTCCTCATTGTCATCATCTGGGAACAGGTCGATGACAGGATCCTGTTTTTCTGATTTTGAATTTTCACTTGAGTTGTCTTCATTAAGGTCTTGATCGTACTTCCTGACTGAATTCATGAATTCAAGGTGCCTCTTCTCCTGCTCCAACTGAGCCACGGTTTGCTCGCTAGCCTGCAGCCTCTGCTGAGTAGAGGCCAATTCATCTCTAAGCCAAGCATTCTCCTGGCAAAGTCTCCTAACCTGTGTACGGAGTTTTTGTTTTTCCGCTTCAACCAGCTGCAGGTGCGAAGCGAGAGCTGTAATGACCTGTAACAAATCGAAAATTTCGGTGAAAACTTTGGATAATGTAAGTAAGTCATTGTAAATGAACTTTTTTTCTGCTACACTGAAATGAAAGAATACTGTTTTAAAAAAATATTTTATTTACAGTAAAGAACTATTTGCCCTGAAGGTGGGTTTGAAAATGAAACAGAGAGGCAACTTGTACTTGAATGCTATACAACAATAAATTTGTTACTGCAGGTAGTTTCCGTCACAGACTGGGAGGAGAAATAAATAAAATCTGGCCTCATTCTGAGAATAAAGAACAGGCAAAATTCTTAGGGCACATTGGCGTAGACAGTTATGGTAAATCTGGCATGATCAAGGTGAATTACACCAAGACCTTAGATAGGAAAGCAGGTTTAAAGCAACAAATTAAATTAATTTCCAATTCTAGATTCAAGCTAAAATTCTATGTGCTAAGAAGACAAATAAAAATTTTATCACAATGGTATAGAAACTAGGCATATAAAGGGTTTTCCAATAAGAGTTTTATTTATTTTGATATTAAAAATACAATGGATGTTAATTTCATTGTAAGGGGGAAGGTACGCCATCAACAGAGCCAAATGTCCGCCACGGCTACAGTTGCAGCACCATATCCTTTTCATGAAATTTTCCATGACCAATTCGCACCTTACCAGCTACATACAGCCTCGATAACTTCACGAATTGCATTTTTAAGGTCTTGAATCGATTGTGGAGCATTGGTATAGACCTCATCTAAAGTATAAAGGTGTTGTCTCAAGATCTCGGTGGCCAAGTGGGATCATCTCTTTGAGAAATAAGAGGACCAGGAAAGTCAGAGTTGAAACTGGGCCACCATAGATGAAAATTCGGATGCATTTCAAGGACCCAATCGCAAAGATATGACGTTGCGGATGATCGACCGGCTTGATTTCTTATGTTAACTGAACTTTAAAAGCCTCAAGAACGAAGTCTTCATGCAAAATATGATGTAATGTCGTTTGTGGAATGCCTAATTCCAAAGAACGACGAGGAACCGACAAACCTGGGTTTTTGTCAATTCTACAGGATACAGCAGCAATATTTTCAGTTGTTCTTGAGCGACCCACACGGTTTTGATTCTTCACATCACTAACTTGTCTCGATAGCTCAAATTTACCACCAGGTGCTTCACGACGACCCAAAAGTGCTTTAGTTTTGCGAACCGTAACTGCAAAATTTTCTTCATTTTTGTAGTGAATTTTAGCAATTTCAGTGCGTTGTTGCATCGTTTATCGTTCCATTTTTAGAAATGGCGTAGTTTTTACTTGTCTTATGTCAAGAGATGACAGCTGCCCAGATAGCGGGATATTCAAAATGAAATCTTATTGGAAAGCCTTTTATGTTGAACATTTTTGGAGTGGATTTTGGTTTTCATAATAAAAACAGTGCTGTTTCCACGTAATGTTCGTTGAATAAGTTCTATGAATATTCTGTATTTTTTTTTTTTTGATTCTTTATCTCCTTTCGATACTGTGTATGAAATTAAAATTTGTAGGGAGGTATAACAGAATTACTCTGTTTGATATTTGAGATATTGAAAAAGTCTTCTATTGAGCAAAAAACCGCCTTTATAAATTTATTTAATTACTTCTATCTAGTATCGCCTCGCACATCAATTAATTTTGCAAATTAAGAACGTATACTGCAACTGTTTCTTTTCAATATTGCGTTGCGGAAGCGATTTTTAGTAATGGCGTAGTTTTACTTGTCAAATTTCAAAAGATGGCAGCTGTCCTGATAGCGGGCTATTCAAAATGAAACCTCTTGTTGGAAAGTCCTTTATTAAGCCAATCTTCATTTCCTAAAACGCTTATTGCTTCAACTATTCCTTGTCTCAGGTGCATTCATAGACGTATTATCCTAAGGAAACGAAGCATCCTTCATAGATTAACAATAATATATAGATTGGACACTATGTAAAACACCAACAAATTGCTATGGGTGATCTAATAATATTATTTTTTCTCTAGGTGATTTTCCTGGGGTAACAGATATTGAAATGGTATGGGCCAGTTTCTGGATCAGTGCCAAATGTTGATGCGAGAAGAACTTCTTCAGGTTAAGTGGTGCAATTTGTAAAATTATATCAAACGATGTATCTATTAGAAACTGTGTAATCTGTAGGATTAATTTACTTGGTCATAGCGAGTTGTTGAAAGATTTACATTTTATTGAGTGTAGGAAATATCAATTTGGTAATTTGATGAAACCGGGACACTATATTGACTTTTTATTTAATCAGTGTTTTAATTATCTCTTTCATTTCATTCCAAGACTTTGTGAGATAATATCATATTGAAGAATTTAAATTTCAAATTATGAAGTGTGCATCATATAATCTTTATCAAATATTATGCTTGACTCTTTAGGTGTTCTTTATTCTGGTGGTGAAAGCAAGTGAATAAAATAGCAACCAGAACTGATTCAAAATTTTTATTCAGTAATCTAGAGAAGGAATTTATCGACCCAATTAAGGACCGTGCTGAAAGATATTTTGAATCTTAAAGATCTCATAAATTAATGTTCTCCAGGTTCAATTTTTGTCGTAACACCTAGGAATACTTTAAATATGTTAATTTTATCTCTTTTTTTTATTTAATACTTTTATTTTTTATAACCAATAAATAATTATTGTTCAAACATATTTCTGTTATTCAAATAGTGAGTTTGAACATTGAAACAAGTTTTTGGAAATTACTATGTTGTACTACAGAAAAATTAAATGTAAATATTGTAAATACATTTGTTAACTTCATCCCTTTTTTCATTTAATAGATTCTATTTTTTATAATGAATAAATAGTTATAGTTCAAAGATGTATCTGTTATCCAAATAGTGAGTTTGAAGATTGAAACGAATATTTGAATCTTCTTTCAGTTTTTCCTAGGGTTAAAATTAAAACAAGTGTTCAGAAATTACTATGTTTTACTACCAAAAAATTGAAATGTATTTGTTGTAGAGTTGTGTGAATGTAAACATTTCAATGTTTTGTTAGTAAAACATAGTAATTTCTGAACACTTGTTTAATTTTAGCCCAAAGAAAAACTGAAAGAATATTCAACGCCAAGCGTCGATAATGCAGTATTCTAAAAGCAGAGGTAATGCAGTTCTCTTGAGAGTTGGTAATAGTTTTCTTTAGTGGGATTTGTTTCATGCACCAGTCGCTACAAAAAAAGCGACAAACTTGATTCAGACTTTTTACAGTCAGTGTCCCATCTATATAGTCTTGTTGATCTATGGCATCCTTCTGTTGAAATCTTATTTGTTGTGAGGCCAATATTCAGCAGAATAGCAGAACTGACGAGTGCGACAAGGATGAACAAATCTGATAGTTCTGCGCTGACAACGTTGCAAGAAATTCAATATTCTTCAAATTCATAACACCACGGGCGTATAATAAGTGCTTCCTACCTGTAATAGGATAAATCAGAAAGGAAATTCTGATTATTTTTACATATATCACATTGAAGAACTAAATTATAACCAAATTCAAACTAAATAGCTCAAAACTCCAAATAAATATTCAGAAAATATAAAAAATCAGTCGATAGACGTGAACGAAGTAAGGCGGAGTAAGTAGACGTGAAAGGAGCAAAACAAAACGTAGACGTGGAAGACAAAAAAGGTTGGGCGTTTGTCAATCAGTCTACATTCATGTACTTTTATTGGGAAATAAAATCTGAGAAAACATGTGAAGAATTCATATTTCACGACCTTCACAATTATGAACAGTTCCTGTTATATTAACAAGCAAGAATTCATTGAATTCATGTTAACGAGCTTGCACTGTAATTCATTTATTCAATTCAAAATGAAATCAGTTAACCAGAGTTAAAAATAAGAACTAGAATGCAAAGTTTCGCTTTTACGACCTCAACCACGTATCGCCGCAGGATGCAAAAGGACGGCGAATTCGGAATCGCGAATCGATGACTCAGCCGTCTCTTGGTTCCGGTGACTCATAGGCGTCGCTCGAGGTACGCGACCCGACGGCGAATCGATGAAGAAACCTACTCCGAGCCAACTCGTCGCCGACACGAGAACACCTCCCCGCGGAACCGTTCGACCGGGACGATTCCAATGATTTCCATTCAAATCCGTTGCCCATTCCACCTTCCGGCGTTCAATGAGAGGCGGAACGGAGTTTCGGGGTCTTCCGGTTCATTAATTTCCACTGGGATGGTCTAATGAGCTTTTGATACAATAAAATCGGCACCCGAAGCGTATTCAAACAAGAACGATGTCCTTAATGCAAATTTATATCCTTTAGACTTCGTATACAAATGCACATTCTAAAATCCATCCTAACAGATCAGTCGCGCATCGCACGATCTAAATACCACCAGGTCAAGTAGGCAGCAATGTCAGAGTAGTGGTTACGATTTCTCAAATAATAATAACTAGTGTGGTCGATTAATCTATTAGTAATAACATTTTAGCGGGTAGTTCATTAAGCTGGTAGGTCCAATGAACCGGTACGACATTAACGGTCTCTAAATTCAATCCCCGGCGGTGGGATATATATTCTAGAATTAAAACTAAAACAATAATAAGGAATACCACCAAAAACAGGGTCGTTTTTGGGTAATATTAAAAGTATTAATTTTTAATTTGCAAAATTAATCAAAATGCGAGTCGATACTAGATAGAACTAATTAAGTAACTCTATAAAGGGTGTTTTTACTTAATGGAATACTTTTTCAATATCTTAAATATCACAGGGTAATTTTCTTACACATAACGATATTATGAAAACCAAAACTCCAAAAATGTCCAACATATCCAATAAGAGGTTTCATTTTGAATAGCCCGCTATCTCGGCAGCAGTCAATTTTGAAGCTTTTCACATTTGACAAGTAAAAATTACGCCATTATTAAAAAAGGAACGATACACGAAAAACAACAAGTAATATCTCTTACAAAATTCTTTAAATTCGATAATATTACATGGCTCACAGTTCAAAACTAAAGGGTCTTTCAACGAGAACGCCCCATTTATAAATTTACATTACTCACGAATGACAGCCATTGTTTATTTGTGACATTGACAGTTGTATTTGTCAATGTCTACCATCTAATCATGAAAAGGTTCACAAATAATCCAAATTTTTTATGAAAAATCGCGTTCTATTACTCTAACTTGCTCTCTAACTCCAATTTTTGGTCGTTATAATCGTCCAAATAAAAGAACAGTTGAACGTTTAGTGAAGAAGTTTGAAATAAATTTTACACTTCATGATGTTACAGTGCCAGTGAGACAAAGGAATGCAAGAAGTGAAGATAATACTGCTGCGTGCGTGAAGAAATGAAACCTACAGAACTTCTTGAGGATTGTTTTCACTCCATATACGGCAATTTTGCTTGTTTACATAGCCGTTCAACCAGAAATGAGCTTCATCACTAAACACAATTTTACGATAAAAAAGTGGATCAACTTCTGTTCTAGGGCCCAATCAGCAAACAAGTGACGCTTATTTTGGTCAAGTGGCTTTAGTTCTTGAACCAGTTGGATCTCGTATGGGTGTAGACCAAGATCTTTACGCAAAATTTTCCATGTCGTGGATGCAAGAGTCCAACTTGTTGTGAACGTCGACGAATAGTCACATCTGTATCATCATTAACACTATGAATTTGATATGATGATATTTTCTTCTGTACGTACAGTTCTTGGTCTTGTTGTTGTTGTTGCATCGAGTAGAGAAAATGTCCGAAATCTATCGATAGTTCTACGAATAAGCTGCATCCTGAAAAATGCCCTGTATGGTGTGCTTTACACGCTGAAGGCATCGTCGGTCCATATTTCTTTAAAAACTATGCTGAAGCTAATGTTACAGCGAATGGTGCTCGTTACAGATCCATGATTATTTGTTTCGAAATTTGAATGGTATCGACCCAGAAGTGTTTTGGTTCCAGCAAGATGGTGCTACACCTCATGCTGCTACCGTAACAATTGATTTATTGAAAGAAGGATTTGGCGATAACATTAGATCGAGAAATAGTCCAATTAATTGGCCTCCAAGATCAGGCGACATAACTCCACTGGATTATTTTCTTTGGGGTTATGCAAGTCATTGGTTTATGCTGATAAACCAGAAACAACATACGCTTTTAAAGCCAACATAACTCGTTTTATTGATGAAATAAGGCCTGAATTACTCGAAAAAGTGGTCCAAAATTGGTCTGGTCGAATGCGGTTCCTCAGAGCTATATGTGGTGGACATATGCCGGAAATTATGTTTAAAACATAAATGTCATAAAAATATCTTTCAAATAAAAAAATTTGGCTTCAATCTTAACTTAAATGTGTTTTATTTCAATTTAATGTTCTACCACCCTAAAAAAACCCGATACGATAGATTGCAAGAATTTCGAAAGTTATTGAAGGCATATAAATGCGGACAGCTCAGTGGTAGAGTATTGGGCTCGTGACCGGAAGTTCCGGGTTCGAATCCTGTTCAGGTGGAAAAAAATTTCTAGTTGGATGAGTGTCGGCCACCATTTCACTGTTGGGCCAAAAATTAACAGTGCTGTGGACTAAAGTGGCGCAAGATCGCAGTAACAAAGCCTACCCAGAACACAACTAAACTCCTGACTCGCACAAGCTGAAAAAGCTTCTGAGGGATCTTCACAGAAGATCTAGGAGTATCAGGATAATAATTATAATAATAAAATAATAAAGCCTATTCTACGAGATCACCCAGACTTATGTGACGAAACACAAATATCCCTAGAAGCACTGTTTAGTTCGGCAACACTGTCTTGATTCCAGATCATGACCATTCCATAATTGTCTTCAACAAGAGCGATACTCTGAAGGTAACCTGTTTTTTATGCTTGCAGACCGTTTCGCTCCTCGAGCCGTAGTTACGAAGCATGCAAAATCTATTGGAATAATATTAAATTTTAATTAGTGTTTATCATTCTGCCACGCTCCCGTACGATAATAACCGTGAATGTGCATATATCCTGGCCACTCTCCTTCATTTCCTACATCATACTCTGAAATGTTCCATCTAGGGTAGAAAGTTGATTCAACGCAACTCATTCTCCGGAATAGATGAAAGAACAACGATGTGAACGGTGTGAGAACGGTGCAGATTTAGCAGGGGGGTTTACTACTTTCCCCTGAAAATGAATCTATTGTCCTATTCACAAATTCTCCTTTCAATTTTGCTAGTAAAAGCTTGCGCTACTGATTTTATGATTTACGAGACCATGACGTTATGAACATCGACAATACAGGGTTTCTCTGAATCGATGCGAGAAAGTTTAAGAAGTGGTTCTCTAGCAAAAACTGATGGTGGTCTTTCACACAATTTTTTTATTCCAAGTTCCACCCACCCCCCAGTTGTTAAGTTAAGTTTTTGTTTTAAATGAATAGCTCCGCTTTGGAACAATTTAGAAGAACGAAATTTGGCGGATCGTTAATTCAATGCCCATTTTTGACAGTTTTTACAATTCCGAAATGTTATCACCTAAGGATATTTATTAGATTCCAAACATTCTTGAAAGCTTCAATTTGAGGGCAAGAAGTTCCACCAGGCACCTGCGATTGATTAGGGAGCACCGGAGTGTAAAATATCGCTTGGCTCTTGAACATGAGAACTGGAACGAGCACAGATGACGCTGCCTGTTTAGGGATAAGTCCAGATTTCGTATGTATTAGTTTGATAGGTGAGAACAGGATCAACGGTATAATGAACATTCCTTGACGCCAGAACTCTTTTAGGATGCGGCTCAAATACGTTTAAGGTGGCATATGTTTCAATAGACGCACATATCTTATTATCCTCATTAACACAACCATGATAGCGGTAAGGTATAGTGATTTGATTGTTCCCTTTTCGGCTGCCATTGGCGACAAGTTAACATTAATTGACGATAATGCTCGTCCACACCGGACAAGAGTTATCAACGAAACAATAGAAATGTATGGCATTAACCGAATGGATTGGCCCGATGTCTCTCCAGATCAAAATTGTATTGAACATGTCTGGTTTGCAGCAATTACACCGCTTACCTGAAGGAACGCAGACGTTACAACAGCTCGCCCAAGTTTTCATTGATAACCTCACAATGCCGAATAGAGTAAGAGCCATACGAAGAGATAGAGAAGGCTTCAATCGATATTAAACCGTGATTTCAAGGTGTTTCTAACACGGGGAAACTTTTTTTTAAGCCTGCAGACTCCACCAGGACAGAATCTTCATTTTGTTTATTTCTCTATGTTGTAGCTCTAAATCGGTCTTGCTTACTGTTGCTGTTTCAGGCAGGTTAACACCTCACACCTAACTTAGTATATCAGTACATATTCAAAATCGCTCTTGTATTTCCCTTAATTTGAATTCTTTATTAATTTAAGATTAGGCAACTAAGCAAGATTTAATTTCCTCAAAATGGTTAGAACATGAAGTACCTGCAACTAGAGATATAACTTGACAAACCGTAAATCAGACAACAATGTGAATTTACTCATCCGATATATCTATATGTCAAGCCACTAGCTTGCTTACTATCAGTAAAATTTTGAAAATATAGTTTTTATTTATTTCCAGTCATTGCTTCCATTCTCGTTAAACGACTTGAAAGTATTTCTAGTTTTTGAATAAAGAGATTACAAATCTTAAAGTTGAAGGAAGGTTCTTCGAATCGGCCAGGATATACTGAGTGTTCTCTCTCGTTCTAAAATGAAGTTAGGCTTTGTTGCTGCATCCTTACGCCACCTTAGACCCCCTGGACCTTTCGCTTCAGCACTCTACTCACTAATCTATCGGCAATATGAGAACCACAGATATTTAATGCCCCGAGACCCAGAATTCATGTTTATAGTCATAAACTCTCATCATGAACTCCCATGTTAAAATAGACTTTTCCTTCTAAAAAGGGAACCAATTTGATTTAAAAACTTGGAAAATCTTCCTAATGTAAAAATGGTCACGAAATCATCTTGAATGCATTAAAAATAATAAGTTAATTTTTTTATCTGTCAATATTCAGGAGTACTTCCTAGTCCGCTTTTTTATTTTTAGAAACGTTTCTCTGTTCGGATCAGAAATTCTTTGGCTCAATGTTTACCAACCTTTCGCAAAAACCGTTGTACGTTCATTTCGAACCTTCATTTTTCTCTCTAATCTTACAACTTTAATAGCAGTTGCAGAATCTTTTTTTGGCATATAACAGATTTCTCATTGATAATAAACGTATAATTTTTTGAGGTCAAATGACCGAGTTACTGTATTTCATTTAGTTCCATGTGAATTCATTTAACGAACGCACAAAAACATATGTTTTCTTATAGTAATGACTATACCAGAAAAGCTCCTGTGATATTTGTTATTATTGAATCTACAAATGGCGAAAGCTCGACTCATTTTATTTACTGAGTAGATTCGAGATTTCAAAATAAATAATGCATGATTTGTAATATTTTGAATAGTATATCTGAACATAAATATGTAAGCGTAATGTTCTTTGCAATTAATATTGCTGTTAATTTCTTTAACTGTTAACAGAACCAGTCGAAAATGAGAAATTTGGTTAAACCCTTCAAAATGAAAGGTATAGTGACAGGAAATACCATTAAAAATATTGGTTTAATTAATAAGATACAAAGAAACGGTTTTTTACTTGATAGAAGGCTTCTTCCATATCTTAAATATCATGAAAAAGCATTCAATCAAGTAAAAAACCCGTCTCTCAATTTTTCATAATTTATATATAATAATTATATTTTTTTTTCTTCCCCATACAAACAGTAGTTTTGGATATATCTGAGTCTTTGAAAATAGTTTCACAACGTTCAGTAATGTTAATCAATATCCTATATTTTCTTTGGATTCTTCTATTCCTTTTGATGCTGTGTAAAATGAGTGTTAATTCTATATGTCTACTGAATTGAAACAATGTTTTAAAGCATTTATTTAATTCAACATTGAAAAGTTTCTGAGAATTTTTTTTTATAAAATTAAAATTTGTAGTGAAGTCAGCAGAATTAATCTGTTTGATATTTAAGAAATTAATAAGATTGTTTCGTACCACGGTTAGTTTACCGCAGTATTTTGCCTATTATTTCAGAATTTTGAAATAACAGACAATTGCAAATTAATTAATCTCGAAGATTAATTTCCATGAGTTTAGTGGACTGTATTTTGACCTAGTTTAGCGAAGAGTTTTACTTCAAGGGCACTTGTATGTAGTTATATCGATGATGAACTAGCTTTGTTTATCCAATAAGATGAACCAACGAAGATTTTAAGGAATTAAAGTAAAACACTCGTAATACACTATGATAACAAGGAACTATAATTCTTGGTTTACTATATATAAACCAAGTCAAAAGGTATGATTATTACAATAAAAACAAATGTAATAAATTTGGCAATACTTTGGCAATCGACTGGATTACTATATAACAATAATAACCGCGATAGCTTGGACCGAAATGTCACGAGCTACGTAGAACAAATTTGACTATCCGAATGATAGTGCATAATGTAACAAAGGCTACATGCGACAAGTTTGACTATTACTAGAATGATAATTTCAGTCTTTTTAATGACTGAACGTTAGAGGTGCTGGATGTGTCTCTTTTAACAAAAAGAGGGAAATTAACGTAATTTACTGGAAGGTCCATTTGGAGGTGGACTGAATGAACGAAATAAACCTTCTTATTTGTTACAGAAAAATTTTAATATTAATGAAAGTTAAAAGGATAGAATCAGTTTATAATTCCTAATGCTGACGTCAAAATTCCAATAGCAATAAATATATCAAAATGTTCTAAAAGACTTTAAATGTTTTCTAAGGCCATATATAATGATTAGAAAACAAGTAAACTGTAGTGTAAACAGTTCGAACGACAATTCTCAAAACTGCTAGATGGAAATATCAACGTGACAGACCTAAGTATCGATGACCAAATAATTTCGAAAGACAGGGCCGTCTCTAATGAGACGGGACAAAGATGTTGAAATTGCAAACTTTGATCATATGAATGTTTTTGAGGTACTGAGAAAAGAACGTTCCGATTGGGATATTTCTAGAATCAATATAGGCGAACTTTTACAATTCAAGAACTTGATTTTTCAATCTGAGGTCAAAATGCCATATATATCAAGTCTCTACTATACTAAAAGCCAAATGAATTAAATTTGACAAAGAATTTTCCATGTGTAGATCTAATGTTGTCGTTTGAAATATTGTTGGCTGAAAATGCTCAAAATAAAGATGTTTAGACAAAATTATAGTGCCATAATAGTAGTACGCAAAAAATGAATAATCAATTAGTTTATAGAGGTTGAATATTGTTGATTACGAGGATTATTACGTCAATGATTAAATTTTTTTAGAAATCTGTTGGAAATTAATTTGCTGTAATGCTTAAAGACGATATTAGTTTCCGGTCCAACAATTCTTTTCAAGATGAAATAATAAAAGGTTTTTCTTACTCGATAAAGTTTTATCAATATCTTAAATATCATACAGATTAATTCTGTTATACCTCACTACAAATTTTGATTTTATAAAATTTCTTAAAAACATTGTTGAAATAATATTAAATAAATGCCTTAGAAAACAATGTTTCCTTTTTAATACACATATAGAATCAACACTAATCACACAGTATCAAAAGAAGATAAAAGAGATAAAAAAGTATTAAAAAAATTTCATAAAATTAAAACTTATAGTAGGGTATAACAGAATTACTGTTTGATATTTGAGATACCCCTTTTTATTATTTCATTATGTATATATATAATAAATACAGTTAGTTTTTTCACTCATGCACACAGTATTTGTTTGGGATATAACCGATTCTTGAAAAATACTTTATTCAACCTCTGTGTATATTCTGTGGACAAACAGAATATAAATGGTTGTTTAGTCTAACAACTAAGAGACTATTTGCGTTCTTTCTATTTTTGGTTCTGGATACACGTGGTCGTATAAGTATGATAGATATTTTTATTAACTGTTTTTATTTTAAAATAAGTTGTAGAAATAACTATGTTTTACTACCAATAAATTGATAGTTTACACATTTAATTGTGACTCGACTTTCGGGAATTATCTATCTCATTTTCAGACAACTGAAAACTTAACAAACATAACAGGGTATTTATGCATATACAGAGGTAGAAGAGGTAATAAAAACAGGTTAAAAAAACTTTCAAATGAGAGGACGCCTAACGACTATTATAATATCGGCACGTCAAAGAAGATTGGTATAAACAGATGTTACTTATTTAAATATTTCAAAAATTTTGGATTTACATAGATCCGAACAGTCATTAATTATTTTTATTGTGAACTTATTTGAAAATTTCAACAGATTCTAAATAATCAAGTTTCTTTCCTTTTGATTCTACATGTAAAATTTTAAGTTTATCTATTGTCGGAAAAGAATGGCCGTTTTCTAAACAATGAGTGGCAAAAGGAGAGGTTTGTTTATTTTTCATGAAATTCATTTTATGTCCGTTGAACCTGGTCTTGAAGGAACGTCCCGTTTGTCCTATATTACTGCACGTCGAAAAGGATAACTCATAAACTCTCGATTTATGTATGTTTGGAGTTGGGTACTTTGCACTAAATAATACGGATGATAATTATTTTGTGTTTTGAACGCAATATTAATATCTAATTTTGAAAAAGTATTGGCCACTTTTTGACTTTTGCTACGGAAGTACGATAAACAAATGAATTTTAGGTTTTCTTTAGTTTTTATTATGGGATAAATTTGGTTTGTAGCTATTTCAGATTGTTTCTGTCGAATAAGATTATCTATTATGTTGGGGTTGAAACCGTTGTTCGCGGCTATGGATTTAATAGTCTGGACTTCAGCTTCGCGGTTATCTTTTGATAAGGGTAATGCGAAAGCTTTATGGATCATCGATTGTTGTGTGTTTTTATTTTGCTGACATGAAAGTGGACTGAGGATTATTAGTTAGTTTTTTCAAATGCCTTTATTACACAGTTTAGAAGAGTTTTTTTGAAAGAGCCTTTTTTAAAGAGAGGTTGTCCCGAAGAATTTTTTAATTTTATGTTGTCATTTGTTGAGTGGAATTTGTTTTTACATAGTACCGTTATGAAACAGTGCTGCCTCCACTAAATCTTTGTTGGCTAAGATCGATCAAGATCCTTTATTTATTTAGATTCTTTTGATCTCCTTTTTATACTGTGTGATTAGTGTTTGTTTTTATTTATTTGTCCCAGGGATACAGACATCGTGAATTCTACCGGTTAGGTTACTGACATGTGGGCATAGTTCTTTCACCAGGTGACTACTCAGCAGTCTCCACAAACTGCCCAGGAAACAGATAGTGTGATAAAGATACGCCTTATCATCGCACATTAGAAGAGAAACACTCCAAAGAGTTGAACCCGCCAAGTTTCCAGTTTCGGCTTCAGTCCGAAAATCTACATCGTGAGTGGTAGTAGCGAAACACTATCCAACCTCTACTGGCTCTGCAGTGTCAGTACCCAAGTTGTTTTGTGACGCAACTCACTCGCAGAAGGGGGTTTTTATTCACCCACCCGAACACAGTCCCATGAACCAAGATAGTTTCAAGATTTAATGCCTCAATTGATCCTCATAGAAGCACCGTCAATACGGCCTGATCATCAAGACCCACGAACCCTTGTGGAGTCTTTCAATTGATCCTGGCTTCAAGCACAAACGGTCTAGCTTATCGTCCACAAACCCTAGAAACGTCTCGCAATCGATCATGGTTCAGGACGAGGTCGGTCAAATAGTAAAGTCCCGCTAAACCCCGAAGTACATCTCGATATATCCTGAACATGAGTTTCTGTGAACAGAATACCCTTCTAGTCCAGCATGCGGACTTTCAACCACTGCCCCCTCTCGAGCCCAACACTAATTGGGTGGCCAGATCGTACGAATACTTCCCAAGGGCCTCCACCCTCTCGAGGTAACGCAGTATGCTACATAACGGACTCGACCATTGGACAGAAGAATCCGGAGATTTACTGCAATAGGGTAGAGTACGTTAGTTTTAAGGGTGAAGCCCTGTGCTGTGACAGAAACCTTAGTCACTGAGTTGAACAGCACGGCTCAACCCTCCATTTCACCTCTACGGTGAAACAAGGGCCCCATTCGGTTGAACTTCCACCACACGGGTTCAGTAACTGGCGAGAGTGACATTGCTTTAGGCATCAAGAGTTCTTCCATTTCACCGGGATGGAACAAGGATCTTAGTCAAGGCAAGAGCCTCCAGCGCGTCAAGCTACAATGTCATGGGGGAGCGCAGAGATACAGACAGGCAGAAGTGGACTATAGTATCCACATCGGGTTTGTGTTCTGTGTTTCCCTACGCCACTTTAGGAACAGCGCTGTTAATTGCTTACCCAACAGCGAATGGTTGGACGGTCCCCCGAAACCAGAAAATTTCTTTCCTGGTCGCGGTTTGAACTCTCAACCTCACGATGTCTAAGCCGCAAGACTACTGCCGCTTTAATTCTATATGACTATTTATGAGGGGACAGTTTTCTAAGGCATTCATATAATTTTATAAAATTAAAATTTGTATGATAGAATATTTAAGATATTTTCAAGATGAACTAACCTGTGCTTCACCGAGACCAAGTTCGATCATATCAGCGCTCTGCTGCACCAGAGATGCCCTTTCGCTTGCTAAAGGATCCGGGGCATCATGCAGACCATGGAGAAGACCAGTGTGCTCTGAACGAAGGGCCTCAAGTCCTTGGGCTACCGTTCTGACGGCGGTAACTATTTCGTCTTGCGTCATCGCAGTCATTTTACCGAGACTTTCTATTTTCTTACTGAAACAAAATAAAATCCCACGTGAGAATATGTGTCAAAAAAATCAAATGTAAATTTGATGGTAGACAGAGATGGATAATGAGAAACTTCGGTATTAAGTGCAATAAAGCTAAAGAGAACTATCTATATCTTGATATAAAGTTCGCTTCAGCTTTATGGCACTTAATTATATAACCTGTAATCGAAACTATGGTTTGTATAGGTTAACAAATTATGGTACACAAAATGCTTCAATTTCCAGAAACCATTTTCAGCATACAGAATCATCACTCAACATTTTAATTATTGCTTACATTCGTTCTGAATCTTCAAAAAAAGATCGACACCGAAATGATTTTATACTGTTCTTGAAAGAGACCATGTTGATGAAAAACTTTAAATTTGATCAAAAAAGTTGTGTTTTCTTCATTAATCCGGGAATTGATGTGTTACAATAGTGGACTTTGAAATGTAAAGGGTCTTTCAATAGGAACGCACCAATTTAAATTGACATTACTCACGCATGGCTGCCATTGTTTATTTGTGACATTGACAGTTACATTAGTCAATGTCTACCATTTAATCATGGACAGATATACACTCCAACAACGTTTACAAATAATCCTAGTTTATTATGAAAATCGCGATCTGTTACTCTGACTTTACGTGCTTTAACTACAATTTTTGGTTTATATAATCGTCCGGATAAAAGAACAGTTGAACGTTTAGTGAAGAAGTTTGAAACAAATTTTACACTTCGTGATGATACAGTGCCAGTGAGACAAAGAAATGCAAGAAGTGAAGAGAATATTGCTGCCGTACGTGAAAGTGTTTGTGAAGACAAACATTTATCGATTTCTCGGCGTTCACAAGAACTAAGCACCTCCAAGACATCTTTGTGGCGAGTCCAGTATTATTCCAAGATCTCTAATATGGGTTAGACGACCGAGGACCGTATTTTGTAGCGAGTATGGAAAATGGACAGTATTCTAATTTCTCGTGAAGGAAATTACATGGTATTTAATTAAATTTAAGATAAAGCCGATTTGGAACGATTTAAGTCCTCCTGAAGAAGAAGACAGTCATTGACGTTTTTGATTATTAGATGAATTTTGAAATCATCAGCGATAAGGAGAAATTTTCAAATCTTTAAATATTCAGTGATTTTATTTAAGTATATTATAAACAATAAGGGACCCAAATGGGAACCTTGAAGTACACCATGAGTTACTGAAAGTTATCGTGATTTAAATCCCTCCACCGAAACATATTGTGACATTTTTGTCAAATATGATTCAAATCAACGTAGATCAGAGTAGCCTAGGATGGAAATAAATGACAGGAAAGTCTCGAAATCAGGCTCTTCTATAACCCGAGAGACTAATAGAAGAAGAATAATTAAAACCATCAGGTGGGACGTCGTAGATCTCATTGGGGTACACGAAGGATAATCAACAGGTGCTCAAATCTGCAAACCTATTTTGCTATACATCGGAGAGTAATTATCAACTAGGGATTTGCGACCTTCCTTAACATTTGTGGAGCATTTTATATTATGATTTCAAAGGACATCATCCTATACTTCCTTTTGGTAAAATACTGAGTGAATACATATAATTTTGGCTATGTAAAATCACCTTATTATGGGATAATAGGTAATAAGAAACAGCTCATATTTGATATTCTAAATAAAATATTCTGAGTTGAGCTTGTATGAAATCGGACACTAGAAATAAAGGTCTATTAATTCAGGATCATGGTACTTTTCAAACTTTTGTCAACTTCACAACATAGCATCTCGCAACTAAACTCTGAATGAAATGAATAAAGATTCAAAAAAAAACATAAGACTTAGATTTTCCAGCTATAAGGCATGTAAAGCAGAATTACCTATGAACCATTTGAAAAATTTGATTCCTCACGCTGCAGGTCTCATCAATAAATTTTTTATTTTTACCAGCAAAGCATTGAAAGCACAAGAACATACACAAACAAATAATTAAATAGTAAAATAACTTACATCCTATACTCATTGATGGTTCTAGACATTTTCTCAAAATTTCTATCCAAAACGAAGTCTTTTTAGCTTGCTATATTACATCACCAACAGCGAACGCGTACAAAAAGTATAAAACTATAGCTTTAGTTGATATTTTGATCTAACAATTTAACAGCTATATATCACAAAAAGGACGACGGCTTTTTCAATTTATTAATAAGCATTTAGAAGCTTGGTTTCAAATTTATCTTGTTATTGTCTGAAATAAAAAACAGAAATTAACAATAATGAACCAAATTTTAAAACGAAAAAGAATATATATTAGTTCCAATGTGAGAGACACTGAAATTCAAATAGTATGAAAAATGAGAAAATTATAGATATCACAAAAATTGCATGGAAAATTACCAATGTTTACTGAAAAAAAAAGATGAACTTGTAATCAAGTTATTGCGTTTGATGAAAGGTAGTTAAAAATTTAATTTTTTCAACACACAGAACAACTGAATATTGGAAAAAGATAAATATTATAAAATACTCATTGATAAGATAAGAAACCGTTAAAACTTTCTCGTACGAAGTGCAAAAACAAGTATTCGTTCTCTCACTTCAGCCAAAATTTGTTTACGATTTGCTACAAAATATACAAATTATGGTTATATTCTAGAGAGACCGTAGATTACTGATAATATTAATTACAAATTGGAAGTCACTTCAAATATTCAGTTAACTTATTAATGAAACTTATATTGCTATTTCTACATAATATTCAATGGGACTTACTTACGTTCCGTCTATATTGAACAGACATCATTTGATGCATATAGTTTTTAATGAATTCATTAAGATTTAAATTTGTTTTAAATGAGATTCTTGAATTATTTTTAATCTCATGATATGTTCCAATATTCTCAGAAATCTCTCTTTTTGTATATTTCAAATTCTCAAATTTATCTTTTAGGCTGGGGTAATACTTTTTTTTTTAATTTCTACTCATTAACAATTATTTATCTTCGGATTTAATTTAAATGGCTTTTTGTTTAATAATATAGAATAACATAACCATGATAATGAAAATTTGCTTCGGAGGGGTTTTTTGAAATATTACAGATAATTGTCGGATTAATTCTCTGAAACCTTTTCAAATTTAATCAAAAAAATAACGAAAAAATGCTGCACATGAATTCAAGAAAGTTTTTTTTATTAAATTTTGGAAAATAAATAGCACATTCTCCATAAATAGAATCTGAAATTTTTATCCGTATCAGTTGGAAGTTATTTGGATGCTAAATAAAAACAATCAATACCTTCACTCGGCAAATATCTTGTTTGAAAGCGAACTTGAATAAACTTGGTCAACTAATTAATAATTTTTAAATAACCATTTATAGTACCAGGCTATTCCACAGAAAATTGTTGAAAACAAAATACGATCATAGAATCAGTATCTGAAAACAGACACGCGCAGGTGTGAAAACACAAATTATAAATATGAAAAACAAATATCAATTGAAAATTTACTTTGAAGGTTTTTTTTTATATTTCAGGTAAGAGCCGGATTAATTATCTGAAACCTCTACAAGTTCAATCTAAAAAATAAAAACTTTTTGAAATTAAATTGAAAAAATTTTCCACCACAGGTAGAATTATTATCAATAAATATGAAATTTGCCTGTAATATATACAGTGAATCAAGAAAAATTAAATTTTCGAACTAAGTAAACAAATGACCATTAATAATGACTACAATACAATATTGATTGATAAGTTGTTAATAAATGAAAATCATAGAATTGCAGTGAATATATCATTACGTAAAGGAAAAATTTAGGTATATTTCCCTCAAATATACAAAAGGTATTATATTTCTGGATATCTATAGAATAAATGTAAATTAAGAACCTCATTTAAAACAATTATGAAACTTTCAATTCATCAATTCATTAGAAACAATAAAGATAATATTTTGAAAGATAATACACCAGGAGTTAATTGATTAGTTTGTGGTGACTGCCGAAAATTTTCAAAAAGCGGAAAAAATAATTGTACTTATTCAAATCATTTACCGGAAGCAGGACATGACTGAACAAAATTTCTAAAGTTTGTAAGTTAAAAATAAAACTTTAAGCCTCAGATTGCTAGGAGCACTATTAAATATTTACACAATAAAATCGAAATTTTACTCAATGAACAAACAGATGGGAATAGTTCACCGCTTTTAAATATTATACCCTAATTTTGGAATTATTATAGAACTTATTTGTTTTATACACTTGTAACAGTATAAGATGAATTATATGTTCAGTTATTAAAAATGAAAAAAAAAAACTATGCTACTGTGATAGTAAAACAATTGTTGCATTCATATTATGTGGAAATAAGAATAATCTTATTTAAATTATAGTTCGTTTTCGAAAATTCCAAAATGTTTTAATAAAAATGAGATTTCATAATTAACAAAAATATCACCTTTCATAGAAATGGTAAACTCTTTGAATTTGAGGATATATTTGAAATTTGAATATCAAAACAGATTTAATCTATCAGTTTTCTACAATTTTAATTTCAAAAAAATATTTATATTCAAAAACCTTTAGAATTAAATTTATGTCTTATAAGCACGTATAAAATCAAAACTCAATATACAATATCAAATGGAATGAATAAACCAACAAATATAAATTTTCAATTAAAATGAACAAATAAATATTTAAATGAGACAAAATTTTGTTTCTGATCTTACCATTATGAAAACCCATTTCCTTTCAAAAATACAAAACATATTTTAAGGACTTCTCAGAGAATATAATTTATTTGAAGTATTCAATATATTTAAATTAGTTGATTCAAAAATCTCTCAAAACATGCATTATATCTTTAAAAAACAATTTGAACTCCGATAATCTCTTCGTTGGGTCTAAATCATATTTAAAGAATCAAAATCAACCAAAAATAAATATAATTTACCTAAAAGTTGAAATTGAATCAGTCCTTACTTGGTAAAAATCTATATTAAATAATATTTAAATAAGTTTATTCTGATTTTCACAAATTTTTTGTTATGTTTACAACAATCGCTTCGCTATCACAGTAGCATCATCAGGCAGGTGATGCTACTGTGTAGAAGACAGATTAAATCTGTTTTGATATTCAAAATTTGTTATATTCCTTCTATCAAGTAAAAAGCCATTTCCTATTTTATTTTGAGGATATATCTTTTAGAAGTTCTAATAAAATAAACATAAGCCTACCGCAATTCATGTGTTGAACCTCAATATTCTCTCTTAATTGATGATAATCTTTTAATTAGAGAGATTAAAAAGTCATATCATACGAAAGATTGAAAAAATCAATACATATATAGAAAAGCGTCAACTTAGATTGAAAAATGTCAACTAACAATTTACAAAGTGTCAACTGAGAATATGAAAAATGTGAATGGAAGATTTTTTTCTGCAGTGACACTGAAGAAGTGTCGTATTTGGCAAGTAACTTAATTATATTGATGCTATAAAAGAATGAATAGCCTAAGTAATGTTCTTCGAATGTTTATTCTATAAACTAAGATATATAAATCAACATCTAATTAAGTTAGAGTAAATATCGTGAACTAAGGATACCCCGTCTTAATTGAAATAAGAAATAAACGAAACAGGACAAAATGATTTCAGGTACCTAACTCTCATAAATATAAATACTATAGACGCTGTTTTCAAGATGAGTCTTTTTTTTATCAAGAGGTAAAATTCAACAAACTAAATCATTTCACCAAAAATATCTAAAGGGACAAAATTATAAACCTATAAATATTAATTCGATATGTTGAAATTTCTAGTAATTTTAAGTCCGGTTCTGTTACTCCGGTTACTTCAAATACTATGATGACCAATATGTCAAATCAAAATAGAATTAAGTGTAAACATAAACAATCAAGTAGTAATTACGACTGGATTAATTGACTTTATCGTGAATTTATTGAAAAATGTTTGATTGATTCGGTCTTTAATTGGTGGAAACTTATTTTAATTAAAAAAATTATATAAGAGATAGTATTTCAATTTCCACAAAAATGTTTACAATACAACAATTGTTTCACCACGATGTGGCTTCTTCAGGTATCTACATTCTACTGACTGATGATTTCTGGTGTAACAGAGTTTGAATACAGTTAAGTACGTGACAAAATAATGGTAAAAACAAGTCATAAAACTTAGGGTGTTTATTGCAGTTAGTCGCTAAAAAAACCATTAGGGAAAGATATTCAGTAATGGGTAGCTGTCAACATCTGTTTGTTCATTCAAAAGGATTTTACGGCCATTGTACCTGTAGAATTCTAGATATTCTAAGTGTGTTAACCTAGAACTTTTGCTTTCAACGTGGATAATTTCATAGTTGAGGTAGATAATTCAAGAAAAGAGTCCAAGAGCACCAAAGAATTTACATATCGAATTCCATACATTCGACATATGCTAATAATCTTAAAGAATTCAGGCATAATTTCAACAATAACTGTGAAATTATCCACGTCGAAAGCAAAAGTTCTAGATTAACACTTTGAGAATCTCTTGAAATCAACACGTACAATGCCCGTAAAATCCTTTTGAACGAATAAACAGATGAAGACAGATCCCCGTTACTGAATATATTTCCCTAAAAGCATTTTTTAGTGGCAAACTCCATAAACACCCTATATTTTCAGTTAAAGTTTCACCTACTTAGGTAGGAAAGTATGTGGTTCCCAATAAGGACAATATGTTTTTAAAATATCATGGTAGCCATAATTAATATGGTCAAACTTCTTAATTGTTTAGGTCTTTACTTCATGGAAATTCATCGTGTATGATTTTAAGTAAAACACTTTACTTCCGCTAATATTTATTGTTTACACAACAATTGAATCGTCAATTACCTTTTTGAATTCATCAGGTGAGTATGGTAACTAACTACTTTTACAAAATCGGTCTTCTTAAATAAAAGTCTGAGCAAAACAAAAAGAAACGTTATAAAATGAAAGTTTGTTTTGGGAATTTTCGGAATCTATTAAAAAAGGTTCGAGGATCGGTTTAAATCTGTCTGGTCGTTAAGTAAAATGTGTTTTTTCATGGTGAAGTCTATTGAATTTGTTTTCGATATGGAGAACTTCGAAATTATGGTAAAAATTATGTCCTGATTCTTAAAAATTAAAATTAAATAAAATTCTACCCATGCCAACCCATCTTTGAAAATCAGGACATGATTTTGACCATAATTTCAAAGTTCTCCACATCGAGAACAAATGCAATAGACTGGACCTTTTTTATTTCGTGTTGCTACCAATAAAGTCAGGATTGCCAACGTCCGAATCGAATAGGTATTCGTAGAAGAAGATTTTGTAAAAGTTAGTTACTATATTCACTTGATGAAGTCAAAATGTAATTGCCGAAATAATTATTGTGTAAACAATGAATATTAGCGGAAATAAAGTGTTTTACTTTGAATCATAATGGTGAAAATGTCATTTATGATTGATTTAGTTAGATAATTATCATAGTAAAATGCACATCTTTTTGTTGTAATCCCAAAAATGTTAAAAAGCACTGGCGGAAAGCCAAGAGCTCTAACGCACTTGTTTATATCATCGACGATCCTTACGAAATTTTGCATTGTTCTCTTGTTGATATTTTACACCTAAATACTAATAAACTTAATCTTAAGACCTTTTCTATGGTATATTTTGCCCATTAACGAACTGAATCTAGGCTTTTTGGCCCCAATCCTACTGTCTCTTGAAACCGTTTGAGATTCATAATTCGAAAATTACAGACATTTAGGCAAAACCACGCTGTCCCCTAGAATAAGCACGCAAAAACAAATAATCGTTCTCATCTTCCTTTGTTCAAACTACGTTATCGTCGAAAAAATGCGAAACAAATTACACTTTTAATTTAACGAAAATCAATAAAACACATAATTTGGTCGATTACTCGACGTTCTCAAGAACAGTACCTTTTTTTCATTCTGGGAATTGATTTGGACATAATCTTGAATTTGCTGTGGATAAAAAAACTATAACAAAGCGAGTAACTACACTGTTATTCACAAATAATTTTAGCGTTTGTCGCAAGTTTAAGGAACCTTGTTCACTTTTTCACCAGATAACTAAGTGTTTTCGGAATAGGTACTACTAATATTTTGGTTGACACTGCTTTGGTAGAAATTGAAAATAAGGAGTTTATATTAGGGTCGAGTCGTTTTGAACATTTCTAGCCCTACCAGGTACAATTTCTGGGAATTCTGCATGAATTTTACGAACTTGTCAGCAAACAAGCGACTAGTTCTTAAAATATGATTTGCGATAGCTGATTATCATCACTTTTGTCGTTCCGAATATGACACAAAGGTTCTTGGAATCGTTAACACCCCCGAGTCGTTTGCCTAACGTAAAATTTGTTGCATTCAATTCCATATACGGATTTCCATAAATCCGGTGTTTTTTCGAATATTGTTCCTAAAATTTTATTTATTTTCGTGGGTGTTCTGAAAGCTTTTTGAAAATATTGAATAGTTCAATAAAAAGGTTTTTTCTTGATAGAAGGATTATTAGAAAATTTTTAATATCATATAGATTTCATTCAAAAATTTAGAATTAAATTAAATAGATGTCTATAGAATACGCTGTGTCAATTTAGTAGACATATAGAATTAATACTTATAACACAGTACCAAGAAATTCAAAGAAAGATAAATTGTCAACTAAAAATTATGAAATAAATACTTGAAGAGTACAAAATTTTGTTCCATTCCTTTTTTTTATGAAAACTAAATTCCTTTTCATTTTTTCCTTGTATCCGGTGTTTTTTCAGAGTAATAGAACTTTCGATAGGGATAACTGTGATTTGACAGAAGGTAGAAGTCATAATGTTTTGACATTTCTGTTCAGTAGGCATTGACAAATTATAATGGAAAGACCCACGCCGCAACAACGTTTACAAATTGTTGAAATTTATTTTCAAAATAAGTGTTCTATTCGTCAAACTTAAAGAGCACTTCGTGAAATTTATCGTTCACATAATAGTCCATTAGAACAGCTTATTCGTCGAACTATCGATAGATTTTGGACATTTTCTCTACTCGATGCAACAACAACAAGACAAAGACCCTATGCATCCACCACATGGAAAATTTTGCGTAAAGATCTTAGTCTATACCCATACAAGATCCAACTGGTTCAAGAACTAAAGCCACTTGACCATAACAAGCGTCGTTTGTTTGCTGATCGGGCCCTAGAACAGCTTGAAGTTAATCCACTTTTTTATCGAAAAATTGTGTTTAGTGATGAAGCTCTTTTCTGGTTGAACGGCTATGTAAACAAGCAAAATTGCCGTTTATGGAGTGAAAACAATCTTCAAGAAGTTCTGCAGGATCCATTGCATCCTGAAAAATGCACTGTATGGTGTGATTTACACTCTGAAGGCATCATCATATTTCCATATTTCTTTAAAAACGATGCTGAAGCTAATGTTACAGTGAATGGTTCTCGTTACAGATCGATGATCAATGATTATTTGTTTCAAAATTTGAATGGTATCGACCCAGAAGTATTTTGGTTCCAAGAAGATGGTGCTACACCTCATGCTGCTACCGTAACAATTAATTTATAGAAAGAAAGATTTGGCGATAACATTATTTCGAGAAATGGTCCAATTAATTGGCCTCCAAGATCATGCGACATAACTCCACTGGATTATTTTATGTCAAGTGTATTTATGTCAAGTCATTGGTTTATGCTGATAAACCAGAAACAATAGACGCTTTGGAAGCCAACATAACTTGTGTTATTGATGAAATAAGGCCTGAATTACTCGAAAAAGTGGCCTGGTTGAATGGAGTTCCTCAGAGCTAGTCGTGGTGGACATATACCGGAAATTATTTTTAAAACATAAATGTCATAAAATTTTCTTTCAAATAAAAAAAAATTGAGCTTCAATCTTAATTAAAATGAGTTTTACTTCAATTTAAAGTTCTATCACTCTAAAAAAACACCCGATACATTAACGGATGCAATGTAAATATTTTGAACATTATTACATCTTCAAAAACACATTTACTGGGAAACTCTTTATATTTCGAGAAAAATGATAAATTCTCTAGCAGATCATGCACCAAATCAGCTTTTCTAAGATTTTATGAAAATCTGTTGGATTAAAGTTATTTAGTACACTTAAGTGCTTGACAGATGAAAAGTATCAATTGACAGATTTGCTTTTTTTACTGTGTGGAACTGATTAGTGTAGTACTTAGATTATATGGATTTTCGCCTACACAAAGGTATGAACGACCTTAATAATTTCCTTTCAACATTGATTGTGCAAACGAAGACGTAGAAGGCAACAGGTTTTATCTTACTGACCTAAATCTTAAACCCTATTAGTGTACTGAAGGTACATTCGCCTTTATTGAAGTAATCAATAAATACAAACTTGGAGAAGATAGAATGCGTACGAGTGTCCAAATTTAGAACAAACCACTACAAAACCTGTAAAATGGAAATAGGTAGGGAAGTATATGATTGTTCCCGGAAGATATGATTGAACTTTATCACAAAATGTAGATTAAACTGTAAGTTAACACGCGAACAACATGTATGCGTGGGTTATTAAGTTGAAATCGGAGCAACGATTTTAACTAGTTAAAATGAATTAAATGCTATCCATTTTATACCTTAGCGAACTAAAGATTTAAGAAGGGTTTTCCAATAGGAATGATACAATTTGAAATGGTTATAATGGCATCACTGTATATTATGTTTAACATTTCCCCTGTCATTTGTGCTCAGTAGGCTTTGTCATTCAATCATGGAAAGACAGACGCTTCAACAACGTTTAGAAATTGTTAAATTATTTTATCAAAATCAGAACTCATTTCATACGATTCGTCGTATTGTAGACAAATTTGAAAGTGAATTTTCTTTACGAAATAAACGTCGTTTATTTTCTGATTCTAAACGAATGGCGGATGGTTCTAGGTGAACCATTATAACAATTTTATTTAAAAAATTCACACAGTTTGGGAAGTCCAATAAGTTAGCTGAATTATTTATGTCTTACTTAAAAAAATTATTATTCGCTAAAACTACAAATAATAAGTTGGTTAGACTCGTTTACTTTTGGGCTAGATATGTAGATGACGTATTTTGCATTTGGACTGGAACTGACAGGCTGCTATCGCAATTTTTGAATTATCTGAATAGCATTAATGAAAATATTAAATTCACAATAGAAATGGAAAAAAATTCTTCAATCAACCTCTTAGATCTTAATATAAGTCATAGTAATGATAAGTTCGAATTCGACATTTTTAGAAAACGTACCACTACTGATACCATAATACATTCAAAATCCAATCAGTCATGACAAATTAAAATGTCAACATTCCATAGTTTCATTCATAGACTTTTAAGTATCCCGTTGAACGAAGTCAATATAATTAAAATTATAGCGGTGAACAATGGCTAAAGAACTGAAATCATTAACAAAACTTACCACAATATTTAAAAAAACTTTATATAAATATAAATGATCCTTATGAAGAAAAGAAAATGTGGTTTTTAATGGCTTATATAAAAAGTTTCAGCAGTAGTATCTCTAATGGTCTTTATAAAATGGGAATTCATTCTTAAGTAGTAAATAAACAATAAAGAAAGTAACCCCAACTTTTCCGAATCTGGGATTTATCAAATTAATTGTGATGATTGTAATGCTATATAGGACAGACACGTCGATGTTTAAAACATAGAATCAAAGAACATAGGATTTCTATTTTGAAAAATCAGAAATCAACCGGTTTTGCAAAACATTGTATAGAAAATAATCATTTTTTCAACGAGAAAGATGTCATTTTACTATATAACGTTAAAAAGGGTAAATTGATGGACTATTTGGAGATTCTTTCAATCAAAAAAGCCATTGAGAAAAAGGAGAATTTAAGAAATTTCCAAATATAATTCACAATGTGAACAATTATAGGCCAATTTCGTTTGACACGGATCAAATCGAAAATATTTAAGGAAATGATTTTGAAACAGGTGGTTTTGTGTTTTGAGCACAACCTGGTGGTAGACTTTGTGGAATTCGTTGTGGATTACTTTGAAAAGGAACAGTACTGTTTTGCTTTATTTATTGACTTGTCAAAGGCTTTTGGTTGCGCTCCACACAACATATTGCTAAAGAAAGAGTATGTACGGAATGGAGCCGGATGCGGTGAGACTTTTCTATTCTTTTTTGAGCGGTAGATATCAAACGGTGCTTGCAAATGGTATGTATTCTGAACCAATAGAAATTGGCATACCCCAAGGATCCAGGTTAGGACCTTTACTTTTTCTGATATATATTATATCAATGAGGCTATGATGGCCGCCTTGGACTGGTTTAGTGCAAATACACTGTGTATGAACAGTGGGATTGGTTTCTGAGCTTGACGAAACGAAACCAAGAAATAATTCAGTGCAATCGATAGGATTTCTTGGTGTGCATTTGGATGCTATGCTCACCTAGGTTTCTCATGGTGATGAATTGATGTCTACTCTTAGCAGGATTATTTTTACACTGCTTTTTCATTCTCTCTCTGCTGTAATTTCGTTATCTAGCATTAATCGAGTCGAGGGTTAAGATAATGTGTTTTGGTATGAGAAAATTGTACCAGGCGCGATGATTGCAGAGATTAGATTAGCGGGTGGTGACCTCACGAGGGGCGTTCAATGTATTCTCGGTATCTAGATGATTTGCTAATAATGTGAATAATCTAATTATCTCATTTACTTATGACACTATCTGAGGGAATAAATATAAAATTTAATCAGCGCAGAGTACAAAAAGTAACAGTTACGTTTTGTACTCCTTTGAAGACGGTCGAAAGACCGAAACACCTGTCAGGATTCTGAATAAACTGTGAAACAAAAACTGTGTGAATTTTTTTTAAATAAAATTGTTATAATGCTTCACCTAGAGCCAATCGCATACTCCATTCATTTAACGAATTAATTTATACTAACATATCGTTCAACTGACAAAAAGGTGGTGGAGGAAATATGGACTATTTTAATGATGGGCTAAAATTAAAATTTATTAGAATCCAAACACTGAAGATCTTTTCGGAAACGAACAGGTTCATAATTTAACGCTCTGAAAATAATTTATATTTCATATTGGAGAAAAACGGAAAACATCAATCATTGCGTGATTTCAAGTCGTGACCTAGGAAAATATGGGCACTTTTCCATGCAATTAAGAAATTCCATAATAATACCTCATAACATTTTCCGATTTAGGTTACCCTAAATCAAATAAAACATTACTTTCAACAATATAGAAAAAAAAAAGACAAAATTCAAATAAGGAAACGACGAAATTTTGGACTCTACTCAGTAGCCCCTCACAACCAGAACGGCCATACAAACAAAACGAAAAATCTTAAGACCCAAATCTTGCCTTGCAGAACTACGCTAGAACGATCGAAACCGCACATTGGACATAATACAAACGATAACCAAAATTCTCAACCGATCAGAAACAAAACCATTTTAGGAACCGTTCAAACCGAGGTTACATGATGGAAAATCGCACTAGGATAACAGGGCGTGCAACGCGCATCCGACGTCAGTGCGAGACTGACGGCGGTGACGCATCGGCGTCGAGACGGTGAGCCTTAGTATGCGCATGTCGGCACCGATTATATTGACAGGTGGAGGAAAAGCGTAATCGGGGTCGTATTGTGAGGGTTTGTGTCGTCATATAACGTCGGCTACATAGATGGCGACACAAATAAAATATTAATACTTTTGTTGCAGATGTCGCTACTAGTTTATTATGCCATTGTTTCATATGGTAACACCTTCATGTTGAAGTATCGTCTTTAGGCTTCCTTTTCAGTATCTGCCATTAGCCGAAGTATAAACAACATAGTTTCTGTGTTCTCTGAAACTTTTATACCGCATTTATTTTTGCTGAGAGTTTACTTCAATAATAGTAATAATTGCTCTTTATTCCCAATCAAATTCATACATCTAAAGCAGCTATGAAAACGAAATGGAATAGTGTCAAAGATGTTGGTACAAATCACATGGGGGACATATAATCCTCTAAATTATATGGTTCCAAATCAATAAAATTATTATTATCCTGATACTCCTAGATCTTCTGTGAAGAAGTTCAGCTTGTGCGAGTTAGGAGTGCAGTTGTGTTCTGGGTAAGCTTTGTTACTGCGATCTTGCGCCACTTTAGGTCACAGCACTGTTAAATGATGATAAACCATTTTCAGGTAGTTACTATGGATATATCCACTTATAATTCTCAGACCGTAAATAGATGTTGTTATTTTGTCACATAGACAATTTATATGTTCTTTCCAACTGAGGTTGTTACCTATATAGATGCCTAAAAATTTAGTTGTTTCTTGAATTTAGTATATTTCTTGACTAAGATTAATTGTGCTATTTGCTTCAGTTCTTGATTGTGTTGGTGTGAAAATTATGCATTTATTGTAAAGTAGTTCCCAGGTGAATGAATGTAGTGAGCATCACGTCCTTGAGTAAACATAATGACCTATTTTTACAGGATTTAGGACAGGAAATGAAGACTAAGCTGAACTAAGTACCGCCGTTTCGTCCGTATATTCGAACTTTTTCAAGTCTGTTTGTAATTTAATTTATTTGTAATTTTTTTTAAACAGCCTTGAAAAAGTTCGAATATACGGACAAAACGTCAGCACTTAGTTCAGCTTAGCCTTGTCCTTCTTTTCCTGTCCTTAATCCTGTAAAAAAAAGGTCATTATGCATTTAGTTTCGTCTTTGCTGAGAAGTAGATTATTATTCTTGAATCATTCATCATGTTTTTCTAAGGTGATTTCACATTTCTAACATTGACAACAAGTATTCAATTAGCAGTAAATTTGTATCATCTGCATAGTTAACTGTATTAACTCTTTCAGTACCCAGTTCAACATTTGGTTTGGTTTTTTGATCTAAAGGGTAATTAAAACAAATTGTAGAAATACTGTTTTACTACCAATAAAAATATATTTTACACATTTTCTTGTGACTCGAGTTTCGGGAAATGAACTATCCCATCATCAGACAACTGAAGACCTAACAGTGGTTCAGTGGTATTTAAACAAAAGTGATAAATATTTTGAATATTTCAACAGATTCTCGGTAATCATCAGACAACTGTCTGATGATGGGGTAGTTCATTTCCCGAAACTTGAGTCACAAGAAAATGTGTAAAATATATGTGTGAAACAATTCAGTATCTGATCTAAAGGGTGTTTCAATAAGAGCATAAGATTTCAGTGCTCAATGAAACATGGTAGTATTGAAATATTTATTGATTTAGAAAATATACATTTGGGAATTATGTATGTCTTATAATATCTTGTAAGTGACCACGGCTTTGCTGGCATATGCATACCCCTTTGACGAAATTTTCAATAACATTATTGAATACATGTGGTGGTATTTCATTGATACATCGTCCAATTTCGGCTTTCAATGCTTGGATGGTTGCAGACTTATTGGCATAAACCTGTGACTTCAGATAACCCCACAGCCAGAAGTCTAAAGGCGTTAAATCACAAGAGCGTGGAGGCCAATTCTGGTCACCAAATCGGGAAATGACGCGACCAGGAGCAAACTCGTGCAAGATCGCTGTTCATGGCCTACTGGCAGAAGTTGTTGAATCAGTTGGATTTTGTAGGCATGCAGCTGTAAATCTTTAGTGATAATTCGATGTGCCCGATGGCGAATTGACGTCTCTGGGCTTTCAGTCACACTTTCGCGAACTTTAAGAATGAAGAATTAGAGGCAAGGCTCATTGAAGCTCGATCACAAATGCAAGAGGAAGTGGCGAAAACACTTGAAGTCACTCAACCAACCATTTACCATCGTTTAAAGCAATGGGAATGATCCAAAATGTGGTGCCGTATGAACTGAAACCAAGAGGCGTCGAACGTCGTTTTTTCACGTGCGAACAATGACTCCAACGGCAAAAAAAGGTGTTTTCGCATCGAATTGTGACTGGCGATGAAAAGTGGAGCCATTACGATAATCCGAAACGTCGGGCAATCTATGGGTGCCTCATCATTAACTGTCAAGCCGAATATTCATGGCGAGAAGATCATGCTGTGTATTTGGGGGAACCAGCTGGGTGTGTTGTATTATGAGCTGCTACAATCAAACGAAAAAATCACAGGGGCGGTCTACCGAAAACAAATGATGCGTTTGACCCCAGAATTGCGAGAAAAACGGCCGCAATATGCCGACAGTTACTTTGCAGCGTGACACATGTTAAAACGTACTTTGAAACGCTAAAATAGGAAGTCCTACGCCAACCCGCCGGCAGCCCAGACGTTTCTTCCGATTACCAACTCTTCCGATAGATGCAACATGACCTGGCTGACCAGCACATCTCCAATTACGATGAAGTCAAAAAATGGATCGACGTATGGATAGCGGCCGAAGAGCCGGCAATTTTTCGCAATGGGATCCATCAACTGCCAGAAAGATAGAAAAAAGTTGTGACTAGAAACGGAAATTGGTTATACTTCGAACTTCGAATGTATAACCAATTTCTCACAATAAAGCTTAAATTTTCGACAAAAAAACCGCACGAACTTATTTATACTCCTAATATTGAATTGATTTTGCCCATTAACGAACTTAGCCGAGATATTTAAACCCCAAACTTTGTCTGAAGTTTCAAGGCTGTAGCTCTTTCCTTACAAAAGCCAGATAGAATTACTTATAACCTCAGATTCTTCATCAGCGAGTCAAACCTAGTCATAAAGGGCCTTTCAATGGGAACGCCCCATATTCAAATCGATATTACTCATGCATGGCAGCCATTGTTTATTTGTGACATTGACAGTTCAGATAAAAGAACAGTTGAACGTTTAGTGAAGAAGTTTGAAACTAATTTTACACTTCATGATGTTGCAGTGCCAGTGAGACAAAGAAATGCAAGAAGTGAAGAGAATGTTGCTGCCGTACGTGAAAGTGTTGGTGAAGATCAAAATTTATCGATTTCTCGACGTTCACAAGAACTAGGCATCTCCTAGACATCTTTGTGGCGAATTTTATGAAAAGACCTTAGTTTACATCCATAAAAAAAATTTTTAACCCAAGAACTCAAACCAACAGATCATTCAAGGCGTGTATTCAGTAATTGGTGCTTAGAAAAAACCGGAAATGATGCAGATTTTCATAAGAAAATCATTCCCAACGATTTAAATCCATTGGACCTCTTTCTTTGGGGGTTACATTAAGTCATTGGTTTACTGCAATCATCCAGTAAATTTAGACGATTTACAGTACAATATTAAACAAGTAATTGCTAACATACGACCTGATTTGTGTAAGAGTCATGGAAAATTGGTTTCAACGACTTCATTCCTGTCAGCAGTGGACATTTAAATGATGTTTTGTTTCATAACTAATGGTATCCATGTTACTTTATAAGGAAATAATAATTTCAATAATTTTCAAATAAATTATTTGTTTTATTTACAAAATAAAATGAGGCACTATTAATGAAAGACCCTTTCTACGACCATTTTCGGCTCAAACTTCGAAAATGACTGACATTTAGGCGAAAGGATAGCACGCTGTTCCCCGGAAAAAGCGCGCAAAAACGGGTACTGCAACAAATATGATCTGAGTATATTATTATACGATAAAATTTCATAATTGAAATGATCTGGATGTCATTCAGAAATACCAGATAGGACAAAAAATAAAAATGCTGTTCACCTTGCTACATTCAAGGTACACCTAACTTGAATGCACCAACAGGTTTTTGGATTGAAAAACCTAATAATATCCTAATTTTTTGCCTTTTTTGTTTTGGAAAACGATAGGAGAAAAGTGTTACGTCAGAGTAAGTATTTTGGAATATTTTTACTTCTTTGACAAGAAAATGTTCAAATTTCTGAATCAAGCTGGAGAGAGTTGTTTCCAATCAAAGTGAAACTTATATATCATTTGATGCAGAACAGTACAGAAACTTCTATAACTCATATTTTTAAGGTGAGGTTTGTGAAGAAACAAAAAAAATTATGATAATTGCAGAAGTTGTAATATGAAGTAATGGGATAATGATATATGACGCCTAAGATATTAAAAAGAAGAGAAATTCAACTAGTAATTGAGATCAACTTATTCACTAATATATTCTGCATTCTGAAGGGAGGATATTATAAGGTTGTTTGGAAAGTAATTTCCAACAGTAGATTTGATTGAATTTTTTCGAACCCAACTTCACACTTAAGCCGCATAATCATTATATGTTTTAAGAGCTGATATAGCACGGCTTTTGTGTGAAAAGTTCAATTAATTCCACGCAGTAGTTTTTGGTTGGTGGCCTTTTAAATATGGAGAGCAACAAGCAGCATTTTCTTCATATTTCACTATAGAAAAGTAGGACAGCAAAACCTCTACTTCAAATGAAGAGGTCAAACACCTGGATAAGTTTTTTGCCAGCAAAGACCAAAGATTTTATGAGCGTGGAATCATGCTAGTGCCAGAAAGATGGCAAAAGGTATTGGACCAGAATGGCCAATACACAACATAATAAAATATATATTCATTAAACAAAAATTGTTTCATTTTCCAAAAAAAAAAAAAAACGAAATAGTTTTCGAACAGCCCAATAAAACTAATTAAAAATGTGTCTTTAATAATAATAACTACATTTATAGTGCTCCATGAAGATGGAGATAAAACATAAAAAATTATTCAAACAATAAAATAATTTAGAGATACATCTTACTGAAATTGATGAAAATTGCATTTTTTTAATCTGTGAAGTACAAAATATAAACAGTGCAGTTTCCATTAGGACTCCTCTTACATTAGTGCAAGTTATTTCCAACGAAAGACCGGAAAACCTAAAATGCTCCATAAGAGCAAGTATGAATTACTTCGAAAGTTGAAATGTAAGACTTCTCATTCTTTAAATTTTTCAAGATAAACATTTCAAGACTCTGAAATAATTAAAATATCCGACAGGTAGATATTATTATCAGGATGTCAATTATAAACAGGAAATAAGAAAAGTTAAAAGAAAGAATTAAATATTTTATATGAAATTATGACAACTAGTTTGAGATTTTCAGCAAATAGCAAAATAATCATACATGTACTAAGAATACACCTTCATTAAATGTGGCCTTGGTTACACAAGGATACTCTGTTAACTTATACTTAAAATCTTTAAACATCGCAATTTTTCATCAGTGATGTAGTGTAATAGATACTCTACTAATGAAATCATTTCAACTACATACATTCTCTGACTCTCACTCTCACATTCATTCCTATTTGGAATAAAATCAACCTTTCTATGTATTTGTTCTAGAGTGCATTCTTCATCAGAATAGTATTTTATTTTTAAGAAAATATGCCATACCATTAGTGTGAATTAGATTTATGAGTCATTCTTATTTTCAGGCTCTCCTTTTTATCATTTCCATGAGATTCAAAACGAAATTCTTTTTTCATAAAGAATATTTCTTCTCTCCATTAGTGAGTTCACAACACCAACACATCTTCCAACATTTATTAAAAGAAATTAAACTTATGATTGCAGAGAAAGACAATGAAAAATTTGAAACATAAAGAGAAAATAGATATGTGCTATACTTTTCTAATAGAATATGTGGGACGGATTAGTAATGAAAATGGTATCTAAAATTAAAGAAAGACTTACGGGTGACTTCGAGTCGTTATTTATTGCACTTTTTTGTAAAATTATCACAAAACTGATAATTATGGAAGCAACCGTAACATATACCTTTCAATGCTTCTACTAGAACAAATTAATAAGATCGGATTAGCCACTGTTGTCGACGGATGTAGCTGTCACTGTCAGTGGAATAGATGTCAGTGCTGTCATATGGGAAGCTTCCTACATTCTGTCAAATCGCAGAATAATTCACCAGAAAAAATCCAAATTTTTATCCTCATGGTAATAGAAGAAAGTAAAAATAAAAATTGAATTACTTCTCAAAAAATTAAAGTATAATTGATTCCAGTATTCTAGTAAGAATGTTATTTTTGATTTTATATATACCCAAGAGTAAGGGATACTTATGTTCCAACATGAAACATGTTGAAATTATTTGAATTTTCAGATGAATATTCAGTTTTTGGAATTATATTATAACCACAATAAATTTTGTAACTAAAAGTGACATGACAGATATTTTAGGTACAAATACTGGGAATTATATTACATTCACTTAATTGACATTGCGGTGGTATCCCTGAGTCAATCATACGACTACACATTATTCTGTGACTACAGCATTGAACATTCTAGTTTTGTCCAGCCTTACTGGAAAGGCAATTATCATTCATTGAATTATAGTCTTTATTGCACATTTATTCTTATAGGTTTCTAGAGAGTTTATAGGAAGTCATCAATTTTATTTCCATTTATTTTGAGTGCATTCTTATCAGGAGACATCGTAATTAATTTCATCAAGCTCCAAAAATATTGGTGCTTGAAAATTCGGAAAACGAGGTGAGTTACTGTGCATAAATAAGTAATCGCATACAAAAGTGGTGATTATTTCTGAGTTTCCATTTATCTTTTTTGATAAGAGGATATTATGATTGCTACACATGTCAGGCTGTTCGTTATTATAAGCAATTTATTTTTTCAGGTTTTCTGCCATTATTATCTTCCGTTCGTCTGCACAAATATAATATTTTGTCCATCATTTGATATCGTCCAGAGGGGCGCTACTATTTTATATGACTTTGGTAAATTCATCAGGTGAGTTTTTCCAATTTGTTACTATTATTCACAGCATTTAATTCGTTCGAATTATGACAGACGAAATTCTAAAAATATCCAAAATGTTAACGTGTCTTGAAATCTGAAAATTAAAAGTTTCATTAAAATTTTTATGAGAAATGAGATATTTTTAACACATTTGCCTGTTTAAATTAAAAATTCGTCAATTTGAATGCACCATATTGTTGAAGTTTCAAATGCAATTGTTACATCATCCATACTCTTTAACATATTTAGTTTTGGTTTGATCTATTTTACCAGAGAAGAATTTCATGCAGATCTTGATTGTTCATAGTTTTTATATTTGCAAATGTTTATAAACAATTTTTTTTAATTACATGATACTTGTGTATTTTATCTTTTATTCCCTTCACTTGAATTTTTATTTTTTATTAGAACATGTTTAATATTTTCAGTTGCAAATACATAAAATATATTTTTAGATACCAGGTTTTCTCCGAATAAAAACTTTCCAGTTTTTAATCACTTGTCTGAAATCATTAATTCTTAGGAAAAATCATCATCTTGAGTTTTCTAATGCGTTCAGGGCTATTATTAAGGTGGTTTCAGGGCACTTAAATACAACAAATCTATCAACTCGCACAAGCTACTGAGATTCTAAGAGATCTTTAGAAATGATCTAGGTACCAAAAAAACAAATTCCCTCCTACCTGAACTTACTATTCAATATTTGATCGTCTTTCATTATGTAAGTGCACAGTGGTTGATTTTTAATTATCATAGATTCATTCAATTAAATGTTGAAAGTACTGTCTATTATTTCGGGGACAATAATAAAAAGGATTCTCCAATTCTTCTCATACTTTTTCTAGAGTTTCTGGCGTGATATTTTGACATGCTTTATGTATTCCATGTTGTAGATTTTGTAAAGAATCTGGTGGAGTCTGATAAACTCCAGATTTAATGTATCCCCACAAATGATCTAAATGGATTCCAAAATTTCTACTTGTTCTACCAATATAGATATTTGAGCAATATTGGCAGTTCATCTTATACAGGTATGAAAAGGAAAGTACGGAAACATAGGAAATTCAGTGTTAATCAAGAAAGCAGTGGAAGAATCAAAACCTCAGCGTGATGCGATGACGAATAAATTATTGTTCTCTCTCAATGGTAGTGCGCTGTGTTGATGCTTCGATCGAAAGCTGTGCAGTCTGTTTTCACTCCCCATTACCATTGAGAGAGAACAGTTGTTTGGTTGTCATCGCATCGCGCTGAGTTTCGTATTCTTTTTCCGCTGCACTGCATTCTTGATTAACACTGAATTTCCTATGTTTCCGACTGTCTTTCCCAAACCTGTAAATACCTGATTGAAATTGATCCATTTTTGTTTCATTATTTTTGATGAATCTGAATAATACTGTTATTAAAAATAATAAAATGAAAATGAATAAATTTAAATGATGTTTGAAATTTATCAATTTTTGTTTGATTGTATTTCCGTTTTTTCCAAGATAAGCTTTCTCATGTTCATGTACCCTAGTGCCGAAAGATCTACCTGTCTGACCCACATGTACAGATGGGCAAGTACCGCAGTTTAACCTAGAGACTCCAGACTTTTTGTTTTTATGGATCAAATCTTTATTACTTTTTATTAAATTTCCTAACGTGTTTCTTGTTTTGAATGAAATATTGCAGTTACTCTCTTTCTTTAAATATCTTGCTATTTTTTCGGACTTTTTGTTTATGTACGTTAAAGAAATATATTTTGTATCAATAGCTATTGTTGGATATACAAGGGATATTGACTGTTTAAATTGAATTCGTTTCAATATTTAATTTATAATGAACGGATTGAAACCATTGTTAAATGCAATCTGTTTTATTATATTCATTTCTCTTGTGTCATAGGTATGTTGATTACTCTGAATATCTAATTATTAATTTTTAGTGAACCTTTCCAATACTGTTAACAAAAATGGATAAATTCAAATTAACAGGTATATTAGACTGGGCCAAAAAAAAAACTACTATTTTTTTTTTTTAATGATACTGTGAAAATATTATTCATAATAAAAAAAAATTATGGTGAAAGTTTGAGCCCTTAGTCATAGTATTAAGGGGTGTATCGTTACAACTCTTGGTTTTTTAACAGTAATGGCATTTTTTCACTCAAACCTCGTCAATTATTAATCTGAAAAATTTGAGCGATGCGTATTTTCAAAGGAAATTAAATTCCCTACAAAAAAGCTTTCCTTGTAAATTAATGTAAAACAAGCCGTTTGCTTGTTATCGTGCCTTAAACATTGATTAATTTTTTCAATTTTGCGTTTCGATTTTGCATTTTTGTAACTACCAGATATATCAATATTTTTATGGTACAAAATACTTCTTTTAAAGGAAATTTAATACTCTACAAAAAAAGTTTTTCAACAATTTTCATTAATTTCACCCCTTCCAAAGTTATTCGACGTTAAATTCAAAAATAATTTATGGTTTTTTTCGCGTTACACATGATTTTTTTTCACTTGATTGAAAAATTTATGACTTAAATATTGAAAGTAACTTTTTTCTGTTGGACCACTGAATTTTTTCCTGTAAAATCATAATTTATTAATGTATTATTTTGCTTTTTAACGATTAGTTATATACATAAAATCATTTTTAATGTATTTATCTAACTCTAATAATACAAAAAATTTGGTTTCTTAATCATAAGTCATTTATTTGTGTAGAGACAGAGTTTTATTTACAGAAAAAAATTGAATAATAAGTCAAAATAAATAGAAGTCATAAAAGATTAAATAAAAAAAATAAAGGTTAAAATGGGCGGGGACTGTGAAGATTACTGTACATTTCGAAGCATTGAACAGTGGTGCATGGATGATTTCATGGGGTATCAATAAAAATTGATTATTTTTGCCACAGGCATATCTCACTACTTTGACTCTAATTTATTTTCAAGTTGTCACAAGTTATTTTTGTGCCAGGCCATGTTGCATCGATCGAAAGCGATGGTAATCGGCAGGAACAGCTGGTGCCACAAAATACACAGCATAATCTTACCGCCGCGTCATCAATTGCCTTCTGTAAACCTCCCCTGTGATCCTTTCGTTCGATTGGTGCAGCTCATAATACAGCACACCCAGCTGGTCCTACAAAATACATAGCATGATCTTCTTGCTTGACGGTTGATAATGAGGTATGCCCGCGTTTTCGATTATCGTAATGGACCCAATCGCCAGACAAAATTCAATGCAAAAACCCCTTCCTTTTTTTCCGTTGGAGCACGTAAAAAAATGGCATTCGACGTCATTTGGCTTCAGTTCATACGTCCCCTCAAGTTTCTACCTTTGGGATCATTTTCATTGCTTTAAAAGGATGGCAAATGGGTGGTTGAGTGACTCCAAGTGTTTTTGTGGGTTCCTCTTGCGTTTGTGATGGATCTTCATGGCCTTGCCTCTAATTATTCATGCTTAAACTTTGGTGGCGCTTCGGATCGTTTTTCGGCCTCAAAATTGCGACTTTTTAATCGGGCAAACCACTTCTGGCGCGTTCGTTCAGCTAGATGCTCGCTAAAATGTTCGTTTAGCTAGCTTGGTCGCCATAAAAATCTACTAAAACACGATGACTTTGGGCAGCCTTTTTCTCATATTGAAGTAATGAAGTAAAACTCCCTACAAAAACACATTTTTTCGTACAAAAGTTGATATTTTCAGAGCACGCAGAAATATTGTTTACACTTGAGCGAAATGACTGATCTTAAATAAGAAAGCCTAAGGATGACACTTCAATATGGAGGTGTTGTCAGACGAAACAATGGAATAATAAACTAGAGGTGACATATGTTATCAAAACCGCGCAAACTTATTTCTATTCCTAATATTATCAGATGCAATGATAAAAAATTAAAAATACGTTTCGATAAGTGAATAAATTACCAGGTTTTTATTTTGTTAAGGAATGATTGGGTTAACAAGTTGTTGTGGTTTGGGAAGTAAACTTCATTTGCATCTTTGTTCATTGAAATTCGCTGATACCACGTGCTTTCATTATTTTCTCTAAATGAACTTGGTCTGCGTTGAGGATAAGGATTGACGCGCATGTGCAAGATTGGATACTTTTTTCATAAGTGGAGCTATTTGGTAATTCCTATTCAGTTCGTATTTGTTCACTGACGTTGATGAGAAGGTTATTTCAAAACATAATATCCTAAGTTGTCATCGGCCCAATTTAGGCCCAAATTCCTGCAAATACGTAAAATTTTATTTTATAAGGTAAGATAAAGTCTACGTGGCGAAGTCTCGGGCAACAGCTAGTATTTTTTTTTCATCAAGTCCTTCTAGAGAGTATCCGGGAATTATTTTTCATAATTTTGATATACTTCATTTTTGTAACATTCTAAGACAAAAGTAATGTATAAAATAGGTTGTGCAGATAGTCGGCTGTAGGCAAAGTTGCATGGCAACACTATTTGTCAAATATTTTTAACAGGTATACAATTTATGAAATAACAACTAGAAAAAAGAAAACAGGTTGAATATTTGTATAGAAAAGGTTTTCGAAACGTTAAAAAATGAGACCAATTGACTGAACTGGGAAAAATTGGTGTATATGAGACAATAAAGAGGATAAAAAATGCCATAGGCATGAGGTGTGAAGCAGTTTCAGGAAGATCGCATAAGATTAAAGAAAGCAATTTATACCCTTTATTGGCCTTAGGACAACACAATCCCCGCTTGGGGTTTCGCAAATTGGCTAACAGATTTGGAAATCAACGAAATATAAATGTATGTCCAGAAACCGTCCGTATGTCACTGAAAAGATAAGGCTGCATATCAAGGAAACCAAAAAATCCCTATAATGACACCTTTTACAAAAGGAACGAAGGATAAAATTTTGTCAACGTTTTCAAGAAGATAATTTTAATAATGTCGATGAAAGTTGTTTCCAACTTGGTGGAAATCACTTAAAAATCCTATCAAAACAACCTGTTACCGTTCAATTTTCCAAATTTCCCACCAAAATAATGGTTTGGGGAGCCATATCTCAGCGTCGTGCCTCTCTGTATAGTTGATGGTATCATTAATAGTGAAAAGTATTGTTGCATTCTAAACGATTTTCTCCTTGAAAAGGCGCATGCTTTATATTCAGAGGGGTGGCGTTTTCAGCAGGATAATGCAAGATGCCATACTTCGGCCTATACTCAATCTTGGATGCAAGAACACCAAGCGACAACCATTTCATGGCCAGCAGCTTCATCAGATCTTAGTTCCATTAAAAACATAAGGAGATAAAATGAAGATCGAAGTTGAACGAGCAGCGCCACGAAATGAAGATGATTTAATTCAGTCAGTTTTACAGTCATGAAATTATGGAGATGATCTAGTTTTCAGTTAAATGGAGATTGTATAAGTAAATAACGATTTTCTCCTTGAAAAGGCGCATGCTTTATATTCAGAGGGGTGGCGTTTTCAGCAGGATAATGCAAGATGCCATACTTCGGCCTATACTCAATCTTGGATGCAAGAACACCAAGCGACAACCATTTCATGGCCAGCAGCTTCATCAGATCTTAGTTCCATTAAAAACATAAGGAGATAAAATGAAGATCGAAGTTGAACGAGCAGCGCCACGAAATGAAGATGATTTAATTCAGTCAGTTTTACAGTCATGAAATTATGGAGATGATCTAGTTTTCAGTTAAATGGAGATTGTATAAGTAAATAAGATGAATTTTTGTTATAATTTTCTAATCCAAGAATTTAAAATATATTCTAAATAATTACAATTGATCTTTGTTTTTTCCGGATACATTATAGACGGACTACATAGTCTAAGATCTACTTTGAAATAAAAAATATTGTTTCTATCACAATATTTTGTATCTTATTCAAATTTAAAAATACCGTTATTATTGGAAAACTCGTTACATATTTTGGATAAAATGAACCTTGACTTAAGCTTCCAGTGTATTTTGGTAATACTCGAATGCTTGATTTTAAATATTGTATTGTCATTATTAATGTTCATTTGTTTATTTAGTTCGAAAATTTAATTTTTCTCGATTCATTGTTAATGTATTACAGGCAAATTTCATATTTATTATTATAGACATTTTTTCAATTTAATTTCTGAAAGTTTTTATTTTTTAGTTTGAGTTTGTAGAGGTTTCAGATAATCAATCCAGCTCCAGGAAATATTTAAAATAAAACCTTCGAAGTAGTTTTCAATTTAGATTTGTTTTTTATATTTGTAATTTGTGTTTTCGCACCTGCGCGTGGAGTTTTCAGATACTGAGTCTATGATTGTATTTTGTTTTCAACAATTTTCTGTGGTATAGCCAAATTTTATAAATGGTGCTCAACTAGATCACGTTTATTTAAGTTCGCTCTCAAACAGGATATTTGCTGAATGAAGGTATTGATTGTTTTTATTTAGCATCCAAATAACTTCCAACTGATTTGAATATGGGTAAGAATTTCAGATTCTATTTCTGGAGAATGTGCTATTTATTTTTCAAAAGATAGAAATAAAAAAGACCTTTTTAAATTCATGTGGAGTATTTTTTGGTAATTGAATCTGTTATTTCTGAATATCCAGTCGAAACATGATTTTCTTGGATGACAGTTTTGGATGATCACGGTCAGTACTTCATGATTTCCTTTGATAAAGTGATAGAAAACAAAGTAATTCCTTATTTCATTCCATTAAAATGAACTACTATCACAAAGTAACGGACTACTCCATCCAATATTTCCTTTGATGTTTTATTGGTTGCTAATTTGTAGGTCTATAAAGTGAAACAGTGTTTCTAAGACATTTCATTCAATTAAATTTTAAAATTTTTTGGATTAAATTTAAAGAGGTTTCAGAGAATTATTCCAGCAATTACGAACAATATGAATGCCGACAGCTCAGTGGTAGAGCATAGGGCTCGTAACCGGAAGGTCGCGGGTTCGAATGCTGTTCAGGTGGGAAAGAAATTTTCAAGTTGGAGGAGTGTGTGCCACCATTTCACTGTTTGGTCGAAAATTAACAGTGCTGTCTGTGGCCCTAAGTGGCGCAAGATCGCAGTAACAAAGCCTACCCAGAACACAACTGAACTCCTAACTCGCACAAACTGCAAAAGCTTCTGAGGTGAATGAGGGATATCCACAGAAGAGTATCAGGATCGTAATCTAACATAATATAAAATACATCGATAGCTGTGAACTGAAAGCACCTACAATTGAATCTATCCAACCCACTTTTTTACGCATGATTGATGATGCCTTCCTGTTCCGAAACCCCGAAAAGGCCTCCCACGCATTTGGCAAGGGCATAGGTTCGCGCAATGCAACAGCGGCGTCGCAATCGTTCGGTTGGCGCTCCACGTCGCAGAATCGATAAAAGAAGCGGAATAGTCGACTGTGTTGCGTCACATTGCGCCGTTATAACATCGGGGGAGCTATCGATCATGCATAAGCTGCGAGCCAGACGTTGTCATGGGGGTTGCTACGTTGTCGGTTCTAGGAAGAAACTGTTGTCCCTACTTTAGAGGTGATAAAATCGGAAATGCGGGTAATACTATTGTGCTGGAAGGGTCCCGTGACAAAAGGAATAGATTTATTGTATTACCATTTCCTTTTCGAAAAATATAAATTTCGTACCATGTCGTTTCGTCCAGTATTTGTCGAATTTCGAGTCTCACAATGGATCTACAGATTAATAATTCGTACACAATTATCTCCTTCCTTTTATGATTTTTCAAGAAACTTAACACAAATATACAAAGGTATTCGATAAAAAAATTCGAAAGTGTTTAAGAAATATTTTTTCCACAATTTTCAATCATTAGCTGAGCAGTGGCGGCTCGTGGTTAAAAAAAGTGAGTGTTCTACATCCAAACCACAAAGTACCTACTCCGAATAATAGTGTTCAGAGTAAGCTGATATTGTGCTGTGAGGTACCATTTCAACCCATTTAAAATAATAAAAAAATGACCAATTCTTCACAGTAAAGCTTCAATTTGTGACAAAAAACACACGAACCTATTTATACTCCAAATAAAACACTCTAGGATAATAGAAACTAAACATTTTTAATTAATTTTTTTATAATCAAATAAATTAGGTGAAGGTTTCAAAATATTTGGTTTTTATATTTAAAATTGAATTAACATTTATAAAATATAAACTCAATAAAGGTAGTTTTTTATTCTTACTCTTTATTATTCAATATCTTCATTAATAATTGATGTGCTCGTCAATATTCGAAGAAATATATTTCTTAATCATTATTTAGAGGTATATATTTTCAGAATTTGTTGAATTACATTTGAGTCATATTTTCGGAGTTTATCTTCATTAATTAACACAAACATGTTATGCCTCAGAATGTTTACTCTGCTTCCAGAGTATACCAAAGATATACTACGTATATCTCAATAAAATCAACACGGGAGATGATTATGAGAATAAATTTATCCTATTTGTAATATAAAGTGGACCGGAAAGTAATGTAGTTCTTTAAATTCAAACGAATAAATTATTGAGAAGTTTTTATTTTTAATCAATAATGTAATCACCTTCGTTATCAACAACCTTTTGCCATTTAGTGTGCAAATTTTCAATGCCGGACCGATAAAAGTAAAATATCTCGAGATGGCATTTTGGGCATTATGCGAACTTTAAAATTTTTTGCCACCAAGAAGATGTTGTAGCGATCGGAATAAATGGAAATCCGAGTGTGCGATATCGGGCGAATATGGCGGGTGAGGCAGTACCTTCCAGCCCAATTCATTCGTTCTTTCGGAGGTTCGTCCAGCACTTTGTGATGGTTCATTTGGAGAAAGTTACTGCCTTTTGCATTTTGGGTTATCGTATAGGACCCATTTTTCGTCTCCAGTGATCAAGCTATCAAAAACGGTTCTGTATGGTGCCGTTGAATGTGATGGATCGGTTAGCTTTGTTCTGTTCGGTCAGATTATGGGGGACCCAAACACCTGCTCTGCTTATTTTTCCAATCTGCGGCAAATGTTCTCGAATGGTCGACCTAGATTGGTTAAGTGATTGAGAGTTCCTCGACTGTCTAACATGGATTTGCTCCCACTTCTACCCTATCATGTCGTTGTCTAGTGTGAAACTCAAAAAGCATACAATGCCGGATATGCTCTTCTGGTATGTGGCTGGCCATTTCACCCCAAATTGCAAAATACTCTAATATTTATTATTTAGAAGTGAACAAGTCACAATAACCTTAAAATGTCTTTGACACGACTTCGAAGTACACAATGAGCTGACAAATGACAATCTAATATCGACATGCGCAGAAGCAATATTACTTTCCGATCCTCCTATTATTTACCTTCGTTCGGATATTCAGAATTTTTCAGGTGAAAATTTCCATCTAAAAACTATATCAGGTAATATTAATTTACGACATAATATTCATCCTGATAATGCTAGATTTTCCGTGAAGATTCTCTGAAGCTTTATAAACAAACTATAGTTTGTGGAAGTAAGGAGATCAGTTGTGTTGTTTAGGCTTTGTTACGATTATCGGTTAGGCTTTGTTACGACATCTTAAGCACAGCACTTTTAACTTTTGAACCACCATTGAAATGGTGGTCGTCCATCCAAGCGAGAATTTTTTTTTCATCGCCAAGATACAGGGCATTATATAAGAATTATTTTTCTTTCGTTTTTTACTTCAAATCCTCATCAACTACATACAAAGTGCTCTTTGAAGTTTAATTCACCGCTACACTGCATTCAAAACAGTCGACAAAACTGAATTAAATCATCTTTATTTCGTGGCGCTGCTCGTTCAACTTCAATCTTCATTAGTGCCTATATGTTTTCAATGGGATTAAGATATGGTGAAGCTGCTGGCCATGAAATGGTTGTCACTTGGTGTTCTTGCATCTAATCTTAAGTCTAGGCCGAAGTATGGCATCTTGCATTATCCTGCTGAAAACTCCACCCATCTGGACATAAAGCATGCTCCGTTTCCAGGAATGCCAAAATACTTTTTACTATTAATGGTACCATCAACTATACAGAGAGGCGTAGCACCACGCTGAGATAGTGCCCCCCAAGCCATTATATTGGTGGGAAATTTGAAAAATTTGAACGATAATAGGTTGTATTGAGAGGATTTTTAAGTGATTTCCACCAGATTGGAAACAACTTTCATCAGATACATTATTAAAATCATCTTCTTGGCAAAATTCTATCCTTCGTTCCTTTTGTAAAGGTGTCATTATAGGGATTTTTTTTGGTTTCCTTGATATGTAGTCTTGTGGATTGGATAGATTCAATTGTAGGTGCTTTCAGTTCACACCTCGATGTATCTAATGATATTATTATGATCCTGATACTCTTAGATTTTCTGTGGAGATCCCTCATTCACCTCAGAAGTTTTTTCAGCTTGTGCGAGTTAGGAGTTCAGTTGTGTTCTGGGTAGGCTTTGTTACTGCGATCTTGCGCCACTCAAGGTCACAGCACTGTTAATTTTCGACCAAACAGTGAAATGATGGCACACACTCTTCCAACTAGAAAATTTCTTTCCCACCTGAACAGCATTCGAACCCGCGACCTTCCGGTTACGAGCCCTATGCCCTACTACTGAGCTGTCGGCATTCATATTGTTCACAATCGCTGGAATAATTCTCTGAAACCTCTACATATTTAATCCAAAAAATTTTAAAATTTAATTGAATACAATGTCTTAGAAACACTTTTTCACTTATAGACCTAAAAATTATCAACCAATAAAACATCAAAGGAAATCATGAAGTACTGACTGTGATCATCCAGAACTGTCATCCAAGACAAATCTGTTTCGATTGGATGTTCAAAAATAACAGATTCCATTACCAAAAAATACTACACATGAATTTAAAAAGGTCTTTTTTTATTTTAATTTTTTGAAAAATAAATAGCGCTTTCTCCACAAATAGAACCTGAAATTCTTACCCAAATCGGTTGGAAGTTATTTGGAGGCTAAATAAAAACAATCAATACCATCATTCAGCAAATATCCTGTTTGGAAGCCAACTTACATGAACGTCGAAAAATAGTTGAGCACCATTTATGAAATTAGGCTATTTCAAAGAAAATTGTTGAAAACAAAATACGATTATATAGACTCAGTATCTGAAAACTGTCACACAAATTACACATATAAAAAAACAAATATAAATTGAAAACTACTAAAATATTTTTTTTCAATATTTCCGATATGAGCTGGATTAATTCATCTAATTCTTGAATTAGAAAATTATGACAAAATATTCATCCTATTTACTTATACAATCTCCATTTAACTGTAAACAATTGATTACACGTCGAGATACACCCCTACATCACCTCCATAATTTTTGGTGATGGTACTCCAGGACTGTAAAAATGACTGAATTAAATCATCTTTATTTCGTGGCGCTGCTCGTTCAACTTCAATCTTCATTAATCCCCATATGTTTTCAATGGGACTAAAATCTGATGAAGCTGCTGCCCATGAAATGGTTGTCGCTTGGTGTTCTTGCATCCAAGATTGAGTATAGGCCAAAGTATGGCATTTTGCATTATCCTGCTGAAAACGCCACCCCTCTGTATATAAAGCATGCACATTTTCAAGGAGAAAATCGTTCAGATTGCCACAATACTTTTCACTATTAATGGTACCAACAACTATACAGAGAGGCGTAGCACCACGCTGAGATATGGCTCCCCAAACCATTATTTTGGTGGGAAATTTGGAAAATTGAAGGTAACAGGTTATTTTGATAGGATTTTTAAGTGATTTCCACCAAGTTAAAAACAACTTTCACCAGCTGTAAAGACATTATTAAAATTATCTTCTTGAAAACGTTGACAAAATTTTATCCTTCGTTCTTTTTGTGAGCAGAAACAAGACCAGATACTGAAAAAACCAAACGGTTGCTAGAGACAACAGAAATGAGGGGGGTGCTTAGAAGGATTGCCGGAAAAACACTTATCGAAAGGGAAACAAGTGAAAACATACGAAGAACCTGTAAAGCGGAAAACATCAATGAATGGGCACTAAAAAGAAAGATTTAATGGAACTCCCACATAGAGAGAATGAGCGATTCAAGAATTGTCAGAATAGCAGGTGACAAATTCCCACTAGGCCACAGAGATCAAGGTAGGCCTAGAAAAAGATGGAACGACAACCTGAACGCACAGTAGGTAAGGGGACGAAGAATGAACAGGCGACCTCGCCTAATATGGAGACGGAAGAAGAAGAAGAAGTTCCTTTTGTAAAAGGTGTCATAAGGATTTTTTTTGTTTCCTTGATATGCAGCCTTGTCTTTTCAGTGACTGACATATGGATGGTTTCTGGACATACTTTTATATTTCGTTGATTTCCAAATCTGTTAGCCAATTTACGAAACCCCAGGCGCGGATTGTGTGGTCCTAAGACCAATAAAGCGTTTAAATTGTTTCCTTTAATCTTACGCGGTCTTCCTGAAACTGGTCATATCCATGCAATTTTTTTTCTCTTTATTGTCCCATATACAGCACTTTTTCCCAGTTCAGCCAGTTTCACTATTTTTGTAACTTTTCATAAACCTTTTCTATACAAATATTCTACCTGTTTTCTTTTTTCTAGTTGCGTTATTTCATAAATTGTATACCTGTCAACAATATTTGACAAAGTCTTGCCATGCAACTTTGGCCATTGCCGACTATCTGCACAACCTATTTTATACATTACTTTTGTCTTAGAATGTTACAAAAATGTTCATATACTTTTTTTCTTTTATGAGATTTTTTTGCTGTCGGGATTTTGTTTGCAATTTACTTCATTCCTATAATTACCCTTAGGATTTCTTCTTCAGAACATGGGTCAATAATACCGTAAGTATTCTTCCTGTTGGTCCATAAGGGGATGTCAGGGGAACGTTACGTAATACCGTTAAGATTTTCCTATAGACGCGGCAACAGCGCCCCGCCCACCCGTACGTCCAACCCTTCTGTACTACGTTACGCCGCCACCGCTGAAACGTGTGACCGAGTGGCGGCGGTGTTACGGTGCCAGTGTTGGTTGATCCGCCGGTCTTAACGTGTAGATACCCCTTCAGATAAAGAGTTCGTGGTTCGGTTTGTGGGGGCTCAGCGACAGCCTCCTCAATGCCCATGCTGTCGCTTTTTCAGGATGGTGAGATCAGTACGTGTCCATTTTTACCTTCTCGATATCAGTGATGCGGAAGGTGATCGATGCAATGGGAGGTTACGTCCTCCATGTTTGGGGATGCTAGATGTTTCTCGTGGGAGATGTTAAGTTTGGCCCTCTCAAATAATAAATCGATAAATGTCTATTGTCCTAATTTTGAATATTTAGTTGATTTAGACTGATGAAGAATTCTATGAGAGGATAACTACAGAAAAAAATAACTTGGAGAAATGTTATTTAAGCGGTAAATTTTCAGTTCGAATGAGATTAAATTCGTTGGTAGGCATCGTCCAGTTGTTTCAAAATTAGGCCTTTTAGACTTTTCTTGATATGACAGATCTTTAACAAAGAGACTAAAAGAAGCGTAAAATTTAATTGATAATCTATTGATTTGGAACAAAGACTGAAAGATCTAATTTATTGTTATTGCTTATTTTTCCGAGATATTCAAATATCTGAGTACTTCGCTTGATTTTTTTTATCAATTTAAGCCTGTGTTAGTTGTTACAAGTTTATGCAATATTGCGTTCAATTCCACCTATGTGTTAAAAATTTTATAATTCTTATTGGGGTGAAATGGTGTGCTCATGTTGAAAGATTATCTGTTCATATAATAATTTTATGAAACTTTAATTAAATAGAATTATAAAGTTTCAAATATACAGATTTATTCTGTCAACCTCCTGTAAAGTATTGCTTGGTTTGTTACCTTTTTGAATTCTTCGAAAATCTATGATTGTTTCGGTCTTTACTTGACGGAAATTCCTCTTGAAAATAGGAATAAAAACAATATTCTAATTTCCGCTAATATTTTATTAACACTACGATCGTTACGTCATACCATGACTTCTTCAGGTGAGTATTACAAGATACTGAGTATACCATGAACAAGAACTTTATTTTATAGTACATGGATATAACGATCTCCTGTCTGACCAACATATACAAAATGGCAAGTACCGCAAGTTAACTCCCTAGGAAAACTAATAAAAAATAATAAAGATAAAACATCTAAGAACAAGAAATCAGGTGTTTATAAGTTAACTTGCGGTACTTGCCATTTTGTATATGTTGGTCAGACAGGAAAATCGTTCCAGACGAGACTCAGGGAACATGAAAAATGCTATTGTAACAAAAATGGAAATTCAACCTACGCAGAGCACCTTCTAGACACAGGACATAGTTTTAATAGTAACTTTGAAATTTTACACTCAGAAAACAAAAGTTTTAGATTAAACTTGTTAGAAACTTTAGAAATTAATAGATATCATAAAAGAAAAATATTATTGAATAACCAAACAGAATTAAGTTTGAATCTTTTTTGAACCATTCTTCAGTTTCCCAAAAGAATTGTAAAACTCTCTTCACCCCCTCTTCTATTTTTGTTATATCCATGTACTATAAAATGAACTTCTTGTTCATTGTATACTCAGTATCTTGTAATACTCACCTGAAGAAGTCATGGTATGACGTAACGATCGTAGTGTTAATAAAATATTAGCGGAAATTAGAATATTGTTTTTATTCATATCTTCGAAAATAATTGGTTAAACCTTAACCAATTAGTATGCAAATTCTTGGTTAAGCATACTTCAAATGGGGGTGAAAGAGGGATGTATATTAGACTTTAATTTTTTATTCACAGCCTAGAATGCATATAATACAAGTTCAGGGAGTTGAATTATTTTACCCAAATTGAGGGAGTTGTTTCGTGACCAGATGTGAAATGTAATCCAGCTCGTAGGGATCATGTAGAGAAGTACATATAGTACAAGTGTACAATTTTGAGATTTGGAGTTGTAGACCCAGATTGAGTTGGACACACTACCTTTATCCTAGAATAGTTCTTCCTTGAGTTTTTTCTATTGTTCACGACACAGACTTCAATTTTATTGGTTAGGTTAGGTTTCACTTTTCACAACTTAATATCTAATTACAAATGCATAATGTAGATAATACATTCACTTCCAGGCCTTTAGTGTGTTTTGGGTAACTGAGAGAGTGAAAAATGCGAATATAAAATATTTCAAGCTTAGAGAGTTAGATGTTTCACAAGTAACGAGAGCTTACTTCAAGGGGATGTGCGTGGGATTAGAACTTGTCTTCAGCTGAATTTTCTTAACTGACTTTTTATACAGGGTGAGTATCGCGTGACACTATCTGGCGCAGGGGATGTGTTCAACTTTACCTTTCTGCTAACTGGCGAATGAGAAAGTTGGTTTGGGTCCGAAAAGGTAGCCCAGGTAATGCCGATACGACAATCGTCTTGAAACGGCTAAAACGGTTCTAATGGGTTTATGGAATAATCTAAGGAAGAAATATCTTCGTTTCTTAATTGGTGTTTAGGCCCGTTTTGGTTTCTAGAAATTAAATGATTCATATTTGAAAGGCCTAAATTGTTGAACTCTGAGGACGTAATTGTTACGTACCTGCAAAGCGAATTAAAAATTCTTTGTTCAAAGTTAATTTGAACACCTCCTACAGATTTTAATTAAAAAAAAATTCTATTCAAAAACTTTTTAAAATTAAATAAATGTCTCAGAAAACACAGTTTCAATTTAGTATCATATAGAATTAACGCTCATTGCACGGTACCAAAAGGAATAAAATAATTCCAAAAAATATAAATTATTAATTAATAATACTAAATAAATATTTGAAGGAAACAAGATTTTGTTTCGTATCTTTTATTATGAAAACTAAATGCTTTTCCAAAAATGCAAAACATATCCTCCAGGACTTCTTCAAGAATAACTTAGTTTAAATAAGTCCCTTCAAAAAAATTCTTAAAACATGCAGCACATCTTCAAAGAGCAATTTAGAATTACAACAAATGATTCTACTTCATATTCATAAAATAAAAATAATTAACAAAAAATAACTTATCAGAGCAGCCTCGTGTCTTCCTTTAAACAAAGCCCAGAATATAGTGAATTTTTAAAAATCCTACGTATTCTATGTTCATTTTGATTTAACTTAATCCTTAAAATACCTTGCAAGCTTTGTGTAATGTCTGTGACGAACATAAAATACGTAGGATTTCTAAAAGTTCACTATATTCTGGCGTTTGTTTAAAGGTAATTATTTTTATTTTCTAAATATGATGTGGGACTGAAGAGTTGTCGTTTGTTGTAATTCTAAATTGCTTTTTGAAGATGTGCTGCATGTTTTAAGAATATTTTTGAAGGAACCTATTTCAAGTAAGTTATTTTTGAAGAAGTTCTTGCGGTTGTTTTGCATTTTTTTTGCGCTTATCAACAGAAAACACGACAATGCAAGGCCGCACTGTGCAAGACGAACCTTGGAAAAAATTAATGAATTGGATGGAAGGTAGTGCCTCACCCACCATACTCGCCCGATATCGCACCCTCGGATTTCCATTTATTCCGAACGCTACAAAAATTTCTTAGTGGCAAAAAATTTGAAAATTTGGATTATGTCCAAAATGCCATCTCCAGATATTTTACTCAAAAACCAATTGATACTTGTCAGAGCGGCATTGAAAATTTACACACAAGGTGGCAAAAGTTCATTGATAACGAAGGTGATTACATTATTGATTAAAATTTATTCCTTTGAATTTAATTTAAAAAAGAAACAATAGTTTCTGGCTCACCTTATACAAATTACAATGGATCACAAGTTTCTTCTTGTTTTCTTTTCTGGTTTTTCCTTAAATAATAAACCGATATGCAATTAAATTTAAAGACTGTTTTTTAAATTTTCAAATATTCAAACAATAATTCTGTGAAACCGACAAAATTCAATTTTGAAAATAAAAGAATTGAATCTAAACGTCTTGAAAACACTGTTTCTATTTAAATAGAACATATAAAACTCTCAAACATCACACAAGGCTCAAATAAAGGAATCTATGAAAATATAGAGTATTGACCGAAATTACATTCTGTCAAGAAAGTACCGGGAATTATCGATTTAAATCTGGCGGGGCAATGAGGCAGGTAAAAATTTTTTTTCCTAGGTTGGTACCACTGTCGATGTCAGAGTGCGTGCCGATTTTTACTATGGGTGATTACGTTGAGCAAAGAATTTGTTTAAAGTTTTGTGTTGCAAATGAATTTTCGTGTGCCGATGCATTGAAAATGTTGCAAAAGGCCTTTGGTGATAATGCTCTATCGAAAACTCGTGCATATCAGTGGTACAGAGCCTTCAAGGACGGTCGTGAAGTGGTCGAAGACTTGCCTCGTTCGATCGAAGATAACGTCGATAAAATTAAGGAAAGGGTGCTGGAAAACCGTCGTACCAGCTTGAGAGAGATAGCACATGATCTTAAGATATCCCACGAGTCCGCACGTACGATTTTGATTGATATTTTGGGCATGAGAAAGGTGGCCGCACGACTCGTACCGAAAGACCTGAATTTTCTTCAAAAACGTCATCGCGAACAGGTTGCTTCAGACATGCTGGATCGCTGTAATTCCGATTCTACATTCATGGAACGCATTATAACTGGTGATGAGACCAGGGTCTACGAGTACGATATGCAAACAAGCCAGCAATCATCGGAATGGGTGGCAAAAAATGAGCCGAAACCGAAAAAACCACGCCAAAGCCGCTCGAAAATGAAGGTGATGCTCATTGTTTTCTTCGATATCCGTGGCGTGGTGCACTACGAATTCGTTCCAGAGGGTCAGACGGTAAACAAGGAGTATTACCTAGGCGTTATGAAACGTTTGCGTGAGCGTATCCCTAAGAAGCGGCCAAATTTGTGGGCGAACAACTCATGGATTTTGCATGACGATAACGCGCCTTCTCACCGAGCTACGATTGTGACTGACTTTCTCGCCAAAAACTCAACAAACGTGCTTCAGCAACCACCGTATTCGCCGGATTTGGCTCCCTGCGACTTTTTCCTCTTCCCAAAACTAAAATTGCCCTCTTCGTGGCACCCGTTTTGAGTCGATTGAAGCCATAAAACAAAATTCGGCACGAGAGCTAAAGTCCATTCCGGAAAGCGCCTATAAAAAATGTTTCGATAATTGGATGTGCCGTTGGCATAGATGTATTGGAGCAAATGGAGCCTATTTTGAAGGCGAGCCAATAAATTTTGACGATTAAATGTGTAAAAATGTTGTTTTAATTGAAAATTCCCGGTACTTTCTTGACAGAGTAGTATATAATCTGTTTTGGCTAAGTCTGTTATGTGATTTCTGTCATTATCCTATATTTTCTATAAAGTCCTTCATGTTTTTGAAGTTGTGTGATGTTTGATAATACTATATTTAAAATAATTAAAAGAGGTTTTTTCTTAATAGGATTACTACAAAATTTTGAATTCAGATTTATTCTGTTAACCTCCTACAAATTTTAATTTCAAAACATTTTTTAATCAAAAACTTTCAGAATTAAATTAAATAAATGTCTTTAGAACACACTGTGTCAATTTAGTAGACAAATTGAATTAATACTTATTACACAGTACCAAAGGAATAAAAGAAGTATATTTATTTTTCATAAAACAAGGAACCAAACAAAATTTTGTACTCTTAAAGTATTTATTTATTAATTTTCAATTGACAATATATATCTCTTTGAATTTCTTTTATTCTCTTTGGTACTGTGCAATAAGTATTCATTCTATATGTCTACTTAATTGACACAGTGTGTTGTAAAGACCTTAATTTAATTCTAAAAGTATTTGAATACAATTTTTTTTTTAATTAAAATTTGTTGGAGGTTAACAGAATAAATCTGTATATTTAAAATTCTATATTTTAACTTAAATAGACATTTTCATCAAATTTTTTCATTAAAATTTGTAGAAATTTCACAGAATCATTCAATATTTAAAATATGTCACCCTTCATCCAAAATTTCCAAGCGCAAGTCTTCACGATTAGACATTCACAAGTTATAAAAAATTTAACATTTCGGCTAAATCAGCGATATTTGTGATTGAAGTTTCTATGGATGAGGGACTTTTTTGATTTAAATTTTTTTTATTACATAACACTAAACCTAAATGAAGCGATTTTTGCGCAAGATTGCTGTTAAAAATACAAATGGAATATCAGAAATTATCAAATAAGTAAGGAAGTCTAGATTGTTGAGCTGGTATATAATGAAGCAAGTGGGTGTTTAATTCCATTCACGTATCTTATGCTATGAAATTCATTCAGACCAATTGGTGTACCAGTGCAAAAAACTGTGGTATGATTTTTTTTCGTGAAAAGAATAGCTGATTATTTATCAGTATTGATAGATACTCGCGTTTATATTTAGCGCCAATTTTTTATCTTTTCTGAATGTAAATAAATATGCTTTTAGTGTATAATCGATATGCATTCATACTGCTGAAATAATCACGATATTATCCATTGTCAGAAATATTTGGTTTGGTAAAATATCTCTATCGTTCATCAGTTGTACGTTTTAAAACAAGTTTATAGAAATTACCATGTTTTACTACCGAAAATTGCATATGGTAATTAAGGGTTAAAATTTTTGTAATTGTAGATTTTTTGTGATGAAAAAATTTTCTAAAAACTTCACATGTTAAAGCCGTTGTATAGCTATATGGTACTTGCTCATAATTGAAACAATTTTTCATAAATTATTGTTTACTACCGAACAATTGAGGTGTTGACACATAACATAGTGACAAAAATACGTAAACATCTTAAGTTTTGGTTTTTAAACGGTAATTTCTTAAAACATGTTTAAAGGTTTGAAAGAACGTCCCATAACACTTTAATTCGGCTAGAATCAGCTTCTAAAACCATACGGAAGATTTTTCTGTAAAAACCCCGATTATTCTTCACTGTAAACATTTACAAAGATAGTGCATTTCCAAATATTCGTGATTTATGTGCTTATCTATGTCTTATTTGGCTGTTTCCAAATAGACATAAGATTGGAAATACAGACGAGGTCTGCAGGGAAATTGTTTCTGAGTGCCCCTAGGTTTAGAAGGCGTCACACTAAAAGGTATATATTTTATTATAGTTGTCGTTAGTGTCAACTGCGGCTTTCAAAAATGTTCATGGGTTTAAATAATGTTAGTATTCATAATTCCTCTTCTAGAAGTGCGTAATTGTCTTACAACTCGAGTTCTATACATTTTTGACGACCGCATTCATTCTTAGAAAAACTTTGGATTCTATTAAGTGACGAAACGGCAAAATATTATCCATTTAGTGACGAAACGTCAAAATGTTGTCCATTTAGTGACGAAACATCAAAATGTTATCGGCTGCGCGGACTGATATTAGTTTCCATGGCAACTATTGAAGGGTCTATTTTATTGGTTACGCCGTGCGATTTATTTTACAGATGCTATCGTATTGGTTGTTGATCGTGCTTGTTGTTTACGGTAAAGTTGAATTGTAGTTTTATATTGCACAGTGCATAAATTTACAGTTACTGAGTTGGCGAATCGTACAAATTTCGTCATTTTCTGTTGAGGAAGTAGAAAAAATACTAACATTTCTAACGTGCAATTTTTCAAGAAAAATTAGGATTTCATGCTTCTGCACCTGCTATTTTGTGGCACTCGCATAAGATCTTGTATTCATTTTAAAATTGCATTGTAATTGCACCTACCTTCTTCAGCTATCTGATTGTTAATTGATTTGCTTATTTCAGTGAGTTCTTGATGTTGATGTTCTTGCAAAAAAATAAATACTTGTTCTCGGTTTGCTATGGATTATTCGACGTACGTCAAAATCCATAGTCAAAATTCAAATGTAGTTGAATGTTTTTTCTAGTTCTTACTCATACTAATCCGATGAAAAAACAACGGCGCTGGCACTACTATTATGTTATGGGGCTGTTTGATAGAAATTTGATGAAATAGTGCAGAATTAATCCGCTTACATCAATGTTTGAAACACATCTATTGAATTAATTTATTCTATCCGTATTATGTTACAAGAAATTCGCAGTTCCACAGAAGATGAAAATCTTTCTTGTAAGTACTTACTTTTTTCAATTACTACCCCTTTGGAGAAAGTTATATACTGATTGTATTTGTCAAGATTTGAAACTGCATCAAATTAATTAAGATAACGGGTTATCCATTTCGTGGTCAGGATTTCACACCCCTGTTTCAATGACATATGTTCGAACAGAACTGTGATCCGAAGTCTCATATGTTAAGTTGAAGGTTCGCCATTAAACAATATGGATCGTTTATCTACTGCTGAACGTGAAATTGTGAAAACTTACTACAAAAACAATGATTCTGTAGTAAGTACATTTCGTGCATTACGGGCAGATTATGATCGACATAATATTCCATCTGAGCGTACAATTGCTAATACAGTGAAAACATTCAAAGAGGCTGGATCTGTTACTGATGTTTAAGGCCCATACATGATCGAAATGCACGCTCGACCGAAAATATTTATACTGTAAGTGAAAGTGTTTAAGAAGATCCAAATTTATCAATTCATCCTCGTGTAACTGCTGAGGGACCATTACATCCACACAAAGTCACTGTATGGTATGCAATTTGGTCTGGTGAAGTGATTGTACTTGTTTGAAAATGAAGGTGTCACTCAAACCGTCAATTCTCATGCTATAGCCAAATAATTACCGATTTTTTCGGCCTGAAATTAATGATATGGGATTAGAAGAGATGTGGTTCTAGCAAGATGGTGCAACAAGCCACACAGCACAACCCGTTTTGGCTTTATTGCAAGAAAAATTCCCAGGACGCGTAATTTCTCGTTTGGGCGATGTGAATTGACCAAGATCTTGTGATTTATCGCTTCTGGATTTTTTTTGTGGGTTTATGCGAAGGATCGTGTTTATGCCGATAATCTTCAGACTATTGACGATTTGAAAGCCAACATCCGTCAAGTTATTAGTGAGATATTGCGCGAAATGTACCGGTGAGTCATCGAAAATTACCTCACAAGGATCGAGTCCTGTAAGAGATCAAGCGGAGGAAAATTAAATGATGTATTCCACACATAATGTCGAGGTCCAAGCGTTATCTTGCAATAAAAATTTGATCGATATTCTAAATGAAAGTTATTCACTTTTACTTGTGTAAAAAAATGTCTTAGCTTTTTAGAATTTTTGGCAGCCAGCACATGTATCCGTTAACGTCTCCCCAAGCATATCTATCGGATTTAAATTTGGAGCTCGAGCAGGCCCAACAAGCAGAGCCCTGCGTTATCCTACATTACGTTATCGCATCACCTGGGTGCGCTCTCGCTCAATAACCCTTTAATATGTACGAAAATGGCTCGATATCTGATTCGCTTCAAAAGAACTGTTTTTTGGCATGCCATAGTAATGAGGATTAATTTGAATATTTTTTATCATTTTCAAACAACAGACGTACAATTTCAACAAAAAATTCCGGTTTCATACTTCTGAATCTGGTAGAATTTTCGGCTATTTTTAATTTCCGAAAAGAACATCAAACTTGCAGAAATTAATATTGAATCCAATTCCATAAGCGGGCGTAAACTTTAATGAAAGCCGACATTCATATTATCCAAGGCAATATCATTTTATTATTTTTATCATTATGTCCCATTGAGATTTTCCGTTCAGTAACTTTATATAATTGCATCGATTTGAAAACTTGCACGTGATTTTAGTTCTCTTCGTAATGTCTATAATTCGACATGTCGTTTTTTACCATTCAACGAAAAAATCATTATCTACTTGAATTCGCGTTTCCATGGAGAATTTTTTATATTTTATTTTGTGAATATTGTTTTTTATAAATGTCATCGATCGATCCCAGTTTCTTTGGATAATGTCAAGACGTGTTCACCTCAATGAGAGCTATAATTTTGGATTAATCGGTAAGCCTTTTATTCATTTATTTGTAAATCGGAAATACCTGATGTTTTGAAATCCTGCTTATTATTTTTGTCGTCAAATTTTGTTGTGTTCCTGTTTTTTATTGAATTGATTGACTCTCTACTTATACATTCATCATGAGCAAACTTCTGCTGAATAAATATAATTGCGGTCGATATTCTCTTTCAAGATCGCACAGGAAGACGGTTAAGATACATCCAAAGAAATGCTGCTAAGTCAGTACACAATAATTCCGATAATATTCAGGAAATATCTGCAACAGCGATAAGTGTTGTTTTGGTTGGCGGCAAACATGATTTAGTCAATAACTCTGGTTCATTGTTTATTATGTAGTTATAATGGATATCGATTGCGGTTTTTTGAATTGTAAGGAGAACTTTCGATAAAGTTAGAATGATTTTGTCAATCTATGCAGCTAACTAAAACAATTAGTATGATTATTCTTCTGATTCTGTATGCTCTCAGTAACAAAAATAAGAAAATGTCATGAAATTTCTATAAATTCACCCAACTTTTTTCCTAATTGTTTTGGATATTTAAGGTTACCATTTGCGTTGAAAATTTAAGGTTGGTACACTTTGAAATCGTACAGTTAAAAATGTTTTTGACTCCCTATGAAATTTTCAGTTCATATTTTAAGGATGTAGAGTTAAAATATTTATTGAAAAGTCCTTCGTTCACCTTGAACTTTTCTCCTTAACTCGATATCTATGAATCTTGATACACAAATCTAGTATTGTCCCTGAACCTTTCCACAAGCTTTTGGATCTATCTAACTTTAAGGGTGGATTTTGTCATCCCGAACTTAATTTTTTTTACCGCAGTGTTCTACGACCTGCATGTAGTGTAGTTATAAAATAGAAATATAGTATACTCTGTAGATTCGTATACTTGTAAATCATTCGACATTAGATAAGTCATGACTTGTGAAAGAAGTATTTTGTAAACTATATAGAGGTTTCAATTTAATTAAATAATACACATACATGTTGATTTCTATTCATTTTTAAGAGTAGCCCACATATCGTGTTTCGATACATATTACCTTCTTTAAATGATTTTGAGCAACTAGTCAAAAATTTGGTAATATACTATATCGAAATCGTTTCTGTTTTGAGATAAGGATACATTGAAATTTTTATTACCTTTGGAAGAACCACCAGGTATTTTTTCCAAGAGTAATTGGATAAGGAGGATACTAAGACTCGACAAGAACTAGCGGATCAATTAAAGGTGATGCAAAAAGCAGTCTGTATCGTTTGAAAGCTATGGAAATATCCAGAAAGTGTAAAAATGGATTCCGCTTGAAATGAAAGGCAGTAAAAAATATAAAAACCGTTTGTGAAATGCTGCCCGACAGAGACAGAAAAAGCCATTTTTCCATCAAAATGTGACAGACGATGAAAAATGGATATATTTTGAGAAAAATAATGGCAAAAAATCTTGGCAAACCATGGATATCTGCTGCAAGACCAAATCGCTTTGAAAAGACGACAATGTGTGTTTGTTGGGATCAGAAAGGTCATCTATTATGAGCTGCTAAAACCGTTAACAGTGATCACTAGCAAGAGCAGATGATCGATTCAAATCGAGCATTCCGTAAAAAACGACCAAAATATGTGAAAAGACAGTATGTCCATTTTGCTCCATTATATTGAACCATTACAGCAAAACTAGTCGGGAAAACAATGTGCCTTCAGTTGGGAAATAGTAGCGCATGCAGCTGGGACACACTCTCGCTGAACAATGTTTTAATTCGTATAAAAATATACGAAAATGGCTCTATAACTCGCTTCAAAAGAAAAACTTTTTTTGCGTGGCATTCATAAACGGCCGGAGAGATGGGAAAAATGTATAAATAACAGTGATTATTGAATATTTTTTAACGTTTTCAAACAAAAACGTGTAATCAAATATCCCCACAAAGGTCAATCCAATGGTGTTAATCACAACTTTATTGAAAACCTCTTGGTTTATTGCGTTTCATTGCCCTATTGGTGTTTGGTATCATGTAGAGTAAAATTCGTTTCGAATTTTTCAATGGTTTCACGAATAGAAACACGTTCAGTTTAATCGTAATTTTTCAGAAGATTTTGTTAAATTTGAACAAATTGAGGATTATTTCAGATAATAGCCAAACCTTGTTGGATTTAAAATGAAATAATGACTATTTAAAGCCCAAATTTTCCCGCAATTTGGGGTGGAATGGCCAGCCAAATACCAGAAGGGCATTGTATGTTAACGCATATCTTTATTGTGAACTATTGGATCGAGTGAACCAATCTTGATCGAAAAGTATCCGGCGATTGTCAACACGGCAATGCAAGACGAATCTTGGAAAAATTAATGGGAGGTACTGCCTCACCCATCACACTCGCTCGATATCACACCCTCGGATTTCCATTTATTCCGATAGCATTTTCTTAGTGGCATAAAATTTGAAAAATCGGATGATGTCCAAAATGTGATCCTAAGATATTTTACTCAAAAACCAATTGATTTTTATCGGCCTGACGTTGAAAATTTGCATACTAGATGGCAAAAGGTTGTTGATAACGAAGGTGATTACATTATTGATTAAAAATAAAGACTTGTTGATAGTTTATTCATTTGAATTTACTTAAAAAAAGCGACATTAAGGTCCGCCTAATATTATAACTAATGGGTTTTGACATAGGAAGTAAAGAATATTGTGTTAATTCAAAATCTTTGAAGGTACAACCTGTATAACCATTATCGGTAAATGCACGGTCGATAAAAACATTAATATTTCAGAAGTCAAGTTGGACGGAATAATCGTTGGAGTTGATTTTATGTCGACTTCGATATTATTCATCGATTCTACTATTTGAAAGTTGACTTCAATTTGATTTTTAACATGTAAACCTTCTTCAATATTGTTTCGTTGTCGTTTATCTCATAGAGTATTTATTCATAGCATTTTTTTTTGTTTCAGAGACATTATTAAACAAAAGCATTGTTGGGAGTTTAGGGCCCGAACTAGCGAGGTGTATGACTTCGCAGAGACGAGAGCCCACCTGTTATAGGTGAGTTTAATATCTTATATATATATATATTAAAATATAAAGTGTAATCTCTCAATCTCATTAATTACATATAATGAACCCTTTTTTCAAGTCTGTATTTAACAGAAGGAAAGTGTTGGATATCAATTTTCATTAAACATTTAAAAATTTTTTTTAAAGATCGACAAAAATGAAATAATGTTCCAGATATACTGACTGTTGTGTTTTTAAAGGTGACTCTTTTCTTAACAGCTGGTAGAACTCTTCAAAAATAAACCATTTCACCAAAAATTACTTATATACAACTTGAAAGTGGAGAAGTTGAAAAAATGGCGAAAAACGCAGGATTCTGTCTTGTCATCTGAAAGTCTACTTAACGTCATTTTTTACAAATTTGGAATTTGTTGTCCTGAAGAAACGAAAAATCTCATGACAATGAAAAATATGTAGTTAAAAGGCATTAACTATTAATAATTTCCTGAAGCTTCCACAAATTTTAATTCAAAAAATCTCTTAAAAATTTTGAATATTAAATTAAAGATGCCTTAAAAACTTTTTAGTAGACGTATAGAATTATTCCAAAAAATGATCCGTATGATATTAATTAAAAAAATTTCGGGAGCCATTTAATAATTCCACTTCTATATATTTCATACACACCAAAAAAATTTTTACAACTTTTTAGTGTTGCAAATCAATTCCGTCCAAATTTGGAAACAAAAAAACTTGTCAACACTCACCATTCTCTATCATTGAATCTCAATGTGCATTTTCATAAAATAAATAAGGTTTGATTACGTTACCATGCATAAACCACACCAAGAACACGTTTCCATAAGAGATCTTCATTTTAAATGTTTTCATGTAATCATACCATATAAATTTGAAGTTGCTCTGGAGCTTAATCAGTAAATATGTCAATGAAGGATTAGGATAAAAATCATAAAATTGTTGTAAAAAGTCAAAAATGTTGGAATATGTCCTGAGACAGAAACAATTATTATAGATTGAATCTAATCACAGAAGTGAATTCTGAATTCGATCAGTAAGATACCTTACTGATCGAAAGATCGCGAAACACATTATAATAATTTTCTGGTTTCAGATTCAATCCATAATAATTATTTTTGCTGTTTTAGATGATTGTTTAAATAAAATAAAATAAAATAGAAAGGCCTTTTACTTGATAGAAGAAATATATTAATTTGTTTTAATATTCAAATTTTAATATTCAAATATTGTTTAAATAGTTTTCATATTATTTTTATTTGTTTACAAACTTCTCCAATTAAACTGATATCTTCTGTGATTAGATTCAACCAATAATAATTGTTGTGTCTCAAGTAATTTCCCAACATTATTGACCTTTTTAAAACATTTTTCTATTTTATTTCGTGATTTTTATCCTAATTCTTAATTTTATTCGAAGTTTTTGTTTTAGGTTTTGTTCACATTAAGGAATATTGTGCACAAACATTCAGGCAATGGAAGTGAAATCTAAATAATCAAATTACTTTTAAATCGAACAAAGAATGACTCTTTTTATCAAATTTTTTGATAATTCCTGGCTAGGTTATTCTATTGGATCTTTCGATCAAATGATATATCTTATATGTAATTTATTTATTATGAAAGTAATATATGTAAAATTCAAAAGGAAGGGACAGATGTAAATTTTCATATGGAAGAACTTGACATGTTCAACCAGGCATTACTTTTAATATCAATTTATCTTTATTTCCACCCTATTATTTACTGTTTGAAAATACCATGTTGTATCAGAATTATTATTATCTATGTATTCCATATTTCAGTGAATGGTTAAATAATTGGCAGCGTTCATGATACCATTGGTTAACTAGCCTAATTGATGTGTTCTATTCCAGGACTACAAAATTCTCATCCAATAGGCATCGGAAACTTCAACCCTTCAGAGAAACGTGACTGACGACGTCCACGCCTATCAACAATATCAAAATATCACGATTTCTTCAAACGCAGCCGTCTACCATCAGCTGGCAACATTTCTTCTTTAGCCGAAAAGATTAATTACGCTTCCTCCTCCTCCAACACCAGCATTCAGCAGCCCCGCTAAAGCACACCACCACCATGAGCGTAAACGTTAACCGTAACGTGAGCGATGTCTTCTACCGCTACAAGATGCCTCGGCTGATGGCCAAAGTCGAGGGCAAGGGTAACGGCATCAAAACCGTCATTGTCAACATGACAGACATCGCAAAGGCCCTTGGTCGGCCGCCCACCTACCCGACCAAGTATTTTGGCTGCGAACTTGGCGCTCAGACCCTTTTTGATTTCAAGAACGAACGTTACATTGTCAACGGATCCCACGACGCCTCCAAGCTACAGGACCTACTTGACGGATTCATCAGAAAGTAAGACATTCTTTCATTCATTGCGCGCTTCAATACCTCAGTTAAATGATACACAGTTACAGAAAAGAGAGTCGGAAATATAGGCAATTCAATGTTAATCTAGAGAAGCACGAATTTTGAAAATGGATTGAAACCCGAAACATACACGTATAGAAAAGACAGTCGAAAACATAGAAATTTCAATGTTAATCTATAAGCAACGTCGGTTCCACCGGAGCCGTGGAAGAGTCAAAATCTCAGAGCGATGCGATGCCGAATAAATGACTGTGCACTCTGCTTTCAGCAATCAGAATCATTCGCACTTCAAACGTGGGATGCGTTAGACCATATCAGTTGAAAATAGATACGACAATCTTATTCCATTGTATGCGAGGAATTTATTTGCCACCATTAATGACAAAACCAGAAACAAATTCTGAAAAATGCGAAATCAAATATTAAATTAAATTATAAATTAAATATTTATTTATTAATTTTAATTACTTTCGTATATATATTTATTTATTTGTCAAGCTCAAGTTTATAAACAGTCTCATACAAAAACAAATTATTGCTAAGATTAACAATAAATTCATATGTTTTTCATACTATATCTAATACAATATAATTTCGCTACCACTATATTATTTTCTATAAATATGCACCTAAGTGATTTAACACTTGTTTTGTGCAGAGCTTATTTATCATGATAACATAACATCTTTCCTATACTATATTGAATAAATTTATAATTATAAATACAAAGTAAAGTAAATCAATCAATCAGTGTTATAAATGAAAAATAGTTGTAATTTATATGTTGGGTTATTTATTCCATTTGACATTATATATTGAGTTTTGATTATATACAACTATTAAATGTAAGCAGTGCTTGTTGTAGACATAAATCTAATTCTAAAAGTTTTTTGAATAAAAATTTTTTTGAAATTAAAATTGTACAAGATAAACATATTTCAATTTGTTTTAATATTAAAAAAATTTGTTGCCTGTAAAGTCGGTATACGGGCGAAAGTTTTACGTGACAACGACTTTGAGTGGTAAAATAATTTTAATGTGAATATTCATTCGTATAGTAGGAAGAAGGATGAAATAATAGTAACAATTTAAAACATTTATTTATACAAAGAATTATATTTAAAACATTAATTTATACAAAGAATCTCGCACTGAATTTCATATTAACAAAATTTTATTTATCAATCAGTTGTTATAAGTTATTAATAAATTTAACTTGTTTTACATTGTTATAAATATAAAAACTAAATTTAAAAGTTAGAACATTTATTTAAATCACATTAATTGTTAATATCAATCGATTTTAATTCAAAGTGTATTTTCTAAAAGGAGAAAACTAATTCACATTTGATCTTTGAATTTGTAAATCGCGCGCTTACGACCTTGCGCAGTGATTAGTCGTCTCGGTTTGAATGTTTGAAAGTTTCGATTTGACAGGTTGGAGGTTAAACATTGTTATTTCAATTTTTTACATAGCAAGTCGCGCTCATTTTTTCAAGTTAAACAAATTATTATTGGTTGAGAAACGATTTCTACTACTTTTTTGATTGAAAACTACCACAACATTGTGATTACTACAACATAACCTATTCACTTATGTCTTAGTCATTTATTTCATCATGTTATATTATCAGTCTGAAATTATTTACCTTTGCTGTTTGAATTGTTGCGATGGACGAAACTACCTTCACATTATCACTACACAATCGTTTTACAATTAACTGGCAACGTGTAAACTTGTATGCAGGCGCCTAAGCGAAATAGAAGCGCAAGACATGAACCGGTGTGTATGCCTATCTCTCTCACTCTCTCTCTCTCTCGCTCTGTCTCTCTTGCTCTTAGGCGGGCTAACTGTGCTCGAGTGGAAGGGACGCGTGCCTTTCACTTTTTATGTCTGTCTCTCTCGCTCTTAGGCGGGCTAACCATGCCCGAGTGGAAGGGACGCGTGCCTCTCACTCGCTCTCATTGTGAGCGCATAACGTGAGCGGAGCGTAACGCAGTTTCTTGAAGTGTCACCCGGCAAACCAATTTATAAGACGTTGTCACGTCAAAAAAAAGAAATCAAAGGTCGACAAATTTAAATTAAATGTTCAAATAATCCACCTTGTTGAGCCAAACAGTAGCCAAATCTATTATAAAGTATTCCAAACAACTCTGCTCATTAATTTTATGATTACCAAATACTGATGCAGATCTGAAATTCTGGGAAGAATATAACGGAAATTATATATTTTCAGATTTGTTCTTTGCCCAGAATGTGATAACCCAGAAACGGATCTTCAAGTTTCTACCAAACGCAACACCATATCGCAAGGATGCAAGGCTTGCGGGTATCACGGACTGATTGAATCCAACCACAAACTGGTCACTTATATTCTGAAGAACCCACCAACTCTTAATCCTGCGACTCAAGGCTCCTCCCTTACAGAGGGAAAACGTTCAAAACGTAGCAAAAAGAATGGTGATACCAATGCAAACGGAGAAGGTCAAGATGAACAGGATACTGTTGATGCTCCTCCAGAATCTACCATCAAGAATGTAAGTTGATGATGTATTGAAGAAAATTTATGAATAATATCTTTGATGCAGAAAATAAGAATAAAAATTAAACTAATATAAATATTTTAAAAAATTTTTAAACAATTTTAAAAAATTAGCCTTCTACATATTTAATTCCAAAAGATTATATTCAATGATTATAACTTCTGAAAATAAATTAAAATAATGTCGTATAAGTACCACTTATATCATGACATAAAATAAACATTCATTATAAGACATCCAAATGGTATAACAAAATCCAATAAATAAAAATCATTAACTAAAATCCTATAAATTTTTTTGAGTTTTTATATAAACTACCTTGGTTAGATATCCAATAATATTGAATAGTCTAAGTAAGATAGTTTTGTGATAAAATTCTTAAGATTATGTTGGATATTCTTGAAAGATATTGGTTTTCATAGGATTGATAAGCAGAAACAAAATTTTGTCTATTCAAAATGTTTAATTTATAGGATTTTAGTTAATGATTTTTATTTATTGGATTTTGTTATACCATTTGGATGTCTTATAATGAATGTTTATTTTATGTCATGATATAAGTGGTACTTATACGACATTATTTTAATTTATTTTCAGAAGTTATAATCATTGAATATAATCTTTTGGAATTAAATATGTAGAAGGCTAATTTTTTAAAATTGTTTAAAAATTTTTTAAAATATTTATATTATTTTATATACCTTCTATCAAGAATGACCTCTATTTACGTTATTAAAAATTAAACTGACTACAGTTTACTACTTTTTAATAAAAAAAAGTTTCAAATGTGAGTAACTACCGAACCGTTAGACAGATTATGCCCATTAACAAGATTAACTAGATATTCAGGCTCCAAACATACTTTGAAAGTTTCAAGACTCTAGATCTTTCTTCTTTGAAAGTTTACGGCTGAATAGAATTACTTTTGACCTTGGATTCTTCATCAACCTTATTGTTTGAGACTCAACATTTATGGCTAAAAATTCGAAAATACGAGATATTAAAATCATCTCTCTTACTCTCACATGACGATTATCAAGCACCATTTTCTTCACAATTTTGCAGTTTTCTTTGGTATTTGATATCGAAGGCTGTCCAGAACAAGGCAGATCTTCTCACACTTCAGTATCACTTTTGATCTCCTTATACAACTTGTTTCTGGTGGTTGTTGATAAAGCAGAATACCCAAAAGGCTTCTGCAACATTTTAAGTGAACCAACCTATGAAATTTCATTGCAACACAAAATTTCAAAAAAACTCTTGGCTCAACAGAATTCATTTTAAAATGCTACAGAACGCAAAAACACCTGCCGAATAAATACTTATGATCCAATGCCGCTCCAATTTGGCATAGATGCAAGTAAAGGGTCTACCAACTTTATCATAGCTTGTATAAAGAAAGAACAAACTTCAGTAACATAATTTTCTGTTTTCAGGGATCCGGTGATGATGATGAAACAGAATGGACTGTTGATGTCTCTGAGGAGGCTGTTAGGGCCAGAATGCAAGACTTGACAGATGGTGCAAAGTGCATGACCATCAGTGATGACCTTGAGAAAACTGAAAAGGAACGAATCGACATTCTGTATGGTTTGGTTAAATCCAAACGTGATGCTAATCAATTGGAAGATCATACAGTACAGAAAGAGATTGCCAACGAAGCAGAGCGTCTGGACGTTAAAACCAAGGTAGGACGATCACATTATCGTTATCTGACAGGCAATCTTTAATATTATTTTTCTCTTCAAGGCTCCACTGTTGCTGTGCGAATTGCTTTTTGACCAGAACATTCTCACCCAGATAAAAAAATATCGCATGCTAATTTTGCGCTTCACGTTGAATGATAAAAAGGCACAACGTTACCTTATGGGAGGTATTGAACAAGTAATTGCATTGCATAAGGACCAGCTCATGGTGAAAGTGCCAAATATCTTGAAGGTTCTCTACGATTTGGACGTTTTGAGTGAAACTGCCATTATTGAATGGAGTGAAAAGGTGGGTGCTTAAAGTACACTTCTCTTCATAGGCTATTTAGAAAACATTTCATATCAATTTGATGCCACAAATAAAATATGTTTGTCCAGGAGCGCAAAGTTTTTGAACCAAATGCATAATTCATATGAAAAACTAAACACGAAATGTTTTTTTACTATACAGGGTCGTCTATACATTATAACTAACTTCAATATCATGCTGTTGCAATTAACTACAGCATAACAATATTTGCATTTAAAGACATCCCAATGTTTGCCCAAAACTCACATAAATTTAGTCCCTCCATATTGTGTATCAAAGAAAAAATAAGAATTAAGGCATCCCATTAATTGATTTAATATTAAGCACTTAAAAATTAAAATAATTTTTCAGGTGTCCAAAAAATATATTTCGAAGGAAGTCAGTCAAGAAATACATGATAAGGCTGCACCTTTCATCAAATGGCTCAAGGAAGCGGAAGAGGAAGAAAGTGAGAGTGAAGGGTCTGAGAGTGATGTTGAGATCGAATATAACGATAGGGCTGAAATATCCCCTCTGAAACAAAAGGCCCAAGAGGCACCTGCCAAAAAGATCGTGGAAGAAGATGATGTGGCAGATGTTGATATAGATGCGATCTAAAGCACTTCCAATAACAAAATGGGATACTGTACCAATGTCGCTGAACAATTTTGGGGTTATCCAAAGGCTTCATTTTATCAACATTGCTTGCACTTTCAAACTTTTCAATTGAGACTTTCCTTTAACTCCTTAAACAGTTTTATTCAAATTTAAATTTGTGGATTTAGTAACAGCTCTATTATTTTGCTTATTTCATAGTATTCCGAATGGTTGGTGCAGTATTTTACTCGTATAAAGATGTGTGAATTCCAAAAGAAAAAAAAAACAAATAAAAACTGAATAGATGTGAGAATAAACTTTAGCAAAAAGTTGATGTTTTTGAAGAACTTGATTATTCAATGTCTGCTCTTATACTCTTTTATCGTTATTCTAAATTCACACAGCTTTATCTGGATCACTTAACAGGTGTCCTTAATGTTTTATTTGTTGTAATTTTTTCCTGAATTTAATTTTGATACTTCTCCATTCTCTATTGGTATATTTGGTGAAACTTTTCATACATTGATAATTCTGGCTCTTTGATTACCATAAAATAGTTTTTATATAATGAAGATGTTATAATAAAGGAATTATATTTACTTATGGTTAGATAGGTTTCATATTTTACCATGTCCCATTTTAAAATAAAATGTATATGTGGGTTTCAATTGAATATTGTTTCAATGTCAATAAAATGCATTTTAAAATGTTCTCACTTATTTTGTTTTCCTGTGACATACACTTTTAGGGAAAAATCAAGATTGCACATTTCATGAAGAATAAGGTTTATATTGGCCATGTGAATTGATTTGGCTCTCAAATTTTCGGTAAAAACAGTGGAAAACTGCAATAAATTATAGGAAAAATTAATTCGTATACCTACTGAAGTAATAGATATTGTACAAGTTGGAATCAGCGCAAGTGTTATAAATAATCCTTTCCAAACAAAAATTATATAAAAATGACATATTTTGGATCAACTTTACAAAAAATGGCTAAAATAATTTATCAACTAAACACAAAAAAACTTTCACACCCTTATATAAAATTTCCAACATATTTTTTAATGCTAAAGACAAAAAAACCCTCTTAATAATTCAGGTGTTTAGAAATTAAGTTGTCGTTTTAAGAGGGGTTGCGTATATGTGGCACAAAGCAGGAGAACTTTCACAGAAAGGTTCAAAGAACATCAAACGTTATTTAAGCATGGAAAAGATTACTTTAATTTTGCCATACAATTTTTAAAATCAAGTCATTTCTTCCCAGAATTAGATAATCTTAAAATACTACATCTGGAACTGAAAGGCAAGTAACTAGACAACGTGGAATCAACAGAGGTTCATAAAAATTATCACAATCAAACGCAGTGTAACACTAATAAATTAGCAGTGGTATTCTCAACTCTTTAAAATTTTATAGAAAACAATAGGATAAGAGAAATTCTCGACAGTTATACAAGATTGCTCAAAATGAAACGCCCTGATGAGAAGAAAAATAGAAACATCCTATTAATCGGAAAATGGATGCATATCACAGTATGATCCATAAATTGGTTAATATACCTATGAACCGCGATAACTTTTTTATAAAATTGAATATGATTAGGCAAATTGCATTCAATAACAACTATAGTCCAATTATAACACAAAATTTTAAACAAGAAACAAGAAAATTGCATTGAATTTAGTTTGCCCCATTACAAAAGACTAGACTAAAAAATACATTTCCATTCCTTACATGAATTGAATATAGGATAATATTGCCAAATATTTTAAAATAAAATTTGATTAGAATGTATCTTTTAGAACTGTTAAAAATTTAGGAATACATATAAAAAATAACAAAGATCAAGCAAATAAAGACAAAAGATGAGGAGTCTATAAGTTGACTTGTAGACCTATGATAAATATTGGTCAAACAGGAAATCCTTCAAGAAAAGCATTCACAAACACCAGCGGAGTAATACGTCAGACATCTCGCATTCAACATATGTCAGTTATTTGAAAGAATTTGAACACAATTGCAACAATAACTATGATATTTTCCATAATGAAATTAAAAGTACCAGAACCCCAATTTTGGATGCAATAGAAGATAGTGGGTACAAGAACCTTAAAATTCTTCACAACGACGATTGTTGAATATTTTTACTCAGAGAGGTGTTTCCGATAATTGGCCTCAATTTATTTTATGGTTATTTATATCCATTTTTTTTCGGTTATTATTGTGAATTGATGGTTATTTGTATCCCTTTTTGTATATGTTTTTCTTATCTTTACTTCCGAAAATTGTTAATTAGTTTTTAGCTATATAAGAAGTGAAGGTGTAATTTTAAATGTTAGTTCAAAATGTAAACTTGACGAAGCCACAGTTGGTGAACCAATTGTCGTTAAATTAATAAATTTTGGAAATATTTTTTTTTATTAAAATGGATTTTCATGAAGTAAGGACCGCTTCAATGAAATTTTTGAAAATGAAAGAGATTTGTGCTTACTAGTAGTAATTAAATGGAATCAAGGAATTCAGTTCTCTGCTTCTACATTCAGTTTATGATCAGTGGTTTGAAATTGTCAAATCTGAAACACTAAAATGAAGAATGACAAGCCTCGTAATGCTATGCCATGTTTTAAAAAATGTATACAAGCAGTGCCATCAGTTCTACTCATATCACTCATATTGTGGACGTATTATACCTACCTTGTAGTGTTCTGTATACAAGAAATAGAAAATTACTCTGTACGGCAAATAGTTTATTTAATAATTGGAAATGCTCTCTTCTTCATGTTTGCATGGTGTTATTTGCATGTGATGTTCTGCAAAACAAACTATAAAATCCCTACTGAATTCAAATTATCAATTGTAGAACACGATAGACTTCTTTACCTGCCTGCTGTGAAACAAAGTGAAGTGCTGGAACAATACGTTCAAAATAGACATATCATTTTATGGCTTCGAACCACCGATAATTTGATAAGGTAAGTTTCAGAAATTGAAACAATGTCTAATAATGACGATTTTCTTGAATTTGCAGGTATTGCTTGAAATGTCATCAAATTAAACCTGATAGGGCACATCATTGCTCGGCATGTGAGAAATGTGTTCTCAAAATGGACCACCATTGTCCTTGGACAAATAATTGCATTGGTTTTGCCAATCAGAAATCGTTTATGTTAATGCTTATGTATGGATCATTAGCTTGCCTGTTCTATTCAATAATTGTTGTTGAATATTATCTAAATATTGGTGTGATCAAACCAAACTTTCACACTGGGATTATATGCTCAGGGTAAGATATATTTTTTTCTAAGAGACTCGTTTATTTTCGTTGAACAATCACATTTAAATTTTTCAATACCGAAAATTTTTGAAATTACATATTAGGAGTAGTAGAAATAAGTTCGTGCAGTTTTGATAACTGATGCCGCTACTAGTTCATTATTCCATGGTTTCATCCGGCAAGACATTAATTTTCAAGCTTCATCATTAGGTTTTTTTTCAGCATCTGTCATTTTGCTCTAGTGTAAACAACATAGTTTCTGTGTGATCTGGAAAAATTACAACTTTTGCACAAAATAATGTGTTTTTGCGGGGAATTTACTTCATTACTTCAGTATAAAGAAAAAGACTGCCGAAAGAAGCCCCTTCGGCGTGTGAATTGCGTTCCAAATAACTCGGGTACTGACACTGCAGAGTTGGATAGTGCTTTGCTGCTACCAGTCACGAACTGAAGCTGAAACTGGAAGCGGGGTGGATTTAACTAATCTTCCTTTGCGTGATGATAGGGCGTAGCCTTATCACACAACTTACTTTTGGGTAGATTGTGGAGTCTGTTGAGTAGTCACCTGGTGAAAGACCCCCGCTCATATGCCAGTTACTTAACCCGGTAGAATTTACGATGACTAGCACTTCTCGCCCCCCCAATTATCTCTGTACCTTGACGTGGTGGGGGTGCTTATCATGACTAAGACCCTAGTTTCATTTCAGTGAAATGGAGGATTAAGTCTTGATGCCTAAAGCAGAGACTTCGCGCCGTCTGGTGGAAAGTTCATCTGTCTGGGGCCCTAGTTTCACCGCAAAGATTAAATGGAGGGCTGAATTTCGTTATTCAACACAGTGAAAAGGGTGTCTGTTGCAGCACAGGGCTTACACCCTTAAAACTAGCGTTTCTCTACCTTATTGCAGTAAATCTCCGGATTTTTCGGTCAAATGGCCGAGTTATGCATTATGTATAATACTGCGTTACCTCGGAAAATATTCGTACGACCTGGCCACCTAATTTGGCTTTGAACTCGGTAGGCAGTGGTTGAAAGTCTGCATGCTAGACAAGAAGGGTATTCCATCTATCTGGCCGCAGTACCTCATGATTTTTCCAAAAATGCTTCAGGGTTTAGCGGTACTTCATGGTTTGACCGGCCTCGTCCTGAATCATTTGCGAGACGTTTCGGCTTAGACCGTTGGTGCTTGAAGCCAGGATCAATTGAAAGACTTCACAAGGGTTCGTGGGTCTTGACGGTGCTCGTACCAGGATGAATTAAAGCATCGATTCTTGGGATTTTCTGGTTTCTTGAGTCTGCAAGTAAGAAGCCCCTTCGGCGTGTGAGTTGCGTCCAAAACAACTCGGGTACTGACATTGCAGTCAGTAGTGCTTCGCTGCTACCAGTCTCGGTGTAGGTTTTCGAACTGAAGGCGAAACTGGAAGCGGGGTGGGTACAACTCTTCGGAGTGATTCAGAAAATTGAAATTTTTAGGGTAGCTCTGGAGTCCGTATCGTACCACGGCCGTATTTTGCTTATTATTTCAGTATTTTGAAAGAAGAAACAATTGCGAATTAATTAATCGCAATGAACAATTACGATAGGTTTTGTGGAATGTATTGAATGTAGTGTAACGGTAATTTTGACTTCAAAAAAATTTCCTGTATTTTTCCAAACTACTAATCCGATTGTTGTGAAATTTTATTTAAAAGTAAAATTACAACGCACATATTCGTGAGGGAACTATAATTTGAAGATTGTTAAAAATTGTGAGCAGAGCAGCGTTGAGTGAAACCATAGCAACAATCCTACGATTGAGTTTAAATTTAGCATGTAGATGTATAATAAAATACCGGGAGGAAGGCTAATGCAAAATTTCGTGTGGATTGTGGGTTCAATGAAAAAGCGAGCAAAAGCTCCTGACTTTATATTGTGCTTTTTTCACCATTCTTCAATAACCGCAATTATTTAACTAGTATCTAATTCAAAGCTTCATTTCAGATTTGTTTCATCTTCATTCCTTATCGTCTTCATGTTTGTTTTATTTTGTCAGCATAGTATTCTCATTTCCAAGAATGAAACGATAATAGAATCTCTGCAAGATGTTCATTTTCTGAATCCCCGTCTCACTTTCAATTTGGGATGTATGCAGAATTTCTTGGATATAACTGGAGAAATATGCTGGAAATGGTGGATACCAAACAATTCCTCTTATGGTGATGGTGTTTACTTCGAAGTTCGATACAAATCAAGTAGTTCCAGGGGAAGTTACAATAGAAATGAAAGATTATAAAAAACATATTTTATTTAGTTTAAGCATAAGATGAATTTTAAATTTTTATGCTTAGTCACTATTTCAAATTAATGTTTCAAAATTTGGTTAAAATAAAGTAACAAATGTTTTTATAATGCAAAATAAAAAGAGTAAAAGATTTGTATAATAATGATTTAATTATATATATATATAGATACTTCTAATGATCTTGATGTTTCATAACGGTATTCTCCCTCAAAAATTTTAAACAATTTATCAATTGTTTGTAGTTTTCAAAATTATGAAAAAGATTTTAGATAAGTTATCATTGGACTATTAGGTTCAATATCATCAACAATATTTAACATAATTTCTACATCTTTAATGGAATAAATATAAGGCGGCGAACCCTTCAAAATAATTTTTTTACCATCTATCGAAATATCGCAAATTAAACTTTTTGCATTAACACTGACAACTTTCTCGGGAAAAAGTTTTTTGGTGAAACTCACTGATATCATCTGTTGTTTATGAACCATTATTTTAATCTTCCAGTCCGAGTTAGGCAATTTCATATGTTTCACTTCTGTAACCAAATTTTGAAAATCATAACCTAATCTTCTTGGTTCAGGTTGCTTAGGCTTGGGCATTTCTAACCAATAGTAAGTTTCACAATCTGAATTCCTCAAACTACTTGCATGTCTGCCCAAAGAAGATTTTGGGGTGCTAGTTAGTTGTAAGTGCTTATTTTCATCCAACTCAGAACTTGAATCTAAACACGATTCCGTTGTTGCTTCATTAGGATTAGGTGCTGCATTGTTCTTAGATAGACTAGGTTTAATGTATTCTTCAAATGAACTCTGAAAATGTGGGTGATTCATCTTTATTCTAACAGATGTTAAGTTCTTAGAGTTTTCAGCTGTTGTATTTTTTGTACACTTCCTTATGGGAGATTTTTTTTTCGATAGATTAGACTTCTTAACAGTTTCTTTGGAGGTTCCAAATACCTCTCCAACAGGTTTTATTTCAACAGTATATTTTTTTGAAACTTCAAAATCTTCAATATCAGAAACGCTAGGGTCAGCTATTTCATCACCAATGACTTTGTCTTCTAATGATGGAGATTCCTTTTCTGAAGAATCTTTATCAGTTTTTCTAAATAATTCAGACTGTTTATTATTCAGAGTTTCACCCTCTGCATGTGTTTCTTCTACTGTTTTAGGAATGATAGGGTCTTCCTTAGGTTCAGGTTCTTCCCGGGATTTTGATTCCTCTAGAGTCCCTATAAAGAACAGAAAATTATATGAAACTTTTGCCAATATTACAAAAAATGGTAATAAGAATACTAAAATCAAATAATGAATGAGATCAATGCTATACAATCCCTGCTCATTTTATTAGATACAAAGAACACTGTTTATCCATATTTAAGTGTGAGTGTGGACAGTGGTAGAGCATCGAGCTCGTGACCGGAAGGTCCAGGTTCGAATCCTATTCAGGTGGAAAAGCAATTTTCTAGTTGGACCGGTCACCATTTTACCGTTGAGTCAAAAATTAACAGTGCGCAAGATCGCAGTAACAAAGCCTACCCAGAACACAAGCGAACTCCTAACTCGCACAAGCGGAAAAAGCTTCTGAGGGATCTTCACAGAAGATCTAGGAGTGTCACGATAATAATAAATAGTTGATATTGAGCCAAAAGGGTTTGCAAATGTTGTATAGTGTTTATTGCTGCATAGCCAAAATGATTCACTTGGATTCGTTATTGAGTCAGTAATGCAGTTCTCAGAAAAGGGATATTGTTCTGCCAAAAGGGTTTGCAAATGTTGTATAGTGTTTATTGCTGCATAGCCAAAATGATTCACTTGGATTCGTTATTGAGTCAGTAATGCAGTTCTCAGAAAAGGGATATTGTTCTGCCATTCCACAAGTTCATGCCTCTATTGTTTTCCTGAGTGTGATAGAGCATTATCATGGAGCAAAATAACTTGGAGTTGCCTTTTTCCATATTCCAGTCGTTTTTCACTTAATGCTTGATTCAAATCGATTATTTGTTGATGGTAGCGATTAGTGGAAACGGTTTCACGAGATATTAGCAGCTTATAATAAATAACACACTTCAGGCCACACCAAACACAGATTACTGTCTTCTTTCCAAAGTGATTTAGTCTTGCAGTGGACATCGATGGTTCCTCTGGATTCAAACATGATTTACGGCGTTTAGGATTCCTAAAATATATTCATTTTTCATCACCTGTCACCATTCAATAGAGAAATAACTTTCTTTTGTGTCTATCAAACAGGATTTCAAAAGCGGCTTTTTGATTTTCTTGTCTCTTTCATTCTGTTTATGCAGAACCCATTTTCCTCATCCAATAAGACTTGCAATTCGTTGTCTGCGAACTTTTTGAATGCTACACTCTTCATTTCTCACATCAAAATCACACTTTTAAATTTTGTGAACCAATTGAAACATTGTGCTTTAACAAGAGCATGTCCACCGTAAGCTTTGACAAGCATTCCATACAATTCCTTCAAAGGATAACAGAAAACCGATGCTGTCAACATATCGTAGTTCGTAGGCACAAAACTTGACATTTTTAAGGTTATAGAAAAGTATATTGGTATATAGAACTTGAGTTTTTGTGTATTAAATATCTTGTCAGTTGATAGAGAAAGATGATGATGAAGAAGAACATTCTTATGGTGCCTAAACTGATAACTAGCACCATCTATAGGGAAATTCTAGTTTCATACTTCTACACCTGGTATAAGGTGTAGATAGATGACAGGTCTCCATCAATTTTCTGATGCAAAATAAAGTTCAATAAAAGTGATATAAAAACTGGTGTCGATGGTCATTTAATACAATATAATTACTTTAAGGAATGAAAGTGAATAATTATTTCTAAATAAAGATTTAAATATTATAAAAAAGCATACCAACTTGTTTGCTTGATTGATATTTAGTTTTTCTTTTGAACTGTTATTTCACTATATACTCAATAAATTAAATAGGAGATGAGATAAGTGGATATAAATAAATAAGAAATGATATCAAACTAGGCAAACATGAGATATTCTAGAATGTTTATAAATTACAGAGTAAATCCACTGAAGTGAAAACGTAAAGATTTTGCTAAAAATCATAGGACTAGACAGATACGATCGATGTTCTATTGGGAATACAAATTATATATAATTTACAATTTCTTAGAAAGTGGAGCGGTGACCTGCCAAATCGTGTTGCATCCATTGAAATAGCCAGTAGTCAAAAGGAGCAATGTCCGAAGAATACGGAATACGATTGTCATGCAGAAGAATAACTTCATCATGTCTGTCCTTATATTTGGGCCGTTTTTCTCATAATGCATGGTTCAAACAAAGTAACTGCAGTCTGTACCATAATGGAATCTCCAGGTTTTAGCAGCTTGCAGTACACAACACCTTGGTCCCACCAGACACAAAGCATAACTTTCGAATGTTCGACTTTGGTGTTGATGGCAACGTGTAGTTTACGGGGCAAAGTGTAGTTTTTTCTTTCTTGTGTTGTTATAAAAGAGTCACTTTTCGTCACTATCCAGTGCAAAAACCCGTTCATTTTTGCCATTGAAGCAACTGCTAACAAGAAAATAATAGCGTTTTTAGGTCTCTTGGATTCAATTCATAAGAAACTCAATTGCCTTGTTTTTGAATCAGGCTGTGGGCCTGATTCAAAAACAAGGCAATTGAGATTTCAAACCTATAGAGACTGCTTATTGGGTCACCCCCAATGTAAGTGCAAAGTCGTGTTGAATTAGACTCCGGTCTTCATCAAGTTATACCTTAATTCCTGCATCATTTTTGACTGTCCTCAGCAAGATCTATCTTCAAAGTTGAAATCACCATTTTTGAAGCGGAGAAACCATAACGTACTTACTTGTCAGTTGGAGTATTGTCAGCATAAACTTCCATAAGAATATGATTAGCTTCAGTTCCACTTTTTTCCAATCAAAACTTTCCACAAATGCTGTTTAGTTATCAAAAAAATCTGATTTTTTAGCAGGGTAACAAAAAACACTTTATATGAAATTCAAAATATAGCAAACTGGATGCTATCAGCAGATGTCTAATCTGTCTAAAACCGCAGCAACAAGTGGTTACTATTTAAAATTTTATTTTATGTCTTCAAAGCCATCACTTGAAAACAGGCCAAATTAATTTGTACTCCCAAAAGATAAAATATCTAAATTTTCTTGATATAGCTCCTTGCTGATAAAACAACCTAATTAAAAAATAAAATTATTTAAATATTTTAATATTAGCCATATACATACATATTTAATTTCATATAATGTAATTTTATATACCTTCTATAAAGAATTAACCTCTATTTATGTTAAAAAATAAAAGTATAAATTCAAGACAGTCTTTAATGAAAAAAAAAATCATGGAAGACATCATATCAGAGGTCAAGCATTCTAATCACTTTAAAAGAAGGCACATAAGTAATTTCTCGAGACTTTTTTTATACTTAGTCTAAGATCGTGTTCTGCTCTACATTTATACTGAAAGCAGTTCATGACAAAAAATGTCAGAAGGAATGAGCTTACCATCTCTCTAGTGGGAATATCAGTAATGATAATTTTTGCATATTACACTTAGTAATTACCTTTTTTTTTAAGTGGAGGTTGTGCTTTCTGATCAATCTGTTTTGAGTAAGGAGAATTATTACTACTCGTCTTTTTATTATTTTTTATGGTTTTGAGACGTTTCAGTCTTCGTGCGAAAGAAATGTGTTCAGTTGATTTAGCGGTTGATATAAGTTTATATCTTCCTAGATGAGGCCTTTTACTGATTCTCTGATAAGGACGAGATTCATCTGTTTTTATATAAACCCTGCAACGTTGAGCATATTCAATTTCTTCTTTACATAGCCCACATTTAATAACTTCCTGAAAAATTAAAAAATTACTTTTTAGCATAATACAAAATGTAGAAGTATTTACCATTGTTATGTCAGAAAACTCGGTAAAGTCTTACGAATTTTGCTTGGAAATTAACGTACATTATAAAAAATAATTCTAATCACCTCCAAATAAAAACAGACGCGATAAATGTAACTTTTTAATTCACTGTTGTGTTACCATAGAACACAGATTAGAAATGTTCAAACTACTATTATCCGTAATATGTGTCACAGAAAAATATTTATATGCTATATGCCATGAAAAAATAACAGAAAAAGCACAGATCGCAGAATTCACGAGACTTGTTCTGTAATTTGAATGGACGCACGACAACCGACAAATTTGACAATTTGAGGTTAGAATTGGATTGATATTCACCTTGAATCTTATACGCCTAGATTTTGAACAGCACAATTTCTCGCAGTCTATTACTTTGAAACAGTCCTTAATAATTCAAATGATAACATTTGAATCAACTGCTGGAAGGAACTGATATAAGGTTTTCAATCGTCTATCTCAACCGCTTTATGAATATGTTAGGTCGTCGTTTTACACCACAAAATATTCTTTTTCTGTTATTCTTCTTGCATATGTTATTCAGTAATGTACTTTCATGTAATTCAAATTTAGGATGTACAGCTTCCCATAGTAAAAATGAATTTTATCCAGGAGGTGTACAGATTATACGACAATATTTGTTTGTAGTTTTCGTAGACAGCTTTTCTGTTTTATACTGTATCCAAATTCACGAAATTTGGTGCTCACTATTGCTGATAGGCTTACTAATAAGAATGATATGATTTTTTAATTGAAATATCTGATTTAATCCTTTCATACTTGCGAATACAACTCATATAATACTGTTTGGAGTAACAGATCATCCAAATGTTCGTTTACAGTATCGATTTGGATGAACTCTACAGGCATTGTTAGTGGAAATCACGACTTGAAAAATACCTATAGAAAAAATCTGAAGATATTAAATTATCACTTTAGATTCAAATTCCACTAGCTTCTGAAAGTCTTGCACCCCTAATAATGTAGGCAGAAAATACATTTTTGAAAGATTGATATCTAGTCCAATAATTCACTAAAATAGGTAATATCAAATTTATTTTCACCAACGATTCGTAGTATTGATAAAATTGATGAATTTTTGGACTGTATTAACTGTAATTAATATAAAAGACTTCAGGATGATAAATCCATCTATGTACGTTTCACATGTCAAGTAAATGTTGTGCATTTTTAATCGCGTGACTTCAGTTTTGTCGCGTTTTCACCGACAGCGTTTCCTACTGCGCCAAGAAATCTAGAGGAAACAATTAACACTTATAGTGCATGTTCGTTATGCATAATGCGATATGAATTGATTTTTTTTAAATGAATGTAATTCGACTCTAATTCAATTAAATTTATAATGAAGAGTTCTTTTTTTTAATTGCGGTGTATCATAAAAAAAAATTAGGTTATTGATCAGAATACTATAACAGAAATGAGACTATTATTTCTACAAGGTTGTTTGGAAAGTAATTTCGTTTTTTTCCCGACGGAGGATTTAATTGTGTTTTTTCGAACCCAACTTCACACTTAAGCCGCATAACCATTATTTGTTTTGAAAGCTGATATAGCAAGGCTTGTGTGTGAAAAAGTTCAATTAATTCTACGCAGTAGTTTTTAGTTGATGTTTTTTTGAATATTGAGAGCAATAAGCAGCATATTCGTCACCTTTCGTTACTTTTTTACTATAGAAAAGGTAGAAATACTGTTCAAGTCAGAAAGAAATTAACCGATGTGTTTGGAAAAGATCTGTTGACAGTACACCAATGCCAGAACTGGTTTGGAGAATTTCGATCCAGCAGTTTTAATGTCGAAGATGCACCTCGTTCCGGAAGGCCGGTTGAAGCTGATGAAGACATGATAAAGGCATTAGTTCATGCCAATCGGCGAATAACAGCACTTAGGATCGGCGACAGGTTAAATTTATGGAATTAAACTGTTTATGGCTTTTTGAAATGCCTGGGTTCAACCTCGAAGTGGTTTCGCCATGTTATCACCCAGAGAAATATGCGCCGTCGCGTTGACCTCTGTGATTCGCTTCTAACGTCACGAAAATGATCCATTTTTGAAGCGCATCATTACTGGAGACGAAAGATGGTTTGTATATAACAATGTTAAACGCAACAGATCATGGAGCAAAAAAGATGAACAATATCCATGAAAAAAAGGTGATGCTGTCTGTTTGGTAGGTTTTTAAAGGAATCGTTTTTTTGAGCTTTTACCAGATAACACAACAATTAATTCGGAAGTGTACTGTCATCAACTGTACGAACTGAATGATAAACTTCAACAATAAAGGCCAGAATCAATCAACAGAAAAGGTGTAGTGTTCCACCAAGATAATGCGAGACCTATACAACTTTGGTCACTCGCCAAAAACTTTTCCAGCTTGAATGGGATACACTGCCACACTCACCATTATCTCCAGATTTGGCGCCTTCGTATTATTATTTATTTCGCTCATTGAAAAATTTTTTGGACAGTAAAACCTTTACTTCAAATGAAGAGATCAAAAATCACCTTGATCAGATTTTTGGCAGCATGGACGAAAAATTTTATGAGCGAGGAATCATGCTACTACCAGAAAGATGGCAAAAGGTGTTGGACCAGAACGGCCAATATGTATATAGTTTAATAAAATATTTATGCATTATACGAAAATTGTCTTTCATTTCCCCCCCCAAAAAAACGAAAACATTTTCCGAACAACCTCATAAAATGCATAAATAATCTACTAAATATAAATTAGAAATCAAAGGCTCAAATGGCTATTATTATTCTGCTTCCATTCTAACTGTTAATGTTACGAGTAGGACAGGAGTGCGTTTTATGAATACATTGAGAAGAAGCATAATTATCTGTCGCTTTATTTCAAATTTTACTGTGAGAAAAGAAATATAAAAATCAAATAGAAACATAATTAATTAAAAATTGAATTGGAATATACTTGATGAAAATACATTATGAATAAGTAAACAAAAATAGAGATTTTCACCACTTTTTATTGAGTACCGTTTCGATATACAATATCCTTTTCAGGTACTAAATAATATAATAACAAAAAGGTACTGTAATTTATATGGTTTTAACACAGTGAGCAGGTATAAAATATTGAGGATTACATTTCAAAATAAATTATATATTACTTGTAGGCGCACATTAAGATACATGTCATAAACTAATAATCAAATATATACACCAGAATAAAACAATTTGGCCAGAAATGGATCTTACCACTTGTTTAACACCAGACACAAAAACGATCTCCTCGCTCCATTACATGGAAAGAAGAATAAGTAGAACATCTTTAGCTACTAGAGCATTTTAATTTACAGTAGGTTACGCGTCAAATTAATGGACTAACCAGAAAGGAACTCAAAAAAAAAGGTATCTTAGTGAAAGAGGAATATTTTTGTAGTTATTTTGTATGAGATATACAGGTGACCCAGGGGTGTGTAAATGGAACATTACTTCGTTTCTATTCAAGCTATCGGCTTGATTGTTTTTTCCAAACGATAGGTGGTACAATCCGCACATCCTAAAAATATTTTCATCCACATATAAGATGTCCGAAAATGAAATACATACATAAGTTTGGTTTTTTTTCAAATGGCAACCCCATATTTTCATACATCTTTGGATTTGCCACTTAATTGTCGATAAAATGCACCCAGGTTTCATTGACTTGTCTGTATTGGTTTTTAACCTAGGTCAATTTATCTGTCGAAATGACGTCCTGCGTAGACCCACATAAAAAGTCATAACTTCGGAACCGTTCAACATAATTCAATCTTCTTTTTTCCAATCGATTCCTTAAGCTTCTGTTCATCTTTTGAAATAGGCACAAATGTCTATGTTCTATCGCCGACTACATTGTTTTCTAAATGATAAATAACAAATTGAATTAACTCGATATTTTCAAATGCAACATTTCACAAGAGCTTTTCGTCGATATAAGGTTTGGGGGGTCTACTTCGTGAAATTCGTGAACTTAATTTCAAAATAAGAAATGTGGATGGTTTTAGTAGAATCTAGTAGAACGTTGTCGTAAAATCGGAAATATCAATATAAAATAATTGAAAAAAATATTTTCAAAATTGTAACAGCAGTGTTTGAAGAATAGTGGTAATAGAAACAGAAGAATATCAAGAAGCAAACAATTATAGTAATAAGAAGCGGTGAATAACAGAAAAACCATATAGAAAAAATGTTAAGGAAAGCCTTCTTATAAATGCTCAAATAGGCTGCCATCATTTTTCCCAAAAGCTGCTAGTCTTCTTGTAAATGAGCGTCGAACTCTAGCAAGTGTTGCTCCATCAATTAAACGGAAGGCTTCCGTGATCCTATTCTTCATATCATCTGCAGTTGTCGTTGATCTCTGAAAACTCTCTCCTTTACGTAGCCCCAAAGAAAGAAATCTATAGGATTTAGATCTAGGGATCGCGCGGACCAAAGAATGGTTCCTCCTCGGCCAATACAACGATTAGGATAGGATTGGCTCAATTATTGTCGAACTATCCTATGGTTATGCACTGGAGCACCATCGTGCGACATTAAGATATATGTCATAAACTAATAATTATTATATTATACAAATTTAAAAGAGGTGAATGAATGACATCTAATTGGTCATGGGGAGCCATGACATTGCAGCTTGACGCGCTGGGGGCGCTTGTCTTGACTAAGATCCTAGTTTTATCCCGGTGAATTGGAGGATTAAATCTTCATTCTTAAAACTAACGTACTCTACCCTATTGTAGTAAATCTCCGGATTTTTTTGTCCAACGGCCGAGTGCGTTATGTAGCATACTGCGTTATCTCGGGAGGGTGGAGGCCCTGGGGAAGTATTCGTACGTCAGTGGTTGAAAGTCCGCATGCTGGACTAGAAGGGTATTTCATCTATCTGTTCGTAGCAACTCATGTTTAGGATATCTCGAGAGGTGCTTCAGAGTTTAGTGGAACTTGGCGGCCTCGTCCTAAACCAGGATAGATTGCGAGGCGTTTCTGGGGTTTGTGGATCTCGACGATACAGCTAGGCCATTGGTGCTTGAAGCCAGGGCCGTCTTTAAACTATTTGAGGCCCTGGGCACATTAGGATTATGGGGCCCCTATGACCTTGAGAAAACACTATTTAGTTACAATAGATAAAGAAAGACAATCAAGGTTCTAAATTTATTTTTATTTAATTACTAACTATAAAAAAATAGGAAATATAAAAAATAATCTACTAAAGTAACTCGCTGTCTCGCTTAACTTAAAATCCTTAGATTAATTCTATGTTGATTGCAAAGGTACCCTTCTAGATTTAAGATGAACAAAATCGTTAATCACTTCTTCAAAATCTATGGTATTGAGAATATCACATTCTATGGACATCAGCGACAAACTAGTTAATCTCTCTTGAAGCATTGTACTTCTTAATTCATTTTTTATTCGTATCAATTTGGAGAAGGAGCGTTCTCCGCTGCAGTTAGTTACCATCATGCTTAAAAATATTCTCAATGCAATTTCTACGTTAGGAAATGTGTCTTCAATTTTGTTTTGCTTTAATAGATTATATACTTCCTGTACACTGTTAGATGCTTCATTTTCACTCCGAACATTTTTTAAGTATTCTTTTAAATGTTGACATTCTATTTCTAACTCTTTTTCATTTACATCTTCGTGATAGATTTGAGAAAATTCTTTGCATCCTTGTCGTATCTCTTCGAAATTCAGAGTTTTTAAGTGAAAAAATAAACTAAAACGTTGACTGACGGTCTCATATGAACTTTGTCGCTGTTTTAGATGAACACTCAAGGTATCTATTATTGGCATAAAGGTTTCTACGTTGAATCGCTCTTTTCCATTCAATTGGACTGATGGCGCAGAGCCATCAAAAAAACTCTGCCGTGAACTTCTATGTCTTGTTCTTTGAGATAGATCCTTGTAGTCAGATTCTGGGTTATTTTCTTTGGCAGATGATTCGAAATTATCAAATTTATCCCTGAGGTTAGTAATAAAATCATAAAGTGAAGTCAACAAATTGGTTGCAACGTCCAGTGTTATTGTTTCTTTCTGAAGATAATTACTTGTTTTGTCTATTCTTTCCAATATAGTGCTCCAGATTTCCGTCAGTATAATAAATTCTAGATTTCCCATTTTTCTAGACAGACTAAGGGCTGCGTCTCTTGTTTCTCGTGCCTGTTCAGTATCGTTTGCGATGGTGATTAAAGCTTCTAATATTCTTTTATAACCCCCATGCAAAGCACTTACTGCATCAGCTCGGGCTGACCATCTGGTTTGTGAAAGACTCTTAACAACTTTTTTTGAACCTAAATGTTCTGTTAACATATTTCATCTGTAGGTAGAGCCCGAAAAAAAGTTGTACACTTTCTGAACTATTTCAAAAAACTGTGATGCCTCCGGTACACACCCAGCAGCATGGACACCTACCAAGTTTAGTGAATGTCCTGCACATGGTATAAAGGTGGCAAATTCACATTTTTCCTTGATTCTTGTTTGTAGACCACTATACTTTCCCGACATATTTGAAGCATTGTCGTAGCTTTGGCCTCTGCAATCTTTTATGGGAATATCATGTATCTCTAAAAAATTTAAGATGGTCTCAGCTAAATACTTAGATTTATGCTCTTTAATAGGTATAAATTTCAAAAGCCTTTCAACAGGAACACAGTCTTTTACGTATCGAATGGTGAAAGTTAGCTGATCAATATTAGACAGATCGGGCGTACTGTCAACGCTTATGGAAAAATATTTTGCTGATTTAACTTCATTTATAATTTTTTTTAGAACCTGTTTTCCCATTACTTCAATAAACTCATTACAGATATTTGCTGATAAATAAGAAATGTTACCCTTTCCAGGATTCCCAAATTTTTTTAAGTGATCTGCAAGAAATGGATCAAATTCACTCAATAATTCCACACAACCCAAATAATTTCCATTGTTTGGAGATCCTAGGATTTGATTGTCGCCGCGAAATGGAAGCCCTCTCGATGCCAAAAATTTTACAACAGCTACAATCCGTTTAAGTACGTTTCTCCAGTAATCCACTTCCTTTTGATGTTGAGATAATAAGTCTATATCTACTCTACCAACCGCTTTACTTCGTGCCAGATAAGTCATCATAGATTGCTTATGCGCTGGGCTATTTTCATGTGTTAAAATTATGTGATTAATATGCTTCCAATCATTACATCCATTCCGAGAGCAAAGATTAACATCAGTTGGGTTAAAAAAGCAGCATGAAAAACAAAATACAGAGCATTTGGAAGGCGAATACAGCAACCATTTTCTTTCGACGCTTTCATTGTTCTTTAATTTGCGAATAAATAATGCTTTGTTGAAATATCTCGTTACTAATTTATTACCATCTTTGTAGGTTCTGGATGCCTCGGAAAAGTCAGAATCTTTATTTTGAAAATATACTGGTCCCTTACGAATTAAAATTTCGCGATTTATTCCAACAAAATTTTCGTGAAAATAATCGGCGGGATCGTGCGATATTAATTCTTCTGTGTTGGAAAACTGCTGTTCAATTGACACAGTTGGAGTTATCGGTTTTAGTGAAGTCACTGAAGTCGTTGCACTTTCGTCGTAGGAATAGTCGCTTTCTGATTCAATCTCTTTTTCAAAATTGGAACATGAAGGTTTAGAAATTCCCGCAATTTGTAATTGAGCTGAGTCATCATGTGGAACATTTATGAGTTGATTGCTACTTACAGAAGTTTCTCCAGTAGTAGTAGTAAAATATGATGTTAATTTTGGTAACTTTTCAATTACTTCTTTCTGATGTAGAGCTTTTTTCCTTTTTTCAGATCCACTAGGATATGACCGCTTCGACATTTTATATTATAATTCAGTATTTAATTAATTTTATAACGAAAATATTCGCTAACACAAAACAGTCAAACGACGATTTAATCAAACAATACTATTTTTTTATCAGAGCTCGAGCACAGTCAGTAACAAACTAACAACTACAAACAAAACAAACGCCACAACATCGCAGACAAATAATTGAAGGGAATTCCCCCGTTCGTCAAGTCAAGCGACGATCGGGAGTCGGGAATTCCCCTTTTTTGTCTTTGGTATTACGAATGACGTTCGAATAGGTTTCTTTAAGACATAAACCACACCGCATCAAATAATTCTTCTTTTTTTAATTTAATAATTTTTCTTTTAATTGTATTCTTATACTTACATATAGGTATTTAAATTAACCTAAACATACTAATATCGGAAAAACTCATTTTTAAGAGAGAGTGGAGTACTTATACGGATACCCTGTTTATTTATTAGTTTGATCTTTCTTTTTGACGGATGTCAAATCTGAAATCGATATAACTTTGCAACGACGAACAATATTTTCTTATTTTAATAATATTAAAAATCGATAATAATCATAAGAATAGACACACAACATAAAAGTACCTGTTAAAGACTCAAGCATTTTCCGAAAGTCTTGAGTGGTTTTTATTGCTTCGAAGTAAAATTTAAATAGAAAAACTGAAACCAATGGTCTCTTACCTACCCAATGTTTTTATGTCTAGTGCAATAAAATTGATTGACGAATGAATTTATTTATTTTGAATAGTTTAAAACATACATACAGCCACATATTTAGCCAACACATTTTTTACATCAATAGATATTTTCTGTTTCCCATCACTGACCCATCTGTCAAAAAGTTCAAGCTATGTTGTACAAGGTATAGCTATCCGCATGCGGCAAACTAAAGGTAATATAATAAGCGCAGGTATTGTAGTAAGTCATTATCATCAGATTTTTCAAAATTAATGTTTTTCGGTAATACCTAAATATCGGTTATCATTTGGTAATCTGGCAGGAACTAGGGGGCCCCATTCGATCGCGGGGCCCTGGGCACGTGCCCATAGTGCCCAGTGGGGAAGAGGGGCCTGCTTGAAGCCAATATCAATTGAAAGACTTCACACGGGTTTGTGGGTCCTGACATACAGGCTCCTGACGGTGCTCGTACCAGGATCAATTGAGGCATCAATCTTGAGACTGTCTTGGTTCATGGGATTATGTTCGTGTGGATGGACAAGAAGCCCCCTTAACTCTTAGGAGTGGTTCTCGCTATGCGCGATGATAAGGCGTAACACTTATCACACTTTCTGCTGAGTAGTCACCTGGTGAAAGAGCAATGCTCACATGCCAGTAACTTAACCGGTAGAATTCACGGTGGTCGTTGGGGAGATTAGAGGAAAGTTTGTTTCCATTTATTTCCATCCTCTGCGTGTGAACGCAGAGGATGGAAACAAACGATGTTTCATTAATAATAGAATGGACTTCACATACTCAAACCATCCCTCAACAGAAAACCACACATTCAATGAAAAGTTTGATATTCTACATGTCAAAAATTCACCACAAAAATTAAATTTCTTGGAAGCTCTGAAATAAATAGAAACAAACTTTTCCCTAATCTCTTCGATGGCTAATTAGAAGCCAATCATTCACCTCTTTCAAATTTGTATAATTAGTTTATGATGTGTATCTTAATGTCAATCATTTACCTTTTCCAAATTTGTATAATTAGTTTATGATATGTTTCTCAATGTACGTCTACAAGTAATATTTAATTTATTTTGAAATGTAATCCTTAATATATTGTACCTGCTCACATCGTTGAACAATATATATAACAGTACCTTTCTGTTATTATTTAGTGCCTGAATATGATATTGTATAGTAAAACGCGTTGTACTCAATAAAATTTTGTGAAAACCTCTATTTTAGTTTATTTATTCATAATCAATTGTTAATTCTGCATTAACTACATACTTTAACTAATGCTTTTCATTGGCTTGGCAGATAGTAGATTCCAGGGCGTAGTTGCGGTTTTTCGAGGCAATTCACGTTTTAAAATTGGTCACCAAGTCATCCAAATCGTAAATTTTATTCGCCCTCCAGCTTTTCAGCGAAATATTCATTTCATGATCTGTGGACATTCGGTCAGCGAAAATGGCGGATATTCTCGGTGGTAAAGTAAACAGAGATGGGCAGTATGGTGCCAAGGTTTGCGGGTTCGAGTCCTGCAACGCTCATGGGTGTGTTCGTGGTTGTAGGTGGTCGATAAAACGCATCCACGTTTCATTGACTTATCTGCATTAGTTTTTGACCTATGTCAATTTATGTATCGAAATAGCGTCGTGCGTAGACCTACAGAAAAAGTCCAAACTTCGGAACCGTTCAACATAATTCAATCATCTTTTTCAGTTGGTTCTTTAAGCTTCTGCGCATCTTTTGAAATGGGCTAGAATTCGATGTTTGGGTTCTATCGCCTACTACATTGGTTTTTAAATGACAAAGTACAAATTGAATTAACTCGATTTTTGCAAATGCAACACTCTGTATTTTATTGCACCATTTGTATGACATTTCGTTTGTGAACTAAATTTCAAAATATGAAATGTGGATGGTTTTTGAAGAATGGAGTAGGACGTTGTCGTAAAATCTGAAACATCTGGGTACTGTCAATAATTGTACACATCTTATTGTTAAGAATTGTATGTTGATATTTATTAATAAATGTTTGAGAGATACTTCAATTGTATACCGAGAATGATACCTTCAGTTTTGAATTAAACGGCTAAATATAAAGTATTCTTATCATTTATAACCCGAAATTTGAACTAATAAAATACTTATTCAATTGGTCGAAGTAAAATCAATAACACAACAATGAATTTTACAAGCGAAGAATGAGTGAAAATGGTTTACTGTATTGGTGAAGCTAATAGAAATGTTTCATTAGCACACAGAATCTACCATGAAAAATATCCGAAAGCAAAAACTCCACAGGTGGTTTCATTCCAAAGATTGAGAGATCGATTTAAGCTCACTGGTAGTGTTTCCTACCCTTAAAAAGATATTGTTGGTGGTCGAGTTGGTGAGGAGAATGAACTACAGGTTTTATTGAAGCTACAGGAAATTCCTCAGGTAAGCACAAGGGAAATAGCAGCTGAAACGGATATTTCACAGAATAAAGTGAACCGAATAATATTGAATTTCATCTGAACCTAAATCGAGAACTGTATGGTAGTGATTTTGCTAATAGAATTCCGTTTTGTATAGAAATGAATGGCATGATTGAGGAGGATTATAATAATTTAAACAAAATTCTGTTTTCCAATGAAGCAACGTTTAAAGGCAGTATGGCGGTCTACACATATAATATGCATTATTATGCAGTCGAAAATACTCATTGGTTGAGAACAGTTCATCACCAAAACCGATGGTCGCTCAATGTTTGGGGAGGATATATTGGACATCACGTTATTGGAACTTACCTCTTCGACAATGTGCCCAATGGTGAACGCTATTCAAATTCATTGTTGTGTTATTGATTTTACTTCGACCAATTGAATGAATATTTTATTACTTCAATTTTCGGGTTATAAATGATAAGGATACTTTATATTTAGCCGTTTAATTCAAAACTGAAGGTATCATTCTCGGTATACAATTGAAGTATCTCTCAAACATTTATTAATAAATATCAACATACAATTCTTAACAATAAGATGTGTACAATTATTGACAGTACCCAGATGTTTCAGATTTTACGACAACGTCCTACTCCATTCTTCAAAAACCATCCACATTTCATATTTTGAAATTTAGTTCACAAACCAAATGTCATACAGATGGTGCAATAAAATACAGAGTGTTGCATTTGCAAAAATCGAGTTAATTCAATTTGTACTTTGTCATTTAAAAACCAATGTAGTAGGCGATAGAACCCAAACATTGAATTCTAGCCCATTTCAAAAGATGCGCAGAAGCTTAAAGAATCAACTGAAAAAGATGATTGAATTATGTTGAACGGTTCCGAAGTTTTGACTTTTTCTGTAGGTCTACGCACGACGCTATTTCGATACATAAATTGACATAGGTCAAAAACTAATGCAGATAAGTCAATGAAACGTGGATGCGTTTTATCGACAATTAAGTGGCAAATCCATATATGTATGAAAAATAGGAGGTTGCCATTTAAAAAAAAAAACCGAACCTATGTATGTCTTTCATTTTCGGACATCCTGTGTGGATGAAAATATTTTCAGGATGTGCGGATTGTACCACCTATCGTTTATCAAGTCGATAGCTTGAATAGGAACGAAGTTATGGTCCATTTATGCACCCCTGGGTCACCCTGTATGTATATATAAATGATTGGCAAACAATGTAAATATTAATGATAAATAATTTATTATTATCATTATTTTCACTGATATTATTATTAATAATATTATTAATAACAATATAATCAATTAATAACGATATAAAATATTTTTTCTTATGGCATCGAAGATGTGGTCATTAGCCATATCCCACCACCACCTACATACACAAACACACGCATGAGCGTTTCAGGACTCGAACCTGCAAACCCTGGCACCATACTGCGCATCTCTGTTTACTATACCACCGAGAATATCCGCCATTTTCGCTGACCGAATGTCCACATATCATGAAATGAATATTTCGCTGAAAAGCTGGCGGGCGAATAAAATTTACGATTTGGATGACTTGGTGACCAATTTTAAAACGTGAATTGCCTCGAAAAACCGCAACTACGCCCTGGAATCTACTATCTGCCAAGCCAATGAAAAGCATTAGTTAAAGTATGATGTTACTGCAGAATTAACAATTGATTATGAATAAATAAACTAAAATAGAGGTTTTCACAAATTTTTATTGAGTACAACGCGTTTTACTATACAATATCATATTCAGGCACTAAATAATAACAGAAAGGTACTGTTATATATATTGTTCAACGATGTGAGCAGGTACAATATATTAAGGATTACATTTCAAAATAAATGAAATATTACTTGTAGGCGTACATTAAGATACATATCACAAACTAATTATACCAATTTGGAAAAGGTAAATGATTGACATTAAGATACACATCATAAACTAATTATACAAAATATAAGAGGTGAATGATTGACATAAGACACACATAAACTAATTATACAAATTTAAAAGAGGTGAATGATTGACATCTAATTAGCCATCGAAGAGATTAGGGAAAAGTTTGTTTCTATTCATTTCCAGAGCTTCCAAGAAATTTAATTTTTGTAGTGAATTTTCGATATGTAGAATATCAAACAATACAGACAAGTCAGTGAAACCCGGGTGCATTTTATCGACAATTAAGTGGCAAATCCAAAGATGTATGAAAATATGGGGTTGCCATTAAAAAAACTAATCTTATCTATGTATTTCATTTTCGGACATCCTGTATGTGGATGAAAATATTTTTAGGATGTGCGGATGGAACCACCTATCGTTTGGAAAAAACAATCAAGCCGATAGCTTGAATAGAAACGGAGTTATAGTCCATTTACACACCCCTGGGTCACCCTGTATATCTTATACAAAATTACTACAATAATATTCCTCTTTCACTAAGATACCTTTTTTTTTAGTTTAGTCCATTAATTTGACGCGTAACCTGCTGTAGATTAAAATGCTCTAGTAGCTAAAGATGTTCTACTTATTCTTCTTTCCATGTAATGGAGCGAGGAGATCGTTTTTGTGTCTGGTGTTAAACAAGTGGTAAGATCCATTTCTGGCCATATTGTTTTATTCTGGTATATATATATTTGAGACCTAGTACGCATTGCTTTTTCTTTTGTAGGATGAAATATTTCGTAGCATTCGAGGTATTTCCCCACAGAATATATCATATAAAAGCACACCCTGGAAATTTGCAAAAAATGCTATTTTAACCATCTCAGTGGTACCACATCTTCTCGATTTCCTTAGAAGATAAAGGATTTTGGAAAATCTTCCACTGACGTAGTCGACATGCGCTGATTAATTCAATTTATTGTCCAATATAATTTCCCTGGATTCTCTTTGCAACCAAACGTCAACTTGAAAGTTTTAACCGGATTCAGTTTGAGCGAATTCAACGTAAACTATCTCTCAACTTTATCCAGGGCGAGTTGTATCTCGTCAGTGAATTAATTCACCATTGAATTTTGAATGTATGGTCCGTCTAGAAAGTATCCGGAATTTATTATTTTTCATAATTTTAATATACTTCTTATTTTGTAACATTCTGAGACCAAAATAATGTATAAAATAGGTTGTGCAGATAATCAGCTATGACCAAAGCTGCATGACAACACTATTTGTCAAATATTGTTGATTGTCAACAGGTATACAATTTATGAAATGAACTAGAAAAAAAAACAGGTAGAATATTTGTACAGAAAAGGTTTTCGAAACGTTAAAAAATTAGTGGAATTGACTGATCTAGGAAAAAGTGCTGTATATGAGACAATAAAGAGGATATAAAATGGTATGGATATGAGGCATAGACCAGTTTCAGGAAGACCGCGTAAGATTAAAGGAAACAATTCAAACGCTTTATTGGCCTTAGGACGACACAACCTGCGGCTGGGGTTCTGGTTATTGGCTACCAGATTTGGAAATCAACGAAATATTAAAGTATGTCCAGAAACCCTCCGTATGTCACTGAAAAGACAAGGCTACATACCAAAAAAACCAAAAAAATTCTCTATAATGACACTTTTACAAAAGGAACGAAGGATAAAATTTGGTCAACGTTTTCAAGAAGATAATTTTAATATTGCCTTTATATCTGATGAAAGTTGTTTCCAACCTAGTGGAAATCACTTAAAAATCCTATCAAAACAACCTGTTATCGTTCAAATTTTTAAATTTCCGACCAATATAATGGCTTGGGGGGCAATATCTCAGCATGGTGCTACGCCTCTCTATATAGTTGATGGTACCATTAATAGTAAAAAGTATTTTGGCATTCTAAACGATTTTCTCCTTGAAACGGCGCATGATTTATATCCAGAAGGGTGGCGTTTTCAGCAGGATAATGCAAGATGCCATACTTCGGCCTATACTCCAGCTTGGAGCTTCATCAGATCTTAGTCCCATTGAAAACATATGGGGACTAATGAAGATTGAAATTGAACGAGCAGCGCTACAAAATAAAATAGATTTAATTCAGTCAGTTTTACAGTCCTGGACTACCATCATCGAAAGTTATGGAAGTGATCTAGTTTCTAGAAATAAAAATATATACTAAATAGTTACAATTGAGCTTCGTTTTTCCGAATACTTTCTAGACGGACTATATAATTATGGACGAGTCATCACAGGACAAGCATAAGCAATTACAGTTTATGATGTTTAGATCGTTAATATAAATCAAAAAAGTATGGATTCCTGAGGTACCTACAACATCTTCATCTACGAAATTGACACCATTCCAGTAAACTCTTTATCCTCTATATGGCTCAAGGAGGACTCAATGAGTACATTGCCTTTGAAAACATATACGTGAATTGAAATTAAGCATCTTCATAAATTCGCCATTATCCATAGCCCCTGGCTTCCTGGAGCGTCCTAAATCCCACAGTACTGACGGGTGTGGCAATCTCGCATTACCCCAGCTGGCTTCAGCAAGTCCTGGGTTTCCAAGGCCCTAAATTTGCAAGGGAATGCGTTCCCGAAGCAAGTCTCAGAAATGACGCTGAAGCCAAACTGGAAGTTACGATTCTATCATGGCGCGCTGATTTGGCGTATCCTAATCCCGTGCTCAAGGTGGCTGTGAACTTAGGGCTAAGGGCAGGTAGGTCACATAAAACAACCTCTACTTCCTTCCTATCCATAGCCTCAAGAATATGCCTTCAAAGCATTCATGAGTGCTGTAGTGGTGGTTTTCGCTAAAATATTTCTTCTTTTTCATCTAATCCAATACTCTTTCTATTATTTATAAACCAAAGGATTTCAGCACTTTGTCGACATTGTGAGGCGAGGCAAATTCAATATCGTGGTTGTGACGGAAACGTGGCTTAATAGTAATATACTGGATAACCTCATAACTTCAAAGGGCTTTAAGCATTTTAAAGAGGATAGAGGTTCTAGTTGCGGTGGTATAGTGGTATATGTGTCGGATAATTTAAATGCTGAAGTGAAGTGATGAATTTCCAGCTGGATACCAGAAATTGTTGGGAATTTTTGTGTTTGAAAATAAAGATAAAGAACAAAATAATTGGCTTATGTGCTTTTTGCAGATCCCCTAGGGAAAATATCAAAAAATTCATTCAAACAATTGATAAAATATTGAGTAGGCTAATTCCGGAGTGTGATAAGATGGTTTGTCTTGTTGATCTGAATGTAAATATGTTGAATCTTGTAAACCCTATGAGTGAAATTTTCGGGGCCTATGATTTTACATAATTGATAAATAAACCCACTAGAGTGACTCTTCGCAGTTCTACATTGCTTGATCCAATTTTTGTGACATGCCCTGGTGTTGTAGTTAAAAGCGGTCTTGTTGACTGTGGTTTATTCAGTGACCACCATCTTGTATTTCGTGAATTAAATATAAAAATAAAAAAAGTTGAAGCAAAGGTCATCAGTTATAGGGACTATAGCAAATTCAATCGTCTCCAATTTGAACTGGATCTGGAGGGGATTCCTTGGTTTTTGTTATTGCAGACTCAAAATATCAATGAGAAAATTCACGTATTCAACACTTTTTTGTTGCACTGCTTCGACCATCACGCTCCAGTCAAAACAGCACGAATAACCAAAAATAAAGCACGCTGGATGTCTGAGAACATAAAAAATCTGATGAAACTTAAGGATAGAGCGTTAACTGCATTCAAGGCTTCAAGGACTGATGAATTTTTGTCACTCTTCGGAATCGTACTATAGCGGCTATACGCCACAGAAAGAAATCCTATATTAATCAGATGTGAACAAAATAAATGAGTACTTTTTATCAGTTAATACGATTGACCATAGTTTGACAGATATGCTCAGGAAATGTTGTCCTTTCATAATACCGTATATTACTCATATAGTCATTGTCTGTATCGAGCGTAGTTATTTTCCCTTTGGCTGGAAGTGTGGCTTAGTAAAGCCGTTGCCTAAAGTTCAAAGGCCAGTTGATTATAGTGACCTGCGTCCTATAACAATGTTACCGGTTATGTCAAAAATACTTGAAAAAATACTTTATTTGCAAGTTTATTCATTTCTTGTTGATAATTTAATTCTGAATTCAAAACAGTCAGGCTTTTGTCCTTCACATAGCGCCATCTCGGCACTAGCTCAGGTGACAAATGACATATTCCGAAGTTGGAATGAGGACAAGATGAGGACATGGTGTTGTTAGATTTTTCGAAGGCTATTGACAAGATTTGCCATGAGTTGCTCCTAGTTAAGTTGAAATTCTATGGGTTTAGTGAGGCTGCGTTAGATATAATGAAATCTTACCTGAGTGATCGTTGTCAGATGTTCAAACACAATGGATCTTTTCCGGATCGTTGTTTCGTCCCACAGGAGTGCCATAGGGCTCTATATTGGGCTCTGCTTTTTTTAATTTATACCACTGACATCCTAAATAAAATAACTACACAATTTCATGCTTATGCTGACGATGTAGGGCTTTATATTTCAGTTTCTAAGGATAAATCTTCGGGATGTATTCCTAGGTTGCAGTTGTGTTTAAATGATGTCGATCACGATATTCTACTGATGATACGTTCTTCGGTTTCAGTCCGGCATATGTGAAGCTCATCAGATCCTACTTGGAGGATAGGATAAATTATGTCTTTTACAATGATTATAGATCACTTGAGTATGTTCTTTCATGTGGAGTGCCTCAAGGATCAAATTTGGGACCATTATTTTTTATCATGTATCTAAATTATCTTCTCACTTCTCTTAGGTGTCCTGTTTTAGCGTTTGCCGATGACTTGAAGATTTACATGAGAATACGCAGTCCTGATGATTTGGTGCTGCTCCAGTCAAGCTTGGAGTATATTCATAGTTGATGTTTATGCAACAAACTCATGCTGAATATGGAGAAGTGTTTCAAAGTTACATTCAGTAGAAGGTCACATCGGTTGACTTATAGCAATCATATAGCTGACAACTATGTTGGCGGTAAAGATCAACTATATGACCTTAGAGTCTTCTTTGATTCCACGTTCAGTTTCATCACACATATTGAAGAGTTGTGTACGTTTGCTAGCCGCGCTTTGGGCTTTGTGTTGAGGTGTGGCAGGGACTTCAGTGATCTGTCAATTTTGAGGAGTTTGTATTTTACGCTGGACATCAGTAAGTTGGAGTATGCACACTTGATAGGGTTTCCTATTTACGACTGTCATTTGATATCACTGGAGCGCATTCACAGAAAGTTTTTCAGGTTTATGTTGTTTAGGCGGGCTGGCATATATCCCGACCGTGGTACTGATCTGTCTTTTGTCATGGATGAGATGAGGATATCATCGTTGCTTGCTAGGCATGAGAATCAATGTGCAAAGTTTATTCAGAGACTGTTGACCGGAAGGATCGACTCACCTTATCTGCTATCGAAAATAAATTTCAATATTCCAAGATTGGTAGCGAGGTCTACACCTACTTTTTATTTGCGTACAGCTCGTACTACCTTGTAGGAGCGGGCACCGGTGAACTGTATATGTAAATGTGCTGATAAACTTCGAGTGAATATATTTGGTTAGTTTTGTGAATTATTGATTATTTTATGTTTTTATTCATTATTACATTGTTATATTCCTCATTCTGTAACATGTTACCCTGTAATTGGGATATTCATGTTAGGTATATAATAAAGAAATATATTATTATTATTATGAATGTGAATTATTTTAGTAGTTTTCAACTCAATAGGAGAATGACCTTCACTAAAATATTTGTTTTTAATTAAAGAGACGGCCTCGGTGACTTCTTCGCCGATGCTCTTTAGATTACCCACAGTTATGTTGTTATTTTGGTAATTCAAGTCATACATCAGATTCATAGAGAGAACAGATAGTACGTTTTTATATCATGATCCATCTTGCGTCCACATCATCAGAATCTGTAATAACAAAATCCAGAAATAATTGGATAATCCCTCCCTTTATTTCCACCAACAGGCGTTCCTTCTGGAAGAAATAAGCATTCAACATTACGACATTTTCTCGTAATTGAGTTGTAACCGGAAGAAACGCCCGGAAGAGACCATTACAGCGATCACAATGCAAGGCACACGCCGAAGATTTTGCCTCGGAGAGAACGGAACACGTCAAATGCGTGCTCGTTTCAGAAGTTATGCGGTCTTCGTCGTAAAAGGCCAGATTGGAGTAGCAGCAGGCATCAGCGAGGCGTCGCGCTTGGCTGGAAAAACCTCAATAAAATAAACATTTTAACTTTCAAGAGCTTGGTTAGATAAAACACAACACAAATACAAGGGACATCGGATAAATTTCGACAGCGGAGGGAGAAAATTCCTTTAGCCCATTTCATTTCTCTTATATCGTATTGGGGTTAGTTTACCCCAGTATTTTGTTTATTGTTCCATTATTTTGAAACGACGAACAAGAGCAACGTACGAGGGTGGTTCAAACATGATCGAGGGAAACTCTGTAGATGTATGTTTCGAAGGTCGTGGCTTGAGTATGTGATAGCTGGGTCTCTTACGAACAGTGTGGCATTTGTTTTCGTCGGAGCACGTGTTTCATGTGTGTGCTACGACCATTAGTGAACGTCAAGTGCCGACTGCCGTTGCGCAACGTATTATCATTCATTTTTTAGTGGGAAAATACGTTAAAAACACGGATATTTTTGTGCGTTTGCAACAAGCAGTTCGGTAGTGAGTGCCTGAGTAGGGCTGCCATGTTTAAATGGATCAAAGCATTCAAGGATGGCCGCGAAACCGTCGAGAATGAGCCGCATGATCGTCGACCACGAACCAGCGTCACACCAGACAACATTCGCCGCGTAGAACAACCCATTTTGGAGTACCGTAGGATGAATGTTCGAGACATTTCGGCTGAAGTCGGCATCAGTTTTGGTAGTGTAGAGTCTATCATCCACGAGCACCTTCAATATCGTAAAATAACGGCGCGATGAGTTCCTAAACTTTGAGCAAAAATTAACGCGGTTGGAAGTTTGTCGGCGCTTACTGACGCGATACCAGGCGGAGGGGGACGGTTTTTTAACGCAAATCTTCACTACAGACGAAACATGGGTACACTATTACACTCACGAAACCAAGGTGTCAAGTAAAGAGTGTAGGAAGAAGGAAGAAGGGGCGCCAGTCAAAGCGAAGACAACCTGATCCGCGGGTAAGGTGTACTGTGTTCTGGGACCGGCAGGGCGTGCTGCACGTCGATTTCCTGCGCACTCAACGTACCATCATCAATGCTGCATACCACTCTAACCTTCTGAAAACACACGTGAAACCTACTTATCGCTCGAAACGGAGAAGAATTCCAGCACGAAGTGCAATTCTCCTCCAGGATAACGCGCGCCCTCATACCGCGCGTCTCACGCTCGATAAAATATCGGAATTGGAGTGGAAGGTACTGGAACATCCCCCTTACAGTCCGGATTTATCGCCCTGCGACTACCACATGTTTGGACCACTGAAAGAGGCTCTCGGAGGTCAAAAGTTCAACACCGACGACGAGATAGAGGGGTTCGTGCACACATGGCTGTCCAAGTTGCCCAAGGAATTTTTCGATACCGGCCTCAAAATCCTCTGAAAAGGTGGACAAAATGTGTAAATAGTGAGGGAAATTACCTAGAAAAAATATGATTTTTTGTAAAATTTTCGATAATAAATAAACGTGTTAGAGTATTTGTCTCGATCATATTTAAACCACCCTCGTATTAGTTGCAATTATTACAAGATGTTGCTTAGGAGTCAATCGGTATTTACCTTTCAAAAACCCTTTGTAAGTATAAGGTTGTTCCGAAAGTAATTTCGTTTTTTCTTGACAGATGATTTAATTGTATTTTTTCGAACCCAACTTCACACTTAAGCCCCATAATCATTATATGTTTTGAGAGCTGATATAGCAAGGCTTGTGTGTGAAAAAGTCCAATTAATTCTACGCAGTAGTTATTGGTTGGTGCCCTTTTGAATATGGAGAGCAATAAGCAGCATTATCGTTACTCTTTTACTATAGAAAAGGTTGGATAGGGATGCGGGGTGTTGCGATAACTAATTTTGAAGATCGTATCGAGTACTACCTGACCTTAAAATTTCGCTTCAAAAGATCCATCGATAATGAAATAACAGCGAAAATAGTGAAAGAGGCAATGTGGAATTTATCTCGAGAATACTATTCGTATCCGACACATTTCAAAGGTATTTAGTAGTTATGTTGTTAATTTTTTGTCCAAAAAAGTATTAATTTCTTGTGAAAAAAGTAGACGCACCATGTTTTTGATTCACTTTAGTCTATCGTGTATTACTAAGAACGTTACAAGTGTGTCAAAGCGATTGTAAATTTGTAGTCGAATTGAAATGGTGTATTCCGTAGAAGAAAGGGTGGAACTGATAAAATTATTTCTTAGAAACTGCGCGAAAAACATAGGCTTTATTTAACGAACGACATCCTGAAAAAAAAGTATCCGCTGCTTACGTTGTGCAACTGGTTGCCAAATTTGACGCTACTGGTTCAGTCGGAAACAAAAAGAGGGTGCATGAAAGAGACAAAGCGAAGGACGTGGCTGTCTAAGGGCATGTAGCAATGGATCCGACCTTGAGTACTAGGAAATTGTCCGATATATCTGGTGTTTCACGCACAACAATCATGAGAATCTTGAAATAACATAAATTATTATAAGATACGCTTGCTTCAGGAACTGAATAAGGATGATCCCGATCACCAACTCCAGTTCTGTGAAGTGGTCAGTGAAATGATTAACGGTAATCAAAACTACATGTTCGATATATGTTTTTCGGACAAGTGTTCATTTCACTTAAACGGCATTGTAAACAGGCATAACTGTCATTATTGGTCAGCTGAAAATCCAAGATTATTTTATGAGGTGCACACTCAGCGTCCCCAAAAATTAAATGTTTGGGCGGGTATTCATGGAAATCACATAATCGGCTCTTTTTTATACCCAGCAATCGCACTGGCCAAATTTATTTAGATCTATTGGAGAACGCCATTTATCCATCCCTCGTGCAAGTATTGGAGAATGCAGAAGACTATCAAACGATAATTTTCCAACAAGATGGCACACTATCTCATTTCGTTCAATCGATGCGTCAGTTCTTAGATGAAAAATTTCCTCACGCCAGGATTGGAAGAAGGGGACATATTGAGTGGCCACCCAGGTCACCTGATCTGGCTCCACTGGACTTGTTTCTATGGGGTCACCTGAAATCAAAGAATTACGCTGAATGGTACCCATTTCCAGCATTTAATAAACTAATCACAACAGTAAGTACTCTTCCACTATTTTACCTGTAATTATGTTATCTATGGAAATTTTGAAGCGAAATTTCAGGATCAGATAGTACTCGATAAGATCTTCAAAATGAGGTATCGCAACAACCCTATTCAAAATCAAGGGGTTGAACTGACACCCGTTAGGGGGGTTGCAGTTACGGGGATGCAAAGAGCGGAAAACTTGTTCCCCCTCGAACCAGAAATTGAAGGGTCAAAGCGATTTTCCACATTTTCATTTTAATGCCAGAAAACCGAGGTGTTGAGTTTTTGTTGGACCACACTGTATGCTAAGAAAATAAAAGTAGGTTCGGAGGTCCACGTACTGGACAATAAATAATGACAAACTGAGACAAGATAAGAGAGATGGCCATTTATCCCCCAAGCAAAGCGCCGGGAGGCAGAAAATAAAATTAAAATAAAAAATTAAAAGTACATAAAAAACAATAAGGAAGCAGATTCTATATTGTAAAGGTGATACTTGCCTGTAATAAGCTCCATTCTGAATTTTCTCTTGTTTTTAGTTTATTTATATTCAGTGGAAGCATACTGTATAGCTTAGGCCGAAGATAAAAGACGACAACTGAAAAAAACTCTTTTTGTACGATGGAACTCAAGTGACTCGTTGACAACTGATCTTGTAATATATTCACTTTGTTGAAGAAAATAATGACATCCAGAGAAGATATGCAATGTGAAGTGTTCTTAAATTAATATAAAAATAAAAAGAGGTTTTATCTTGAAAGAAGGATTATTACAAACTTTTAAATATCATCCAGATTTATTCTTCTAACCTCCTACAAATTTTAATTAAAAAATTTTTATTTAAAAACTTTTAGAATTAAATAAAATAAATCTCTTGGAAAAACACTGTTTCAATTAAATAGACATATAGGGAATAAAAGAATTCAAAAAAATATAAATTATTAATTAAAATTACTTAATCAATGAAAAAGGGTACAAAATTTTGTTTCGTATCTTGTTTCATGAAAACCAAATTCCTTTTCAAAATTTCAAAACATAACTTCAAGAACTTTTTCATAAACAACTTGCTCAAAATAAGTTCCTTCAAAAAATTCCTAAAACATGCAGAACATCTTCAAAAAGCAATTTAGAATTCCCACAACGGAAAACTCATCATCCCTACTTCACATTTAAAGATTAAGATAAATCGTTCTTCAAGAAAGGTATTGAAAGTTCTGGAATGATTGTGTAGCTCTTGAAAGAAACTGTGTTGATGAATAAAGTCAAATTTAATTAAAATGTATTAAACCTTTCTACACTCACTACAGAATATAGGAATAGATATAACGAAGTAGAGGCGTCCAATGTCCATCCATCGTTCAATGATAACTGTCAAGTTATTGGAGATACGAATCATTAACTCCAACATGAAGCATTAGGGGAAATTTATATTTCCTGTAGGAAATTAATGCCTCTGAATATTGGCGCTCACGTTCCTATAAATTGTTATCGCATCTGAGTGCAATGCAGCGTGATGTTTCAATTACAGCTGTCAATTTTTCCGCTTAGACAGAAAAACTCAATTTTTTCGATTTCGTTTGTGAAGCAAGACACTATAGCGTTAGTGATACGTGAATAACTAAACATTTATCAGATAATTCATAAGAAAATAATGAACTGTTATGTTCCCACCCCTAGAGTTCCAGCAAAATAAAGGGTGTTTCAATAAGAGGGCAAGATTTCAGTTTTCAATAAAACATGGTTTTCTGTAGCAAAGTATTGAAATATTTATTGATTTAGAAAATATACATGTGGGAATTATGTATGAAGAAAATGGCCGCCATGGCTTTTCTGGCGTACCCTTTTGACGAAATTTTCAATAACGTTATTAAATATAGGTGGTGGTATTTAATTGATACAGCGTCTAATTTCGGCTTTCAATGCTTCAATGGTTGCAGGCTTATTGGAATAAACCAGTGACTTCAGATAACCCCACAGCCAGAAGTCTGAAGACGTTAAATCGCAAGAGCGTGGAGGCCAATTCTGGTCACCAAATCGGTAAATGACACAACCTGGAGCAAACTCGTGCAAGATCATCAATGTTGGATTTTGTAGGCATGCAGCTGCAAATCTTTAGTGAGAATTCGCTGAAGAGTGCCTGTTGAAATGTCCCATTCCTTCTGCCCTATGGCGAATTGACGTCTCTGGCCTTTCTGTCACATCCTCGCGAACTGCCTGATGTGTTGTTCTGAACGAACGACCTCTACGAGCTCGTATCGTATGTTTCACATCACTAACCGAACCAGTACTTTCGAATTTTTTGATTAAAAAATGTCGGTGATATAGTAAAAAGCATCGAGATCTCATATATTTGCCATGAGCTTCAGTACGTTTTACGAATATGCATTTTAGCGTATGGGAAGCCTCTGGGGTTTTCAGCAATTTATGACCAAATTTCTAGAGATGGTGCCTTCGACGGTTCTCCATATTCAGCCAGTTGCTTTCTGATATTAAATGCGATACATGATCAAATTTTCGCAATCCATACATAACTCTGCTGCACGAATTTTGCACCCTCTGTATTCTGTACTTGTCTTCAACAGTTAAACACGGCCCATAAAGAAAATCGCAGTAATTAAAATGGGATAGAACAAGACTATAACACAACATTTTTTCAAGGAAAAATCTAAGATATGTCTGTTACTATATATTAATTTTAGTGCGCAAAATCCCCTCCTGGTCATATTTTGCAAATGTTCATGAAATCGGAGATCCTCGTCCACATCAAGCTCAGATCCCTCGCTTTTAAGGAACACTTAAACCGCCAATATTCAATCTCAACAAATTTTTCACAATATTCCTCTTACTTCTGCTACCAAAGCACAATATTTTAGTTTTTTCAGAATTTTGACTTGAATTATGGTCGTGTGCTAAAATATTAATTTTTTCAGAGATTGTGCGCTGTAGGTTCCGTTTCTTGGTGTTTAAACGAGAAATAAAACTGAATATCGTCTGCATATGCCTGTGTGAAAGGAGGGAGCCGTTATAATATCAATAGTGTACACAATGAATAAAAGTGGGGATAAAATAGCACCCTGAGGAACCCCCACTCTGATCGGAATGCTATCAGATACAGAGTTATTCACGCACACTCTCTGAGATCAGCCGGTGAGAAATGCTTGTATAAGCTTTATAGCATCCACATCGAAACCATAGAATGCCAACTTTGCGAGCAAAAGTTCATGGTCCAACGTATCGAAGGCCCTAGAGAAGTCCAATAAAACCAAAACACTAGCGAGACCACCATCGAAAGCTCCAAGAATATGATCAATAACCGACGCCAAAGCCGTAGCCGCACTGAAACCCCTTCTAAATTTAATTATTAATTGATAATGTGGAATAATTTTATTATTGGTGAAATAAGCATAAATCTGACTAAAAAGAACTTTTTCCAAGATCTTCGACAGTGTGGGCAGTATGCTTATGATTCTAACATCAGAAAAACATGAGGATCTACTGTTCTTTGCCAATGGCATTCCAATTGCAGTCTTCCAAAGTGTGTGGATGTTACTGGTTTCAATTATAGAATTAATGATGTTCATGATCATACAATCAATAAAGGGACTGCAGATTTTCCACATTTTCAAGTTAATCAAGTCTGTTCCCTCAGCATTTGTTCTAATAGAGTGTAAAATTGTGTTTATTTCTTCGGAAGTTGTCACAGAAAAGCTGAAACTATTTCTAGCATTGAAAGTATTGTCTTTATAGAATTTTTCCTTGTCCGAATCGGGCAAACCCGTTCATTCAGCTAGAGCGGGGTCACCATAAACATCGACTAAAATACGATGACTTTCGGCAGCCTTTTTCTTCATAATTCATTTATTTGTCTCAGGGATACAGACAGACAGAAGTCCACTATAGTATCCGCATTGGGATTATGTTCTGTGTAGGCTTTGTTACTGTTTTCTTTCGCCTCATTAGGAACAGAGCTGTGTGGATAGCTTAGCGGAAGAGCATCGGACTCGTGACCGGGAGGTCCGGGTTCGAATCCTGTTCAGGAAGAAAAGAAATTTTCTAGTTGGACGGGTGTCTGCCACCATTTCACTGTTAGGTCAAAAATTAACAGTGCTGTGACTTAACGTGGCGCAAGATCGCAGTAACAAAGCCTACCCAGAACACAACTGAACTCCTAACTCGCACAAGCTGAAAAAGCTTCTGAGGGATCTTCACAGAAGATCTAGGAGTATCAGGATAATAATAATAATAATAATTATTATTATTTATCCAACAGCGAATGGTTGGACGGTCTCCCGAAACCAGAAAATTTCTTTCCTGGCCCGCGGTTCGAACTCTCAAGCTCACGATTATGAGTCCGATGTCTAAGCCACAAGACTGCAGCCGCAAAAATATTGAAGTAATGAAATAAAGCTCCCCGCAAAAACACATTAGCCGATACAAAAGTCGACATTTTCAGAGCACACAGAAACTACATTGTTTACACTTCAGCGAATCTGAAAACCCTAATGATGACACTTCATAATGAAGGATGAAACAATGCAATAATAATTTAGTAGCGACATCTGTTATCAAAACCTCATGAACTCATTTCTACTACTAATAGTTAATATTTGCCATACACTGTCCCGTAGCTCCTTCAGCCCAATTTCAGCCTCGGCTCTCAGTATAAGACCGTACAGAACTCATCCACATTTAGAGCTATCTTGTAATTGAGAAGGCTTTGGAAATTCAGTTGATTTCCACTGAACATTTGATTAGGCCTCGTATATCTCAAACCGTTCGAATTGCTTAAACCTCTATTGCCTGAAATTTGATACCCCATTTAAACGCAGAAGTTATCATTGCGATTCATCCCGCAGTATTCCACGAAACAAGCTTTGCTGACGAACTGAAGCCTAGGAAGAAGAAGAAAACACTCAATCCGAAAATGCGGCAGCTTATTAGTAATTCGCCATTATCAACAAATTACACGTCAGCAAGCGGCAGGGTCGGCTGATTACTGATTGTTATCGTCAGCGGCCTGCGAAGGGCGGAAGGAAGAAGCCTGTCATTATGCTATCTAACGGCCTCCGTTACGAGATTTGCGTCCTAGAAGTTATACCGAGACCGAGACTGCCACTTTGCTATGCTCTGAAAGCTGATAATTCTCTATGACAGGGCAGGATCGTAATTATGGCCGTTGGCGGGAAAAATTTGTCGTTTGTATTCAGTGTCACGTCGGAGAGCGATATGGATTTTGGGTCTTAAGGCATTGACCTATTATTGTAGGGTTGATTCTCCGAAAATTCTGTGGTTGTTTAACCCTGCATTGGGCGTGGCCTGAATCTTCCGGGAATGAGCGCAGTGTGCATGTTGAGCTCACTTCCAAAATAGGACCAAAAAAGCATCAGGTGCAGTAAATTCATGAAAAACTCCAAAAATTTAAAGGTTACTCTAGAAATTGGCTTCGGACCAATAATGGAAACATTATATTGGAGTAAAAATTGCTTTTGATATTGAAGTCTTTATTTCGAATAAGATCTCTGAAGAAGCTCTAAAGGCTTGCAACAGCACCCTGAAAAGCAAGCTGCGCAAACAGTTTGTGCGTGCCGTTGTAACATTTTTAGCAGTGATAGTTTGTCAACCTACGTTTTCCGGTTTCGATGGTGCAGTCTGAACATATTACCCCCGTTGGGAGGCTTGGGGTGATTTGGGGTTATCGTCCACAGTAAGGAATCGTTTCAGACTAGCCTGCAAAAAGGTGTGCACACCTGACGTTTCTCCGTTCAGGAATTGCGAGTTCATGTGCTACATCTTTAGGAAAACTCTTTTTGGCATTGATTCAACCTGATTTCCCAGGTAAATTACTTGAGAATTTAACCTAGCATATTCAGCATAGTTTAAAATATTACCATCGGCCATCGCTGTGTCTTCCGTTGAATATTATACGAACATCTGATCATCAACGCCCACTCCGCATTTGTAAGTATTATAATATGTTATGATTTCTGCTTTAGCTACATTTCCAGTTGCTAGATCAATTTCCAAGGATTCTCAATTTGAGTTAGATGTAGATTTAGTATTTCAAATGAATACTTTACTAAGTCTACGCCACCCAACTCTATGAAATATTATGGTAGCGTTTCTAGGTGTAAAATATTTTAAGTTCGCCTCAAGCACCCTAACACAGCTAAGCCCTGATCTCTCTTAATCTACCCTAACCTTACCTAACCAGAGTTTCCCTAACTGTCTAATTCTAAGTATAACCTGAAAACGACAAAGTATAAATGGACACAAGTGGAATTGGCGACAAATGAAGATGTTAGTCCATCTCATTAATTCTCCTGTTGATTAGGTAGGGTTTTTAATAGAGAGGACTTTAAGCTCGATGAATATTTTACTGTTGAAATTGAAGAAACATAAATAAAAAAATCGCGCCATCAGAGTGCAAGGTGAATTTTTATTTTAACGTGGAATATAAGATGTCAAAACATTTCCATTATTGAAACTAAACAAACTGGTGAATCGATCTCTTCCCTGCGTACTTACGAAAGCAGATGGAAAAGCTCTTTTGTTCTTTCTTACTGTTCCAACGTATGACAGTCTCTTCGCCTTCAAATTGTTGATAAGTTCAAAATCGGTGAACCAATTATCTGCAATAATGTTTCTCCCTGATCCAACACCTGGTTGAACCATTCTCATGAATACATCATCAGGTTTATTGCTCTTCTCATAAGAGCCTTTGGGCTGTTTCCCTACATATACAGGGTGGCAAGAAAATTGTCGGACAAACTTTTTTTCATTCAGTTGACATCCTTGCTACATGGCCAGCCCAAGTCCACTTTTTTAGAATAGTTCTTTGGCTACATCTTTTATTTGTGTTTTTTTTTCTGATATTTACATTTCTTATTCAGTCTTTTAATTTTTAATTTGATTACTAATGAACTTCTTTCCATTCTTCTTTGACATACTTTCAACTTTTATGTTTGTTTTTCAGTCAGAGACCAAGTTTCAGCGCCATATGATGGAACAGCCAGTACACACATATTCACCACTTCCCTCTTGATATTCAGGGGAAAATCACCCTTCCGAATAAACGCAAGTAACCAGTAATGACTCCAAGCGTTTTCTATTGTACTCTTAATCTCTTTGCTCTGACGATTTGTAAAAGAAACGACCTGGTCAAGATAACAATATTCCTGAACATAGTCAATGGTTTTATCATTCACTTTTATTTCTTTATTGTTATTTTATGTTATTTATGTTATTTCTTTTTGTTTACTGTTAGGTTTCATTTATCGTTAGTCCAGCTTCTCTCAATGAGTATTCTGGTCATTCAGCATTTGTTACAGTTCTTCTTGGCTTTTTGAAAAGAGGACAATATCGTCCGCGAATCTAATATTAGATAAATACTTCCCATTGACTTTGATGTCTTGTTCATTTACCCAATCAATGGTTCTGAATATTTGCTCTAACATTGCTGTAAATAGCTTTGGGGAAATGGGATCTCTTTGACTTACACCTTTTTCGATTTTTCCTACATTTTTAATCTGACTTTTGCTGAGCAATGGTGATAAATTTGTTGTAGGATATGAATGTATGGTTCTTGTATACCCTAGATTGATAAGAGCATTAATAAGATAGGTATGATGCACTATATCAAAGGCCTTGTTTCAATCTACAAATGCTAGGTATCGGGTGTTTTTTTAGAGTGATAGAACTTTCGATAGGGATAACTGTGATTTGGCAGAAGGTAGAAACTATATTGTTCTGACATTTCTGTTCAGTAAGTATTGACAAATTATCAGGGAAAGTCTCACAGCGCAACAACGTTCACAAATTGTTGAAATTTATTTGCAAAATCAGTGTTCAATTCGCCAAACTTATAGAGCACTTCGTGAAATTTATGGTTTAAATAATCGTCCATCAGAACAGCTTATTCGTCGAACTATCGATAGATTTCGGACAACATTTTCTCTACTCGATGCAACAACAACAACAAGAAAAAGAACTGTACGTACAGAAGAAAATATCGCTGCTGTAAGTAATGACTTACATACTTAGACATATCTGGATCATCATTAACACAATGGTGTTAATGATGATCCAGATATGTCTATTCGTCGACGTTCACAACAAGTTGGACTCCGTGCATCCACCACATGGAGTAGTTTGCGTAAAGATCTTGGTCTACACCCATACAAGATCCAATTGGTTGCTCCAATTAATTGGCCTCCAAGATTATGCGACATAACTCCACTGGATTATTTTCTTTGGGGTTATGTCAAGTCATTGGTTTATGCTGATAAACCAGAAATAATAGACGCTTTGGAAGCCACCATAACTCTTGTAATTGAGGAAATAATGCCTGAATTAGTCGAAAAAGTGGTCCAAAATTGGTCTGGTCGAATGCGGTTCCTCAGAGCTAGTCGACATATGCCGGAAATTATTTTCAAACATAAATGTCATAAAATTATCTTTCAAATAAAAAAAATTAGCTTCAATCTTAATTTAAATGTGTTTTATTTCAATTTAAAGTTCTATCACTCAAAAAAAACCACCCGATATTTATTGTGAGTAGAGATAACGAGAATTTAAGGTGGCGTTTATATGATTTCTTGTGGAATTTAGGTACATTATTTTCACAGAATATAGCCTATTCGATCTTTTGGAAATAAAACAAAATTAATGCTCGTTATGAATTGATATTTTATTATCAAGTTAGCACTCGTGATGCTTAAGATCTCTATGCTTTTGAATAGAATTAAGCTCCCTGGAATCGTTCAATAAATGGATTTGTCCCACCTTGAGTTCGAAAATAATAATTTCCGGCGGGGATTCGAGAAAGTTTCTCTCGGTACCTGAATATACCATTTTGCTGAACTCAACTTTGTCGAAATCGAGGAAAAGTGAAATCAAATTCGTAATTAACAGCGGCTATTCACTCTGAGTACTTCGAATGGCCTCATTTTTGCTTAGGGCTACGAAATTGCGCTGGGGGAACTGAATACAAGAAAGACTGCCGGGACAATTCTTTTGACAGAGCTGGACTAGAAGATAAAGAAGAAATTAAACGAGACGAAAGTATATTGAAAATTTCATATGTATTCGAAAGCATATAATATTTGAAAAAACATTTCCATTCCCTCTTTTTCGAACATTCTTCATTCCGAACGGTTTCAGGTGAATCCTGCATTCTTGAAAAAATGCCGAGTAAAGTAAATTTTTATTTGCTAGAAATAGTCAAGTAAATATGATTTTTGATCCTTTCTTATACCATAATTTTCTTTAAAAAAATTCAGAGCATGTCTTCGAATAATTAAAAAAATTAAGGAACGACAATTTGTGTAGAAAAAAAATTTTCAGAATTAAATTAATTCCATGCATATTCAAGTTTAACAGTTTGAAACCATTTTCGATTCAAAATTGAATAATAGATACATTTGAACGGAATGAGAACTCACTAGAAAGACTGCGTAAAAAAAGTGTAAGAGAAGTTATATCTTAATTCATGTAATAATATGTATATATATATATATATTCACTCAGATACATTAACATGCAGATGTATTACATGATAACTTGGTCATATTAAATTCATTATTCCAAACTGAATTCTGCATTTTTCGTAAAAATGCTGGTTGAAGTAAATTTTTATTTGCAAGAAATTTTCACAAAAATATGTTTTTCGGTCCTTCATAATACCATTTTTCTGTTTAAAATAATTCAGAGAACATTTTGGAATTATTCCAAAAAAAAATTAAGAAATAATATCTAGTAAAGAAAAATATTTAGCAGAACTAAATTAATTTCATGCATGTTTATATTCTATAGGTTGGAACCAAATTTTCAAAATCGAATAACATACATTCTAACGGAATGAGAACTCTCTAGAACGAATGCACAAAAAAAAGTGAAAAAGAAGTTATATAATAATTCATGTTACTCTGAATCACTAATAATAATCATCTATCTCACTATTTCTCACATTTCTATGCTTTTGTTTAGGTTTAAATCCAAATGATATTTAAATAAGGTTATTCTGATTTTCAAAAATTTTTATTGTTATGTTTACAACAATCGTTTCACTATCACAGTAGCATCATCAGGCAAGATTACATGTTGAATAACTGTTATTCAAAGTGTAATCTTGCCTTATGATACTACTGTGATAGTGAAACGATTGTTGTAAACATAACAATAAAAATTTGTGAAAATCAGAATAACCTTATTTAAATATTATTTAATATGGACTTTCACCAAGTAAGGACTGATTCAATTCAATATTTAAGAAAAGCTGAAACCAGTTTTTTAGTCCTATGGTATTATAAGCTCCTAATAAGGTGCAATATTAATACACAAAACATTTGGTTCTATACCAAATGTTTGAAACTAAATGAAACTAAATAAATCCAAATGTTTTTTGTGGGGATTCTTGAAATGAATGTTTGAATTCGCATCAGATGCGACGTCAAGTTTTAGAAGTGAGAATTATTTTTATTTTACTGCACATGCGCAATTCAATTCTCAAGTAACTACGTATCTTTTTACGACTAAAAATATCTATGAATGAAATTGAAATTGAAATTAGTGAATTATGACTGAGACTATCTGACTCCGTTATAATATCGATGGTGACTATTATTATTATAACTAGTCAATTAGACATTCATTTAATTTTTAAAGTTTCTTGAATAAAAATTTTTTTAAATTAAAATTATAGAAGACTAACAGATTAAATCTGTTTTGATATTCAAATTCAATAATATAATTGTTATTAATAAAATATTTTATCAACCAAAACTGAAATAAAATATTTTTAACTTATTCTTAAAGCCACTAACCTAATATGTTTGATAAATATATCGCATGAGCCAAAACGAAAAAGAAGAAAAAGACAATGAAGAAAAACTCCAAAAGTCTGTGTAATAAAAACGAAATATTATATAGATTTCTTTTCATACAGTTCAGTATAGAGAAACTTATATGACGAAGTATTCTGATTGTGTAGTGAACAAGTAGAAACAAGTGATAAAGAAATTTTATTGAAGTAAATATTCGACAGAAAGGTAAGTTATTCAGTTTTCAAATTGTATATATATGATGGGAGTTGTTTTCAATAGTGGTGGGATAAACAATCAGGGACACTAAATTTTTTACCGATGCACAAAATTTTTGTAGCATTTTGCTGTCAAAAACTAACAAAAGTATAATTTTGTATAATGTTTCACAATTGGCCGATCTCAGGGTTGAAAAAAATACCTTTTTTCCGCTTTATTTACATAAACGAAAAACGATTATACTATATGTACGAAGTCGTACATTACAGTTTATGAAATGTATCTTAATGAACATTTTCAGGTAATATTTAATGTACGAAGTCGTACATTACAGTTTATGAAATATATCTTAATGAACATTTTCAGGTAATATTTAATGTACGAAGTCGTACATTACAGTTTATGAAATGTATCTTAATGAACATTTTCAGGTAATATTTAATGTACGAAGTCGTAAATTACACTTTATGAAATGTATCTTAATGAACATTTTCAGGTAATATTTAATATACGAAGTCGTACATTACACTTTATGAAATGAATCTTAATGAACATTTTCAGGTAATATTTGAAGAATTCTGAAATGTAATCCATTATATTTTGTACCTGCTCACATCGTTGAAACAATACAGTGTTTAAAATAAAATAGAAAAAGGCTTTTTACTTGATAGAAGAAATATAACAAAATTTGAATATCAAAACAGATTTAATCTGTCATACGATCTTTAAAATAAGTTATCGCAACGAACCTCATCCCTATTCAAAATCAAGGGGTTGTGCTCACCCTCGTTAGGGGGTTGAAGTTACGGGGATGAAAAAAACCGAAAAGTTGTTCCTCCTCGAATCAAACACTGACGGGTTCGAGACATTTTCCACATTTTCATTTTAAAGTCGGAAAATCGAGGTGTTAAGTTTTCGTTGGACCACCCTGTACATATAATAGTACCCTTCTGTTATTATTTAGTACTTGCGGATGATATTGAATATCGAAACGCGTTATATCCAATAAAAATTTGTGAAAATCTCAATTTTAGTTCACTGATTTAAGTATTCATTTCAGTAAAAGATTTCTAAAATTTTTGAATGCACTTTAACTAGTGTTATAGCAAATTGTAACCACAAATAATTGTTCAATATTTCTTGAACTTCAAATATGATTTTTTCGACAATTTTCACTAACCTGGGTCATTTTGGCGAGAACAGTAAATTTTGTTGAAAATAAACTCAGTCTTATAAATATCGAGAATGGCAGAATTTCATGAAATAAGTACATTAATTATCTTCGTCGAGGTAAAAATTATTTATTATTAAATATTTATTTCAGATATGCCATCAACAGCTATGGAATTGAATCCACCTACGTCGAAGGAAAATACTCCTGACCCTAGAGGCAACTATAGGGAGAAAGATGAAGAAAAAATGCCAATAAATAATTTAGTAACAACTGTAAGACAGTTGAAAACTTTCGTCATGAATGTCATGGATGATGTAGTGCTAAAAATTCAGGGATCATCTAAAAGCGTTGAAAAAACTAGTAAAACTAGTGACGAAGATGATATCGTTTTTTCAGACAAGAAAACAATAACAAAAATTGCGAGGAAACATGAAAATATGTCAGATATAAATGAAGAATCTAGTACATCTACCGATAGGGATAATCAATTCTCAGGATCGCCTTCAAAAGAAGAAATTATGGAAGAAAAGATTCAAAAACGGTTACTCTTGTTAAACATTAGAAGAGAGAAGAAAGTAATGTTGTCGTGTATGGCAAAACTTGAGAAAATGGAGCACATCCCTCCAGAATGTTTGGATCTACGGAGGAAAACATTAATGGCAAACGCAGTAAAATATTGTAATAATTTGTCGAATGAAAAAGGCGATGCTCTCAAATTTACGAAAAAAGATGTTTCACAACTATATGCAAGGGAAAGAATTGAAGCACTAACACAACAAGGAGATACGTCCATTTCAGAACGAAAATTTGAGATGAATATGTTGTCCATCGGTTGAGAGAAAAAAGGAAACACAAATAAGTGAATCATGATCGATGAAGCTGTCATGAAAAAAGTTTCAATGAAAACAGTAACAAGATTTTCGTATGAAAAGTTTTCTGAATATAAACAACAGATGAACTTAAAACACATGTATTAAACCTTTGAATTACAAAATTAAGGAAAGAAGGACTAGTCATCCGCAAATTTTTCTGATCAATTAACATTCACAATAAGTTCAAAATATTGCCTGATTTGGAGGTTCAGATGTTTGAAACTAGAGTTTCTGAATATAACTTCATCATCACACATTGTACATTTTTATTTTTCCCGACAATTTCTATTTCTGTTTTTATTAATTACCACTGATGTTTATATTATTTGTATATTCTAGATAATTATCTATATTTTTATTAAGATTTTCCTGATTAAATCTGTGTGAAGAAATATGTTCTCGGTTTTCCTAATAAATGAATGCATTAATCGAAACAATTTTTTCTTCAAGATATTTATATTAATTTTGCGCACTAGTTGTAGGGAACAGCGTGTTATCGTTTGAAATTTTCAAATTCTGAACAGAAAATGATTTCAGATGACTAGGTGGGACCCACTGAAGAAGAGTTCTAGGTCAGAAGTAATTCTTTTCTTACGTGAGCATTGTAACTTGTGGAGTTTACTTGGATCTTCAACGTTAAAGCCACTCCAGGTCTTTCTTCGTCTTCCAAACCACAATTGCCACTTTTGAATCGGTAAAACCGGTGACACATTCGTTCAGCTAGGCATGGTCACCATAAACATCTACTAAAACACGATTCAATTAGGCAGCCTTTTGTTCACAATGAAGTGAAACTTCCCACAAGAACAAATTATTCAGTACAAAAAAATGACATCTCCAGAGTTCACAGAAACTATTTCACTTCAGCGCATATGACAGGTACTGAAAAGAAAACGTAATTATGACACTTAAAAAACGAAGGTGTTGCCGGATGAAACAATGAAATAACAAACTAGCAGCGACCTCTGATATCAAAACAGCAAGATCTTATTTATACCTATAATATATAATATATGGAAACAATTTCCATTCCCACTTCTATAAACATTTTTCGTTTCGAGCGGTTTCAGGGGAATTGAGATGGTCACTGAAATTATAATTTGTATATAAATTCATTCAGATACATTAACATGCCGATATCTTCTGATAACTTGGTCATATCAAATTCATTATTTTATGCTGTATCCTGTATTCTTGAAAAAAATTTCTGTTGAAGTTAATTTTAATTTGCATGAAATTTGCACAAAAATACGTTTTGCGCTACTTCATAATACCATTTTGCTGTATAAAAAAATCAGAGAACATTTTCGAATTATTCAAAAAACAATCAAGAAATAATAACCAGTAAAGAAAAAGATGTAGCAGAACTAAATTAATTTCATGCTATTTAAATTCTACAGGTTGGAACCAAATTTTCAACATTGAATAACATATCCATTCGGACGGACGATAACTTTCTAGAACGCGTGCGCAAAAAAGTACAAGAGAAGTTATTTCTTCATATTTTTCTGAATCATTTATAATAATCTCATCACTAGTTCTCACATTTCTACGCTTATATTTTTTTGTCTATATTTAAATTCACATGGTTTTTATGCGGATTACGGACTTAAATGTTTGACTTAGCTTCCAATATTATGAGTGTGGAGAGCTCGTGAACGGAAGTTCCGGGTTCGAATCCTGTTCAGGCGGAAAATAAATTTTCGAGTTGGACGGGTGTCTGCCACCATTTCACTGGTGGGTCAAAAATTAACAGTGCTGTGACCTAAAGTGGCCCAAGATCGCAGTAACAGAGCCTATCCAGAACACAACTGAACTCCAAACTCGCACAAGCTGAAAAAAGCTTTTGAGGGATCTTCACGGAAGATCTAGGAGTATCAGGATAATAATAATAATAATGTGATGTCACGTTAGATAATGAATTTACTGCTCATGCGCAATTCAATTCTCGAGTAAATACGTACCTCATTTAAGACTAGGGATATCTACGAATGTAATCATAGAAATAGTGTTAGTGTTAGTATTATTATAACTAGTCAACAATAGTATAAAAGCTGCAATAATATTTTATCAATCTAAATTGATTTAAAATATTCTGAATGCTATAAACCAAATATGATATTGTGATTTGTTTCATAAATAAACCGCATGAGCTAAAAGGAAAAGGAATAACAAAATGAAGAGAGTAAATTCCAATAGTCTGTGCAATAACATAGATATTATATAGATTTCTTTTCATATAGTTATGTAAAGAGAAACTTATATAAGGAAGTATTCTGTTTTGTACTGTGTACGTACGATCGGTTAGAAACAAGTAGTAAAGAAATTTTATTGAAGTAAATATTCGAGAGAAAGGTAAGTAATTGAGTTTTCGAATTGTAAATATATGATGCGAGTAGTTTTCAATATATAAAAATAATGGAATGAACAATCAGGGATTGCACAATATGTGAGTGAACATGATAAACAGCGACCAGTATTTGTCACCAATATAATTTCTGTAGCAGTCTGCTGTCAAAAATTAATATAAGTATTATTTTGTAGAATCTTTCAGAATCGGCCGATTTCAGGTTGAACAAAGATACCTTTTTTCCGCTTTGTTTCCGAAAAACGATTATTCCGAATGTTATTTGTGTCATTTGAATTTGTATCGTCAAATAATTGTTCGAATATTTCAAATTTTTTGTATATTTTGTTATATTTCTTTTATCAAGTAAAAAGCCTTTTGCTATTTTATCAAATATTTTAAGTTGAAATACAATTTCTTTCATCCCTTTTTTGCCGCAAAAGTTCATTTTGTAGAGAACAGTAAATTTTGTCGTAAATAAACTCAGCCTCGAAAATATCGAGAATCACAGAATTTCATAAAATAAGTACATTTATTATATTCCACGAGGTAAAGAATATTTTATTCTTTTCAGATATGAAATCGACCGCAATGAAAAGCAACTCACCCATGTCGAAAGAAAGTACTCTTGATCCTAGAGAGAACTATAGAGAGAAAGATGAAGCAAAAATGCCATTAAGTTATTTAGGAACACCTGTAAGACTGTTGAAGACTGTCATAACTAATGCCATAGATTATATAATGCCGAGAAATCACGAATCATCTGAAAAAGTTGAAATAACAGGGAAATCTCGTGACGAAGATGATAAAGTTGTTTCAGATAAAGAAGTTATAACAAAATTTGAAATAAACCAAGTACATGTGTCAGATATAAATGAAGAATCTAGTACATCTACCGATAGGGATAATCAATTCTCAGGAACGGCTTCAAAGGAAGAATTTTGGGAGGCAAAGATTAAAAAAATGAAACGCTTGTTAAACATCAGAAGAGAGAAGAAAGCGTTGATGTCGTGTATGGCAACTCTTGAAAAAATGAAATACATTCCCCCAGAATGTTTGGATCTACGGAAGAAAATATTAATGGTTAACGCAGTAAAGAATTGGGAGCATTTGTTGAATGAAGAAGGTGATGCTCCTGAAGTTAACAAAAGAACTGTTTCACAACGATATATAAGTGAAAGAATTGAAACAAGAAAGCTTCATTACTTGTCAAATAAAAATGCCGCACAAGAAAATACGCCTGCTTCTAAACCTAAATTCATGATGAATAGGTTGTCCATCGATTGACGCAAAAAAGGAACAGAAATAAGTGATTACGATCGATGACGCTGTTGTAAAAACAGAAAAAAGATTCTCATATGAAAATTTTTCTGAATATGAATGACAGAGAAATTAAAACACAAGTATTAAAACTTTGAATTACAAAATTAAGGAAAGAAGGACTAGCCATCCGAAAATTTTTCTGATCAATTTACATTCAAAATAAGTTCACGATATTGCCTGATTTGGAGATTCAAATGTTTAATAGAAGAGTTTAATCATCACACATTGTATATTTTTATATTTTCTGGGAATTTCTATTGTTGTATTTTATTCATTACCACTGATGTTCATATTATTTTTATATCCTTGATAATTATTTATATTTTATTAAGATTTTCCAGACTAAATCTCTATAAAGAGACTTGTACTTAGTTTTCCTAATAAATAAATGCATTAATCGAAATACTTTTTTCATTAAGATATTTATGTTATATTTGCGCATTAGTTCGGAGGAACAGCGTGCTATCGTTTGTAATTTCCAAATTTTGAACCGAAAATGATATCAGACGACTAGGTGAGACCCACTGATGAAGAGTTCGAGGTCAAATGTAATCCTGTTTATCCGTGAGCATTGTAACTTGTAGAGTTTAACCCCCTTGTGTAGTAGTGAATTTTCCTTCTATTAAAATTAGGAGTATAAATGATTTCGAGCGGGCTTTTGTCGAAAATTGAAGCTTCATTGTTAAAAATTGGTTAAAATTTGAATATTAAAACAAATTGAAATATGTTTATCTTCCACAATTTTAATTTCAAAAAATTTTTATTCAAAAAACTTTTAGAATTAAATTTATGTCTACACAAGCACCGCTTACATTTAATAGACGTATATAATCAAAACTCAATATATAATGTAAAATGGAATAAATAACCCAACATATATATGAAAGTAATAAAAATTAATAAATAAATATTTAAAGGAGACAAAATTTTGTTTCTGGTCTTACCTTTAAGAACACTAATTGCCTTTTAAAAACATGAACACACTTAAAGGACTTCTCAAAGAATATAATTTATTTGAAATATTTAATATATTTAAATATTCGAATAAATTATTTCAAAAATCTCTAAAAAATGTACACTATATCTTCAGAAAACAAATATAATTCTAGACAATCCCGTCTTCAGTCCTCATTTAATATTCCAAATATCAAAATCAAAAAACTAACCTATATCTCTCACGTGTTAAAAGACTAAAGCTTCGAAATACAGATGAACTATATAATTCAAGATTGATCTATGTTCTAACAAAATCAAAGAACAGTGTGAGTTATTTTAAGGTTTATTTGAATTCATTGACATTCCATAATGAGATTTATTGAAGCCAAAATATAATTATATATTATATATAAAATAAAATAGAAAGGCCTTTTACTTGATAGAAAAAATATAACAAAATTTGAGGACTGAAGACGGGATTGTCTAGAATTATATTTGTTTTTTGAAGATATAGTGCACATTTTTTAGAGATTTTTGAAATAATTTATTCGAATATTTAAATATATTAAATATTTCAAATAAATTATATTCTTTGAGAAGTCCTTTAAGTGTTTCATGTTTTTAAAAGGCAATTAGTGTTCTTAAAGGTAAGACCAGAAACAAAATTTTGTCTCCTTTAAATATTTATTTATTAATTTTAATTACTTTCGTATATCTGTTGGGTTATTTATTCCATTTGACATTATATACTGAGTTTTGATTATATACGTCTATTAAATGTAAGCAGTGCTTGTGTAGACATAAATTTAATTCTAAAATGTTTTTGAATAAAAATTTTTTTTGAAATTAAAATTGTAGAAGATAAACATATTTCAATTTGTTTTAATATTCAGATTTTATTATATTTCTTCTATCAAGTAAAAGGCCTTTCTTTTTTATTTTATATATAATATATTATAATTATATTTTGGCTTCAATAAATCTCATTTTGGAATGTCAATGAATTTAAATAAACCTTGAAATAACTCACACGGTTCTTTGATTTTGTTAGAACATAGATCAATCTTGAATTATATAGTTGATCTGTATTTCGAAGCTTTAGTCTTTTAACACGTGAGAGATATAGGTTAGTTTTTTGATTTTGATATTTGGAATATTAAATGAGGATTGAAGACGGGATTGTCTAGAATTATATTTGTTTTTTGAAGATATAGTGCACATGTTCTAGAGATTTTTGAAATAATTTATTCGAATATTTAAATATATTAAATATTTCAAATAAATTATATTCTTTGAGAAGTCCTTTAAGTGTGTTCATGTTTTTAAGAGGCAATTAGTGTTCTTAAAGATAAGAACAGAAACAAAATTTTGTCTCCTTTAAATATTTATTTATTAATTTCAATTACTTTTATATATCTGTTGGGTTATTTATTCCATTTGACATTATATATTGAGTTTTGATTATATAGGTACGTCTATTAAATGTAAGCGGTGCTTGTGTAGACATAAATTTAATTCTAAAAGTTTTTTGAATGAAAATTTTTTTGAAATTAAAATTGTAGAAGATAAACATATTTCAATTTGTTTTAATATTCAAATTTTGTTATATTTCTTCTATCAAGTAAAAGGTTTTTCTATTTTAAAAATTGATTATACATTCAAAGTTCAAAGTATTGTTCGTCGATACATTAACATGCAGATATATTACATGATAACTTGGTCATATCAAATTCATTATTTTAAGCTGTATCCTGAATTCTTGAAAAAAATTCCTGGTGAAGTTAATTTTAATTTGCATGAAATTTGTCTAAAAATATGTTTTGCGCTACTTCATAATATCATTTTTCTGTTTAAACAAATTCAGAGATATTTTCGAATTATTCAAAAAACAATTAAGAAATAAAATCTAGTGAAGAAAGAGATATAGCAGAACTAAATTAATTTCATGCACGTTTAAATTTCTACAGGATGGAAACAAGTTTTCAAAATTGAATAACATATACATTCTGACGGAATAATAACTGTCTAGAATGTGTGCGCAAAAAAGTACAAGAGGGGTTATTTCTTCATATTTTTCTGAGTCATTTATAATAATCTCAGCAGTAGTTCTCACATTTCTTCGCTTTTGTTTTTATTTGAATCCACATGGCTTTAATGGGGATTACTGCATTAAATGTTTGAGTTAGCTTCCAATGACCTGCCACCATTTCACTGCTGGGTCAAAAATTAACAGTGCTGTGACCTAAAGTGGCGCTTGATCGCAGTAACAAAGCCTTCCCAGAACACAACTGAACTGCTAACATGCACAAGATGAAAAAAGCTACTGAGGGATCTTCACGGAAGATGTAGGAGTATCAGGAAAATAATAATAATGTGATGTCACGTTTGATAATGAATTAACTGCAAATGCGCAATTCAATTCTCAGGTAATTACGCACCTCATTTAATACTAGGGATATCTACGAATGTAATCATAGAAATTAGTATAAGTTTTATTATAACAAGTCAACAATATTATAAAATCTATAATAATATTTTATCAATCTAAATTGATATAAAATATTCTTGATTCTCGTATGAAAGTTTTTCTGAATATGGACGACAGAGAAATTAAAACACAAGTATTAAAACTTTGAATTACTAAATTAAAGAAAGTAGGACTAGCTATACGAGAATTTTTCTGACCAATTTACATTCAAAATAAGTTCATGATATTGCCTGATTTGGAATTTCAAATGTGTAATACAGGAGTTTCATCATCACACATTGTATATGTTATATTTTCTGGGAATTTCTATTTTTCTATTTAATTCATCACCAATAATGTTTATATTATTTTTATATCCTTGATAATTATCTATATTGTATTAATATTTTCCTGACTAAATCTGTGTAAAGAGCCTTAGTTTTCGTAATAAATAAATGCAGTAATCGAAACAATTTTTAAATTAAGATATTTATGTTATTTTTGCGCACTAGTTCTAGGGAACAGCGTGCTATCGTTGGTAGTTTCCAAATTTTGAACAGAAAATGATTTCAGATGACTAGGTGGGACCCACTGAAGAAGAGTTCTAGGTCAGAAGTAATTCTGTTCTTCAGTGAGCTTTGTAACTTGTGGAATTTAACCACCTTGTGTAGTAGTGAATTTTCTTTCTATTAATATTAGAAGCAAAAATGATTTCGAGCGGGTTTTTGTCGAAAATTGAAGCTTTATTGTGAAAAATTGGTTATACATTCCAGTGGCGGCTCGTGGTACTTAAAACAGGTGAGGCCCGAAGAAGGAATAAATTTGTACGTCACCTTGGTGCTTAGACACTTGAGGTAATATTCCTTGACGCGTTGACCTTTTATATGGAGGTCATCGCCAATAGGCCTACTAAAACCATAAAAAAACCTTCAAACTCTATAACTTATAACAAGAACTAATAATTAAAAAACAAAACATTGTGTATATATAACATTAACAAATATAACGTTTTCTGCAAGTACAATGAAAAGTTAAAAAGACGAAAGAATTTCCTTATTATAAATACATATTATGTACATAGATACAAAAAATCATAAGTAACAAATAAGGAAGCCATTGCTGCTTATTTGTTATTTACTTGAATAAAATAAAAACCGATTTAAAAACATGTTTCATCATATTTTACTTTTTGTACATCAAGTCTATTCGACGGTTTTTTGAAATTGCAAATTTATGTATAATATATTCATGAAATTAGGGATCCTCACTAACACTTTGTTACTATTCCTTTTTCTATAGCCAAGATTGACAAACCTGTTAGGCGCTCTGGTGTCATCGTATTTCTTGAATACGTTTTTATGCGTTTAAGACACGAAAAATTTCTTTCGACCGAAACACTTGTAGCAGGAATAGTTAACAACAGGCAAAACAGCTTGTATGTTTAATTTTAAATTTCTTGTATATAATCTCTAATATTTGCTGAACGTCTAGATTATAAAACTGTTCTTCCCTGTATGGAACACTAAGTTTGTATATTCAGTAAATTTGGAAGAATCTACTAACGAAAGAAAATTTAAATCGTGTCAAACGGTGTTACAATCTCGGAGATGTGCGCGCTCTAAGCCCAATTTCATGGGCCTCAATCCGTTCGAAAATTTCCGTATTAGGCCCATCAAGTGCTACTAAAGCGGTGGGGGTGCGTGGCAAGTAGCAGGACGTTCGACTAGCGAACTAGAGCATGGTCACCATAAAGATCTACTAAAATACGATTCAATTCGGCAGCCTTTTTGTTCATATTGAAATAAAACTTCCCACAAGAACAAATTATTCGGTAAAAAAAATGACATTTCCAGAGCTTCACTTCAGCTCATATGACATATACTGAAAGGAAAACGTAATAAGGACACTTAAAAAATGAAGGTGTTGCCGAATGAAACAATGAAATATCAAACTAGTAGCGACCACTGATATCAAAACAGTAAGATCTTATTTATACCTATAATATATAATATATGGAAAAAATTTCCATTTCCACTTCTTTGAACATTTTTCGTTTCGAACGGTTTCAAAGAAAGTGAGGAGGTCACTGAAATTATAAATTTTATATAAATTCATTCAGATACATTAACTTGTAGATATATTAGATGATAACTTAGTAATATCAAATTCATTATTTTAAGCTGTATCCCGTATTCTTGAAAAAAATTCCTGGTGAAGTTAATTATAATTTGCATGAAATTTGCACAAAAATATGTTTTGCGCTACTTCATAAAACAATTTTTGGTTAAAAAAAATTCAAAAACATTTTCGAATTATTCAAAAAACAATTAAGAAATAATATCCAGTAAAAAAAAAGAAATAGCAGAACTAAATTCATTTCATACATGTTTAAATTCTACAGGATGGAACCAAATTGTCAAAACTGAATAACATATACGTTCGGACGGAATAATAACTCTCTAGAACGTGTGCGCAAAAAAGTACAAGGGGGGGTTATTTCTTCATATTTTTCTGAGTCATTTATTATAATCTCAGCAGTAGTTCTCCTATTTCTTCGCTGTTGTTTTTATTTGAATCCACATGGCTTTAATGGGGATTACTGCATTAAATGTTTGAGTTAGCTTCCAATGACCTCCCACCATTTCACTGCTGGGTCAAAAATTAACAGTGCTGTGACCTAAAGTGGCGCTTGATCGCAGTAACAAAGCCTTGCCAGAACATAACTGAACTCCAAACTCGCACAAGCTGAAAAAAGCTTCTGAGGGATCTTCACGGAAGATGTAGCACTATCAGGAAAATAATAATAATGTGATGTCACGTTTGATAATGAATTAACTGCCCATGCGCAATTCAATTCTCAGGTAATTACGTACCTCATTTAATACTAGGGATATCTACGAATGTCATCATAGAAATTAGTATTAGTATTATTATAACAAGTCAACAATATTATAAAATCTATAATAATATTTTATCAATCTAAATTGATATAAAATATTCTGAATGCCATAAACCAAATATGATATTCTCATTAATTTGGTAAATAAAACACTTGAGCCAAAAGAAAAAAGAAGAAGAAAATGAAGAAGAAGAAGAATAACAATAGTCTGTGCAATAATATCGAAATACTATATAGATTGGTTAGCTTTTCATATAGTAATGTATAGAGAAACTTATATAACGAAGTATTCTGTTTAGTGCAGTGTACATACGATCGGTTAGAAACAAGTTATACCGAAATTTTATTGAAATAAATAGTCGAAATAGAGGTAAGTAATTAAGTTTTCAAATGGTAAATATATGATGCGAGTAGATTTCATTGATAATAATAATATAATAATAATGGAATAAACAATGAAGAATTGCACAGTATGTGACTGAACATGATAAACAGCGACCACTATTTATAACTCATAATTGTTGTTGTACTTATCTGTTGTCAAAAGCTAATATAAGTATTATTTTGTAGAATGTTTAACAATTGGCCGATCTCAGATTTAAAACAAATACCTTTTTTCCGCTCTGTTTACATAAACGAAAAGCGATTATTCCGAATGTTTTATGTGTTTTGAATTTGTATCGTCAAATAATCGTTCAAATATTTTAAGTTGAAATATAATTTCTTTCCACCAATTTTTTCAGTAAAAGTTCATTTTGTAGAGAACAGTAAATTTAGTCACAATTAAACTCATCCTCGAAAATATCGAGAGTCGCAAATTACATAAAATAAGTACATTTATTATCTTCGGTAAAAAAATATTTTATTCTTTTCAGATATGTCATCGACCGGAATGGAATGCAACTCACCTATGTCGAAGGAAAGTTCTCTTGATCCTAGAGAGAACTATAGAGAGAAAGATGAAGCAAAAATGCCATTAAGTTATTTAGGAACACCTGTAAGACTGTTGAAGTCTGTCATAACTAATGCCATAGATTATATAATGCCGAGAATTCACGGATCATCTGAAAAAGTTGAAATAACGGGGAAATCTCGTGACGAAGATGAAAAAGTTGTTTCAGACAAAAAAGCGATAACAAAATTTGAAAAAAAGCGAGAAAGTGTGTCAGATATAAGTGAAGAATCTAGCACATCTACCAATAGGAATAATCAATTCTTAGGAACGCCTTCAAATGAAGAATTTTGGGAGAATAAGATTAAAAATATTAAACGCTTGTTAAACATCAGAAGAGAGAAGAAAGTGTTGTTGTCGTGTATAGCAACACTTGAGAAAATGAAATACGTTCCTCCAGAATGTTTGGATATACGAAAGAGAACGTTAATGGCAAACACAGTAAAGAATTGGAAGCATTTGTTGAATGAAAAATGTGATGCTCCCGAACTTAACGAAAGAGCTGTTTCACAACGATATGTAAGTGAAAGAATTAAAACAAGAAAACAACATTATTTGTCACATAAAAATGCCGCAAAAGAGAATACGCCTGTTTCAAAACGGAAATTCATGACGAACAGTCCATCGGTTGTTTCAGACAAAAAAGCGATAACAAAAATTGAAAAAAAGCAAGAACATGTATCAGATATAAATGAAGAATCTATTACATCTACCGCTAGGGATAATCAATTCTCAGGAACGCCTCCAAAGGAAGAATTTTGGGAAACAAAGATTCAAAAAATGAAACGCTTGTTGAACATCAGAAGAGAGAAGAAAGCGTTGTTGTCGTATATGGCAACACTTGAGAAAATGAAATACGTCCCTCCTGAATATTTGGATCTACGAAAGAAAACATTAATGGCAAACACAGTAAAGAATTGGGAACATTTGTTGAATGAAGAAGGTGATGCTCCCGAAGTTAACCAAAGAGCCGTTTCACAACGATATATAAGTGAAAGAATTGAAACAAGAAAACAAAATTACTTGTCACATAAAAATGCCGCACCAGAAAATACGCCTGTTTCAAAACGGAAATTCAGGATGAACAGTTCATCGATTGACGCAAAAAGAGAACATAAATAAGTGACTTACGATCGATGAAGCTGTAGTGAAGACAGAAAAAAATCTGAAAATTTTTCTGAATATGAACGACAGAAAAATTAATGCACAAGTATTCAAACTTTGAATTACAAAATTAAGGAAAGTAGGACTAGCCATCCGAAAATTTTTCTGATCAATTTACATTTAAAATAAGTTCACAATATTGCCTTATGTGAAGATTCAAATGTTTAATACAAGAGTGTCATCATCACATATTGTACAATTGTATATTTTTATATTTTCTGGGAATTTAAATTTTTCAAATTTTTTTTTATTACCACTGATGTATATATTATTTTTATGTCCTTAATAATTATTTATATTTTATTAATATTTTCCTGACTAAATCTCTTTAAAGAGCCATGTACTTAGTTTTCCTAATAAATAAATTCATTTATCAAAACACTTTTTTCATTAAGATATTTATGTTATTTTTGAGCACTAGTTCTAGGGAACATCGTGCTATTGTTTGTAATTTCCAAATTTTGAACCGAAAATAATTTCAGATGACTAGGTGGGACCCACTGAAGAAGAGTTCTAGGTCAGAAGTAATTCTGTTCTTCCGTGAGCATTTTAACTTGTGGAGTTCAACCCCCTTGTGTAGTAGTGAATTTTCCTTCTATTAATATTAGGAGTATAAATGACTTCGAGTTGGCTTTTGTCGAAAATTGAAGCTTTATGGTGAAAACTTGGTTATACATTCAAAGTTCAAAGTATTGTTCGTCGATAGTCACTACGTTTTTTCCATTGCTTTTAAACGATGGCAAATGGCGGGTTTAGTAACTCCCAAGTATTTTTGAGAGTTGCTAGTGCGTTTGTGATAGATCTTCAACGTTGGTGCCACTCCGGGTCTTTCTTCGTCTTCCCATCCACAATTGCTACTTTTGAATCGGTGAAACCGGTGACACATTCTTTCAGCTAGAGCATGGTCACCATAAAGATCTACTAAAATACGATTCAATTCGGCAGCCTTTTTGTTCACATTGAAGTAAAACTTCCCACAAGAACAAATTATTCGGTACAAAAAATGACATTTCCAGAGTGGAACCAAATTTTCAAAATTGAATAACATATACATTCGAACGGAATAATAACTTTCTAGAACGCGTGAGCAAAAAAGTACAAGATAGGTTTTTTCTTCATATTTTTATCTTATCAGTAGTTCTCACATTTCTACGCTTTTATTTATGTTTAAATACACATTTTTTTTATGGAGATTACTGAATTAAAGGTTTGACTTAGCTTCCAATGTGATGTGTTTGATAAGTGAGATTTTTTTAAATTTACTGCTCATGCGCAATTCAATTCTCAGGTAATTACGTATCTCATTTACGACTAGCGATATCTACGAATGTAATCATAGAAATTAGTGGTAGTAGTGTTAGTGTTAGTATTATTATAACTAGTCAACAATCATATAAAAGCTATAATAATATTTTATCAATTTAAAATATTCTGAATGCCATAAACCAACTTTGGTATTCTCAGTTGTTTGGTGAATAAACCGCATGAGCTAAAAGGAAAAAGAAGAAGAAAATGAAGAAAAAGAATAATTCCAATAGTCTGTGCAATAATATCGAAATACTATATGGATTACTTTTCATATAGTTATGTATAGAGAAACTTATGTAACGAAGTATTCTGTTTGTGCAGTGTAAATACGATCGGTTAGCAACAAGTGATAAAGAAATTTTATTGAATTACATATTCGAAAGAGAGGTGAGTAATTGAGTTTTCAAATAGTAAATATATGATGCGAGTATGTTTTCAATGTTGATATTTATATAATAATAATGGAATAAACAATCAAGGATTGCACAATATGTGAGGTAACATGTTAAACAGCGACCAGTATTTCTCACTCATATAATTTTTGTAGCTATCTGCTGTCAAAAACTAATATAAGTATTATTTTGTAGAATGTTCCACAATTGGCCGATCTCAGATTTAAAACAAATACCTTTTTTCCGCTTTGTTTACATAAACGAAAACATATTATTCTGAATGTTAATTGTGACTTTTGAATTTCGCAGAATTTTCTGTCCATGTGTTTGTATTTCCTTTGCTCTTCAAAGGATTCGAACATTGAATAGGCATACATACCTGATGAAAATTCATAATGAATTGGTACAAAAATTCTCACATACAATATCAACTTCACGTACATAAATAGAAAAATACTGTTATTCATATGGCTTATGATATTTATCTTAATGTACTGTTTCAGTTAATATTTAATGTATTCTGTAATGTTGTACCTAATATTTTGAACCTGTTCACATCGTTGAAACCATATAAATAACAGAAACCTTCTATAATATAAATATTTTAAAAAATTTTAAACAATTTTAAAAAATTAGCCTTCTACATATTTAACTCCAAAAGATTATATTCAATGATTATAACTTCTGAAAATAAATTAAAATAATGTCGTATAAGTACCACTTATATCATGACATAAAATAAACATTCATTATAAGATATCCAAATGGTATAACAAAATCCAATAAACAAAAATTATTAACTAAAATCCTATAAATTAAACATTTTGAATAGACAAAATTTTGTTTCTGCTTATCAATCCTATGAAAACCAATATCTTTCAAGAATATCCAACATAATCCTAAGAATTTTATCACAAAACTATCTTACTTAGACTATTCAATATTATTGGATATCTAACCAAGGTACTTTATACAAAAACTCAAGATATGCAAAACATTACTGAAAAACAAGTTTTAAAATCGACTTTGCTCATCAGTATTCAAATATTCATATTCAATAAATATAAAATCAATTAATAACACATATTTAAACTCACCCTTCGCCTTCGAGAAAAAGTTCTATTTAAAAATGAGAACCTTAAATAGGTATCCAATACAGACAGAAATATCTCTGTGGTTTAACCTGATCTAGAAGATTGAAAGATAAATTTAATGGCCTTTGCTATAACACAAGGACTATCTGTATGAATGTTTGGGTAAACCATATAATTATATATTATAAATAAAATAACGTAAATAGAGGTCATTCTTGATAGAAGGTATATAAAATAATATAAATATTTTAAAAAATTTTAAACAATTTTAAAAAATTAGCCTTCTACATATTTAACTCCAAAAGATTATATTCAATGATTATAACTTCTGAAAATAAATTAAAATAATGTCGTATAAGTACCACTTATATCATGACATAAAATAAACATTCATTATAAGATATCCAAATGGTATAACAAAATCCAATAAATAAAAATTATTAACTAAAATCCTATAAATTAAACATTTTGAATAGACAAAATTTTGTTTCTGCTTATCAATTCTATGAAAACCAATATCTTTCAAGAATATCCAACATAATCCTAAAAATTTTATCACAAAACTATCTTACTTAGACTATTCAATATTATTGGATATCTAACCAAGGTACTTTATACAAAAACTCAAGATATGCAAAACATTACTGAAAAACAAGTTTTAAAATCGACTTTGCTCATCAGTATTCAAATATTCATATTCAATAAATATAAAATCAATTAATAACACATATTTAAACTCACCCTTCGTCTTCGAGAAAAAGTTCTATTTAAAAATGAGAACCTTAAATAGGTATCCAATACAGACAGAAATATCTCTGTGGTTTAACCTGATCTAGAAGATTGAAAGATAAATTTAATGGCCTTTGCTATAACACAAGGACTATCTGTATGAATGTTTGGGTAAACCATATAATTATATATTATAAATAAAATAACGTAAATAGAGGTCATTCTTGATAGAAGGTATATAAAATAATATAAATATTTTAAAAAATTTTAAACAATTTTAGAAAATCAGCCTTCTACATATTTAACTCCAAAAGATTATATTCAATGATTATAACTTCTGAAAATAAATTAAAATAATGTCGTATAAGTACCACTTATATCATGACATAAAATAAACATTCATTATAAGATATCCAAATGGTATAACAAAATCCAATAAATAAAAATTATTAACTAAAATCCTATAAATTAAACATTTTGAATAGACAAAATTTTGTTTCTGCTTATCAATTCTATGAAAACCAATATCTTTCAAGAATATCCAACATAATCCTAAGAATTTTATCACAAAACTATCTTACTTAGACTATTCAATATTATTGGATATCTAACCAAGGTACTTTATACAAAAACTCAAGATATGCAAAACATTACTGAAAAACAAGTTTTAAAATCGACTTTGCTCATCAGTATTCAAATATTCATATTCAATAAATATAAAATCAATTAATAACACATATTTAAACTCACCCTTCGTCTTCGAGAAAAAGTTCTATTTAAAAATGAGAACCTTAAATAGGTATCCAATACAGACAGAAATATCTCTGTGGTTTAACCTGATCTAGAAGATTGAAAGATAAATTTAATGGCCTTTGCTATAACACAAGGACTATCTGTATGAATGTTTGGGTAAACCATATAATTATATATTATAAATAAAATAACGTAAATAGAGGTCATTCTTGATAGAAGGTATATAAAATAATATAAATATTTTAAAAAATTTTGAACAATTTTAAAAAATTAGCCTTCTACATATTTAACTCCAAAAGATTATATTCAATGATTATAACTTCTGAAAATAAATTAAAATAATGTCGTATAAGTACCACTTATATCATAACCTTCTGTTATTATTTAGTACCTGAAGATGATATTGTATATCGAAACACGTCATACTTAATGAAAATTTGTGAAAATCTCAAATTTTGTTTATTGAATTAAATAATTATTTCTATTCTTTTCAGATATGTCATCGACCGCAATGGGATGCAATTCACCCAAGTCAAAGGAAAGTACTCCTGATCATAGAGAGAAAGATGAAGCAATAATTCCATTAAGTAATTTAGGAACAACTGTAAGACAGTTGAAAACTTTCGTCATGAATTTTATAGATAATATGGTGCCAAAAATTCAGGAATCATTTAAAAAGAATAAAAACATGGGGCCATCTCGTGACGAAGAAAATAAAGTTATTTCAGACAAAAAGGCAATAACAAAAATTGAAAAAAAGCAAGCACATGAGACAGATATAATTGAAGAATCTATTACATCTACCGATAGGGAAAATCAATTCTCAGGAACGTCTTCAAATGAAAAAAGAAGGGAAAAAAGGATTGATATGCTATTACGCTTGTTAAACATTCAAAGAGAGAAGGATGCGCTGTTGTCGTGTATTGCAAAACTTGAGAAAATGGAATACGTTCCTCCAGAATGTTTGGATCTACGGAAGAAAACATTAATGGCAAACACAGTAAAGAATTGGGAGCATTTGTTGAATGAAAAAGGTGATGCTCTCGAAGTTAACAAAAGAGCTGTTTCACAACGATATATAAGTGAAAGAAATGAAACAAGAAAGCAACATACAAATCCCGCACAAGAAAATACGCCTGTTTCAAAACGAAAATTCATGATGAACAGGTTGTCCCACGGTTGACGCAAAAATGGAACAGAAGTAATTGACTTAAGATCGATGGAGCTGGTGTGAAAACAGAAAGAAAGATTCTCGTATGAAAGTTTTTCTGAATATGGACGACAGAGAAATTAAAACACAAGTATTAAAACTTTGAATTACTAAATTAAAGAAAGTAGGACTAGCCATACGAGAATTTTTCTGACCAATTTACATTCAAAATAAGTTCATGATATTGCCTGATTTGGAATTTCAAATGTGTAATACAGGAGTTTCATCATCACACATTGTATATGTTATATTTTCTGGGAATTTCTATTTTTCTATTTAATTCATCACCAATAATGTTTATATTATTTTTATATCCTTGATAATTATCTATATTGTATTAATATTTTCCTGACTAAATCTGTGTAAAGAGCCTTAGTTTTCGTAATAAATAAATGCAGTAATCGAAACAATTTTTAAATTAAGATATTTATGTTATTTTTGCGCACTAGTTCTAGGGAACAGCGTGCTATCGTTGGTAATTTCCAAATTTTGAACAGAAAATGATTTCAGATGACTAGGTGGGACCCACTGAAGAAGAGTTCTAGGTCAGAAGTAATTCTGTTCTTCAGTGAGCTTTGTAACTTGTGGAATTTAACCACCTTGTGTAGTAGTGAATTTTCTTTCTATTAATATTAGAAGCAAAAATGATTTCGAGCGGGTTTTTGTCGAAAATTGAAGCTTTATTGTGAAAAATTGGTTATACATTCCAGTGGCGGCTCGTGGTACTTAAAACAGGTGAGGCCCGAAGAAGGAATAAATTTGTACGTCACCTTGGTGCTTAGACACTTGAGGTAATATTCCTTGACGCGTTGACCTTTTATATGGAGGTCATCGCCAATAGGCCTACTAAAACCATAAAAAAACCTTCAAACTCTATATTATATAATATAATATATATAATATAACCTTATTATAATGACATATTATGTACATAGATACAAAAAATCATAAGTAACAAATAAGGAAGCCATTGCTGCTTATTTGTTATTCACTTGAATAAAATAAAAACCGATTTAAAAACATGTTTCATCATATTTTACTTTTTGTACATCAAGTCTATTCGACGGTTTTTTGAAATTGAAAATTTATGTATAATATATTCATGAAATTAGGGATCCTCACTAACACTTTGTTACTATTCCTTTTTCTATAGCCAAGATTGACAAACCTGTTAGGCGCTCTGGTGTCATCGTATTTCTTGAATACGTTTTTATGCGTTTAAGACACGAAAAATTTCTTTCGACCGAAACACTTGTAGCAGGAATAGTTAACAACAGGCAAAACAGCTTGTATGTTTAATTTTAAATTTCTTGTATATAATCTCTAATATTTGCTGAACGTCTAGATTATAAAACTGTTCTTCCCTGTATGGAACACTAAGTTTGTATATTCAGTAAATTTGGAAGAATCTACTAACGAAAGAAAATTTAAATTGTGTCAAACGGTGTTACAATCTCGGAGATGTGCGCGCTCTAAGCCCAATTTTATGGGCCTCAATCCGTTCGAAAATTTCCGTATTAGGCCCATCAAGTGCTACTAAAGCGGTGGGGGTGCGTGGCAAGTAGCAGGACGTTCGACTAGCGACTAGAGCATGGTCACCATAAAGATCTACTAAAATACGATTCAATTCGGCAGCCTTTTTGTTCATATTGAAATAAAACTTCCCACAAGAACAAATTATTCGGTAAAAAAAAATGACATTTCCAGAGCTTCACTTCAGCTCATATGACATATACTGAAAGGAAAACGTAATATGGACACTTAAAAAATGAAGGTGTTGCCGAATGAAACAATGAAATATCAAACTAGTAGCGACCACTGATATCAAAACAGTAAGATCTTATTTATACCTATAATATATAATATATGGAAAAAATTTCCATTTCCACTTCTTTGAACATTTTTCGTTTCGAACGGTTTCAAAGAAAGTGAGGAGGTCACTGAAATTATAAATTTTATATAAATTCATTCAGATACATTAACTTGTAGATATATTAGATGATAACTTAGTAATATCAAATTCATTATTTTAAGCTGCATCCCGTATTCTTGAAAAAAATTCCTGGTGAAGTTAATTATAATTTGCATGAAATTTGCACAAAAATATGTTTTGCGCTACTTCATAAAATAATTTTTGGTTAAAAAAAATTCAGAAACATTTTCGAATTATTCAAAAAACAATTAAGAAATAATATCCAGTAAAAAAAAAAGAAATAGCAGAACTAAATTCATTTCATACATGTTTAAATTCTACAGGATGGAACCAAATTGTCAAAACTGAATAACATATACGTTCGGACGGAATAATAACTCTCTAGAACGTGTGCGCAAAAAAGTACAAGGGGGGGTTATTTCTTCATATTTTTCTGAGTCATTTATTATAATCTCAGCAGTAGTTCTCCTATTTCTTCGCTGTTGTTTTTATTTGAATCCACATGGCTTTAATGGGGATTACTGCATTAAATGTTTGAGTTAGCTTCCAATGACCTCCCACCATTTCACTGCTGGGTCAAAAATTAACAGTGCTGTGACCTAAAGTGGCGCTTGATCGCAGTAACAAAGCCTTGCCAGAACATAACTGAACTCCAAACTCGCACAAGCTGAAAAAAGCTTCTGAGGGATCTTCACGGAAGATGTAGGACTATCAGGAAAATAATAATAATGTGATGTCACGTTTGATAATGAATTAACTGCCCATGCGCAATTCAATTCTCAGGTAATTACGTACCTCATTTAATACTAGGGATATCTACGGATGTCATCATAGAAATTAGTTTTAGTATTATTATAAGAAGTCAAGTATATTATAAAATCTATAATAATATTTTATCAATCTAAATTGATATAAAATATTCTGAATGCCATAAACCAAATATGATATTCTCATTAATTTGGTAAATAAAACACTTGAGCCAAAAGAAAAAAGAAGAAGAAAATGAAGAAGAAGAAGAATAACAATAGTCTGTGCAATAATATCGAAATACTATATAGATTGGTTAGCTTTTCATATAGTAATGTATAGAGAAACTTATATAACGAAGTATTCTGTTTAGTGCAGTGTACATACGATCGGTTAGAAACAAGTTATACCGAAATTTTATTGAAATAAATAGTCGAAATAGAGGTAAGTAATTAAGTTTTCAAATGGTAAATATATGATGCGAGTAGATTTCATTGATAATAATAATATAATAATAATGGAATAAACAATGAAGAATTGCACAGTATGTGACTGAACATGATAAACAGCGACCACTATTTATAACTCATAATTGTTGTTGTACTTATCTGTTGTCAAAAACTAAAATAAGTATTATTTTGTAGAATGTTTAACAATTGGCCGATCTCAGATTTAAAACAAATACCTTTTTTCCGCTCTGTTTACATAAACGAAAAGCGATTATTCCGAATGTTTTATGTGTTTTGAATTTGTATCGTCAAATAATCGTTCAAATATTTTAAGTTGAAATATAATTTCTTTCCACCAATTTTTTCAGTAAAAGTTCATTTTGTAGAGAACAGTAAATTTAGTCACAATTAAACTCATCCTCGAAAATATCGAGAGTCGCAAATTACATAAAATAAGTACATTTATTATCTTCGGTAAAAAAATATTTTATTCTTTTCAGATATGTCATCGACCGGAATGGAATGCAACTCACCTATGTCGAAGGAAAGTTCTCTTGATCCTAGAGAGAACTATAGAGAGAAAGATGAAGCAAAAATGCCATTAAGTTATTTAGGAACACCTGTAAGACTGTTGAAGTCTGTCATAACTAATGCCATAGATTATATAATGCCGAGAATTCACGGATCATCTGAAAAAGTTGAAATAACGGGGAAATCTCGTGACGAAGATGAAAAAGTTGTTTCAGACAAAAAAGCGATAACAAAATTTGAAAAAAAGCGAGAAAGTGTGTCAGATATAAGTGAAGAATCTAGCACATCTACCAATAGGAATAATCAATTCTTAGGAACGCCTTCAAATGAAGAATTTTGGGAGAATAAGATTAAAAATATTAAACGCTTGTTAAACATCAGAAGAGAGAAGAAAGTGTTGTTGTCGTGTATAGCAACACTTAAGAAAATGAAATACGTTCCTCCAGAATGTTTGGATCTACGAAAGAGAACGTTAATGGCAAACACAGTAAAGAATTGGAAGCATTTGTTGAATGAAAAATGTGATGCTCCCGAACTTAACGAAAGAGCTGTTTCACAACGATATGTAAGTGAAAGAATTAAAACAAGAAAACAACATTATTTGTCACATAAAAATGCCGCAAAAGAGAATACGCCTGTTTCAAAACGGAAATTCATGACGAACAGTCCATCGGTTGTTTCAGACAAAAAAGCGATAACAAAAATTGAAAAAAAGCAAGAACATGTGTCAGATATAAATGAAGAATCTATTACATCTACCGCTAGGGATAATCAATTCTCAGGAACGCCTCCAAAGGAAGAATTTTGGGAAACAAAGATTCAAAAAATGAAACGCTTGTTGAACATCAGAAGAGAGAAGAAAGCGTTGTTGTCGTATATGGCAACACTTGAGAAAATGAAATACGTCCCTCCTGAATGTTTGGATCTACGAAAGAAAACATTAATGGCAAACACAGTAAAGAATTGGGAACATTTGTTGAATGAAGAAGGTGATGCTCCCGAAGTTAACCAAAGAGCCGTTTCACAACGATATATAAGTGAAAGAATTGAAACAAGAAAACAAAATTACTTGTCACATAAAAATGCCGCACAAGAAAATACGCCTGTTTCAAAACGGAAATTCAGGATGAACAGTTCATCCATTGACGCAAAAGGGGAACATGTATAATTGACTTACGATCGATGAAGCTGTAGTGAAGACAGAAAAAAATCTGAAAATTTTTCTGAATATGAACGACAGAAAAATTAATGCACAAGTATTCAAACTTTGAATTACAAAATTAAGGAAAGTAGGACTAGCCATCCGAAAATTTTTCTGATCAATTTACATTTAAAATAAGTTCACAATATTGCCTTATGTGGAGATTCAAATGTTTAATACAAGATTTTCATCATCACATATTGTACAATTGTATATTTTTATATTTTCTGGGAATTTCAATTTTTTAAATTTTATTTATTACCACTGATGTATATATTATTTTTATGTCCTTAATAATTATTTATATTTTATTAATATTTTCCTGACTAAATCTCTTCAAAGAGCCATGTACTTAGTTTTCCTAATAAATAAATTCATTTATCAAAACACTTTTTTCATTAAGATATTTATGTTATTTTTGAGCACTAGTTCTAGGGAACATCGTGCTATTGTTTGTAATTTCCAAATTTTGAACCGAAAATAATTTCAGATGACTAGGTGGGACCCACTGAAGAAGAGTTCTAGGTCAGAAGTAATTCTGTTCTTCCGTGAGCATTTTAACTTGTGGAGTTCAACCCCCTTGTGTAGTAGTGAATTTTCCTTCTATTAATATTAGGAGTATAAATGACTTCGAGTTGGCTTTTGTCGAAAATTGAAGCTTTATGGTGAAAACTTGGTTATACATTCAAAGTTCAAAGTATTGTTCGTCGATAGTCACTACGTTTTTTCCATTGCTTTTAAACGATGGCAAATGGCGGGTTTAGTAACTCCCAAGTATTTTTGAGAGTTGCTAGTGCGTTTGTGATAGATCTTCAACGTTGGTGCCACTCCGGGTCTTTCTTCGTCTTCCCATCCACAATTGCTACTTTTGAATCGGTGAAACCGGTGACACATTCTTTCAGCTAGAGCATGGTCACCATAAAGATCTACTAAAATACGATTCAATTCGGCAGCCTTTTTGTCCACATTGAAGTAAAACTTCCCACAAGAACAAATTATTCGGTACAAAAAATGACATTTCCAGAGTGGAACCAAATTTTCAAAATTGAATAACATATACATTCGGGCGGAATAATAACTTTCTAGAACGCGTGAGCAAAAAAGTACAAGATAGGTTTTTTCTTCATATTTTTATCTTATCAGTAGTTCTCACATTTCTACGCTTTTATTTATGTTTAAATACACATTTTTTTTATGGAGATTACTGAATTAAAGGTTTGACTTAGCTTCCAATGTGATGTGTTTGATAAGTGAGATTTTTTAAAATTTACTGCTCATGCGCAATTCAATTCTCAGGTAATTACGTATCTCATTTACGACTAGCGATATCTACGAATGTAATCATAGAAATTAGTGGTAGTAGTGTTAGTGTTAGTATTATTATAACTAGTCAACAATCATATAAAAGCTATAATAATATTTTATCAATTTAAAATATTCTGAATGCCATAAACCAACTTTGGTATTCTCAGTTGTTTGGTGAATAAACCGCATGAGCTAAAAGGAAAAAGAAGAAGAAAATGAAGAAAAAGAATAATTCCAATAGTCTGTGCAATAATATCGAAATACTATATGGATTACTTTTCATATAGTTATGTATAGAGAAACTTATGTAACGAAGTATTCTGTTTGTGCAGTGTAAATACGATCGGTTAGCAACAAGTGATAAAGAAATTTTATTGAATTACATATTCGAAAGAGAGGTGAGTAATTGAGTTTTCAAATAGTAAATATATGATGCGAGTATGTTTTCAATGTTGATATTTATATAATAATAATGGAATAAACAATCAAGGATTGCACAATATGTGAGGTAACATGTTAAACAGCGACCAGTATTTCTCACTCATATAATTTTTGTAGCTATCTGCTGTCAAAAACTAATACAAATATTATTTTGTAGAATATTCCACAATTGGCCGATCTCAGATTTAAAACAAATACCTTTTTTCCGCTTTGTTTACATAAACGAAAACATATTATTCTGAATGTTAATTGTGACTTTTGAATTTCGCAGAATTTTCTGTCCATGTGTTTGTATTTCCTTTGCTCTTCAAAGGATTCGAACATTGAATAGGCATACATACCTGATGAAAATTCATAATGAATTGGTACAAAAATTCTCACATACAATATCAACTTCACGTACATAAATAGAAAAATACTGTTATTCATATGGCTTATGATATTTATCTTAATGTACTGTTTCAGTTAATATTTAATGTATTCTGTAATGTTGTACCTAATATTTTGAACCTGTTCACATCGTTGAAACCATATAAATAACAGAAACCTTCTGTTATTATTTAGTACCTGAAGATGATATTGTATATCGAAACACGTCATACTTAATGAAAATTTGTGAAAATCTCAAATTTTGTTTATTGAATTAAATAATTATTTCTATTCTTTTCAGATATGTCATCGACCGCAATGGGATGCAATTCACCCAAGTCAAAGGAAAGTACTCCTGATCATAGAGAGAAAGATGAAGCAATAATTCCATTAAGTAATTTAGGAACAACTGTAAGACAGTTGAAAACTTTCGTCATGAATTTTATAGATAATATGGTGCCAAAAATTCAGGAATCATTTAAAAAGAATAAAAACATGGGGCCATCTCGTGACGAAGAAAATAAAGTTATTTCAGACAAAAAGGCAATAACAAAAATTGAAAAAAAGCAAGCACATGAGACAGATATAATTGAAGAATCTATTACATCTACCGATAGGGAAAATCAATTCTCAGGAACGTCTTCAAATGAAAAAAGAAGGGAAAAAAGGATTGATATGCTATTACGCTTGTTAAACATTCAAAGAGAGAAGGATGCGCTGTTGTCGTGTATTGCAAAACTTGAGAAAATGGAATACGTTCCTCCAGAATGTTTGGATCTACGGAAGAAAACATTAATGGCAAACACAGTAAAGAATTGGGAGCATTTGTTGAATGAAAAAGGTGATGCTCTCGAAGTTAACAAAAGAGCTGTTTCACAACGATATATAAGTGAAAGAAATGAAACAAGAAAGCAACATACAAACCCCGCACAAGAAAATACGCCTGTTTCAAAACGAAAATTCATGATGAACAGGTTGTCCCACGGTTGACGCAAAAATGAAACAGAAGTAATTGACTTAAGATCGATGGAGCTGGTGTGAAAACAGAAAGAAAGATTCTCGTATGAAAGTTTTTCTGAATATGGACGACAGAGAAATTAAAACACAAGTATTAAAACTTTGAATTACTAAATTAAAGAAAGTAGGACTAGCCATACGAGAATTTTTCTGACCAATTTACATTCAAAATAAGTTCATGATATTGCCTGATTTGGAATTTCAAATGTGTAATACAGGAGTTTCATCATCACACATTGTATATGTTATATTTTCTGGGAATTTCTATTTTTCTATTTAATTCATCACCAATAATGTTTATATTATTTTTATATCCTTGATAATTATCTATATTGTATTAATATTTTCCTGACTAAATCTGTGTAAAGAGCCTTAGTTTTCGTAATAAATAAATGCAGTAATCGAAACAATTTTTAATTAAGATATTTATGTTATTTTTGCGCACTAGTTCTAGGGAACAGCGTGCTATCGTTGGTAATTTCCAAATTTTGAACAGAAAATGATTTCAGATGACTAGGTGGGACCCACTGAAGAAGAGTTCTAGGTCAGAAGTAATTCTGTTCTTCAGTGAGCTTTGTAACTTGTGGAATTTAACCACCTTGTGTAGTAGTGAATTTTCTTTCTATTAATATTAGAAGCAAAAATGATTTCGAGCGGGTTTTTGTCGAAAATTGAAGCTTTATTGTGAAAAATTGGTTATACATTCCAGTGGCGGCTCGTGGTACATAAAACAGGTGAGGCCCGAAGAAGGAATAAATTTGTACGTCACCTTGGTGCTTAGACACTTGAGGTAATATTCCTTGACGCGTTGACCTTTTATATGGAGGTCATCGCCAATAGGCCTACTAAAACCATAAAAAACCTTCAAACTCTATATTATATAATATAATATATATAATATAACCTTATTATAAATACATATTATGTACATAGATACAAAAAATCATAAGTAACAAATAAGGAAGCCATTGCTGCTTATTTGTTATTTACTTGAATAAAATAAAAACCGATTTAAAAACATGTTTCATCATATTTTACTTTTTGTACATCAAGTCTATTCGACGGTTTTTTGAAACTGAAAATTTATGTATAATATATTCATGAAATTAGGGATCCTCACTAACACTTTGTTACTATTCCTTTTTCTATAGCCAAGATTGACAAACCTGTTAGGCGCTCTGGTGTCATCGTATTTCTTGAATACGTTTTTATGCGTTTAAGACACGAAAAATTTCTTTCGACCGAAACACTTGTAGCAGGAATAGTTAACAACAGGCAAAACAGCTTGTATGTTTAATTTTAAATTTCTTGTATATAATCTCTAATATTTGCTGAACGTCTAGATTATAAAACTGTTCTTCCCTGTATGGAACACTAAGTTTGTATATTCAGTAAATTTGGAAGAATCTACTAACGAAAGAAAATTTAAATCGTGTCAAACGGTGTTACAATCTCGGAGATGTGCGCGCTCTAAGCCCAATTTTATGGGCCTCAATCCGTTCGAAAATTTCCGTATTAGGCCCATCAAGTGCTACTAAAGCGGTGGGGGTGCGTGGCAAGTAGCAGGACGTTCGACTAGCGAAATAGAGCATGGTCACCATAAAGATCTACTAAAATACGATTCAATTCGGCAGCCTTTTTGTTCATATTGAAATAAAACTTCCCACAAGAACAAATTATTCGGTAAAAAAAAATGACATTTCCAGAGCTTCACTTCAGCTCATATGACATATACTGAAAGGAAAACGTAATAAGGACACTTAAAAAATGAAGGTGTTGCCGAATGAAACAATGAAATATCAAACTAGTAGCGACCACTGATATCAAAACAGTAAGATCTTATTTATACCTATAATATATAATATATGGAAAAAATTTCCATTTCCACTTCTTTGAACATTTTTCGTTTCGAACGGTTTCGAAGAAAGTGAGGAGGTCACTGAAATTATAAATTTTATATAAATTCATTCAGATACATTAACTTGTAGATATATTAGATGATAACTTAGTAATATCAAATTCATTATTTTAAGCTGCATTCCGTATTCTTGAAAAAAATTCCTGGTGAAGTTAATTATAATTTGCATGAAATTTGCACAAAAATATGTTTTGCGCTACTTCATAAAACAATTTTTGGTTAAAAAAAATTCAGAAACATTTTCGAATTATTCAAAAAACAATTAAGAAATAATATCCAGTAAAAAAAAAAGAAATAGCAGAACTAAATTCATTTCATACATGTTTAAATTCTACAGGATGGAACCAAATTGTCAAAACTGAATAACATATACGTTCGGACGGAATAATAACTCTCTAGAACGTGTGCGCAAAAAAGTACAAGGGGGGGTTATTTCTTCATATTTTTCTGAGTCATTTATTATAATCTCAGCAGTAGTTCTCCTATTTCTTCGCTGTTGTTTTTATTTGAATCCACATGGCTTTAATGGGGATTACTGCATTAAATGTTTGAGTTAGCTTCCAATGACCTCCCACCATTTCACTGCTGGGTCAAAAATTAACAGTGCTGTGACCTAAAGTGGCGCTTGATCGCAGTAACAAAGCCTTGCCAGAACATAACTGAACTCCAAACTCGCACAAGCTGAAAAAAGCTTCTGAGGGATCTTCACGGAAGATGTAGGACTATCAGGAAAATAATAATAATGTGATGTCACGTTTGATAATGAATTAACTGCCCATGCGCAATTCAATTCTCAGGTAATTACGTACCTCATTTAATACTAGGGATATCTACGAATGTCATCATAGAAATTAGTATTAGTATTATTATAATAAGTCAACAATATTATAAAATCTATAATAATATTTTATCAATCTAAATTGATATAAAATATTCTGAATGCCATAAACCAAATATGATATTCTCATTAATTTGGTAAATGAAACACTTGAGCCAAAAGAAAAAAGAAGAAGAAAATGAAGAAGAAGAAGAATAACAATAGTCTGTGCAATAATATCGAAATACTATATAGATTGGTTAGCTTTTCATATAGTAATGTATAGCGAAACTTATATAACGAAGTATTCTGTTTGGTGCAGTGTACATACGATCGGTTAGAAACAAGTTATACCGAAATTTTATTGAAATAAATAGTCGAAATAGAGGTAAGTAATTAAGTTTTCAAATGGTAAATATATGATGCGAGTAGATTTCATTGATAATAATAATATAATAATAATGGAATAAACAATGAAGAATTGCACAGTATGTAACTGAACATGATAAACAGCGACCACCATTTATAACTCATAATTGTTGTTGTACTTATCTGTTGTCAAAAACTAATATAAGTATTATTTTGTAGAATGTTTAACAATTGGCCGATCTCAGATTTAAAACAAATACCTTTTTTCCGCTCTGTTTACATAAACGAAAAGCGATTATTCCGAATGTTTTATGTGTTTTGAATTTGTATCGTCAAATAATCGTTCAAATATTTTAAGTTGAAATATAATTTCTTTCCACCAATTCTTTCAGTAAAAGTTCATTTTGTAGAGAACAGTAAATTTAGTCACAATTAAACTCATCCTCGAAAATATCGAGAGTCGCAAATTACATAAAATAAGTACATTCATTATCTTCGGTAAAAAAATATTTTATTCTTTTCAGATATGTCATCGACCGAAATGGAATGCAACTCACCTATGTCGAAGGAAAGTTCTCTTGATCCTAGAGAGAACTATAGAGAGAAAGATGAAGCAAAAATGCCATTAAGTTATTTAGGAACACCTGTAAGACTGTTGAAGTCTGTCATAACTAATGCCATAGATTATATAATGCCGAGAATTCAGGGATCATCTGAAAAAGTCGAAATAACGGGGAAATCTCGTGATGAAGATGAAAAAGTTGTTTCAGACAAAAAAGCGATAACAAAATTTGAAAAAAAGCGAGAAAGTGTGTCAGATATAAGTGGAGAATCTAGCACATCTACCAATAGGAATAATCAATTCTTAGGAACGCCTTCAAATGAAGAATTTTGGGAGAATAAGATTAAAAATATTAAACGCTTGTTAAACATCAGAAGAGAGAAGAAAGTGTTGTTGTCGTGTATAGCAACACTTGAGAAAATGAAATATGTTCCTCCAGAATGTTTGGATCTACGAAAGAGAACGTTAATGGCAAACACAGTAAAGAATTGGAAGCATTTGTTGAATGAAAAATGTGATGCTCCCGAACTTCACGAAAGAGCTGTTTCACAACGATATGTAAGTGAAAGAATTAAAACAAGAAAACAACATTATTTGTCACATAAAAATGCCGCAAAAGAGAATACGCCTGTTTCAAAACGGAAATTCATGACGAACAGTCCATCGGTTGTTTCAGACAAAAAAGCGATAACAAAAATTGAAAAAAAGCAAGAACATGTATCAGATATAAATAAAGAATCTATTACATCTACCGCTAGGGATAATCAATTCTCAGGAACGCCTCCAAAGGAAGAATTTTGGGAAACAAAGATTCAAAAAATGAAACGCTTGTTGAACATCAGAAGAGAGAAGAAAGCGTTGTTGTCGTATATGGCAACACTTGAGAAAATGAAATACGTCCCTCCTGAATGTTTGGATCTACGAAAGAAAACATTAATGGCAAACACAGTAAAGAATTGGGAACATTTGTTGAATGAAGAAGGTGATGCTCCCGAAGTTAACCAAAGAGCCGTTTCACAACGATATATAAGTGAAAGAATTGAAACAAGAAAACAAAATTACTTGTCACATAAAAATGCCGCACCAGAAAATACGCCTGTTTCAAAACGGAAATTCAGGATGAACAGTTCATCGATTGACGCAAAAAGGGAACATAAATAAGTGACTTACGATCGATGAAGCTGTAGTGAAGACAGAAAAAAATCTGAAAATTTTTCTGAATATGAACGACAGAAAAATTAATGCACAAGTATTCAAACTTTGAATTACAAAATTAAGGAAAGTAGGACTAGCCATCCGAAAATTTTTCTGATCAATTTATATTTAAAATAAGTTCACAATATTGCCTTATGTGGAGATTCAAATGTTTAATACAAGAGTTTCATCATCACATATTGTACAATTGTATATTTTTATATTTTCTGGGAATTTCAATTTTTAAATTTTATTTATTACCACTGATGTATATATTATTTTTATGTCCTTAATAATTATTTATATTTTATTAATATTTTCCTGACTAAATCTCTTTAAAGAGCCATGTACTTAGTTTTCCTAATAAATAAATTCATTTATCAAAACACTATTTTCATTAAGATATTTATGTTATTTTTGAGCACTAGTTCTAGGGAACATCGTGCTATTGTTTGTAATTTCCAAATTTTGAACCGAAAATAATTTCAGATGACTAGGTGGGACCCACTGAAGAAGAGTTCTAGGTCAGAAGTAATTCTGTTCTTCCGTGAGCATTTTAACTTGTGGAGTTCAACCCCCTTGTGTAGTAGTGAATTTTCCTTCTATTAATATTAGGAGTATAAATGACTTCGAGTTGGCTTTTGTCGAAAATTGAAGCTTTATGGTGAAAACTTGGGTATACATTCAAAGTTCAATGTATTCTTCGTCGATAGTCACTACCTTTTTTCCATTGTTTTTAAACGATGGCAAATGGCGGGTTTAGTAACTCCCAAGTATTTTTGAGAGTTGCTATTGCGTTTGTGATAGATCTTCAACGTTGGTGCCACTCCGGGTCTTTCTTCGTCTTCCCATCCACAATTGCTACTTTTGAATCGGTGAAACCGGTGACACATTCTTTCAGCTAGAGCTTGGTCACCATAAAGATCTACTAAAATACGATTCAATTCGGCAGCCTTTTTGTTCACATTGAAGTAAAACTTCCCACAAGAACAAATTATTCGGTACAAAAAATGACATTTTCAGAGTTCACAGAAACTATTTCACTTCAGCTCATATGACATGTACTTAAAGGAAAACGTAAATATGACACATAAAAAATGAAAGTGTTGTCGGATGAAACAATGAAATAACAAACTAGTAGCGACTTCTGATATCAAAACAGCAAGATCTTATAATATTTATACCTATAATATATGGAAAAAATTTCCGTTCCCCTTTTTTTGAACATTTTTCATTTCGAACGGTTTCAAGGCAAGTTAGGTGGTCCCTGAAATTAAAATTTGTATATAAATTCATTCAGATACATTAACATGCAGATATATTAAATGATAACTTGGTCATATCAAATTCATTATTTTAATCTGAATCCTGCATTCTTGAAGAAAAGACTGGGTGAAGTAAATTTTTATATGAAAAAAATGTTCACAAAAATATGTATTGCAGTCCTTCATAATGCCATTTTTCTGTTTGAAAAAATTCAGAGAACGTCTTCGAATTATTAAAAAACCAATTAAGAAATAATCTTAAGTAAAGAAAAATATATTGCAGAACTAAATTAATTCCAGGCATGTTTTAATTCTATAGGTTGGAATCAAATTTTCAAAATTGAATAACATATACATTCGCACGGAATGAGAACTTTCTAGAACGCGTGAGCAAAAAAGTACAAGAAGAGTTATTTCTTCATATCTTTATCTTATCAGTAGTTTTCACATTTCTACGCTTTTATTTATGTTTAAATCCACATTGTTTTTATGGGGATTACTGAATTAAAGGTTTGACTTAGCTTTCAATGTGATGTATTTGATAAGTGAGAATTTTTTTTTTATTTAGAGCTCATGCGCAATTCAATTCTCAGGTAATTACGTATCTCATTTACGACTAGGGATATCTACGAATGTAATCATAGAAATTAGTGTTAGTAGTGTTAGTGTTAGTATTATTATACCTAGTCAACAATCATATAAAAGCTATAATAATATTTTATCAATTTAAAAAATTCCGAATGCCAAAAAAGCAACTATGATATTCTCAGTTGTTTGGTAAATAAACCACATGAGCCAAACGGAAAAAGAAGAAGAAAATGAAGAAGAAGAATAATTCCAATAGTCTGTGCAATAATATAGAAATGCTATATAGATTACTTTTCATATAGTTATGTATAGAGAAACTTATGTAACGAAGTATTCTGTTTGTGCAGTGTAAATACGATCGGTTAGCAACAAGTGATAAAGAAATTATATTGAATTACATATTCGAAAGAGAGGTGAGTAATTGAGTTTTCAAATAGTAAATATATGATGCGAGTATGTTTTCAATGTTGATATTTATATAATAATAATGGAATAAACAATCAGCTATTGCACAATATGTGAGGTAACATGTTAAACAGCGACCAGTATTTCTCACTCATAAAATTTTTGTAGCTATCTGCTGTCAAAAACTAATATAAGTATTATTTTGTAGAATGTTTCACAATTGGCCGATCTCAGATTTAAAACAAATACCTTTTTTCCGCTTTGTTCACATAAACCTAAACGTATTATTCTGAATGTTAATTGTGACTTTTGAATTTCGCAGAATTTTCTGTCCATGCGTTTGTATTTCCTTTGGTCTTCAAAGGATTCAAACATTGAATAGGCATATATATCTGATGAAAATCCATAATGAATTGGTACAAAAATTTTTACATACAATATCAACTTCAGGTACATAAATAGAAAAGTACTGTTATTTATATGGCTTATGATATTTATCTTAATGTACGGTTTCAGTTAATATTAAATGTATTCTGTAATGTTAAACCTAATATTTTGAACCTGTTCACATCTTTGAAACCATATAAATAATAGTAACCTTCTGTTATTATTTAGTACCAGAAGATGATATTGTATATCGAAACACGTCATACTTAATGAAAATTTGTGAAAATCTCAATTTTTGTTCATTGAATTAAATAATTATTTCTATTATTTTCAGATATGTCATCGACCGCAATGGAATGCAATTCACCCAAGTCAAAGGAAAGTACTCCTGATCCTAGAGAGAAAGATGAAGCAATAATTCCATTAAGTAATTTAGGAACAACTGTAAGACAGTTGAAAACTTTCGTCATGAATTTCATAGATAATATGGTGCCAAAAATTCAGGAATCATTTAAAAAAAATAAAAAAATGGAGCCATCTCGTGACGAAGAAAATAAAGTTATTTCGGACAAAAAGGAAATAACAAAAATTGAAAAAAAGCAAGCACATGAGACAGATATAATTGAAGAATCTATTACATCTACCGATAGGAAAAATCAATTCTCAGGAACGTCTTCAAATGAAAAAAGAAGGGAAAAAAGGATTGATATGTTGTTACGCTTGTTGAACATTCAAAGAGAGATGGATGCGCTGTTGTCGTGTATTGCAAAACTTGAGAAAATGGAATACGTTCCTCCTGAATGTTTGGATCTACGGAAGAAAACATTAATGGCAAACACAGTAAAGAATTGGGAGCATTTGTTGAATGAAAAAGGTGATGCTCTCGAAGTTAACAAAAGAGCTGTTTCACAACGATATATAAGTGAAAGAAATGAAACAAGAAAGCAACATACAAATCCCGCACAAGAAAATACGCCTGTTTCAAAACGAAAATTCATGATGAACAGGTTGTCCCACGGTTGATGCAAAAATGGAACAGAAGTAATTGACTTAAGATCGATGGAGCTGGTGTGAAAACAGAAAGATAGATTCTCGTATGAAAGTTTTTCTGAATATGGACGACAGAGAAATTAAAACACAAGTATTAAAACTTTGAATTACTAAATTAAAGAAAGTAGGACTAGCCATACGAGAATTTTTATGACCAATTTACATTCAAAATAAGTTCATGATCTTGCCTGATTTGGAATTTCAAATGTGTAATACAGGAGTTTCATCATCATACATTGTATATGTTATATTTTTTGGGAAATTCTATTTTTCTATTTAATTCATCACCAATAATGTTTATATTATTTTTATATCCTTGGTAATTATCTCTATTGTATTAATATTTTCCTGACTAAATCTGTGTAAAGAGCCTTAGTTTTCGTAAGAAATAAATGTAGTAATCGAAACAATTTTTTAATTAAGATATTTATGTTATTTTTGCGCACTAGTTCTAGGGAACAGCGTGCTATCGTTGGTAGTTTCCAAATTTTGAACAGAAAATGATTTCAGATGACTAGGTGGGACCCACTGAAGAAGAGTTCTAGGTCAGAAGTAATTCTGTTCTTCATTGACCTTTGTAACTTGTGGAGTTTAACCACCTTGAGTAGTAGTGAATTTTCATTCTATTAATATTAGAAGCACAAATGATTTCGAGCGGGTTTTTGTCGAAAATTGAAGCTTTATTGTGAAAAATTGGTTATACATTCCAGTGGCGGCTCGTGGTACTTAAAACAGGTGAGGCCCGAAGAAGGAATAAATTTGTACGTCACCTTGGTGCTTAGACACTTGAGGTAATATTCCTTGACGCGTTGACCTTTTATATGGAGGTCATCGCCAATAGGCCTACTAAAACCATAAAAAAACCTTCAAACTCTATAACTTATAACAAGAACTAATAATTAAAAAACAAAACATTGTGTATATATAAAATTAACAAATATAACGTTTTCTGCAAGTACAATGAAAAGTTAAAAAGACGAAATAATTTCCTTATTATAAATACATATTATGTACATAGATACAAAAAATCATAAGTACTAAATAAGGAAGCCATTGCTGCTTATTTGTTATTTACTTGAATAAAATACAAACCGATTTAAAAACATGTTTCATCCTTTTTTACTTGTACATCAAGTCTATTCTACGGTTTTTTGAAATTGCAAATTTATGTATAATATATTCATGAAATTAGGGATCCTCACTAACACTTTGTTACTATTCCTTTTTCTATAGCCAAGATTGACAAACCTGTTAGGCGCTCTGGTGTCATCGTATTTCTTGAATACGTTTTTATGCGCTTAAGACACGGAAAATTTCTTTCGACCGAAACACTTGTAGCAGGAATAGTTAACGACAGGCAAAACAGCTTGTATGTTTAATTTTAAATTTCTGGTATATAATCTCTAATATTTGCTGAACGTCTAGATTATAAAACTGTTCTTCCCTGTATGGAACACTAAGTTTGTATATTCAGTAAATTTGGAAGAATCTACTAACGAAAAAAAATTTAAATTGTGTCAAACGGTGTTGCAATCTCGGAGATGTGCGCGCTCTAAGCCCAATTTCATGGGCCTCAATCCGTTCGAAAATTTCCGTATTAGGCCCATCAAGTGCTACTAAAACGGTGGGGGTGCGTGGCAAGTAGCAGGACGTTCGACTAGCGAGCTAGAGCATGGTCACCATAAAGATCTACTAAAATAAGATTCAAATCGGCAGCCTTTTTGTTCATATTGAAATAAAACTTCCCACAAGAACAAATTCTTCGGTACAAAAAATGACATTTCCAGAGTTTACAGAAACTATTTCTTTTCAGTTCATATGACATATACTGAAAGGAAAACGTAATTATTACACTTAAAAAATGAAGGTGTTGCCGAATGAAACAATGAAATAACAAACTAGTAGCGACCTCTGATAGCGAAACAGCAAGATCTTATTTATACCTATGATAAAATTTGAATATCAAAACAGATTTAATCTGTTGTCTTCTACAATTTTAATTTCAAAAAATTCTCTGAAGAAACTTTAAGAATTAAATTAATGTCTTTATAAGCACTGCTCATATTTAATAGACGTATAAAGTCAAAATTCATCATACAATGTCAAATGGAATCAAGAAAAACCAACGAATATAAATTGTGAATTGAAATTAAAATATAAATAAGCAAACATTTTTTGTTTCGTTTCAGGCATGCGTAACGAAACAAAAAATGTTTGCTTATTTATATTTTAATTTCAATTCACAATTTATATTCGTTGGTTTTTCTTGATTCCATTTGACATTGTATGATGAATTTTGACTTTATACGTCTATTAAATATGAGCAGTGCTTATAAAGACATTAATTTAATTCGAAAAGTTTCTTCAAAGAATTTTTTGAAATTAAAATTGTAGAAGACAACAGATTAAATCTGTTTTGATATTCAAATTTTGTAATAATCCTTCTATCAAGTAAAAAACCGTTCCTTCTTATTTTATTTTATACCTATGATATATAATAAATGGAAAAAATTTCCATTTCCACTTCTTTGAACATTTTTCGTTTCGAACGGTTTCAAGGGAAGTGAGCTGGTCACTGAAATTATAATTTGTATATAAATTCATTCAGATACATTAACTTGTAGATATATTACATGATAACTTGGTCATATAAAATTCATTATTTTAAGCTGTATCCCGTATTCTTGAAGAAAATTCCTGGTGAACTTAATTTTAATTTGCATGAAATTTGCATAAAAATATGTTTTGCGCTAGTTCATAATACCATTTTTCTGTTTAAAAAATTCAGAAAACATTTTAGAATTACTCAACAGACAATTAAGAAATAATATATAGTAAAGAAAAAGATATAGCAGAACTAAATTAATTTCATGCTATTTAAATTCCACAGGTTGGAACCAAACTTTCAAAATTGAATAACATATATATTCGGACGGAATAATAACTTTCTAGAACGTGTGCGCGAAAAAGTACAAGAGGGGTTATTTATTTATATTTTTCTGAGTCAATTATAATAATCTTATCAGAAGTTCTCACATTTCTACGCTTATGTTTATATTTAAATCCACACGGTTTTTATGGGGATTACTGAATTGAATGTTTGACATAGCTTCCAATGATATGAGTGTGGATAGCTCAATGGGAGAGCATCGGGCTCTTGAAAGGAAGGTCCGGGTTCAAATCCTGTTCAGTTGGAAAAGAAGTTTTCTAGTCGGACAGGTATCTCCCACCATTTCACCTTTGGGTTAAAAATTAACAGTGCTGTGACCTAAAGTGGCGCTAAATCGCAGTAACAAAGCCTACCCAGAACACAACTGAACTGCTGACTTGCACAAGATGAAAAAGGCTTTTGAGGGATTTTCACGGAAGATCTAGGCGTATCAGGATAATAATAATAATGTGATGTCACGTTTGATAATGAATTTACTGGTCATGCGCAATTCAATTCTCAGGTAATTACGTTCTGTTTTATGTTAAACATTTTTGAAGGATATCTGTTTTCATAAGAGGGATGAGCAGAAACAAAATTTTGTCTACTCAAAATATTTAATCTATAGGATTTTGGTTAACAATTTTTATTTATTGTATTTTGTTATATCATTTGAATGTCTTATAATGGACGTTTATTTTATATGTCGTTTGATATAAGTGGTACTTATAATACAATAATTTAATTTAATTCCTGAAGTTATAATTAAAAATATAATTTTTTGAAATTAAATATGTCGAAGGCTAATTTTGAAATATTTATATAAATAAATAATAATAAATAAATATTACACATTCTTTTTGTCCTTATTATTTTTTTGGCAAAAGTACCTGTTGATCTAGTGATGACCGAATCTTTATGAAACCCAGCATATGGGTGGGAACTAACAACATATTTAGTATAGTTTTTTGTTCTATTGAGAAAACAGTGCACTCTTATTGTGCACGACAACACAAAATTATTGAATATGATCTATTTATTTCGACAATACTTACTGATAAGGCCATAGCAAAGTTGTACAACTTATAAGTAAGTTGGCCCTGCATTTACTAGGGTAGACTTTCAACTCCTTGGAGGCGAGCGGCATCACAACGGATGAAGAGGTGTTCATAACCCAATTACAATTTCGGAATATCATATCATCTGGATCCGTACGACCAAGAACTTCGCGTTGATCATAGAATACCTATATTATTTTCCTATTAAATTCCAAGAGAAGTCCCCAGGGTCGACCACGCGGCCCTTTAATCAGATTATAGAGGGAAAGGATGAACAACTTCGCTGATGAAATTTACCCCATTGAAAGACCGTAAAAATGTTCGAAATTTTCCATGAATATGAATGAAGATTTCGTTCAGACCAACGTGGTATTAAAATTCGTTGTAATTCGTTTATATTTACAGAACGTTTTTATTAGTCCCAAGAATAATATAATTCACCCTATTTTTGACCTCATGAATGACGGTTTCGTTTTTTTGGGGGTTTTAGGTTTTTTTCTGTAAATCGATTGAAACTGGCAACAGCAATAATGAATATCTTTTAAACAGTTTGTTTTTAGACGTAAGCTTCGCAAAACAGAAACTAATAAGGGAACTTTTTGGGGAAGATACTGTTCCTGAAATTCATCAACGCTGTAAAAGTGGTCTTGTTGCTATCGAATGATAAAAATTTTAAATAAAATTTAATTTGATATGAATATCATGTTGAATAAAGGATGATTCTATTTTAATTTTAGGAATACTAATTGTTCTATAAATTGCCATTTATAATAAAAAATAAATCTGAATAGAAAATAAAATAGAAAGGCTTTTTACTTGATAGAAGAAATATAACAAAATTTGAATATTAAAACATATTGAAATATGTTTGTCTTCTACAATTTTGGTTTCAGAAAGATTTTTATTCAAAAAACTTTTAGAATTAAATTAATGTCTAAAACAAGCACTGCTTACATTTAATAGACGTATTTAATCAAAACTCAATATATAATGTCAAATGGAATAAATAAACCAACAGATATACGAAAGTTATTAAAATTAATAAATAAATATTTAAAGGAGACAAAATTTTGTTTCTGGTCTTACCTTTAAGAACACCAATTGCCTTTTAAAAACATGAACAAACTTAAAGGACTTCTCAAAGAATATAATTTATTTTAAATATTCAATATATTTAAATATTCGAATAAGTTAATTCAGAAATCTCTAAAAAATGCACTATATCTTCAAAAAACATATATAATTCTAAGCAATCCCGTCTTCAGTCCTCAATAATATTCCAAATATCAAAATCAAAAAACTAACCTATATCACAAACAACTCAGCACGTGTACAAGGACTAATGCTTGGATACACAGATGAACTTTATAAATCAAGATTGATCTATGTTCTAAGAAAATCAGAGAACAGTGTGAGTTATTTTAATTTAATTCTAAAAGTTTTTTGAATAAAAATCTTTTTTGAAATTAAAATTGTAGAAGATAAATATATTTCAATTTGTTTTATTATTCAAATTTTGAGTAGAAAATGTATAATTTTGTTACTTCTATTCTGAATTTCATAAACCTACAATACATGTATAGAATATGGTTTCATTGGGATTTCGAATAATTTAATTTATGTTTTAAATTGCTCTACAAGGAGGTATCATGGTATTTCAACTAAATTTATCTTTGATAATTTGATTGATGATAATTGATTTGAATTGGATTCTGAACTCTTTCAGCCCTTACTATTTAGTAGTTGATCATAATTAAACCAAGTTGTTGAAATTACTGTTTTACTACCAATAAATTGATATTTTACACATTTAATTGTGGCTCCAGTTTCGAGAATTAACTATCCTATCTTCAGACAACTGAAGACTCAACAAGCAGAGCAGGGTATTTATGAATATACAGAGGTAGAAGAGGTAATAGAAACAGGTTAAAAAAGGTTTAAAATGAGAGGACGCTCAACAACTATTAGAACTTCGGCACGTCAAAGAAGATTGGTAAACAGATGTTACTTTTTTAAATATCTCAAAAATAATGAATGACTGTACGGATCTATGCAAATCCAAAATTTTTGAGATATTTAAATAAGTAACATCTGTTTATCAATCTTCTTTGACGTGCCGACGTCCTAATATTTGTGAAGCGTCCTCTCATTTTAACCCGTTTTTTACCTCTTTACCTCTGTATATTTATGAATACCCTGTTCTGCTTGTTGAGTTTTCATTTATCTGAAGATGGGATAGTTAATTCCCAGAACTCGAGTCACCATTAAATGTGTAAAATATCCATTTATTGGTAGTAAAACGTAGCAATTTCTACAACTTGTTTTAATTGAATTGGGTTGGTAATAATATTAAAACAGTTGAGTTGTGGTTAAATGTGACAATTCTTGAAAAACTGCTTCACCAATATTGTGTCTTGATATCAAACTTGTTATATATATTCACTTAGTAAGTTGATTTCCAATTGTTGTTTATTGTGATTATCCATGTTTTAGGTTATAACTTGCCAAGTATGGTAAAAGGTTTTAAAATACGCTCTGTATGGCGACAATTTCAAAATTGATCATCGTTTTTTCTCCGTGTTTTATCAATAAACTCGGTATCACGAAAATTCTATATAAGCCATGGAATTTTGACATTTCTCTAAGAGCAATTTCCATTATTTCCTTCCACACTAATTTTTCAAGCTGTTTCTTCATCCATTACTATTCGAATTTCTGCACATCGTGTTATATATCTTATTGGGAATAGTGTGTACTAAATATCTTCTATTAGGCATCATAGAAGCTCCGTATTCAACTCTCATAGAAGCAATATAGGTCTTATAAGTGCCCTCAAAATAAAACATATATGAGCAATAAGGGCTGAACTTCATTGAATATCAAAACAGATTTAATCTGTCAGTCTTCTACAATTTTAATTTCGAAAGAATTTTATTCAAAAACTTTAAGAATTAATTTAATGTTTTAGGAGTACAAATAAGTTTTCGCCGTTTTTTAACACAAATTAAATATTTATTATAGAAGAACGATGTGAGACCAGTTTTTTTGTGTTTGAGATGAATCTCCCTCCAATAATTCCTCCAATTCTGCATTCTCGTAAATTTTCTCTCACTCAAAGCACCCTCACCATATGCTTCTACGAGCAATTGATGCGCCTCAGCAGCAGATTTCTCTAAATTAAAGAAGTAAACTAATATTTCCCGCAAATGACGCTTACTTGGCCCAAATTTTGACATTTTCAACTTATAAAAATAATATTTTACCAATATAAAATCAATGATATTAATAGGTTATGTTGTTCTTGAATGTCCAAACTATTTTTTAAGGCGGTTATCATCTGCGAAAGCTAATCGGAACTCCGTGCCGCGCCATCAACAAAAAAACGGCGGAAACTTATTTGTACTCCTAATAATATTCTATTTTCTTCACAAAAATCGAAGAAAACTGTAAAACCATTGATATTCCATAATGAGATTTCATTCAAGCCTAAATATAATTATATATTATGTATAAAATTAAACCTATATAATCAAAACTCAATATACAATATCAAATGGAATAAATAAACCAACAAATATAAATTGTTAATTAAAATTAATAAATGAATATTTGAAGGATACAAAATTTTGTTACTGATCTTACTATTATGAACACCAATTCATTTTCAAAAACATGGAAAACAACTTAAAGACTTCTCAAAAAATATAATTTATTTGAAATATTCAATATATTTAAATCACAGAAAACTGTAAGGTATTATAAGGTTTTTCTTATTTATATATTTTTGTTTGAAAATTCTAAAAATTACAGGTATTTAAACGAAATAGTAGGCGTTTATAAGAGGGAGTAAAAATCATAATATTGGATAAAAAGGATATTTGCTTTTCAAACCGCTTCAACGAAAGATTGGTTTTTTCCTGAGAATGAAATCTTCTTGTGATAATGCTTTGGCTTTTAATCCGAATATAGCTGCAAGTTGAAGAAGTTACACTGTTCAATAACATGATATATTGTGTTTACGATGTTGCAGTTATTTAGCAGTGTAACCGCATTAAAAAGAAGAACATTTTATCTAGTTGGCTCTGAGCATTAGAATGGTTGTCCCGGCGCGGCGCCTGGAGGTCCCGTTAAGTCCAGATAGATTCATACACTGAGATTTCCCGAGAAAATGCGAGTATTTAAGGTTCTTCCCCCATAAACGTCACGAGAAATTTATGTTTGCTTTTGCTGGGGCTATTTGAAGTTAGACCTCCATATCTCACTCTGACGTTTTCTGAACAAGGTTTCTCAATATTGCATCTCATCTCTCTTGTCATTTTCTCGAGCGTTCGTGTATAAGAAGATGGAGGAATTGAAATAAAAAACTTCCATTTCTATTTTGAACATGAATTCAACTATTGGAAATATTTTATGACTTTCATAATACAGTGACATTAATGAACTTTCTTCATTATATTCAATAATCTGTTTTGTGCGGTAAAATGTTTTATAACATAACGGGATCAATAAGCTTCTGAAAAAAATTATAAAAGGATTATTCATTTATTTATAAACGAAATAAACTTA